>CAMAPE010000010.1:16020000-16620000 GCA_945859875.1 Cuscuta europaea | reverse complement strand
ACAAGAGATGGGTGAGCCTGTTAAATATACTGAGATTGGCTGAGTTGAGTAAAGAGATGATTCTAAGGGAAAAAATTGACCCTCTTCAACAAATTCCGCTAAAAGTACCTCTAACCTTACTTCTTTTCATTAATAACCAATTCAACGCATGAACCTGTTAAATAACCTCTTCATCTTGCTCATAAACCTAGTTGGCCAAAAAAATCCGCCAAAAGTACTTCTAACCTTATTTTTTCATTATTAACCAATTTATTGTAAAACCAAAGACAACATAATCTCTTTACTTAAGTTTTATCCCTCTCTTGCATTTCTTGTGATCCAAACATATCCATAGAGTTGAATGAATGATTGTCTTGAAACTGTAGAGAGGAGTGTATGAAGGTCTATTTGATGCATTCGTGAAGATTCTGAAAGAAGGTGGGCCGAGAGAGCTCTACCGCGGTCTCACTCCGAGTTTAATCGGAGTGATTCCGTACGCTGCAACCAACTACTGTGCATATGACACACTGCAGAAAGCATACAAAAAGATTTTCAAAGAAGAGAAAATCGGAAACATCGAGACCCTTTTGATTGGATCCATGGCGGCTGCTATTTCCAGCACTGCCACCTTCCCTCTAGAAGTGGCTCGTAAGCACATGCAGGTAGGTGCTGTCAGTGGGAGGCAAGTTTACAAGAATTTGATCCATGCCCTTGCTAGCATACTTGAAAAAGAAGGCGTGTCCGGTTTGTATAAAGGGCTGGGACCCAGCTGCATGAAGTTGGTGCCAGCTGCTGGGATTTCTTTCATGTGTTATGAAGCATGCAAGAGGATCTTGGTAGAGAAGGAAGATGAAGAGTAGAAAAGTGCATTTCAACTCACTTAAAGATAAAAAGGCAAAATGAAGTCCATTATTGAATCTATTTATTACGGAGGATGTTTTTCTTCCTTATTCTGACATGAGATTGAATTAGCATATTTTACCAGGAAAGCTTTTAAAGAATTTTGGTTTTGTTTCCAAGTCAAACGAATCGAATCTGATTGAGAAAAATTTTTGGGGGATCTTTTGAAGGTCAGTATTGGGGAAATGGCTTTTAGTTTGTGTCACTGCTCTCTGGTGCAGTAGTTTTCAATTGTTCTCTTTACCAGTTGCTTTGTTTCCACGTTCGTTCATTATGATGGGCATATAACTATGAACAATGCTAATACCAATTTTTTTAGTCAAGCCTAAAAGCAAAGACTGCTACATCTGTTTTGTCTTGCACGGTTGTACATCTCTTACTTGTTTGTGAATAAAGGGATGGTTTAATTTCCAAGCAAGGAAGTTTTGAAACGGTAGATCCCCATCCATATCCAAAATTTAACATCCGTTTTAAACCGGTTCTTTGACTCCTCTGCGAGTCTGCGTCAATAGCGGAATGGAGGCGGACGAACCCTAGGAGCGTGGTGATCTAGAAGAGTGCGGCAATCAAGCTGCTCTTCTTCTTCTTCTTCTTTCGACTCAACAAAGATGAAGTGGATGAGATTTGGGGTGCGTGCGGTTGACTTGTGACTTGTGGGCTTCCTCTGCACTGTCTCGATGCAAAACTCAGGTTTTCTTTTTCGTGTTGTTTTGTCCGGCTAAGTTCTGCTTTGGCTGAGGGTTATTTGTCCGACTGAGTTTTCTCTAGCCGAGAATTTTGTCCATTCCAATTGTGAATGTGTTTGAGCGTTTGATCGTGAGTCTCGCTGTATCTTTTCTCTGTCTCGGACTCGACAATCATTTTGTTGGCCATTAATGAAGTGCATAAATCAGGCTTAAGGAAGGAGGTCATTCTAGGAGGTTGATGGCGAGGGAACAAAAAACGATAAGGTGGTGGCGCTCCCGGAACAGCATCGCCTAAAATACTGAAAGGTCCCACACACGAGATGTTTCTTTTGGAGGTGGCTAGTCAAATCTCTTCTCCCTTTATGATGGCTGGTAAAATCGGGATGATTCCTTTGGAGGTGGATGGACAAAACTCTTCTCCCTTCCTGGTGGCTGGTGAAACCGGGATGCTTGAATTATGTTGTTGCTTTTATTTTAATTTTCATTCTAGTAGCAGGTGCAGCATTGCTGTTAGTGGAGTCTACCACATTGCGAGATTAGCGAGTTGGGCCGCTCTTATGCGTGACTACAACTTTGAATCTCATTCCAGTGTAGCCTATGATATGCCAATTTGTATCTGGTTCTTTTCGATTGATTATGGTGTTTTGTTAATGTCCTTGTTCCATCTTGTTAACTAGTATAATTTCATATGATTAGTCAGTATTTGAATATCATTATTATGGATATATTTCTTAATGAGTGTGTAGCCTTATTAATCTATTATGATAATAATGTTAAATATATAATTTTAGAAGTTACTTTAATGATGTTTTCATTGGACTAACTAATTTGAGTCTTTGATAAGACTCTGCAAATCTAAACAAATCATATTAGACTTGATCATACTTATTAAAGTATATAAAATGCAAAAAGTATCAAACTTGACTCGACTGGATTAGTTGAGACTAGATTCATACAAATTGACTTGGATCAAATCAAATTTAAAAGGCCTAGATCAAATTAGTTCATATTAGATTTGACACTTTCAGGCTAGGGCTTCATAACACGTCCTATTTGAGTAGAGTTGGGGTCATATGCAACACAAATGTATCCCTATTTTATCTTAAATTAGTCCTCACAAAGTCCTTAAAGCAGTCAACAAAAGACATACAATTATTACAGCGTCAACGAGACGGGTATGAATGATTTGTAAACAAAACCACTTAGGATGTGTAGTCCCGACATACCACTTAGGATGTTTTCAATTCGACTGAAATTTTGTTATATGATATGATCTAATCTGTTTAACTCTAATTTGGTTTGAAATTGTTTGGTTTAGTGTGGTAAATGTCTGGTTTTTAGTTATTTTATACTGTCAAAGTTTGGTCTGATTTAATAGGTTCAAGTTTGATTTGATATGGTCTTATTTGCTTAAGTCTAATATGGTCTAGTTTGGTCTCTTTTGAACTAGTTTGATGTGGTGTGATTTGGTTTGATCTAGTTTGGTTTGGTTTGAGACTTAAAAATAGTCCAAATAAAAACATATATGGTACTCCGTAATATAAAGTGGGGTTCGAGCGTATACGATAGTACAACCTAATCCCCACAAATTATACCGTATGACCGGTATATGGTGAGCACCGTATACCGGTCTTTATTTTTGGCAAGCACCGTAACAGACTTCTTTATTTTTTATTCCTTTTGTTGTTAAAAATTGTAATAATGTTTTTATTTCATATCCGATTTTTTATAAATTTTATATTAAATTTTGTTATTATTCATGATCTATCAAATGAGACCAATATTGCTTATGTAATTTTAACAAATTATCGAACTATTATATAAATGATTATTGGATTATAAGGGAAATCGAACTAAATTTAATACAGAAAAATAATTGTGTAAATCACAATTTATCTTAAAATTGTGTATATAAAAAATTTATTGTATTACGTATTTATACATGTGACTTACATATTTTAATACGTAAAGTTACATATTTTTACACGTAAAGTTACATATTTATACACACGAATTGCATTTGGCCTGCCTGAACGCGAGTTACATATTTTTACACGTAAAGTTACATATTTTTACATGTAAAGTTACATATTTATACACACGACTTGCATATATTTGACTTGTTTGAACGCGAGTTACATATTTTTACACGTAAAGTTACATATTTTTACACGTAGAGTTACATATTTATACACACGAGTTGCATTTGGCTTCAGTGAACGCAAGTTACATATTTTTACACATAACGTCACATATTACCATCCTCCGTATCATAATAGTTACAACATTGGAATTTACACACTATTCATGTACCCTACTTTGACTACATTTTTATTTATTAATACATGTGAATTATTTTTTTTCAAAAATATTGTCGAATTCGTCTAATTACGAAGTTTCATGATCTGATTTTTAAAAGTTTTTTACTAATAGGGAATTAAATATAATGACGGTCAAAGTTGTGCATTGGCAAGCGTGAAAAGAGAAATGTTGCGACAAAAAAAGAACGGAGGAAGTATTACATATTAATAATGGTTAATATAGTAGTTTGATAATATGTTAAAATTACATAGGCAATATTGGTCTCATTTGAAGGTCATGAAAAATAAAAAAAATGATGTAAATTTTATAAAGATCGGATAAAAAATAAAAAAATTATTATTATTTTTAAGAAAAAAAAAGAAATAAAAAATAACTAGGCCCACTACAATTTGGGATGAAATACATGCGCACCCTAGGATGGAATACCATGTGCACCAACTTTATGCTGAGCTGAGCTGAAATGCTTAGTTGCTTATCCTCCAACTTTATCATGTAACTTGATTTAATGCGCCGAGTTGTATATAAGAAAAAGTAACGTTGAAGTTAATTTTCTAGTTGCATTGGTTGAAGTTAATGTAGGTGATCATTTTAGTTGTTTTTTCATATAATTTTTCTTTATTTTGTTAATAAAATATATTTTAAATATAATTTTTTCATAAATAAATAGAATAAGCCTATCCAGCCACTTCAACAGATTTTTATAAATTTTAGTAGAATCAGCCAATGCAATCAATTTGGGTATTACCAAACGGGCTCTATATCTTTTCCCAGAGTAATAGAGTAAAACAGTTTACAAAACTCAATTGTCCATATACCCTGAATTGACCATATAACATCTTTTCAAATATTATACTCCGTATCTTTTTTCTGGACGAAATAGAATCATGTTTCAATTTAGAAATTGGAGTAATAACTTTTATTCTATTTATTTATATATATATATAAATATGTAAGACTCTAAGACTCCATACACTAAGATTTGTAACAACAAATTCTGAAATTTGTTTAGTGTATAGTGTGGCAGACAGTCATAAGCTAAGCAAACTTAATAATTTCTTATTACGGAACATTATTTTACTTTACTTTGTTTTGTTCTAACGGATAAAAAATAAAAACAACCGAATAACAATTCAATGGCATTCAGTGTTATGTGACCCGTTGGAATAGCATTACTTTTGATAATTTATTTGCACTATTATTATTGTGTCAGAGAGCATTATTTACCGTTGTTGTTGTTATTATTATTATTATTATTATTATTATTATTATTATTATTAACGGTTAATAATTAGGGTTTTAAAAATCCAAATTCTTAATCTGAAGAGAAATAATTAGGGTTTTAAAAATCCAAATTTTTAATCTGAAGAGAAATAAAAAGGGAAATTAGAGTTTTAAAATCCAAAATTTTAATTTCAAATAAAAAAATCCAAATTTTTAATCTGGAGAGAAATAAAAATGGAAAGGTTTTGTTTTTCTTGGTATTTAAGAAAGTAGAGTGGAATTCTGGAAAGTAGGTTGTGGTTTGTTAATCAAGCAATCGGAGAGACGTGAAGTTGAAGATATTTCTCATGGGAATCGGAAGGTTTATTATATAGAGTATATCTAGAGAGAAGTGAGAGCTAGAGAGAGAAGTGCAGTAATATGCTTCAATAGAGTGATTTTGTAACCCCTATAACTACTCCCAAGGGGAGTATTTATAGAGAAGATTAGGGTTGGGCTCCCAAGCCTTGGGCTTGGGAGGCCCATTTACAACTGGACCGCTACTGGGCCGGATACAAAGCCTCTAATGGGCTGTACAAATGAGTAAGTATAGGATCCGATTCTGGGAGGCCCTCGTGGCCGACGAGGGCACGGCCGACGAGGGCACGGCCGACGAGGGCACGGCCGACGAGGGCACGGCCGACGAGGGCACGACCGACGAGGGCACCCGGGTTCCTTGGACTCAGGACCATGATCCGAGTTGGCTTCTTCTCGGCCGACAGGGGTGTCTTGGCCGACGAGGGCGCCACTCTGTTGTCTTGTGCTTTCTGTTCTTCCGAGTATGTGGGTCCTGGGGCTCAGACCCATATACTCCATCAGGAGTCCCCCACTCTCTAAGCTGAGATGTAGACGAAGTGAAGGAGAGTAGATTTCTGTGCTTTGATGCTTTTGGCCGACGCGGGCATTTCCAGGCCGTTAGCTGTTGCGGCGTTGGCGTTGTTTCCTCTTTGGTGATCCTGTTCCTCGCTGTGGGCGGGGAGGCCGTTGTTTCCTTAATTCGTTTTGGGACGATGAGTGTCCTCTTTTCAATGGTGGCCGTTGAAGGCGCGCTTTCCCTTTCCTGGCCGTTGGTGGTTGAAGTTTATGTTTGGGCCGGTGAAGCCGTTGAGGTTGTTCCTTGCTTTGAGGACGATGGCCTCATTTCCTTTGTGTGGTCGTTGCTGGTTGGCCTTCGTGTTTGTTTGGCCGAAGAGCCCCTCGTGATTTAGTGATGGCGAAGGACGATGAGCGTCCTTGCCTTTGGTGACCGTTGGCCGTTGCAGATGATGTTGTGTACCTTCGGTCAACGAGGTGCAGTGTGATGCGTGGCCGATGTGGCCATGCTCCGTGGTTACCTTGTTTGCACTCTTTTGTTTTGTTGAGGCCGGTGTAGTCCCCCAGTCCCCCACTGCTTCAGGCCGAAGAGTGTGAGGGGTGAAGGAGTTGCTTGAGTCCCTGGCCGAAGCGGTCTCGTCGTGGTAGCCTCCCATTGGTCCGTTGATTTGCCAGTGGTCCGTTGATGTGGCTTGGGCCTGGCCTGTTGGTGTCGTGGTAGCCTCCCATTGGTGACCGTTGATGTGGCCATTGGGAGAGTGCCATGTGTAGTGACCGTTGGTGGGGGGGGGGGGGGGGGCTATAAATACCCCTTCCCCTCCGACGAAGAATCACATTTGCATTCTGAATTTGTCGAAGTGCTGGCCGATTTTCTAGAGAGAGAAACTCCCAAGCCTGTTCTTCGTGTTCTTCATTGTTTGAGGTTAGTGTTCATCACGATCTTCCTCACTTTTCATATTTTGCTCCGTAAGTAACTGATCTAGTGTTAGGCATTTAAACACCTTTAGATCGTAAGTTCTCCTTAAGCCCGTAGTAGTAGTAATGAAGAGCTTGAACGACGACTACTACCCCTACGACGACCAGCCCTCCACGAGGTCGCTTGACTACGAGGTGCTCGAGGAGTTTGAGGAGGAGATAGAGCGTTTAAGTCCATACAAATCCGCGGAGCTGATGGACGAGGGAGGCGAGGACGAGGAGTCCGCCTCTTCTTCAAGAGGTGAGGACGTAGGTGCGTCCCGAGTGGTGGACGGGGCGTCCACTTCTGCTGTCATTCCGTGCCCGAGGCCGGTGTCCGCCGTTAAGGGAGCCGCCAAACCGAAGAGAGTGAGGAGGCCGAAGAGTGGGCCCGGCGTCTCCTACTTGGATCTCACCAACATCTACCTGATAAAGCCGGAGAGCAGTGCGGCCGACTATCTGGTTGCCCAGATGTACGTGGGGCCGTTCGGGCGGGTTAGGGCGCCCAAGCCGACAGACCATGTTCTTCTTCCACCACCGGGATACTTTGGAGTATACCCGATGAGCTTTGCTAAGGGGTTGAGGTTTCCTCTTCACCCTTTCATTACTGAATACCTGGACATGGTAGGGCTTCCTCCGGCCTTGCTGACGCCGAACAGCTACTCCTTGATGGTGGGGTTCTTGCTCCGGTGTGAGGAGTTGGGCTACAAGCCGACGACGGCATTATTTATGAATTTGTACCAGATAGGCCGAGGAAGCCACAAGAACTGTGCGGCCTACGCTACTCTTCAGCAGCTGCCGAAGAAGAGGAGCTTCACGGATTTGCCTACGTCCATTCATGGGTGGAAGAGCAAGTTCGTGTTTGTGTCCATTGGTGAGAGTGGCACCGAGTTTCCCTCCCTCGGCCACACCGGGAGATTTAATCTGCATGACCCGCCGAAGAGCTCTATTTTGGACGCTCAGGTGGAGGCTTTCCTGGAGGGGGGGCCGAGGAGCGTGAAAGATTACATCACTGAGTACAAGATGGCCGCCCTCGGCTTCGTGAGGTACTATGTTTATGGTGACAAGGAGGATGACCTCCAACTCTGGCCGAGGATGACCACCACCTTTGAGGAGGCCGACGGCCCGGACTTGGGCATTCCTGCTGAGGCCGATGGTAATTCTTTCTTCGGCTTTCTGTCTTTATGTTTTGTCCTTTGCCTTACTAATCTGTTTGTGCTTTTCCCTTGTAGATTTTGTCATGGACCGCCGTTCCATGATGGCTATTGCAAAGGCCAAAGCGGCCGAGGAGATTGCTGATAAGACGGCCGAAGCGGCCCGGCGTGCCGCTGCTGGTGGGAGCGGGGCTACTGCTGACGCGGCCCCAAAGCCTGCCCCGTCCAAGAAAAAGAGACCGGCCACTGACGGCCAGAAAAAGTTGACCGAGGCCGGCGTGAGCGTCTCTAAGAAGACGAAGAGGGCTCCTTCCCCTTCTCCGGCTAGTGAGGCCGGTACGCTTACTGTCCCCAGCGTGGGCGATGGTGGTCCCGTCGTGGACCTTACTGTTGCTGGCGATGCCGCCCCGGCGCTTCCTCTCGTCCAGGAACCACGGACGCAGAGGGCCGGCAAGGAGATCGCCGGTGCCACCTATCAGAAAGTGATAGAGTACCCCGTCGGCGGGGGCGTGTTTAATGAGCTCGTCCCCGGCCACGTCGTCCTGGCCAAGGCCATGCTGGCCAAAGATCGGGCTCATTTGAAGAAGCTCGAGGACCCGAAGATTTATGAGGGCGGCATGGATCTTCTCGTCCAAGTAAGTGATTGTCCATATATTCTTGTCTCTCTGCGTCTATGTAGAGTTTTTGCCTGACCTTTGTTTCTCTTATGCAGAGTGCCTTCATGCTTATGGAAAGTCATAAGAGGCAGTACTGGGAGATAGTCCGCCTGCAAGCGCTGGAGCAGAAGGCTGCCTCGGCCGACGAGGCGGTAGCTTGCCTTGACCGGCTCCGGGAGGATGCCAAGGCGCTGCAGGCCAAAGCTGATGAGGCCGTCGCGGCCAGGGACGTTGCCCTGGTCAAGCTCGAAGAGAGCAAAGGGGAGCTCGCGGAGTCCCATAGGGCACTTGAGGCCGAGAAGCGCAAGAGCGAGGAGGCTGCCAAGGCGAAGGCTGAGGCCGAGGCCGCCGTCGTGAAGGCTGCCGATGAGGCCGTCGAGAAGTTCTTGGCCGAGGGGTGGAAGGCCGATGAGAGGCTCCCCTGGTGCTACGGAGTGGTGGCCGCCAGGCTGGAGAGTTGGGGGATGAACTCCCCTGCCGGCCGGGATTATTTCAGCCGGGAGATGTCCGTTTACTACAACCTGGGCCAGGAGCGGATGCAAAGGCTCCTGTGTCGGCGGCTATCCCGGGCGTTGAAGGCCATGAATTACACGTCTGGATGGGCTAGACGGAACCTGAAGCTGCCAAAGCTGATGAAGGATCCCGAAGAGCAGGCCAAGCTTCCGCTGTCGGAGCGGGAGTCCCCCATAGAAAGCTCCGGCCTCGGCGAGCCGGACTACACTGAGTTCGACTTCCTTGATGATGCTACCAGTGCTGCATCTCATGCCGACTGAGGACGAAGAGGGAGCTGATGAGGCCGATGAGGCGGCCGCAGATGGAGGTGCCCCCGAAGCTTGAGTGGCCATTTTTTGTAATTAGCTTTTCAAATTTTTGCCAAGTGATGTAACGGCCGTAGTGCCCCCCAATTGTAATGAAATTTATCAATTGAAGAAATTTTTGTTGTCCTTTTCGGCCTTGAATCCTTTGTGTGCTTGTTTGCTTTGTCATTTCAATTTTATAAATTGTCTAAGTATCAAGTCATAACTTGGGTCACCCGCGAGTGTCCGCTACGTCCGTGAGGTTGGCCTTCCCGTCCAGTAGTCTGGTCGGCCTATGCCTCTGCTTTACTGTCATAACACTTAGGATTTTGTTTCAAAAAATTTCCCAAGTGTTTTTGGGTCCATGTAGCTCCTGTCTTTACGGCCTAGTGGCTTGATCGGCTTGAACGTAGTTTCATAACACTAAGGAATTTTTCAAAATTTTTCTAAGTGTTTTGGGATCCACTTAGGTGCTTTCCTTTCGGCCTGGTGGCCTGGTCGGCTTGACCGGTGTTCCTTCGCTATCGCAACACTTAGGATTTTTCCACAAAATTTCCTAAGTGTTTTTGATTCCTTTTAGGTGCTTCCCCTTTTAGCCCTGACCGCAGTGTCCGTTCCGTCCAGGCGTTGGCGTCCTCATCGTCCTGGCCTTGGATTCATCCCAGGTGTTTTAGCCAGGGCCGTTGTCGGCTTGTAACCCTGTGTTCTGGCCGATAAGGGCACCTTCACCATAGTCTTGTGGACTGAATTTTTTACAAGTACATATGTAGAGGTGTAGGTGGTTAACGGCTTTGTAGTATACTGGTACCCGCTTCGGCTAGAATTCCTTTATTTGAGTACTTAGATAATTTCCTAAGTATAAATGTTAGACATTTACTTCTTCGCGGTGCTACTGCCGGCCAAGGTCTGGCTTGTGGCCGATGAGGGTGCTGGATAAGGAATAGCTTGTCCAAGGAGATGGTCCTGTATTCGTCGGCTAGCTACGGTTCCAGTGCCTGCGTCGGCCATCCGAGGTGTTGTGGCAATTAGAGGTTTCTTGATTACTTGATAAGTGCCCGCTTCGTCCTGGTCATCCTCAGGATTGCGGTGCTTTGTTTCATACCAAACGTTGGTGCCTCAAAGGACTATGGCCGATGAAGGTCACCTCTCGCGTGTCACCCAACCGATGTGGTTAGGGTTTTAAAGGCGTGTGTATCGGCCTTGATTGTTCCGTTGTAGTGTGTGGATGTGTCGTCCATGTTGTCTGTCAGTGGTACTACACTTGTGTTTATCTGATATGTACTTGGCCAAAATGGGCCTGAGTTTGTGGGGATTTTAATTCTTTGCTCGAGGCCGGCAAGTGTGCGCGGCCGTCGGCTTCCCTCTTTTTCCCTCACATATATATATATATATTTTTTTTGTTTCGGGGGGTATCCTTCTTTCAGGCTTCGGCCGAAGGGTGTGCTCGTCCTTCGGCCGGTTCGGACTTCGTTTATAACGTCCGTGATCTCAGGGCGGGTCCCGTCGCCTATATATGACGCGGGCTAGACTTTTGGTCGGTTTCCAACGGCTGTCGTTGCCCATCCCTGAGTTTTGGGATTTTGTCACCTCGGCCATGATTTCAGGCCTGTCGTCCTGCGTTCTGGCGCGTGGACGACGCGGTGAGCTTCCCGTTTCAAGACGTGGGCCGTTTGCGGGCCCTTCGTCCTGGGGACATCGTCGGCCATACCTAAGTGTTTCACTTCTAGGCTTTCGGGGCCAGGATGATATGCTCTCTCAGCTAGGCCTGAGCCCTTCGCTGATACAAAATACAATGGAGTGCCTGAGCTTGTCGCTCGTAGGCTGCAAATGCGAGGGGCCATGTCGGCCAGACCTGAGCCTTTCGCCCTAAGGTGGCCGACGAGGGCACCTGCTAAAGTTTTACTTTGAATTTCCGGATAAGAAATCAGAACATGATTTTATTCATAAGTGGCTCGAGGCCGAGGGTGGTGTTCAATCAGTAACCCGTTAAGGGGTGAGGGCTTCGCCGTCTACACCTCCTTCGGATTACTGATAAAACTTCACCAGATGATGTACATTCCATGTTCGTGGTACATTGGACCCGTTCGGGCGTTTAAGCTTGTAGGTGCCGGGTTTGACCACGGCACTGACGATGTAGGGCCCTTCGTACTTCAATGCTAGCTTGTCGCCCTCTGTCGGCTGGCTTGCTTCCCTTCGGCGGAGGACGTAGTCCCCCACCTGAAATTCTCAGGAACGTACCTTGGCGTCATAGTATGATTTTACTTGACGCCGGTAGTTCTCTGCGCGGACGTAAGCTTGCTCACGCCTCTCATCAACCAGGTGTAGGGCAATCTTCATATTCTCTTCGTTGGTGTCAGGCTCATATTGCTCCACCCGCCGGCTGGGGATGGCAACTTCCGTGGGCGCCTTTGCTTCAAAGCCGTAGCACAGGGCGAAAGGTGTTTCACATGTCGCCCTCCTCGGCGTGGTCCTGTAGCACCACAGGATGTTGGGGAGCTCGTCGACCCAACTACCTCCTGCGGCCTGGAGGTTCTTTTTCAACCCTTCCATGATTGTTCTGTTGGCGTTCTCGACCTGCCCGTTGCCCTGAGGGTAGGCGACGGAGGAGAAACGATGCTTTACTTCAAACTCCCGGAGGAGCTCTTGGAAAGGGGCTGCCTCGAACTGGGTGCCGTTGTCTGATATGATCTCCTGGGGGACGCCAAAGCGTGTGATGATGTTTTTGTAAACAAACCTTTGGCATCTGGCCCCCGTGATGCTGGCCAAGGGTTCCGCCTCGACCCACTTGGTGAAGTAGTCGACGGCGACGATGATGTAGCGGTTATTCCCGGCGGCTCTGGGCAGGGGGCCGACCAGGTCAATCCCCCATCTGGAGAATGGAATTGCGGTGCTGACAGGGGCATAGTTGACAACTGGCCGACCAGGGGCCTTCTGGAGCACCTGGCATGTGGTGCACTTCCTGGCCAGGTCAGCGCAGTCCCGTGCCATCGTCGGCCAGAAGAAGCCCTGGACGACGAGACGCCGGGACATGCTGAAAGGACCCTGGTGCGAGGAGCAGACGCCACAGTGAACTTCTTCCATGGCGGTATCGGCCTCATCCGGGTGCAGGCATCGGAGGAGAGTGCCATTGTAGGACCGTTTGTAGAGTTTGCCATCTTCGATGGTGTAGCTTGGGGCCCTGAGTTTGGCGAGCTTGGCCCTCTCCTCGTCCGGGGGCAGCTCCCCGGTTGTGATGAAGGTGGCGATATCGGAGATCCAGTCCTCTGGTCGCTGTTGGACGCACAAGACGGGGCTGGCATGGATGCTGGACATGCTCAACTCCTCGATCTTGGCCAATTGGGAGATGTGCTCCGGGGTGTCCGAGCTGAGCTTGGAGAGGATGTCGGCTTCGGCGTTCTCGGCCCTTGGGATCTGAGTGATCTCGTGGGTTTCAAACGCTTTCAGCAATTCCTCCGCCGCTTGTTTGTACCGCTTCATCCGGCCTTCCTTTGCTTCGTACGATCCCTCCACCTGGCCCACTACCAGTTTGGAATCGCACTTGATTCTGAGGTGCTTGGCCTTGAGGCCGGCGGCGAGTCTGAGACCGCTGAGGAGGGCCTCATACTCGGCTTCGTTATTGGATACCCTGAAGTTGAAGCGGATGGCATAGTAGGCTCTGAATCCTTCAGGGGATATGAGGACGCCGCCGCCGCCGCATGATTTCGCGGCCGACGAGCCGTCAGTGAACAGGGTCCACGTGTCGTCCGGCTCCGGCCCGGGGTTGGCGACGGCCGTCTCCCTTGCTGTGCATTCGATGACGAAGTCGGCCAAGGCCTGCCCTTTGATAGATGGCCTTGGCTTGATCTCAATTTGAAACTGGCTGAGGAAGATCGCCCATTTCACCATCCTCGAGGAGCTAGTGGGGCTCCTCATGAGCGCGCCGAGAGGCTGCTGGGTCAACACATGGACGGTGTGGGCTTGGAAATAGTGTCCCAGCTTCTTCACGGTGTGGACGATGGCCAGCACCGTCTTCTCAATGGGGGAGTACCTGAGCTCGGCCTCCCTAAGTGTCTTGCTGATGTAGAAGATGGCCTTCTGCACCCCTTCGTCCTCACGGATGAGCACGGAGCTGATGGCCGACGTGCTCACCCCTAAGTACAAGAAGAGGGTTTCGCCGGCTTTGGGCTTGGAGAGTACGGGTGGGGACGACAGGTACCTTTTCAATTCGTCGAATGCTTCCTGGCACTCCGTCGTCCACTTGAAGCTGTTTGCCTTGCGCATGATCTGGAAGAAGGGAAGTGCCCTCTCAGCTGACCTGGAGAGGAACCGGTTCATGGCCGCCAGGCGCCCCGTCAGTCGTTGTACCTCCTTGACGTTGCGGGGCGGCTCCATGTTGATGACAGCCTGCGTCTTCTCCGGGTTTATCTCGATGCCTCTCCGGCTGACCATGTAGCCAAGGAACTTGCCGCCCTGGACGCCGAAGGCGCACTTCTTGGGGTTAAGGCGGAGCCTGAACTCCTTCATGATTTCAAAGATTTCCCAGAGGTCGTCGGCGTGGGAGGTGGCCTGCCTGCTCTTGACGATCATGTCGTCGACGTACGCCTCCATCGTCCGGCCAAGGACCGCTCTGAAGATTTTGGCCACCATCCTAGTATAGGTGGCGCCGGAGTTTTTGAGTCTGAAGGCCATGACGAGGTAGCAAAATATTCCCTCTGGGGTCATGAATGTCATCTTCTCGGCGTCATCTTCGTGCATGGAGATCTGGTGGTACCCTCTGAAAGCGTCGAGGAACGACATCAACTCGCATCCCGCCGTCTCGTCCACCAACTGATCAATGTTGGGGAGAGGGAACGGGTCCATGGGGCACGCCTTGTTCAGGTCAGTGTAGTCAACACACATTCTGAACGTCGGCGGTTTCTGTGCGAGGACGACGTTGGCCAACCATGTTGGGTACTTCACCTCTTTGATATGTTTGATCGATAGGAGCATGACGACCTCCCCTTTGACGAAGTCCTGCCTGTCAGCGTACAAGTAGCGCCGCTTCTGTTTGACGGGCGCGGAGGCCGGATCGACGGTCAGCCGGTGAGTGATCACCTGGCGGCTGATGCCGGGCATATCGTCCGGGCCCCACGCGAAGACAACGGCGTATGACCGTAGGACGAGGAGGATGGCGTCTCGCTGGTCCTGGGGGAGTTGCTTTCCGATCCTGAGAACCCGCTCCGGCCGGGAGGTATCCAGGGGGATTTCCTCGACCTCCTCGGCCGGCTCCGCATGTGGCCTCTCCTCGTCCATGGCGACGGCGGCCGTGATGGTGTCTATCCGCTGTCCTTCCCTTTCGGCCGTCCTCGTCAGCTTGAGGTAACAAGCTCTGGCTATCCTCTGGTTTCCTCTAGCGTAGCCGATGCCGTCATTGGTGGGAAACTTCAAGCATAGGTGCTTCATGGAGATGATGGCCTCCAAGTCCTCCAGTGCTGGCCGGCCCAAGATCAGGTTGTGGGCGCACTGGAGGTTGACCACCATGAATTCCATGTCAATTTTGGCATGATGGGGGCCGTCACCGACTTCCACGGGGAGGACTATCGTGCCCTCGGCGTCGATAGAGTCCCCGGTGAAGCCGGATAACGGGGTCTTGATCGGCTTCAGCAGAGCTCTGTCCAGCTTCAGCTGCTTGAAGGTGTCTAGGTACATCACGTTGACGGAGCTCCCCGTATCGATGTAAGTACGGTGGATGATGGAGTCACCGATCTCACATCAGATGACGAGGGCGTCCCTGTGCGACTCCGTACCCGGAGGCAGATCCTTGTCGGTGAAGGCGATCGCCTCCGTTCGCTGCTTCTTCGGCTGGGGGGGAACGTGGGACACCTCTCCAATGTAAAGGGATTGGGCCCATTTCTTTCTCTGAGTGGCGGAGTCCCCCCCAGTGTTCCCGCCTACGATGAGGTGGATGTGATTCTTCTTCGGCGGAGGCTCCTCGAAGTCCTCGTCGTCGCTGAGCCTACCAATCTCGCGCTTCTTCGCAGAGGGTTCGCCCCCACGTTTGCCGGTGTTTACCCAAGTGTTTTTACGTGGGCCACCTTTGACAAACTGGGAGAGTTCCCCCTGGCGAATGAGACGCTCGATGGCCTTCTTCAATGTGATGCAATCGTCGGTGTTGTGCGACGAGTTCTTGTGGAACCGGCAGTACGTGCCGCCCTGCTGGATGGCCAGGATCTCCTCGGCCGGCCGAGGAGCCTGCTCGATGAGGCCGTGCTTCTCGGCATAATCGAGGATGGTGCCGACCGGGTGGGTGAGGGCCACCCCCGGCCGTTCCAGCCTCGGCCGCCAGTGGCGGTCTTTCTTACTTTGTCCACCAGAGCCGAGGCGGCCCTGGGCACCCTGGCCGGCCGGGGACGGACCCGAGGCCGGCGAAGGATTTGTCTTCTTGGGGGGATGTCCCCCCTCCCTCTTGTGGTTGTGGAGCTCGTCGGCGTCGGCATACAAGCCTCCGCGCTGGAGCGCCTTGGCGTACGACCTCGGGGGGTCAGTGATGAGACTCCTGGCGTACGGGGAGCTGCGGAGGGCTCCCTGGTACAAGGCGAGGAGGGTGCGCTCATCGGCCCCCTCGACCTCCTCGGTCTCCCTCATCCACCGGTCGATGAATGACCGGAGGGACTCCTCGTGCTGCTGTTTGACGGAGAGGAGGTGGGTGAAATACTTCTTCGCGCGCTTCCTCCCGGCAAAGTGAGTGAGGAAGCGCTGGGCGAGATCCTGCCATGAGTCGATGCTTCCTTCTGGCAGCCCGTTGAACCACTCGTACGCTGGCCCCTCGAGAGTAGAGAGGAACCAACGGCAGAGGTATTCGTCGGACGCGTTCACCATTAGCATGTTGTTTTGATAGCGGCTGAAGTGCTCCTGGGGGTCTGATCGGCCATCGTAGGACTTGATGGCGTTCCCCCTGTACATCTGAGGGATGGGGGCCGAGAGGACCCTGTTGGTGAAAGGGGTCCTAGTCCTGACCTGGATGATGGGGTCACCCCGCCCTTCGGCCAGCTCCCTCTCCAGGGCGCTGACTTTGTTCATGAGCGCGTTGAGGCCGGGGTCGTTGGAGGCGCCGGCCGTAGGGATGTTGGCCGACTGCTTGGCCTCCATCTGAGCCAACCTCCTTTCCAGCTGGGCGATGACCTCGTCCCGGGGGTCCCTGTCGGCCGCGGCGGCACCCGGCTGGTTCCTCAGGCGCTCGTTGTGAGCCGCGTTGATCTGGTGACGCACGTCATCCCCGTGCAACTTCCCCTTGCCCTTGTCCGGGCGGGGCTGGTCCGCTGTCCGGGACACAGACCCCAAACTCTCCCTTGGCGAGCCAGGACGAGGATCACCAATCCGTCCCGCCATCCTCTCCGAAACCGGACGACGGCGCGTGTCTCCTAGCCTATTGAAGGCAGAGGCTTTTCCACGCGCTGGGGTCTGCCTGAGCCGAAGAGGGGAAGCAGGGTGGGAGTGGGACGACGCCGTGTCCTGGGCCACAACCCCCTCATTGTTGCCTATCTGGTCGGCCAGTGGTTGGGGATGAGGAGGTGGAGTGACGTTTCCCCCGGTCCTTGGCAAGAGTGCGCTGAGGACGGTGGGATTCTGAGCTAAGCTGGCGATGATGACCGATAGGGCGGCCTGGACCTGAGGATCTACGGACGGAGAGGCCGCGGCCATAGGCTGAGCCGGGGCGTGGTCCGCTTTCTCAGCTCGCTTCTTGTCCAAGCCGAGGCGGGCATCAGGGCCGCCGCCGTTGAGTTGGTTGCGGAGGTCCGTTGTGAGGTTGAAGGCCTCCTGGAAGAGGTCCCCTCCGCCGACCTGGTCGGCCATGGCGTCCTCATCGTGCTCCCTGGGCTCTTGGTCCTCAGGGATGGCTTTGCTGACGAGGTTGCGGTTTGACTTAGTTCTCCCCATGATCAGTGGTTAGCTGTGCTTGGTAGCGACGAAGGGTGCTAACTTGATTGTTCTAGCTCTCAACGAGAGCACCAAATGATAGAGTATATCTAGAGAGAAGTGAGAGCTAGAGAGAGAAGTGCAGTAATATGCTTCAATAGAGTGATTTTGTAACCCCTATAACTACTCCCAAGGGGAGTATTTATAGAGAAGATTAGGGTTGGGCTCCCAAGCCTTGGGCTTGGGAGGCCCATTTACAACTGGATCGCTACTGGGCCGGATACAAAGGCTCTAATGGGCTGTACAAATGAGTAAGTATAGGATCCGATTCTGGGAGGCCCTCGTGGCCGACGAGGGCACGGCCGACGAGGGCACGGCCGACGAGGGCACGGCCGACGAGGGCACGGCCGACGAGGGCACCCGGGTTCCTTGGACTCAGGACCATGATCCGAGTTGGCTTCTTCTCGGCCGACGGGGGCGTCTTGGCCGACGAGGGCGCCACTCTGTTGTCTTGTGCTTTCTGTTCTTCCGAGTATGTGGGTCCTGGGGCTCAGACCCATATACTCCATCAATTGTTGAATGAGAATTATTGGGGTTTGATCATCTTTGTTGGGACGGTTTAGAGAATCAATGGGGAGATCATTCAAGGATTCACTCAAGTCTCAGGAAGCGAATGTTCAATTAGCCAACATTATGTAATTCCCCTCGACTCTCTGGTTTTTGTAATTCATTTGACAAAAACTGTAAATAATAAGTTTATTGTTCGTTTTCTGTACTGTTGATGTATATCTGAAGCTTTTTTCGAATTTATGTTGTAACTTTAAATGAATAAACTCAGACATGCTCTGATTAGCTGTGCTGGTGATAAATTCAGCTTTCCAAGAATAAATTTGTTCGTAGCAAATTTGTATGTATGTTTGATGTTTCTTTTTGTCCGATAGAGAAAATAGTACCTTCTTAAAGAGATTACAGTGTTTTTAGAAAAAAAAATTAAGGTATCCATTCATATATTGTGCCAAGGTTATTGTTTTATTTACATTTCTTGACATCAATTTTGTCACTAACTTAATTTGTTATTAACAGGTCACACTTGACACAAGGATGCGTACAACCATTAATCTAGTTTTGGATTCATACAATGATACTAGCAATGAAGTTATTCAAAAAACTTTCAACACTTGGAAGGAACTTGTGAAATTTCAGTTTTGCTTTTGATGTAATGCAGTACATAAAGTCGTTTTTTACTTCATGTTGTTAGAAACTGAATTTGTATTTGAACCTTCATGTAATTGATTAATTTAAGTTTTTCTGCATTTATTTAACCTAAATTTTACCTCATTATCATAGGACTTGTTACTTATTTCAAGAAGTATACGTTATCGTAATATGCATCCAATTTAAGAGCACGAAAACAACCGAGTTACCGGTTTTATTTGTGCTTGCAACACATATCATATTATCGGAACCGGAACTGAGGCCGATTCCGGGCCTCTCCTTTCATGAACCGAGGCCCGGCCGGGCTCGAACCGGAACCGGTCCACCCCTAATCATTTACAATTGTACATTTGTCCAAAAGTTATATTTTAGTAATATTGGTGTACAACCCCCTTAAAATATCAACACTTCCAGGTT
The DNA here is from genome assembly GCA_945859875.1 of Cuscuta europaea. Taxonomy (NCBI): domain Eukaryota; kingdom Viridiplantae; phylum Streptophyta; class Magnoliopsida; order Solanales; family Convolvulaceae; genus Cuscuta; species Cuscuta europaea. The sequence goes on along the minus strand of CAMAPE010000010.1, from coordinate 16,600,972 downwards.
TCCAAGCTTCTAAGTTCACCTCATATATAATCGAAAGCAGATTTGAAGTACTTGTATAAGTTCACTTTGAGCTTGAAACCACAAAGTGCATTAACGTTTCCCATAGCAGCCAAGCTTGTATTGTTGGTCTAAGAGCTGGTTTCACAAACTATTGTGCTATTATTAAGTGAAAATAGCATGAATTTTCAAAACTAAGACAATATGAGAGACCTACTAAAGACATCACATGCTAAATATTGTACTATGTACTTTTTACTGAAATATAATAAAATTGAAGCGCTAAAAATGTAAAATAATAAAATCACCACAACTCAGTTAACACAAATAAATGAGTAGGACCAACACTAAGAGAACACCCACTATAACATACAGAATAACTGCCCTACTTCTACTAATAATATTAAGAGTTCTGTCGAGTCTGCAGTGATAACACTAATAGTCGCACTTCCGACATTGAAATCTCAGAAGAAAATGGTAACACCACAAGTACCACCAGAAGATGATGGTGATTCATCTCATTCCTCTTCCTCTTCGGCGTCTTCCTCCTCTTCATCTTTTCCATCTTCATCATCCTCATCTCCATTGCTATCTTCCTTATCGGCTCCATTGTTAAAATATTTCAAAGGATTAGGCCAAAGGTCTTCCATAATGATCTCTGCAACTTGATCGCTTTACCCCTTGGCGGACGTTTGTTTCCTTTCTTTTCTTCACCACACCCATTATGAACTCCCATGCCTTTCTTCCAATTAATCTCTGTACGTGCTATACGTGTTCCTTCCTCATGGAAGATAAAAGTCTTAACAAGCTTTGTATCTTCAAAATAGGATGTTTCTTAAAGTTAAAAGTGATAGAGTATAACCAGAGGCCAAATCTTTGAAATCTTCCAAATATAGAGAATCATGGCAGGATGACTCATAAAAGCAGTCAACCAGAAGTCAAGAATGGATTTGATTACTTCATTCCGTTTATCATAAACAAGACTTCTTATCTCATTGTACTTCTGTTCAACTTCTAATACATCATCACTGGTTTGTGCATTCACCCTTTCGAGCTCGTCTTGAACCACTTGTTTACCTAGAAATGATAACATATGTCATTAAGCACGAGTGATTAAGGTTTCTCACCCCTACCAGCGAAGTACCAAATAAATGTTTCTATCTCAGTTAGACAAGTAAATATTTTACTCTAACCAGTCCAATTCAAAGATTTTGATTGATTAAATTATACAGATAAAATATAATCAACAATTACAAATTTAATCATTGAAGTGGACTCAGAGTCATATATCAAATAGTATTATAGTGGCACATAAAGAATATATCTATATTCTTATAAAAGAGAATACATAGACAAATTTTAAAAGCAAATGACCCTATAATGCAAATAAACTCCGTTCACATTTCAACATCAGTGTCGAGAGTGTAAAATGGAGCACTGCACTTGATGTACGCCTATAGGCCAAAATACTGAATACTTTAAGAAGAAAATACTTAAACAACATAGAATACTTTCAGAAGAGATTGCTTAAACAAGAAGATTAACATAAAGCTAGAAATCTAAGGATGAGATCAAATGATATAAAATCAAAATTTCACACACAGATCAAGTATTAAAGTTCATGTGGACAATAAGCATAAGTCAGCTACGGTAAGATTTATATTTAATAAAAAATTCTCTTTTAGCAATTTTATTGATGAAGGAGATAATTAAATGAATTGAACAAATTAAAAACTTCCTTCAATCCTAAGTTGAGTTCCGACTTCGAACAATTCCGGAACCATCGAAAGAAAGAGATTCTATGCACGCCTTTGGAAATTGGATTCGATCGAATTCTTAATCAGGCTGTGGATTCCCAATCGGATTTCTACTGGTATGTTTGCTGTTAGGGATTCTGAAGAAGACAATTGAATTTCTGAAGCAATAGAGATTAGAGACGAGTAAGGACAAGTCAAAGGGACGTTTAAGAATTACTCTATGATGCACGGCTCATTCGTAAAACAAAATAAATTTCTAAGTGAAATTGCTGATATGAAATGACTTCCAATGATATTCAGCCACATGTTAAATGCACCGCAACCTCCTGCAAGGGGAATGCACGGGAGAACTCCCCTTTAAACAATTCTCCATGCGAAATAAGCAAGACGGTGAGAAGTAAATAGAACAGAAATAGAAAATCTTTAAATTAGGTAAGTAGTGAGAAAACAAGAACCTTGGATTCTAATTTTTAGGAATCAGTGATCTTTTAATCGCACTGATATGAGTCTATTACAACTATAACATCTATACAAATTATTGTTGTTGTAGTGGTCTAATAAAAAAATGACACCACGTTGTAAAATAGTAATAACGTATTGATATTTACTAATGCAATTAAAAATTCATGTTTGACATATTATGATTTCTTAATTTGTTCTGAATCTTTATAGTATTATCTCATCTGATTATTTTAATTACTTTTTATTCTTGGTTTATCGATATAAAGTCAAACAAATAAATTCACTTCTCTAACTAATTGTATCACTTTCAAACAAATAAATTCACTTCTCTAACTAATTGTATCACTTTCTCAGGTACCAAACCTAGGTAGTACGTTGTAACAAGACTAGTTGAATAACTTACGTAGAAATCATCATAAAGAATTAAGATCATTTTAACCTAGTGTCCACAAATTAGATATGTGTAGAAACAAATTTATGAATTCTTTTATCACTTCAACAATAATAAATATCAATAATTTATACGAGTACATGTTTTTAAATATATATCCCAACAATAAAGTCCAAATATGAATGACAAATTAAAAATTTAATTTCCAAAAATTCAATAATTATATCCCACTAACATTCGATATTTAAGTTTTTAAACATTATTGTATACAAGGAATATAATAAAAATAGTACTTCTAACACTATGTTTTATGTATTCCCGTAGTTACTGTTTTAGAAACCTCGTATCTTGGCACCAGAAGCCTCTGGCCGTATTCTTGGAACTACCTCTGCTCGATTTTGTTGAGTGCGTATACCGTGCAACCGGTATACGGTGAGCACCGTATACCGGGACGGATTTATATTTTTTTTTCTTTTGTTTTTAAAAAATGGTAATAACTTTTTTTTTATCCGATTTTTATAAAATTTATATCAACATTTTTTATTTTTCATGATCTTTCAAATGAGACCAATATTGCCTATGTAATTTTAACATATTAACATTTGTGTGTGAAATATGTAACTTTAAATGTTAAAATATGTAACTCACGTTCAGTCAAGTCAAATGCAACTCGTGTGTATAAATATGTATCTCTACGTGTAACAATATTTAATTTTACGTAAAAAAATATGTAACTCGCATTCAGACAGGTCACATGCAACTCGTGTGTATAAATATGTAACTCACGTGTATAAATATGTAACTTTACGTGTAAAAATATGTAACTTTACGTGTAAATATATGTAAGTCGCGTTCAGACATGTCAAATGCAACTCATGTGTATATATATGTATCTCGCTTATAAAAAGATGTAACTTGCTTATAAAAAGATGTAACTCGCTTATAAAAAGATGTAACTTGCTTATAAAAAGATGTAACTCGCTCATAAAAAGATGTAACTCAATGTATTATCAAATGTAACTGAGGTCACTGATCCACTCCCAAACAGATTCGATCTTCTATTTCACAAACCTATCATCTCCCAAACAGATTCGATTTTTCTTATAATCCAATACTCATTAATATAATAGTTCGATAATTTCTTAAAATTTCATACACAATATTGGTCTCATTTGAAAGATCATGAAAAATAAAAAATGTTGATATAAATTTTATAAAAATCGGATCAAAAATAAAAAAGTTATTATCATTTTTAAAATCAAAAGCAAAAAAAAATCAGATGCTGCGTCGTTTTTGCAACCGGTAGCACCATATAATTTGCCGATTTTTGTTGGTTTCCCTCTGTCCCTCCTATTAATTTTGGCGGCCACCGTTGCTGAAAAGGAGAATCGGTTGTAGTGGTAGCTAGTGGCGAGCAGTCTCAGTCGGCCTGTGCAGTCACCGCCGTCTATGGCCCTAGTGGATGCGAGTCATGCGACACTGCTTTGCCTGCTAGACGTCAGATGCTTTGCGGGTCTTTGCCTTTGCCTGCTCCATGCCCAATGCTAAGAGTCTTTACGGGTGATTGAAAATGGACAACATTCTTACAATCAACATTAGATAATTAGGAAATAACCTTTAATGGACCAACCGACCCCTTGATCCAGGATGTGACTTATTTGAGCGGGAAAATGGCCAAAAATCCACTTGTGTTTTATAGATAAATAGGTAGGCAGGTAGGTAGGTAAGTAGATAGATATTTTTCAATATGTCAACAAAATAAGCTACTCTAACCATTGTAGCCATAATTTCATAAATTTTAGCAGAATCAATGATAAGGCCAATTTGAGTGTTACCAAACGGGCTTTACAAATGTGGTTTTTAGAAGCTATTTATCCATTCCTAATGTACATGCATATTTGCTTGTTATAATAGGCCTGACACATTGCATGCGTTTGGGTAATAGTAGATCCGTCATTTTTCTCAAAATAAACGCTGCATTTTGCAGCAGTTAAGTCTAAATCCGTCAAAAAAAAAACAAGGCCATCGTGGGGAAGGGGTGGCAGATTGTAGATTACTTAAATAATTCTAAATCCCATTTCTAAACGCATGGGAATTCATTCGGGCATGAAGTGTTTGGTCGTGTATGAATTAGAAATATATTACATTCGTTCAATTGGACATTGCTAATGAATCTGTGTTTGATGTGTAGAGGATAAAAAAATAAGTAAGAGTGCAAAAATTTGCAAAGTCCAATGAAACATAGACATTAGTAGTAATTAGCAGTAATATTAGGCTTTTCAAATAAGTAAACATGAAAGCATTAACCTTTTTTTTACTCCAGGGGGCGTCTGGGGCAGGGGGGCTTGGGGGGGGGGGAGGGGGGCTTGAGGGGAGGGCTGGAGTAATCAGGGTTGAAACTCACTCCATTGAGTTTCAAACCCTTGTGTGCCTAGCGGGATTCAAACTCGAGACCTCCCACTAGGCATGGTAACCTCGCAACCAGCTCGGCTGGAATGCTAAGTTACATGAAAGCATTAACCTCTTCGTAATGACCTTCTAATCATATGTCATTTTAACTAATGCAATTATCGTACAGACATACTGTCAAAAGGTGAAAATATTATGAGCCCGTTTGGTGATCCTGTTTTTGGCTTATCAACTTTATTGGTCAACTTTTTATCAATTTTTTTTTTGATTTCGCGCGTTGAATTGTTCAATAATAAAAATAAAATAAGGTAGATTGACTGAAGTTATTGTGGATGACCCTTTCAGGTGTTTTTTCATATAACTTTTCTTAATTTTATTAATAAAATATATATTTAAATATATTTTTTCATAAATCAACAAAATCAGCTACTCTGACCACTGTAGTCAGAATTTCATAAATTTTAACAGAATCAATGATACGACCAATTTGAGTGTTACCAAACGGGCTTTACAAATGTGGGTTTTAGAAGCTATTTATCCGTTCCTAATGTACATGCATATTTGCTTGTTATAATAGGCCTGACACATTGCATGCGTTTGGGTAATAGCGGATCCGTCATTTTTCTCAAAATAAACGCTGCATTTTGCATCAGTTAAGTCTAAATCCGTCAAAAAACAAACAAGGCCATCGTGAGGACGGGATGGGGAAGGGTGGCAGATTATAGATCACTTAAATAATTCTAAATCCCATTTCTAAATTGAACAAAAAGCCGGGAGAAGAAGTCCAAGTCATGGTCGTATAACCGTATTGGCCAAAGAGCTGGTGTGGAAAAGAAGTCTTGGATTTCCCACACCGAAAACATTAGTATAGACTTCCGACGTTGCGCTCTATATAAAGCACCACACTTCACCTCTCCGAATCACGCAGCCATGTGTTTGTCCCAACAAAATTAATTCAGCTTTGTATACCGTGCCTCAAAGAAAACTTATTCTTTGTGAGGCCCCCATTTGAATACGGCTATACGTATTACTTTTGCTCTTTACAATGATTCTAGTATTTTCTTAGAAAAAGCTTATGTTTAAAGTAAAAGTTCCTTTCTTAGAACCTGCCTGAATAATGTCAAATAAAAAATCAATACAAATTTCTACATTTGTAAGTTAAATTCATTTATCTGAAAATCAAATTTAAGCATGTCAGACTTATTGGAGGTTTACATCGAGCCATATTGACATTGATTGAAATGAAATGAAACTAACACAAACAATTAAGTACTCCCTCCGTCCCTAAATTATCTTCAAACTTTCCTTTTTCGTCCGTCTCAAAATTATCTCCTCTTCCTCCTTTTAGCAAAAAATTTGTGGTTCACAACCATTCTTACACATTCTTACACATTTCTCTCTCCTCTACACAACTCTCCACCACACAAATCCCACTATCTTAATAAATGTGCCCAGCCGAAAAGGGAGAAAGATTAGGGACGGAGGGAGTACTAATATTAGAGGTTTCTTGAAATATGCTTAGGCGACTCTATTAGACCTAGGCAAGAATGCAAAATACTAGAACAACATAGGGGTATGTCCAATCATATTCATTTCATCACCCCTTTTATCCGTATCCTTTTTTCTACCATGAAATTTTCAGATGTTCAATCATATACTACCTCCGTCCCGTTGGATTCCCATAGCAAAATGACACAGTTATTTAGGTAATAATTAAATAAACTGTTTCAAATATATTTTGAGAAACAATTTTAATATGTAGTTAGTATTGATAACTGTGATGTTATAAATGTTTTATTTTTAATATTTAATGATTAATTCGTAACTTAAACTTAAGATTGTTAATTGTTTCCTAAAATGAAAATGAGAACCTTCTAACGGGACGTCCAAAAAAGGAAAGTGAAAATATTCTAATGGGACTGAGAGAGTATTAGACTTATATGGATTGGTTGTTCAATAGACAACAGGTATAGTCCTAGTTCACACTTTAATCATTCATAATTCAATTGTCGTAATTAATTCAAATATTCACTCTTTCCATATCAAAATAAGTAGAAAATAAGTAGATAGCGCCAAACTAGTTTTCAACTATCACCCAATAAGCGGTTTCTCATTTATAACCCAATTTTCCAAATCTCCTTGTTACATTTGATTAAGAGTTGATTTTCGTTTGGAGTTGTAATAGGCATTAAAGGGTGTGGAACTCCCGAACCATTTGATTTTGTTTAGAGGAGAGTAGGAGACATAGTTTTGCCTCCCCTATCTTTTTTCCTAGTTTTGTATCCTTATATATATATATATAAGCATTATTTGTATCCTTTTTATTTTATCATTTTTATGTATATTCATCTCTTTTTATATTATCTTTTTATAATAGCTTATCTTTTTTTTATCTTTATTTTCTTTCTTTTCCATTTGGTGGTGATATCATGTATCGATTCATGTTAGTCGACTCCGATATCTTTTGGGACTAAGCCTTGGATGTTGTTGTTGTATAGTTTTACCTCCCCTCCTCTCTTCTTCCTTTAATTTTTCTCCCTCCAAATTAGGAACTTTGTTGTAGGGGGAGAAGCACATTGGCACACTTTCCCAGTTTCAACTCTCTCCAACAAAACCAAACTAGTCACACCAGAACACTCTCTCCCAATGCCCCAAGGGAAATGTAAATATAACTCAAGGGAATATATAACACAATGCTGATCTGCTAGAGTAAATGTATACTACATAGTATCATTTACCTTATGAAACTTAGCAGTAAGAAACTACAAGGGCAAAGCAAGTCCATAAAAAACTACAAAAACAAAGACATGTCAACCTATTGAGCAAACTAACTAAATTTTACTGATACACTCTTCCAGATTCAGTACCAAACTAGATGTTTAGCTACTGCTCTTGAATTGCTGCATTTCTCATAACAGGTCACGCTTGAGGACATGAATAGCTTTAGAAACATGATGCCCGTGCATATCAATGATATTTTCCTATCCTCTATTGTTGGTTGATACCTCTAGGTTTCTGGAAATAAGTAAACAGACCACCAGTCAGTTCAAAACGTTCAAAACAGAACCTGTATATGAATGGATTTATGAAAATATTATTCTTGGCGGCTTGGCCAATGATCTGGTTGTGAAATCCTGTGTCTAAGTGGCCTGACCATAATAGGTGATTAGGTGAGTCTGTTTGGACGTTTGGTAACAAATTTTAGCATTTTTCCATTTTAGCTAATCATCTCCAAATACCAATTCATTTGACTGAACTAGCTATATCTGTTTTAAAGGTTACTAAATATGGTGTATATGTGTAGTTATTCACAAAATAAAACTTTTGTACCTTAACATTATTTATGAAGTGGAATTTGATAACGTATAAGTAAAAAAGAACTAATTCATCATCCAAAGCTGTAAAAAATGGAAACAGGTTCAAAAAGTAAAATATTTAGAGCATGTAAAGCAATATACAAGAAAATTAAATGACCCGCTTTTGTTGAAGTTAATACCTAGAAAACTCTTTCAAAAGCTTGAAAAAGAACATTGGCCCTCTTGAACCTTTTGCAGTTTTGCTATACTACTTCACTGGGAAGGAGATAACTTCCATGGGAATGAGAGTAGACAAAGGTTGATAACATCCTACTTATTTTGAATACTTCAATTGCATTCATTTCAAGTCCTCTCACTAGTTTTTCCAGTAATGTTTTTTTTGGCAAAGTTTTTCCAGTAAAGTTCTATTAGGCATTTATATTTTTAGATTAGAAATACCAATAATGTTCCAAACACAAGACAAAACCATTATCAATCTGTTGCTGCAGTCAATTAAGAATAGACTGAAGTATGAAATTGAGGGCTACTGACCTCAAAATCACATCTCAGTATACCTGAAGCGCATTACCTGACCATCAAAATTCAGTCCGGGTCCTGAGTAATAATAAACAAAAAGAGGTCAAAAGAAAAGATAGTTCTGTTTTATAATTGTACGCATAATTACTGGTTATAAGACGCCGGGCACACAGCGGATGGGGGTTGAGAGATTGAGGAAGATGAAATCTCTAAGCGGCTTCTTAAAATAATTCCAAAAACGAGGTTCCTCAATCCTCACAGTAGAATGGAATCCCCACTACAGCTATTCCTCTCCAGGGCGTAAATTCAAACTGAGGCATTTCGGCAAACGAGAAGCGCACGTCTCAGAGATGGCGAGGTTTGCCGGCCGTGCGGTAGACATCCAATTCCAACTTGACCAGAAAGGAGGAAGCAGGGGCTGGCGTTATTGGCCAAAGAGGCAGAGAGCTGCTGATTGTAGCGTAGAATAGGGATTCATATTTTTCCCACACCGGCAGATTAGTGAAGCGTTCCATCTGTGAGCTCTATAAAGACGACAACACGTTGGATGAGTTTAACCACGCAGCCATGCGATGAACACATAGCGAACTATTCTTTCGCCTTTTACTAAAGAATACCGTGTGTTCGTCGTAATACGTGGCATACGCCCATTTTTGGAGGGTATCCTTTTGTAGGAGCCCATCAAACCTAGTTCAAACTTTTGGTTCTCTGTAGGGTATTGTCTTTGTTATTTAGTCCTCTAAATATATTCTTCATTCGCAGCAATTCTTAATCCTCTTAATGACATGGTTATTAAGAAAGTGTAACTATGAGGTTGATATTGAATTGATAATGTCAGAATAATGTAAATGTGATTAAGAGTCGTATAAAAGAAAAATAAAAAATGGAACAATCTTTATGCTTTAAGAATAAAGCGTTTCATAGTTTCAAACTTTTATGTGTTTAACGGGTTTTGAAGCCAATACCTACCAACACAATAATCTCACAATAAGCTGAGCTGAAATGCTTAATTGCTTATCCTCCAACTTTATCATGTAAGTTGATTTAATGCGTCGAGTTGTATAATAATAAGAAAAAGTAATGTTGAAGTTAATTTTGTAACTGCATTGGTTGAAGTTATTGTAAGTGATCATTTTAGTTGTTTTTTGTATGTTTTTTTTTGTTTTTATAAAAAGTCATATTGTGGAATATAATAGTTGAATTGAGGTAAATTTTCGGAATTCATGAAATTTAGTTATTGGATCATGATATTTATACAAAAAAAGAGGAATGCTTATATAATGATATTTATCATGAAATTTAGTTATTGGCAAAGAGGCAAAGAGCTGCCGACCCGTAGCGTAGAATAGGGATTAGTATTTTTCCCACACCGGCAGGTTAGTGAAGCATTCCATCTCTGAGCTCTATAAAAACGTCAACACGTTGTATGAGTTAAGGTCATCTTTAACCGTCTACGTCATTTTTTACACTAAAATGGTGTAAACATAACATCATACGGTATTTTACCTTCAATAGTTTACATCATTTTAAACATCAAAAAAGAATATTCTCTGTTTAATCTTTTTATTAACTTTTTACCATTCTTCTGTTTAAGTATGTAATTATCATATATTTATACATTAGCCCCTCATTTAATATTTTGACATTTCACACATTATTTCACACATATAAACTAAAATACACCATTTTAATATGTATTTTCACGCATTTAACTAATTATAATACAATAATCAATATTTCACAAATACAAGCTAAAACCATATAAAATTAATGTTACAATAATTTTATAATAATTTGTACGTCATTTCTAAATTTTACAAAAAATAATAATTGAGAATCAGCTGCATTTGGGAATCAATTTGATGGTCTTGGAGGGTCAGGAAGCGGGTTGAATGACTACTAATTTCTAAATTAGTATGTACTATGTATGTTTTTAATTATGTTTTAATTTTAATTATAATGGTGTTATTAATTGCAATTTTAATTATGTAATTTTCTTAAGTATCATTTGTATTCTGTTATTATGTTGTTTGGATTTGAAACTCTATTTATAATATTGTGTGATTTAAATTTAATTATATTTTTTTATTTTCTATCAAATTAATAATTTTAATTACTTGTTCTATACGAAGGTTTTTACTTGGATTGCGATTTGTTCCAGATCAGATCAGACCGGATTGACCAAACTTGAGTAGTTATAAAAATATAAAGAAATCAGACCTGACCACATCAGTTCAGACCAGACCAAATCATACCAGACTAGAGCAGACCAGCAATTTCAGTCCAAGTAAAAATATCCTAATTTGTTGTTTTAAAAATGGGTCAAAACTATAACAATCAAAACTTTGGGTCACTTTTGAAATAAAAAAAATTAAAACAAAAAATGGTGGAACATTTGATGTGTGCCATATTTGGTGTGAACTCTCCCCCTCTCCCCCATTTTGGTGTAATGGTGTTGAAAATGGAGTGGCTGTTGGAGCAATTTTTTGGGAAATACACCATTTTGGTGTGATAAATGGTGCTTGTTGGAGTTGGTCTAAGCCACGCAGCCATGCGTTGGACACATAGTGAATTATTCTTTCGCCTTTTACTAAGAATACCGTGTGTTCGTCGTAATACGTGGCATACGCCCATTTTTGGAGAGTATCCTTTGTAGGAGCCCATCAATCCTAGTTCAAACTTGTGCCTCTCTCTAGGGTATTGTCTTTGTTATTTAATCCTCTAAATATACACTTCATTCGCATGAATTGTTAAGGGAGATTTCCCAAAATAGAAGTAAATGAAGTTTGAAATTCCAAAATAAGACTACTATGTTTTTATTCTCGAAATAAGACTAACATGGCAGTATTTACTGTCATCTTGTAGGTGTGACTGTCAAATAGTTGCAGTACAGTGCATTTAACATGACAATATTAATTATAATTAATGACAATATTTTTCAATTATAGCAGTCTTTTTCACACATGGCAGTAACAACTCCTATTTCGGGAAGAAATATAGTAGTCCTATTTTAGAATTCCATACCTCATCTAGTCATATTTTGAGTAATTTCCCAATTATTAATCCTCTTAATGAAATGGTTATTAAGAAATAGTATCTGGTTGATATTTAATTAAGTAAGAATGATTAAGATGCATACAAAATAAAAATAAAAGGTGAAACAATCTCAATGGTACGGAGCCACGGAGGGGGTAATGAATTGATTAAGACTTCTCTAATCCAAATTCTAGTACATTATACCTATCCCAAAAAAGAATTATTAAGATTCTCATAAGTTTATATAATTTGTAAAGTTTAGATAACTTTAAAAGAAGTGTCTCAATGGAAACATTAAATTTGTGTAGATATTATGAGCGAGTTTGACGACCCTATTTTTTTAGTTATCAGGTTTATCATCCAACTTTATCATCAAACACGTAGCTTTTGATTTAACGCGCTGAGTTGTGTAATAATAAGAAAAAATAAGGTTGGAGTTATTTTTCTCACTGTATTGATCAAAGTTATTGTAGGTGATCATTTTAGTTGTTTTTTCATATAATTTTTTCTTTATTTTGCTAATAAAATATATTTTATATATAATTTTTTCATAAATAAGTAGAATCAACCTATCGAGCCACTTCAGCAGATTTTCATAAATTTCAATAGAATCAACAAATGCAATCGATTTGGGTATTACCAAACGGGCTCTATATCTTTTCCCAGAGTAATAGAGTAAAGGCAGTTTACAAAAACAGAATTGTCCATATACCCTGAATTGACCATATATCATAACATCTGTTCAAATATTATACTTCCTCCGTCCCATATTTATCTCCTGAAGTACAAATGGCACACAGATTAAGATAGTGGGAAATGTGTGGTGGAGAGTTGTGCAGAGGAAAGAGAAATGTGTAAGAATGTGTAAGAATAGTTGTGAACCATAGATTCATTGCTAAAAAGGGAAAGAGGAGATAAATTTGGGACAGATCGAAAAGGAAAGTATGAAGATAATTCCGGGACGGAGGGAGTATCTTTTTTCAATTGTAATAGAATAAAGATGGTTTACAAAACTGAATTTTCCATATTATATTTTTAGTATAATTACACATCATGTAAGTTAGTATTTGGTATAACCTATGTTATGTTGTGTAGATGTTACTCCCTCCGTCCCTTATAACTTTGTCATCTTTCATTTTTTGGATGTCCCAAAAACTTTGCCACTTTCCCTTTTAATCAATGAATTTTTGGTTCCTGTCATTTCTCTCTTCTCTTCACATATCTCAACCACACAGTTTTTACTTTATTATTTCTCGTGCCGGTCAAACATGACAAAGTATTGAGGGACGGAAGGAGTATTACATATTGATTAAATGTGTAGCAAAATGTGTAGGAAAATGTTTACAAATAGTTTATATTGGATGTAAATTCAGAATAGGCTCAATGTTTATAAATGTTCAGAATAGTTTATTACATAATGTTTGAGAAGTTAAGATTTTATTATTATTGTAGAAATAGTGTGCACTTTATTAAAGTTTGTTGGGGGCACATTTTCTTGAGAATGAATAGGCTCAAGAATGATTTTTACCCCATTCACTCTTAAGCTAACTCTTGGGTTGAGGATGCCATTATCTTTCTGCTGGTCAAACGGACAATTCAATTCGCAAAGGTTCTGGGTTGGGTCGGTCAACTGGCCAATATTATGATTTCTTTGTGAGTATAAGATGTAAGGAGTATGAATTAGTAACATTAACATATATATTAAACACTTACTCCCTCCGTCCCAATTTGTAAGATACTTTACGGTTTACGATGTTTGACCGATGATAAAGTAAATTGATCCATGTGAACACTCAAATTAGTTTTAGAAAATAAAATTTATATATTCAGAAACTATACTAAAACTGCTACAAAACCTGCAAAAAATAATTCAAATTTCATAAACTTTTGATATATAAAGTAAAAGATTAAGAGTGATTTATGTTGACCAAGTGAATAGTAAATGTATCTTACAATTAGGGACTGAGGGAGTATTATACTAAAATGCGATTATAATAATTAAGTAAATACATTTAAACATTGTTTAAGGCGGCTAAAAAGTAGATAAATGATGTTGCTTATGACAAAGAAAGCAAATATCGACAAGATTGGACTAAACTTGGTATGTTCATTGTTGGTAATTGTTGAGATTCTAACATTTAGAACTCATTTGGCAACTCCGTTTTTTGGCTTATCAGGACTTATCGGCAAACTTTTTAATCAAACACGTAACTTTTGAATTCGTGCGCTGAATAGTGTAATAATAAGAAAAGGTAAGGTTGAAGTTACTTTTCTAGCTATATTAGCTGAAGTTACTGTAGATGACCATTTTAGCTCTTTTTCATATAACTTTTTCTTTAATTTATTAATAAAATATATTTAAAATATAATTTTTTCATAAATCGATCAACAAAATCAACCAATACAACCACTTCAACCAGAACTAGACTTGTACAAAAACGGGTTCGGGTCGGGCTTTTAATAAATATTCTGCCCATCATTGTGGGCGGGCCCAGCCCGGCCCGCAAAAGCGGGCCTAACCCCATGTCCATACCCACCCGTAAGAGCGGGCCGGGTAGTCCACCGGCCCACCCAGCCCAGGAAAACTTTAATTTTTTCAAAATTATATGATATTTTTAATACTTAAAAAATTATAGTACAACATTTAAAAAATTGTTAATACGCTTATAATGTTTATACGTCTTTCACCACATAAAAAAAATACTGACACAAAAATAATAATGAGAAACTATATCTAAAATTTAGAACTTAAGTACAAGTATCATCTTTAAGTACAAAAATAGATATTATATTGGTTGGGCTAGTTGTTAAGAACTTAAAATTTAAATTTAAACATACTAAACTATACATATGTTTAAAGAAAAATCAGTATATATAAATATACATGTGTATATGTAAATAAATAAATTAGTATATATGAAAATATATATATTTATGTATACTAAATGTAGCGGGCCGGGCTTATCGGCCCGAACGGGCCTACACCCTAACCCAAGTCTGCCCATATCTTATTGCGGCCGGGGCCGGGGCCGGGCCGGTGGGTAAATATATATGCCCAAACCCGCCGATTTGTGCGGGCGGGCGGGTCCGATTTTGTACAGGTCTAGCCAGAACTTCATAAATTTCAACCGATTCAATCAATTTCAGTATTACCAAACATGCACTTAATGATTAAATTTAAAGGTTAAAAAGTAGGTAAACATTATTTGGTTATGACAAAGAAAGCAAATATCCATAAGTTATGAATTAGATTGGACTAAAGTTGGTTGGGCTCCTAACAAAGGTGGCCCTCCAAAAATTGGCGTATGCCACAAGTTGTAATGAACACACGGTATTCTTTAGTAAAAGGAGAAAGAATAGTTCGCTTGCTTTGTGTTCATCGCATGACTGCGTGGTTTTACTTATTCAGTCAAAGAGGGATATTTGCCGGTGTGGGAAGTCCATATTCGTATGCCGGTGTGGGAAAAAGAGGCAGTTCTGGCTTTGTGGTGCTTCGGTATACTAGTGTTTTTGAAGTGTCTAAACTGCCCAATAAACTGAGGGTATTCAATTAGTCTTATAAATCAGCAAACCGAGTGCCTGTTCTGGCTTATGTATGTTCCTAGGGGATTAAAGAAGGGGATTGGAAAGGAGTTTTCTTGTTTTACTAATTTGGTTTTGTTAGGGATAGTGGAAACTGGGAAGGATTTGTCAATGAAGTTTCCCCCCTAGAAAAGGTACCCAATTGGCGGGGAGAGGAAAATAAGGGTAGGAGAAGAGGGAAAGCTGTGGCTCCTCTTAAGATTCTTCAATATACTTCGTATAAAACACTCACTTAATCGAAGAAAAAAATAATAGGGAAATTAAGTGCACGATTTAGTCAAAAACAAAACTCACATTAATATTAAATGACTTATTGTTTATTGGGAAAATGTTGTAGCAGACCTTTTAGTGGGAGGGGTTATGTTTTGCGTTACAATATTCACCTATATTCAAAATGGCTTATTGTTGAAATATTTGATATCCAAACAAATAGTACGTTACTAGAAACTAAGAAAAGTAGTTTTACTTCAAACAAATAGCAGTTTAACTGAGAAATTATTAAGTATGCTTATTTCAGAAATCTTGAGTATAGAGATATATTTTGAGTAATCGAATAGTTAAATGAGAAATAAAAAAAAGTAAAAATTGTGTGGTTAAAATTTGTGCAAAGGAGAGAGACACAAAAAGCAAAATTTATTACTTTTAAAGGAAAATGATAAATACTTTTTAATAAACAAATAAGGAAAGTTGACAAAGGCAAGTGAGACGAAGATATATTGTTTACAAAGAAGGGGTATTTCCTTCAAGATAGTTTTATGGAAAAAGTATCAAATAGACCCCTCTATTATTGAGAAAATGTCAATTAAGGCTACCAAGTACCAACTCAATTATCATCCAATTAAACTCATGAACTATTAAAATTGAGTCAAATCATCTTTAAATCATCTTTTTAACCGGTAACATTCCCGTTCTGGTTTTCTTTCTTCCCTTCTTTTCCGATCCCTTCTTCTTCCCCGCGCGCCTGCAACTCTTTGCTTTCTTCTTTCTTTCTTTCCTTCCCTTTTTCCTCCTCCCTGCTTCTTCCTCATTCTCGTATCCTTCCCCCGCCTACTCCCCTTCTCCACGGCTCCACCGCCACCACCGACGAGCTCCACTCTGTTGCAGCAATGGCGGACTTGCATTGAATTCGAATCAGTCTCGTCACATGTCTCCCGGCTCAACGATTCTCGTCACTTTCTAGATTCTGCACATCTCCGATCGCAATTGAAGACTATTCTGGACAGATCTACTGGAAATCTCAACCGTACAATGGCCGCCAATAACTCCCTCCACGCAATTGGCTATTGGGATCCGGTTGAGACACCCGGCAAATACAACCCATCTTGGAGGCGGTTGGCAAACAAATAAGGGAAGAATAAAGCTAAGGCCTAAGGGAATGAGAGAAACCAAGAAAAAAGAAAGAAAGACATTACAGGGTAGAGGCGTAGAGGAGATGAAAGCTGAGGAGAAGGGGTGGAAGAAAGGAGACAAAGAAAGAGAGAAAAAAAAAGGAAAATATCTGTGTTTATACCGTGGAAAATATCGGTGAGCACCATGCACCATTTTTTATTTTTTATTTCTCTTTTTTTTTTAAAATTATTAATAATTTGTTTATTTTTTATCTGATTTTTATAAAATTTATACCATTTTTATTTTTATTTTTCATGATCTTTCAAATGAGACCAATTTTGCCTATGTAATTTTAATTTTTTACATTCATACATTTTTTTATAATATATTTTTATATGCATACACTTTTTCTATAATATATATTTTTATCACTTCTATATGTTTTAGAGGTTTTTAAGATATTGAGTTTGTTTATTTTGTTTCTAGCTTGGAGTTACATTTGATAATATACGAAGTTACATCATCTTATACTCCAATGACAAGTTATTATGTGTGAGATACATCTTGTTATGTGTGAGTTACATCTTGCAATACACGAGTTACATACTTTTATGCGAGAGTTACATGTAATTATGTGTGAGTTACATCTTGTTATGTGTGAGTTACATCTTGTTATACACGAGTTACATACTTTTATGCGCGAGTTACATGTAATTATGTGTGAGTTATATCTAATTATTTGTGATTTTTTACTTATCTTTATCTTGAACTAATTCAATTATAACTGAATTAATTTTATTCTTTGCCAATTTAATACAAATTTTTATTAATCCACATAAAATAAATATACTGTATTTCATATTCATACACTATTTTTCAAATGATAAAAATGAATGATGTAGCAGGTGTTTATTTCATGGTGTAACTCACATACATTAAGATGTAACTCGTGTATATTAAGATGTAACTCGCGCAGAAGAAGATGTAACTTCATGATATATTATCAAATGTAACTTCAAAATAATTTATTAAAATTACATAAGCAATATTGGTCTCATTTGATAGATCATGAAAAATAAAAAAATTTGATATAAAATTTATAAAAATCGGATATCAAATAAAAAAGTTATTACAATTTTTAACGATAGAAGAAGAAAAATTAGTGAATGCTGCGTCGTTTTGGGATCAGGTGCACCATCCTCATGATGCGCCGATCCCAGGGTATAAATTGCGGGAAAATATGTGCCACGTGTCCACATGTCACCCGCAATTTATATGGTACACCCGGGTGTACTTTTACATCCGGTTATTTTGTAATTTCACTGAACTTTTAGGTCGGTAATTAGCGTCGTCTATCTTTCTATCATCTTTCTTTTCCGCCTTTTACAACGTTCATTCTAGCATCCTAGCATCTTCTTCAGCGATCATCTTTTCCAGCTCGTTTTGATCTTTCTTCGAATTTGCTTTTACAGTGATCATCTTCTCCACCTCGTTGTGATCTTCCTTCGAATTTTGTTTACAACGATCATCATTCAAAATATGTTATCTGTAGTCTTCGAATTTGGTAAGAATCTCATCCTTATATTCTATTCTTTTGTTTTCTGATCTACAGTTCTTCATCTATTCTTCGTTAGATTTTTGCAATTTTTTTTAAATTTTTGTTTAGTATTTTAATATGATCACTAGATTATGAGCTCTTTTTTAATTTACTGTAGGTTTACGTTGATCAGTTATGTCTATTTTTTCAGGTATTTATCTATTAATCAATTCACTTTATTTGTATGATTAATTGATAACACATTTGATGTTATAGTTTTGTTTAAATGAGCAATATGTCTATGTATTTGGTTTATCCTTTTTGCAGATGAAATTCCTTGTACTGGACATGTAATTGAAGACATTGACTCGAGAGGTGAAATCTTTGTTGTTGATTCCAGTTATTCCTTTTGTTTTTTCTTACTCTCTTTTTCTTAGTTTTGAATTTTATTTGCACTTTTTAGTTTTTTCCCCTTTTCCCTTGATCCGGATCATTTTATTTTAGCTTCAACTTTTGTTTTTTTTTCAGCTAGCCATTCTTCTAGCAGTTTTGATGCTATATCACAATCTGATTCTTCCCTTTTAGTTAAAGAAGCTGAAGTTTCTGAGCTTCTTGGAAAAACTGTTCTGTCAGAGAAAGAAGCTTTTGATTTGTATAATGAGTATGCTTTTAGAATTGGCTTTGGCGCTCGTTATTCTACTCTACGGAAGAAAGCAGGTTGATGTGATGTTAGAGGCAGAGAATTTTGTTGCACTAAGCAAGGTTCTAAGAAGAATAAAGGTGTACAGGGTAAGGTATTCACCAAAGTTGATCGTCGCACAAGTTGCAAAGCAAAAATTTATTTTGAGTTTAGAAGCAACGGTGAATGGGTTGTGGTTAGACATCTTATGGATCGCAGTCATTCTTTCGGTTCTGGTTCTTTAGTTCATCACGTGAGGTCTCATCGTGATGTTTCTTCTTCTGAGTTGACATATTTGAATCATTTGAGAAATAGAGTAAATATAGCTGACGGTTTTCGTTGTTTACAAGCTGAAGCAGGTGGCTCTCCTTCAATTGGTTTCGTGCTGCGCGATTTCTACAATGAATTGGAAAAAAACAAAAAAAAAATGTTTTGAAGGTTGTGATGCAAATACTTTGATTAATATCTTTAGGAACAGGCAAACAAATGAAGAAGACTTCTTTTTCTCTTTTGAAGTTGATGCTGATGGTTCCTTAGTTAGCTTCTTTTGGAGAGACATGGAAATGAAGGAGGACTATTTAGCATTTGGAGAGTTGGTTGTTCATGACACTACCTATCGTACAAATAAGTATGATATGATTTGTGGTCCTTTTGTAGGTATTAACAATCATACGCATAACTGTATGTTCGGTTGTGGGTTTTTGTTGAATGAACGCATTGAATCCTTTGAATGGTTCTTTACCACATTTTTGACTTCAATGGATTCAGTTCATCCAAAAACCATTATGACAGATCAGTCTGCATCCATGGTTGCTGCTATTTGTAAGGTCTTTCCTAGTTCAAAACACCGTCTTTGTATATGGCACATTATCGAAAACTCTAAAAAACATATATGAGACTTGAGGAATGATGAAGGCTTTTTGGACTTATTTGATCATGTTTTGAAACTTTGTCACACAGTTTCTGAGTTTGACTATTATTGGAACAGGTATCATCTATTATTGCATTTGTTTTCTTTCTTTTTTATTTATTTATTTATTATTTACACCGTCAATTGTTTACAAATGAGTAATTGCTTCATTGTGATGAGTATACTATTGTTCTTTTTGATTTTTATTTTTGTAAGATGGTGACTACTTTCAATTGTTCTGAAAATGCATGGTTGAAGAAACTATATAGACTTAGGGAGAAATGGTGTCCAGCATTTTCAAAAGATTACTTTTCTGCTGGCATTTTATCCTCACAAAGAAGCTAGTCAACGAATAATTCTTTGCCTAGAAAGTTGAATGCAACGTCTTCTCTTTGTGATTTCTATCACTTCTTTTGTGAAGCTATTAGTGAATGGTGGAGTCATGAGAGATCAGATCAACAGCGTTGTTGGGATGGCTTCTCTGAGATATCAATCTCATATCTTGGTATATTACATAAAGCTTCTCGAATTTACACGATTGATGCTTACAAGCTTTTTGAGAAGGAGTTTGTTCGTGCTATGTCTTTGAAACATGAGGTTAGACATTGTGTTGGTTCTGTTATTCGAAAATTAGTTTGGATGCCTCATATTGATCATTTTTCACATTGGGTTTCATATGACACGACATCACATTTTGTTGATTGTTCATGTAAGAGGTTTCAAGAAGTTGGTATTTTGTGCTGCCATAGTCTTCGTATATATCATATCCACTGCGTCGAAGTTCTTCCTGATTTTTATGTTTTAAAACGTTGGACTCGATTAGCAAAGTCAGTTGAACAAAATCAAACATCTATGTTATCCAATACTTCTAATGTTTGTGCTTCTGTTTGGAGAATGCAAAGGAAACTCCACAAACTTCTGTGTTCTAGTGATTCTAATGCGTTAGCGAGGCTGCTTTGTGAAGAGTCGTTCA
Source organism: Cuscuta europaea (assembly GCA_945859875.1). NCBI lineage: Eukaryota > Viridiplantae > Streptophyta > Magnoliopsida > Solanales > Convolvulaceae > Cuscuta > Cuscuta europaea. Next base: position 16,580,077 of record CAMAPE010000010.1, on the reverse strand, counting down.
AAAAATTGAAACATGATGTTGAAGAACAAGTTGGCGGTATTTACTTCTCAGATAGTGATTCAACTTCAATTGGAGTTGGTACAATTTCTAATCCCAAAGGTTCAAGGAAAAAAGGTGAAAGAAATGTTCGGCGCAAAAGTATTGTTGAGATTAAATCAAATCAAGCCCGAGGAAGGAAAAAGTCAACTACAACAAGTACCTCACTTATTGAACCTTGAAGATTGTAAACACTCTTACAAGCTTTGTTTTTGGTTACATACTTTTTTGTTATTCAAAAAAGAACATCTTCTTTTATCCTTTTCTCATCATTTTAGTTTCTGTAATGTGCACTTATAGACATTACATTTTCTTTACTCTCTATGTGTTTGTTGTATCTTTTACTTTAATTGAACCATACATTCCCCTTATATAATATTCTTTTGAGTAATTATTTCTAATATAACGCGTAAGATGTTTGATGGAGTATATAGACTCGGCCCCGGGTCTCACGACTATTAGGCCCGGACAGCGGCCCACTCACGCTTATCGGACGTCATTTATATCATTTGTATTATTGTAGAGTTCATATATCATTTGTATGTACTAGATTAGCATTTTATGTAATTGGGCCCCTCGGGCCCATATTAGTGGCCCGGCCCATCGTTTCTCTATTTATACTCTGACGTGTAGCATATAATGGACACACAACTATTTTTTTTACCCAAGGAAGTAGGGTGTCGAACCACAGAGAAGTGGGAAATAAAATAATTAAGCACAAACTAAGGATTAAAGTTGGAAGTGCGTTTCTTTTGATTTTTGTTTGCTTGGAAAAGTAATTAAATAAAAATGATTGAGAGAAGAGATTTTTATCAACACCAAGTTCAACCAATAGCAAGTAGGGGTAGAAATTGGCAACTAATTGTTCAATGCTCATTTGTAAGACATAATTGCTAATTTTATTCTTAGACAGATTGTGAGAAGTTGTAGATAAATATTTTAGGACCCAACACAAGTCTCCTAAAATAAGTAACTAGTCAATATTTCCCAGTGATGGCCAAAACGAGACTAGTTGTTTAAGTGCAACGGCAACCTTAATTATAACTATATTATTTACCCAACCCCGTGGTGTAAATAATATAATTAAATAATTAAATTCTCCCGTAAAACTTCAATCCGGGACAAGGTAAAAGAAGTTTAACGGTGTGTTCAGAAAGTGTTCATTTGTGTATTTAACAAACAATATGTTTATGATTGAGTACTCATAATATATATCACAAACACAACATAATTAATTTTCTGGACACGACAATCTAAATAGAACAAACTTAACAATTAAAATCAATACAAATTAAAACATTATAAGAACAATTAATTAACCAATTTCTAGCCCCAAATTTATTTAGCTATACATGTTGGGAAACATAGAAATAGATGAATCCATGATTAAAGTACAAGATTTATTGAGATAAGGAAGATCAAACTTGTGATAGATGACAATCCTTGGACCTTTGATGCTAATCTTGACTTAATCTTGGATGAGAAAGTTATTAGTTATTGTTGAAGATGGGTTGATGATTTGGGGTTGAGAAATGAAGAGAGAAGGAGGAAGAAATGTTTCTGGGATGTTTAGAGAGAAATTGGTACGAGCTTATGTGTGGAAGGAAATGAATTAAGATAATATAATGATAAGGTGATTAATCATTAATTGCTGGAATTTACGGAACTTGACGAGTTTATGTACAAAAACGCGCAACGATGTTCCAACAACACATAGCAGTGCAACGGTTACGGAGGAGCTTTTTTGACTCTGAGGTCGCAGGTTCAAAACCTAATATATACGAACTGCCAACAAAAATTTAACTTGGTTCATTTAGCTCACTGGTCGAGGGTCTCCTTCTTTGACCAAATGACTAGTGTTCAAATCCTAGCCTCAAATTTATCCGTTTTTGCTACTTTTCTCCAATTTATTCCTTATTTGCTTTGAAGGAAATTCCACTTTTGTTATTCTCCAACTTGAACTTTTGTTTTCTTCTTTAATTTATGCACATATGATCCAAATATCATCAAAAGTACCTGAAAATACAAAATACACTCATAACACCACACTAATACAAATTAACGACAAATAATAAAAATATGTACAGAAGTACAACTTTAATAACTAAAATTAACAACAAACTAAGCCTAAAAAGTGTGTAAAATATAACCATATCAAATCCCCCACACTTAGGCTTTTGCTTGTCCTCAAGTAAAACAAACAACAAACACAAAAATATACACAATTTGGTAAAATTTACAAACATAACTAAACAAATCACTCATACATCTCTAATGTCCACTAAACGGTCCAATACCCTGAAATGTCACAAAATAACGCAATGAGAGTAAACTGAGTATTTGGGCCTATCACTAAGATTTTCAAATCAAACTTTTAACACAAACACCTATAGATCTAAATTAGTTCGGGTTATGCAGAACAAGTTTCTCCAATCCGCTAAATTCAAAAAAATGACACAAATAGATCAATTAGGACTTTTTCGGCGAGTGGCGAGATTAATGAGTGTGGCTAGTTGGAAGGAAAGTTTGGTGTAAGAATATACTGAGAGAGTTAGATTGTACTAATACTGAGCGGATCATCACAAGAATTTACAAAAACTTGGAGCATACAAAACAATGAGAAATATAAACATGAAAAGTAAAAAAAAACGGGGTTTTACAAAAGAAATTACAACAAGAATTTAATGTGCCTCTTTGTTTTTTTTTTGTTTCTTTTTTTTTTCAATTTTTCTTCTCTTTTTTTTTTTTGAAGAGGGCACACACTGAACATTACAATGAAAAACTAACCCCAAAATTTACAAACAAATATGTACTTCACTCATATGACACTTAATAGTAGCTCCATTTATTCACTCTCAAGTAACAAGACAATCTACTCTAGGATTAGAAAAGATTAACTTTGGGTAGGGCTTCAGAAGGTTATGTATTTACAAGGTTACAAAAAAAAAGAATTAGTAACAAGTGAAGTAAGATATTTTACACTTGTGCACTGAAAAGGCTCGAACGGGATTACTAGGGAAAGTGTTATTTATTTACAAAGGGATAGTGTTTGGCTTCATGGGTAAACAAAGATGGCCTAAATCATTTCTAAATGTGTCAAGTTCAAATAAAATTTCAAGGAGAATAAATGCATGAACATCTTAATCTGCATAAATTTTCACTAATTCAACTATTAACCAATAAATTGGAAAAATAAAATCTAAGGTGTTTAATGTTAAAGTGTTAAAAAGAATCAAGTTCAAAGCTAATGCTAAGTTACTCTCAAAAAATTATAGTGACACTTCTCAAACTCAAAGCACATTTCGTCAAAAGAGGTGAATGAATAATTTTAAAAAGTTATGGAAGTAACTAGTAACAAAAAGTGTAAACTAATGTGTTGTTTGTCTATTGTTGTATTTTGGACAAGACTGATCTTTACTTTTCCAAACAAACACACAAAATAAAAATAAAAGAAAATAAAATCACACAAACAAGTAAGAAAAATTAATTAAAAATATTCACACAAGAAATTAGGGTCGAACTACCCACTCCCCCACACTTAAAATTTGCACTGTCCTCAGTGGAAAATAAATTAAAGGAGTGTAAAGAAAACTTCCCTGAAGTGCGGACGAATGATGTTGAGATGTCCTTTTGAGCGGATGTGGCCCCTTTAGTCCAAAAACAAAAACCTAGACATTTTTTTTTCTTTTTTTTTTTGCTTTTTTTTTTTTAAATTTACAAACTTGGGTTGCCTCCCAAGAAGCGCTCGTTTAAGGTCATTAGCTTGACCCATGTCTCTTCATTCATATGTCGGATCAGTGAGGCAATACGCAGAAGTTGCCTCTTGTCTCTCACCATCATGGTATAGTTTCAAACGTTGTCCATTTACCATGAGTTTTTGGCCGCTTTTGTTTAACAACTGGACTGCTCCGGATGGAAATGCTTCACGTACTTCAAATGGACCCAACCATCGGGTCTTTAGCTTTCCGGGAAAGAAATTGTAACGTGAGTTAAATAGAAGAACTTTATCTCTCCGTTCAAATTTTCTTCGGCTGATCACCCGGTCATGCAAAACTTTTGTTCTCTCCTTGTAGAGTTTTGAGCTATCATAAGCTGCAAGTCTGAATTCTTCAAGTTCATTTAGCTGCAACAGTCGTTTCTCACCCGCCAATGCAAGATCCATGTTGAGTGTCTTTATTGCCCAATATGCTTTGTGTTCAACCTCAACAGGAAGGTGACATGCTTTCCCATACACCAATTTGAATGGTGAGGTGCCGATGGGACTTTTGTAAGCAGTGTGATATGCCCATAGTGCATCATCAAGCTTTTCGGCTCAATCCTTTCAGGAAGGATTAACAACTTTCTCGAGAATTGTTTTGATTTCTCGGGTTGAAAGTTCCACTTGGCCATTTGTTTGCGGGTGGTATGGAGTTGAGAGTCGGTGGTGAATCCCATATTTGGAAAGGACACGTTCCAATGCTTTGTTACAAAAATGAGTACCATTGTCGGTGATGAAAGATCGTGGAACTCCGAATCGGGAGAAAATATTCTTCTGAATGAATTGGATCACCACTTTGGCATCATTTGTCGGTGTGGCAGCTGCTTCTACCCATTTAGAAACATAATCAACAACTACAAGGATGAACTCTTTCCCATTTGATTTTGGAAATGGCCCCATAAAATCGAGCCCCCACACGTCAAACAATTCGACTTCAAGTATGCCATGTTGAGGCATTTCATTCTTTCTTCCAATATTACCGGTACGTTGGCAACGATCACAGTTTTTCACAAATTTGCTTGCATCTTTGAAAATAGTGGGCCAAAAGAAACCTGATTGTAAAATCTTTGCAGCAGTACGAGAGCTTCCATGATGTCCCCCATATGCTGATGAATGACAATGGTGCAAGACATTTGAAACTTCATCTTCGGGCAAACACCGTCGAATGACTCCATCGACACACCTTCTATAGAGAAAAGGTTCTGCCCAATGATAGTAGCAAGATCCTCGAGAGCAGTGGGGGACTCCATCGACACACCCTCTCGACTTATGACGACGAGGCCCTTGAGAGCAAGATCCTCCGGTCCTCTCTGACTGTAAGTATTTTTCCTTCGTTCCCGTTTCAATACTTAGCATATTTGGTGTGATGACTTAATCCCTTCGTTTGTTTCTTACAGGCTTGTATAGCCCTCGGGGAACAAGCCCGGAGGCTTGAGCAGTGGCGTCTACACAAAGCTGAGCAGGATGAGAAAATGAGGGAACTCATCCATAAAAACTCTGATGTTGTGAAGCAAATGGCCCGGCTGGAGGAGGACCTTCGGCTGGCGAGGGTGGAGGCCGAGAGAGCCAAGGCGGAGGGCCTTGCCGAGGGAAAAGCTGAGGCTGAGAGGGTTGCGGCCGAGGCAAGGAAGAAGGCTGCCGAGGAGGCTGAAAGTGCCAAAGCTGAAGCGGTGGCTGCTGCCGAGAGGTCTGCTGTTGAGGCCTTCGTTGCCGATGGCTGGGAGGCCGAGGGCAGGGCCGAGTGGGTGTTCTCCGTGGTGGGGAAGAGGGTCGATGTGTGGGTCGAAGGCCCCAGTGCGGACTGGCTGACAGAGAGAGGTGACGCCTACTACCAAGGGGGTGAATTCTTCACCCAGCATTTGATCTACCGGAGGCTTGCCAGGCATTTCGGAACCTCCCTTGAGCAATTTGACCCTTCGGTATACGGCCTTCCCCCACTGCAGCCGGACGTGAGAGTTCCCCTCCCTTCAGGCGAAGAGAGGCCGGTGATCCAAGACTCCATGATGATGGGTGGAGATGATGATGAGGCCGTCGGGGATGATGTCACTTCCAAACCTGTCGAAGGGACCACTGATGAAGCCCCCAACCCATGATTTGTACTTAGATTTTCCTTGAACAATTTTTGTAATTAAAACATTCGTATCCTCTGTATTTGAATATTACCTTCCCAAAGTGTGGACTTAGGAAATTTTGTAGAACATCGATGTCGTAGTAAGTGTTGATGGAAAGTAGGTGCCTTCGGCAATTTTTGAAATGTTGTTGAGTGGACTTAGCCATTTCTATCCTTTTAGCTGGATTAGAGCCTTCGGCGGTAGTGATTTGACCATTCGTTGACTATCTGTTGAATAGTGGCCTTCGGGGATTAATAGCTTCCATGCACCCCTCGATTTGCATTGTCTTGTAATGCCGAAGGGTTTCCTGTTATGATTTGTTGAAGTTGTGTACTCATTGATTTCTCGCTGAGTCTACTCCCCTTCACCCCACTTTTTTTTGGGGTTAAGGAGGGAAGGCTTCAAGAAACGTGGTTTCTTGGTAAGGCTGGGCCTATCGGGAGGCAACAGAATACACCATTACCTCCCCCCTCTGGTTAACCTTCCGAGTTCCAAGGGGATCGAGGGTCGTTCCCTGGACACAAGACATAGTCTGTAGCCTGCCTCCCCTTGGGGGATGGCACGGAAAGCGCCTCAGTTTTGAAAGTCGTCCTCTCGGCGCGAGACATAGTCTATGGCCTGCCATACCCTTGGGGTAATGGCGCAGGGAGCGTTTCGTTTTGGAAGTCGAATCTTGAGCATATGAGATGCCTGCCATGCCCTTGGGGTAGTGACGCGGAAAGCGTTTCAAGGAAGGGTTTTCATTTGCACACTGGTTGCAAATGGCCGGGGGCACTACGTGCTGCCGGCACCGATAGGTGGCGCCTTCGCTATAATGCGTCCTCTAGGGGTACGGCTTTAGAAACAACACATGGTGTTTGTTTCAGAATGTGGCCCCTGGTATTTGGTACCGAGGGGTCTTCCAGGGAAACACTTGGTGTTTTCTTCCGCTGTTGAAAGCTGGTAGTAGTGCGTACCTTCGGCACTGGGTGTCGAGGGGTCTTCTATGAGGGAAAACACTTGGTGTTTTTCCTCATTTGTTGCAGGTTGTTGGTGGTGTGTTCCCTCGGCACTTAAGGCCGAATGGTCTTGTTACGGTAAGGCCTTGGGCCGGGAGATCGTATGAGGGCTTGGCTGCTCATAGGAGTCTCGTCTTCTGTTTTGTTCTTGGTGTCTTCAACATGCCTTCATTCTTCAAAAATTGGAGGCCTTGGATCGTAGAATAATACATTCACTGGTTATGAGGGCTTGGCCGCTCTAATGTTATTTATAAAATTTAACTAAGTGATGTATATTCCAATGCCTAGGGACCTCGGTCCCATTGGGTCATTTTAGCTTGTAAGTCCCTGGTTTGATGATAGCCGCCACAATGTAGGGGCCTTCGAACTTTGGTGCCATCTTTCCGCCCTCGGTTGGTTGGCTAGCTTCCCTTCTTCGGAGGACATAGTCCCCCACTTGGAGTTCCCGAGAGCGGACCTTGGCGTCGATGTAACCCTTCACTTGCCTTCGGTAGTTTTCTGCCCGTATGAAAGTCTGCTCTCGGCGTTCTGAGATGAGGTGAAGGTCGAGGGCCATGTTGGCATCGTTGACCTCGGGGTCATATTGCTCCACCCTTCGGGTAGGAAGGGTCACCTCCGTAGGAGCTTTGGCTTCAGTGATGCTTACGAGTGGCTCAGCTTCCACCCACTTGGTGAAGTAGTCAATGGCAACGATGATGTACCTGTTGTTGGAGGTACCCCTCGGCAGAGGGCCCACAAGGTCTATGCCCCATCTAGCGAAGGGTATGTAAGTGCTGATGGGGGCATAGTTGACCGCTGGCCTGCCTGGGGCTTTCTGGAAGTGTTCACAGGCGGTACACCTTCGAGCAAGGTCAGCACAATCTCTAGCCATGGTTGGCCAGAAGTAACCCTGGACTATGAGCCTTCGGGACATAGAGAAGGGTCTTTGGTGAGCTGAGCAAGTGCCACTATGCACCTCCTCCATTGTGACCTCGGCCTCGTCCTGATGAAGGCACCAGAGTAATGTGCCGTTGTATGATCTTTTGTAAAGCCTTCCGTCCTCGATGGTGTAGCTGGGAGCCCTCAGATTTTCTAGCTTGGCACAGGCCTCATCCTCGGGCAGTTGCCCTGTGGCGATGAAGGCGACAATATCTGAGATTCAGTCCTCTTGCCTTCGTTGTATGTGCATGACGGGGCTAGCGTGTATGCTGGAGAGGCTGAGTTCCTCAATTTTGGCAATCTTTGAGATATGCTCAGGGGATTCGGCCGAGAGCTTCGATAAAATGTCGGCCTCGGAGTTTTGAGCCCTCGGTATTTGAGTAAGAGAGTGTGCCTCAAAAACCTTAAGCAACTCCTTGGCCGCTTCTTTGTACTGCTTCATTCTTCCCTCCTTGGCTTCGTACTGCCCGGAAATCTGGCCAACGACTAACTTGGAGTCGCATTAACGTTGATTTGTCGGGCCTTCATGTTAGCTGCCAGCCGAAGGCCACAGAGGAGGGCTTCATATTCGGCTTCGTTGTAGGAGACCTTGAAGGAGAAGCGGACAACATAATAGGCCCGGAAGCCTTCGGGTGAGATGAGAACCACCCCTCCTCCGCATGCCTTGGCTGCGGAGGAGCCGTCGGTGTAGAGGGTCCACCAGTCGTCCGAGGGAGCCGAGGGCTCCTCGTCCGTGGCTGATCTTGCTGTGCATTCCGTCACGAAGTCCGCCAGGGCTTGGCTTTTGATGGCAGGCCTCGGCCGGATATCAATGTTGTATTGGCTAAGGAAGATAGCCCACTTTACCATTCGGGTGGAGCTAGTGAGGCTCCTCATGAGGGCGTCAAGGGGTTGGTGCGTGAGGAGCTGGACCGGATGAGCTTGAAAGTAGTGGCCCAGCTTCTTGACAACCCAAACGATGGCCAACACCGTTTTCTCCACAGGGGAGTACCTGAGTTCGGCCTCCATGAGGGTCTTGCTTACATAGAAGATGGCATGTTGGATTCCATCTTCCTCCTGGATTAGAACTGAGCTGATGGCTACTGGGCTGACGCCAAGGTAGATGTATAGAGTTTCCCCTACCTTGGGTTTGGAGAGCACACGGGGTGAAGATAAATACCGTTTCAGCTCGTCGAAGGCCTCATGGCATTCTGAAGTCCATTGGAAGCCGGCGGTTTTCCTCATGATCTGGAAGAAGGGTAAGGACTTCTTCGTCGATTTTGATAGGAAGCGGTTGAGGGATGTCAGGCGGCCCGTCAACCGTTGGACCTCCTTCACGCTGCGTGGGGGCTCCATGTTGATGATGGCCTGAATTTTTTCGGGGTTGGCCTCAATACCCCTTCGGCTCACCATGTAGCCTAAGAATTTGCCCCCTTACACGCCAAAGGTGCACTTCTTCGGGTTTAGCCGAAGGTTGAATTTTTTCATGATGGCGAAGATCTCCCGAAGGTCGTCAGCATGGCTAGAGGATTGTTTGCTTTTGATGATCATGTCGTCAACGTAGGCCTCCATGGTGCGCCCTAAGACGGCTTGAAAGACTCTGGCCACCATCCGGGTGTAAGTGGCGCCTGAGTTCTTCAGGCCGAAGGCCATGACAAGGTAACAGAAGATTCCTTCGGGAGTCATAAGGTTGTTTTTTCGGCGTCTTCCTCGTGCATGAATATTTGGTGATACCCTCGAAAGGCATCGAGGAAGGACATGATTTCGCACCCCGCGGTCTCATCTACCAACTGATCAATGTTTGGTAGAGGGAAGGGGTCCATGGGGCACGCCTTGTTGAGATCCGTGTAGTCCACGCACATGCGAAAGGTGGGTGGTTTTTGTGCGAGGACCACGTTTGCTAGCCATGAGGGGTATTTCACCTCCTTAATGTGCTTGATGGAGAGGAGCATGGCAACTTCCTTCTTCACAAAATCCCTCCTCTCGGCTGAGAGGGGCCTTCTTCGTTGTTGTATTGGTTTGGCCGAAGGGTCCACCGAGAGGCGGTGGGTGATGACCCTTCGGTTGATTCCCGGCATGTCCTCCGGCCCCCATGCAAAAACAATGGAGTAGGCGCGGAAGGCATCAGTGATGCCGGTCTTCAGGTCTCCGGGGAGCTAGGCTCCAATCTTTACGACTCTCTCCGGCTTGGCCGGATCGAGCGCAAAGTCTTTTACGTCCTCGGCCGGTTCAGCCTTCGGTCTTCTTTCTTCCTCTTCCATGGTTCCGGTGATGGTGTCAACACGGAATTCCGTTTTACTTACCTTCTTCGTCACTTGAAGGTAGCAAGCACGGGCAAGTTTTTGATTTCCCCTGGAGTAGCCAATGCCCCCTTCGGCAGGGAACTTGAGGCACAGATGCCTCATGGAGATGATGGCTTCGAGGTCCTCGAGGGCTGTCCGACCGAGGATGATGTTGTGAGCGCATTCGATGTTGACGACGACGAACTCCACTTCGAGCTTGGCTCTATGTAGCCCATCACCGAATAGTACCGGGAGGGTAATGACCCCCTCGGAATCAATGGTGTCGCCGGTGAAACCGGTAAGAGGGGTCTTGATGGGCCGAAGGGATCCCCTCTCCAGATACAACTCTCTGAAGGTGCCGAGGTACATTACATTGACGGAGCTACCCGTGTCAATGTAAGTTCGGTGAATGATGGTGTTGTTGATCTCACTTGGATCACCAAAGCGTCCCTGTGGGGAGTGGAAGTCGGGGGGAAATCGGCGTTGGTGAATGTGATGGGTTCTTCACTCAACCGCTTTACGGGGGGCATATGAGTGACTTCACCCACGTAAAGCAATTGACTCCACTTCTTCCTTTGGCTCGTGGAGTCCCCCCCCCCCCCCCCGGTGTTGCCTCCGGTGATCATGAGGATGTGGCGCTTTTTCTCCTCGTAAGAGGGGTATTCCTCCTCCTCCTCTTCCAGGTTCCCGATCTCCCTCTTCTTACCGAGGGGGATGGTGTTCGGGTTAACCCAGGCGTTTGCTTTCGCTGGATGCCCTCGGGGTGGCCCTTGGTAGGGGGACCCTGTTGCTGAGGGTTTTGGACAAACTGGGACAGATGGCCCGTCTGTATTAATCTCTCGATGGCCGTCTTCAGCTGATGGCGGTCATCTGTTTTGTGTCCCTGGTGTCGATGGAAACGATAGTAGGGGTACTGAGGGTTGATGGCGTATACCTCTGGGGGTGCGCGAGAGCCGCACTCAATGAGGCCCCTCTCTTCGGTGAAGTCGAGGATGACGCTGACGGGGTGCGTCAAGGGTGTCCGAGGGTGCTCCAGGAGAACAGGTTGCGCCCAAGTCTTCGGGTTCCCCTTGTAACCTCCCCTGGGCTTGGCTTGGCCAGGCCGGGGGCGATCACCGGGGGGGTGCCGGCCCCTTGGATTGATGTGAGGGAGCCCCCGGCCCCCGGTTGTTCTTATCGTCAGCCTTCGGGCGTTGTTGTTCGGGGTTCTGGTGGTACTTCTCCACCTCCTCGGCCTCAGCATACCGGTCCTCCCACTGTAGGGCCCTTATGTAATCGCGGGGAGGTTCGATGATGAGGCTCCTTGAAAAGTTTCCGGTGCGGAGGACAGTTTGCAGGAGGGCCAGGAGGGTTTCGTCATCGGCGCCGTCGAATTTATTTGCCTCTGTCCTCCAACGTTCCAAGAAATCCCGAAGGGTCTCATCCTTCTTCTGCATCACCGTTAGTAAGTGGGAGAAGTGCTTTCTTGTCCGGCGTCTCCCTACGAACTGGGTCAAGAAACGATGGGCGAGTTCTTGCCACGAGTCAATGCAGCCTTCGGGCAATCAGTTGAACCATTCGTAAGTCGGCCCCTCTAAGGTGGAGAGGAACCAGCGGCACAAATATTCATCTGATGCCCCTGCCATCATCATACTGTTTTGGTACCTGCTGTAGTGCTCTTGGGGGTCAGTTTTTCCGTCGTAGGGCTTGATGAGCTGCCCTCGGTATTTTTCCGGGATCCGGGCCCCCAATACCCTTGGGGTAAATGGCGTCCGGGTCCGGAGTTGTATGGTGGGTTCCCCGGAGCCCTCGGCCATTTTCTTCTACATTTCCTCCATCTTGGCTAACATGGCCTCATACTTCAGGTCTGTATGAGGGGCAGAGGTGGTGGTGTGTGCTTTGGTAGCCTCCATCTCGTCAAGCCGGTGCTGGAGGGCTGCAATGATTTCGTCCCGGGGGTCCTTCGGGAGGGCCTCCGCCCCTGCGAACGTACACGGGCCGAGTGAGCCTGGTTGATGTGGTGACGGGCATCGTCGGCATGGAGGGGTGCCTTCCCTTTATCCTGATGGGGGCGCCTTTCGTCTGCCCGGGAGACGGATCCGCCACTCTCCTGAGGTTTTTGGAACGCTTTCCCCCCTCGACGGTCTTGGACCCCTCGGCGGTTCGGCGCCCCTCCAATCCTTTCGAAGGTGGAGGTCCGGGGCCTTTCTTTGTCTACATTGTGGCGGTCCCGGGATTGGACTTCCTGGGAGGTCGTGTCTTGGGCCACGGCCCCTTCATCGTTCACAACCCGAGGGGTAAGGTTGACGAAGGGGGATGGACGAGGGAGAGGCACAACGTTCTCCCCGACATGTGGTTGAAGGGGGACCAGAGTGCCGAAGGCACCCGGGTTTTGAGTGAGCGTTTGGATGAAGTCGGAGAACGCTGATTACACGTCAATGGTGAGGACCGGAGGGCTAACTTGGTTCTCGCTCCGGTCCTTCTTCTTGGCCTCGATGCCGAGTCGAGCATCGGGGGCATTTTGTTGGATCTGAAGGCGTAGGTCGACAGCCGCCTGTTCCAGCTCAGCGATGACATTGCCCTCAGGAGCCCTGTTAGAGGCTTCTGGGGCGTTGACTTCGCCGAGGGCCAGGTTCATGTCCTCAACGTTCCTGGAGTTGGCACGAGTTGTTCTCACCATTTTAGTAGATGTTTCGTGTTTGGCGAAGGGGGAGGGTTTCTTACTTGATTATTCGACCTCTCAACGAGAGCACCAAATGATCGATAGTCTACCCGGGGGTATGTATCCGAGGGGTTACTGCGGGGAGTAACTAGAGAGAAGTCAGAGCAAAACAAGTAAGAGAGAGAAAGTATGTATTCGAGTATGAATGTCCTTGTTTAAAATGGGGAAAAGGGGTGCTATTTATAGTAGTAATAAATGCGAGATGGGGACACGTGTCAAGCATCCAACGGCCGAGGGGTCACATCAACCGGGTGGCACTGGTATTCGCATGTGGCCGCATTCAATGCGGCGGTTGGATGTGACGTTGTACTTGGTACGGTGATCCAGGTGCACGTGGAGAGGAGATTCTGTCGAGGAAGGTTCCCTCAGCTGTAGATGATTAGCCGAGGGTTCCTGGTGCCGAGGGCCATCTAGTGCCGAGGGCTCCAGATACCGAGGGCTACTGATTTTCGCCGTTTTTCTCTAAGTGTCTTTGTATGCTTAATTTAGCCTTCTTGTGAGAATTTGGAGCCTTCGGCCAGGGAGGCGAAGGCATCCTAGTGTGCTTCGTGGGTTGCTTGGTACTCGGGGCACCGTGATTTGGGCCTGTTGCGCTCCCTGGGCTTATTGGGCCTTTATTAGAATAGTAGAAGTCTATGGGCCCGGGGTTCCTGAGCCATATACTCCATCATTAAGTTTTGAAGGTTCATCTCAAAATGTCTACATAATAGGTGGGGTAGCTCAAGAAATTATTTATTTTTATAGGCAATTGGTGACTTTGTGTCCTAAAGTTTAATATTTGTATGCATATTTGGTCATTATTATTGTAATAGAAGTCATTACAAGTGTGATTGTTACTATTAATGATTAAAAATTAACATTTTATTAATAATTGACATTGTATTATAATCATATTTTAGTATAATAAATGTCTTTAATGTATATGTTACCATTACTAATTCATACTCCTTACATCTTCTACTCATAAAGAATATCATAACATTTTATAAGAAACAATAAAACCGGGAAGGTGATCAAAATTGGCCGGTTGACTGACCCAACCAAGAACCTTTACGTAGGTCCCGTAACCGGGGTCCAATAAAATACGGAAGGATTAGCCGAAGCGGAATGTTTCATGTAGACAACCTACCACATTTATCATCTTTATCATGTGGAATGTCTTGAGCTCAAGTCACTAATGAGATATGAATGTGAGGATTTTCTCTCATGATGGTATCATCTGCCCTGGTGTTAGCTAAAATGGACTCTAAATCATTGTTCCATCTCGTCTCAAACGACTATGTGAGAGTAAGCTTCTTACTGAAAATTTAGTAATATTTGATCAATCAATGACGGTTCTCACGAGAGTTATCTTGGGAACCATATGGTGTTTGACCCATTTAAGTTAGTCATTTACATCTTATCGCCTAATCCCCTCAAAAAATTCTATGAATTTAGTCTAGGAAGACATTATGTGATAAGTGTTACAAAAGTCTTACGGAGTATGAGATAGAACTTTCATCGTTTTATTTCAATTGTCTCGAAGAGCAAACCCATTGTTGGTAGAAGCCCATCCGTAAGAAAACTTTATTTCCAACAACTTGTGGCATAAGTACTTTTATGAGTTTATCATACACGGTTCTCATTTCAAACACAATATTTCAAATTTTCCTGTTACATTTTCTCTTTGATCAAAGGTGATTCTCGTTTGGAGTTGTGATAAGTTGAGGAACTCTAACTATTTGGTAAAAAAATCGGAGCCAAATTTTTCTTTCCCATCGTTTTCCACTCCCTCAAAAATGGGTACTGTTTTGTAGGGGAGCAAAATTTCATTGACGTTTTGACTGCCTTCCAGGTTTCCACTCTAACAAAACCAAACCAGTAACAGAGAACACTATCTCAAAATGCCCTAAGGGAATGTAAATATAACCATGGGAATATATAACTCGTGCTTATCTGTGAGAGTAAATGAATACTATCAGTTACATTGGGAAATTTAGACAATGAAAAACGAAAACTACTAGACCAAAGCAGGCCCATATAAAACTACAAAAACAATGACGCATCCACCTATTGAACAAACTAAACTTTACTGATACATGTTTCCAGATTACAGGTACCATAATAATGTATATATATTTCGTGGACTGGGCTATGTTTAAGAATCTTATTCTTTGAATTCTGCTATATAACAACCCGTAGAAGGCCTGGTTGTGGTTCGGAGTAGTCAAGGCCCTCCTCGAGGAGGTGGCGTTGGACAGCAGTTGGAAGTCTGACAGGAGTCCTTGAACCCTTGGTGTGATGCCCAGTTCCAACACAAATGAATACTTGCAGATGGTGCTCTGCCAATCTCGCTGCATTTCTCAAAGCAGACAGCTCACGCTTGAGAACATGAATAGCTTCAGAAACATGAAGCCCGTGCAGGTCAATGATCTTCTCCTGTCCTCTGGCATTGGCTGACATCTCCGGGTTCCTGAAAAATAAGAAAACAGAACGCCAGCCAGGAATACAGTTCAAAATGTTCTAAAACAGAATCATTATTGTATATGAATGGATTATGAAAAATATGAATTTTGGCCCATGATTGGATTGTAGTCTTTTCAATCATTTTCATTGGAGCCAAAAACTCCCTATTTTTTGGACTGAGAATATCATGGAATAAAGTAAAATAGTCCACTAAACTGTCTGCGCTTCTTTCTCATGAAGCGGCCATCAGTCCACGCAATTTCGATGCGATTTTCATCATGGGTCATCCGGAAATAATCTTTGTGTGGTTTAGTACAGGGGCAAGGCTGCGTACAACTGATCCACCTTACACCACCGTAGATGGGAGCCTTTGCTCCCCTGGGGTAATGTTGTTGATTGGATTGTTTAGTCTTGTACCTAGGTGGCCTAACCGTTACATTTGAGTCGTTTGGTAAACCTTTCTTTTTTTAATTTTCCTATTGTTTCAGCTAAGGATGTTTTTACTTAAATTGAAATTTGTTGGTCCGGTCTGGTCTGTTTAAGTTTGGTCTGGTCTGAATCAGTCTGGTAAATGTCTGATCCCCGTGTATTTTATAACTACGGAAGTCTGGTCTGGTCTGGGACGGAAAACCGTACAAGTAAAAACATCCTAAATCTAGTAGCAATAATTGAAACAGTAGTGCTCAATTACCTTTTTATTTTATTTCTAAAATAAATATAAATGAAATGACTACAAAACAGGGTTTAGATATGTAGTATTATCTAACACGCTTTCCACAACCCTGCCCATCTCAACCAAATTTAGCCCCACAAAATAAGCTTTGAACAAAACTGACTTGAATATTATATTTAAAGAGGATACTAAACCATTGGCCAATTTGTTAAAAGATACTCCCTCTGTCCCACTAACAATGGAACAAGAGGGAGTGACACACAAGTGGTTTATGTGATTGATATTGAATTGATAAAGTAAGAATAAAGTAAGAATGATTTAGGGCCACACAAGCTTTACCAAATTTGGTATGGTACAATCTTAGTGGGACGAACCGAAAAGGTAAAATGGGAGCGGGACGGAGGGAGCATTAGGCAATTGTCAAACTATCTTATGAAGTGTATGGCACCAACACAAGAGGAATGATGTAGGGATACAAACCTAACACGAAATATAGACTCTTGAGCTTTGGCGTGAGCATCCTTCATCTTCATATTGTGCAGTTGACCTTTTTCACTCAATTCTTTAGCTAAAGCCTTCTGACCAGTCAGGTATGCCTGACGAGCCTGCTCTTGCACATAACATCCAAGCAATTAAAAGTAGAAATTTCTGTACCACACAAACCAACCTTTCATACACATGACTGTCACGTAAAAGTGTAAAACAACCAAAAGTAAAAACTCAAGTAAAACTACAAACATGTTTACTTTGTTACTGAACATATAATTAGGTAATGAAAACATACAATTAGGTTACTAATGGAGTTGAAGTAAACATATTATATGGATAAAACACATTTACAAACTTACAATGCAAAAGGACCACTTAAAGTGCTGCTTAGTGAACACATGACCCGTCATGAATTATTTACACGGTGTCTTTAGCCTTTTTATAACTACCACCTTAACCCTAGTTACAACACAAAATATTTTATTTTACAAGTATCCTCAACCTCACGCAACCTTTGTCAACCACTGATCGCAACTTCCGTCAACAACTGCTGCCAACAACCACAACCACAGAAGAGTGTACCATCTGCCAATAACTGCTGCAGCTGTACATCACTGACAATCTTCACCTCCACCAACACTGACAATCACCACTGTCAGTTTTTTAAATCAATGGTTACCATAGCTGATGGTTGCCTTCACCGCTGGCTGCCACCATCACCAGTTTCCAGCAATGTGGCCACATAAATGCTACCTTCCATCACCATAGGACGCCACAGGCATCATCCACGGCTGCGAACTTACACCACCGACCACCAGAATCCCTCACTACTGCTACATCAAGTCACACCCATCGTTGCCAACATCAACGATGACTGTCACCACCAGCAGCTACCACCAACGGCATCACCTGTAACCACCACTTCCGCTGTTGCCAGTAGCCAGTATCCTCCGACCACAATTTTAGCCCCTACCCCCTATAGCCTATTCAGAAACGGTAGTACCCATACATTCAAGTCTAGTTCTTCTGTCCCTTACTGTTGTTGCCGCAAAACAGTGAATATCCAGTACTTATAAAGAACACACTACAAAAAAGCAATTTATAAGACTACTACAACCTACAGTAACTACTAATTACGATGCCAGTACATTAGGAGTCTGTAAGATTGTTCTTGGTGGCTCTTGAACCTTAAACAAGATTCACCATCACTGCATGGAAAAAAGAGATACCTGTTCAAAGTATGCATTGCGCAAACGTGCATGGTCACGAGCTTCTTCCCGCATCTCAGAATACATATTGCCTGCAAAACCAAGATTGTTAGAAAAGATATTTGTAATACAAATAATGTCCATAACTAGGGCTCCAAGAAGAATATTACCGACTGTTTCTCCAGTTTCAAGCCAGACAGGAGCTGCACGATTTGATCCTCGGCTTTGCATCCTATCAGCATAGACTCCCCTACTTTGGCTACCATTGTAAGGGCTGGTCAGCATATTAGAACTTCTACTCGATCCAACTCTTGCATCAATTGATCCATTTTTTTCAAACTTCCAGATGCTAGAATTTTGAGAAGCCGCCTTTTTTACAGCAGATGCAAAATCAAGCGAACCTCTGTCTGGGACAGAACAACCAGACCTAAATGTAAGGGTACTTCCTTTTCCAGATAGACTATAGAGACTAAATTCCTGTTGAAGATCCTCTCTGGAGTAATCCAGCAGTCTGTTTTCATTATCTGCCACTGAAAGAGCAGGGAAATCCATTGCATTAAGGTTTGGAGCAGGCACAGCCTTTGAATTCTGATTTCGATTCAACTCAATGTCAACTTGTTGCTGCAGTCAGAAAGTCAGATAAGCATAGATAGTATTAAAGTCTGCCTAATGATAGTACAATCATATCCCAGTTTGAGTAAGGCAAATTATCAAGTTGTAGCCTGAGCTTAGAGCTTCCCTTATCAGTTTGTTAAATAAGAGAGAATAGTAAACATGACCATGTAATGGAGCCGTTGTTGATATGGCATGAGGGAAGGATCGCATCACTAAAACATATAAAGCTAATGCAGGTACCCTTTCCGGTTTACATTTCGGGAGATAATAATTATTTCACAAAATTACCTCTAGTTGAGAAAGCATCTCAATTGTCAGGTTCAGGTCACCTCCATTAGCATAGTAAACTTCAGCAAGACTTTCAACGGCAAAACCAGAGAATTCTGAAGCTAGATATTCAAGAGGGTTTATATCTACATTTTCCATGAAT
Organism: Cuscuta europaea; assembly: GCA_945859875.1. Taxonomy (NCBI): domain Eukaryota; kingdom Viridiplantae; phylum Streptophyta; class Magnoliopsida; order Solanales; family Convolvulaceae; genus Cuscuta; species Cuscuta europaea. The sequence continues at coordinate 16,561,435 of CAMAPE010000010.1, read as the reverse complement.
GAATGTTCATTGAACATATCAGTAATGAATTCATTTCTTGAGTTCAAATCATAAGGAGTTTCCTCTCTAACATTAGAGAGGAATTCATGATTGTTCAGAAGTTGCTTGTCCCAGTGTTGACCAGACAAATGATGAAAACTTGTTGCGGATGCATCACCTGAAAAGCAAGAAACAGGGTGGGCGGTCTTTTTATCAAAGCTAGAACCATTGATTTGGTTTGGCAGTAAGCCATGCTCTTCTTTCAACACATGAACACTGCCTGTTGAGGCAGGAAACCTTGAAGTATTAGTGATGTCTGTCAATGACAAGTTGGAAAAGGGGAGACTGGCTGTTGAATGATTATCTTCTTCCCTCAAGACATCGATATCAGTTATAATGTCATCAGGGAGGCGGCAACGCCAATATTGGCGCACCTCATCATCTGAGTTGTTTGAAGCAGAAGATTCTGATCTGTCTAATTTGAGCTTTCCTGTGGTAATTGTGCTTGCATCAGCAAACTTTGATGAATCATTATTGCCAGGGGGTGATGTGATTGAGGAAGGAATAAATTCTGCTGCATTTGGATTCAAAGTTCTTGTCTTGACAGAAGTTAGATTTTTGTCACTTGTAGGAATTTCTTTCCCCAAAAAGCTCATCCTGGTTCTCTTCCTTTTTCAAATATATGTTTGTGTACAAAGTAAGTCCTAATAGATTAAAAAAACAGCAATATTGCAGAGAGTATCAGCCAAACCCTGCAGCAACATTTAGAGACAACAGCCTTAGTCCAAAGTGAAAGCATCACAAACTTGAAGAATATTTCCATACGCAATCAACATTAATAGTTCACCACCATTCAATCAGATAACATGTACTACTAATTCAACAAACTCATATTCGAGCAATTGGGCTGAAATTTATTGCACAACTAACATATTTAAAGAAATATAATCATTGAGTTTTTAAATCAGTGACTATTATGGAAGAATTTATTCTCAAGCAAATTGATCAGTTAAAGGAAGCAATAAATAACTGTTATTGCATATTCCACTATTTCACCCAGAAAAGTTAGCTGCGGATTTAAATATTAGAAACTTTCATGGCAATTATATTCCAAAATAAGTACATATCTAAAAGAAACCATCAAAAGATCCGGCACACAAGACATGAACAATTAATTAATACCTAATGGCAATTAAAGGGAAAAAGAACATTGCTTTAAACCAAATAGAATAAACACCCATCGGGAAGAAAAGAAACCAGCCCAAAATAAAACTGTATAGCTGTGTAACAAAACAACATCCACGGATCTCCGTGAATCTCAACCAAAAAATTGAGTCAACTTGCCAAAGAATTAGCTTACAAAATCAAACCAAAACAATAAAGAAAGTCAATGTGATGTTCTGAGATCTGAATGCTTTTTAGCGGCTACCTTTACGGAGCTCTATAATTGAGAAAGTCGAACCAGAAGCATCCATTCGCGCGTACGATATACAGTTGTTGAGGGAGAGAAGAAGGAAAGCTAGAGAATAATATATGGAGGAAGCGATAAGATACTGAGATTGGAGATGGAGAGAGAAGGGGAGAGTATGAGTTGTTCACAACTTCACACACAACAAGACTAGAAGAGATAAAATTCTCCTTGTTCTTCTTCTTCCAGGATCGAGGCGAGAGTATTTTTTTTTAATTCTTTTTCTCTTTTAAATATTTTTTCCTCTTTTTCTCTTTCAAGAATTATTACTGGTTGTTGTTTCTTTCGTTCGTCCGAGTCTTTTAATTGCGGGTTTCTAATTTTCAACGCCGTACAAATGTTTCCACTGTCTCTCAGCTACAAGAATTTCCTTCTCTTGTATCCTTTTTTCAACATTCGGAACTCTTTTCCCTTCTTTCAGGTGTTGAGACCAGTATCAAAATTAGGGTTTAATGGATCAAAATCTCTAGTTATATAGAAATTCAACGCATCAGCTCATGTGATTTGAAAAATGCATCAAATCCCCTTTGTGTTTTATTTAATTATGCACAGAAGCCTTTTTATGAATAAATTTAATGACGTTGAAATCACTTTTCCTAATATTCTGATTGAATATTCAAGTAAATATGTCAAAATCTCTAAATCATATAAAAATGTTAATCATTTTTCTTTTATTTGACAATTGCATTTGTTCATAGAAGAGGTTTTGCGCATAATTAATTAAAACATAAGGGGTTTGACGCATTTTTTAAATCACATTGGACAAATGCGCTGAATTTCCATATCACATGCGTCAAACCCCTTATGTTTTAATTAATTATGCGCAAAATCTCTTCTATGAACAAATGCAATTGTCAAATAAAAGAAAAATGATTAACATTTTTATATGATTTAGAGATTTTGACATATTTACTTGAATATTCAATCAGAATATTAGGAAAAGTGATTTCAACGTCATTAAATTTATTCATAAAAAGGCTTCTGTGCATTAAACCCATGAAAATCATCCCAATTCCTAGATAGCTCAAGGCTGATTGATTTTTCCTCCTCAAAGCCAAAGACTTGATTGGTATAGAATATTTTTAATTGGATTATAATTTTCGGGGTTGACCGTTTACATTTGATCTAAATTAATCTCGTAAGATTTGATAAATATTTGTTCTATGTGTATTTTATAGCTGTTGAAATAATCAGATCCGTTTAAGTTTGGTCTGATTTGTTGTGATATTGAAATTATTCCAATTAAAAACACTCTTAATATGTAGTAGTCTAATTTGAATACTATGAAATGAAAATTTTCCTTCAAAAATATTATGAAGTGAAAATTCCTCTCAGAGTCTCATTTTTCATAAGAGTGAAATGCATTGACTTGACAAAACTTATCTTTGAAATTTTAGATATATATTTGAATTTAGAAACAAAAAATGGTTCTGCAATAGTTCCCGGAAACCGTTTGTGTTATTGTCGTCTCTTTTAGCCTCATTGTGATATTGGCGAGATTGCTACCGCTACCTCCAGCAAGGTTGAAGTCGCCAACATTCGGTCCTAGTCCATCTGGTATAGTCGCACCCTCTGCTAGAGGTGCCTCCATCTCATTCTTCAAGGTTGCCTACTCTGGCGAGTTCGTTACGGATTTTATGTAAGATTGTCATCTTGATAAAAAGTAGTGACATATCACAATGTGGCATATTAAAATAGTAGTGGCATTTTTCGTGCAAAAAACATGTCATTTTCATATGAAATAAAGGCACTTTGAGATTGAAGTGTATAATATTTATATATGAAATTTTGGTATTATCAGATAAGAAATAAAAGCTGGGAAATTGCCCTGAATAAGAGTAAATACGTTTGTATATTTTAAAATAGGTCTATCTTATTTTTATTCCCTAAACATGACAATATTTTTTCAAAATTTGGCAGTAATTACTTTTATTTAGAAAATAAAAATATTACAATCCCATTTTGGATTTATCAATCGTTTTAGTCCTATTTTGAGAATTTTCCCATAAAAGCTATTTCCTCTTCTTCATCACACTTTTCTTCACTGATATGTTCGACAATAGTCATCTCCTTCCTCGATTCCTTTAATTTTTCTTTTTTGATATTATTCTTCAAATATCTTCTACTTCATCAAAATACTAATTAAGAGTGCAATCATATTTTGCTCTTCTTGATCTTAAAATTAAATTACAAATAAGTATAGTATCTTCTTTATCATTCACAATTAAAGTTTTATTAATCTAAAACAACGGTTTACATTTGTATTTAAAAATGTACCACTTTTATTTGAGTTCTACCTTAGAATATTTCAGTTTTGTGCCATTCATATTTCAAATCCGGCAAGATTCATTGTGCTTCATAAGTTACATAAAAATATACTACAACTACATATTTGACGACATTCTATACGTAGTTTACGTTTTGTATAATGTGCAGTGACTTGCATATTTGGCATGCGCAGTTTGCATTTAGGATAACGTAACTAACACATTTGATACACACACTTATATTTTGTATAATGTGACTTTCATATTAAACACGCATAATTTACATTTTGAGTAATGTCGCTTATACATTTGGCATACACCATTTACATTTTGTATAATGTTGGAAAAATTGGGAGTATTTCAAATGAATAAAGCATGATTAATCTAATTACTTTGAAAACATTTTAATTTAATCAATTTTACAAGTAAAAGGTTGTACGTTACTTTCAAACCGGTTTGTGAGATGCTAGTGTATTATTACAGAGTACTAAACTCAATTGTTAATTGAGCCTTCATGATGTGTTGATCAATTTAAACGGTTGGGCACATGGCATTTACTCTCAAGAATTTTCAACATTGAAGCCTATTAATCTATCCTAACGTTAATCATATTTAATATGTATTGGGACGTTATTCATTTGTGCTGCAACGTTCTATTTTTATGTATATATATAGATGTGTTCGGCCATGCTAGGAGTGGCTAAGAAAAAGACTTTTGAGCTAAAACATCCCTTCTATTTTTTCTCTGCTGGATTAATAATTTTCTACTCTCGTTGTTCTGTTACCGGCTTACGCCGAAGAGCTCGTTTTATCTTGGGGAAAGGTTTTCGCTAGTCGGAAATACTTTCTTGAGGACAGCGTTTACGCGACTCGAGCTATATTATTTTCTAACGCTTTTTTGCAGGTTTATCCGACCAATTCCACCAACAATCTCAAGAAAGTATCTGGCGTTGGATATGCCTGCACACATGATCTCACAAGGTGTCGCTGTCGCACTCATCGCGGCTATGTTATTTTTGCATGTGTGGTTTGATTTAGACTGGTATTTGGATATATCTCTACGTATAATGTTTACTCTCTTTATTTTCCTACTTACAATAAGCCATACTTTAACACCACTTTTTAAGAAAAATGTTATTCTTTTATTTAGTGGTAAAATGACAACTAGGGAAAACAACAACCCACTCAAATCAAGTTTAAACTTGGTTTGTAGTGATGATAATATTATCGCGGTTGTTTCTCAAAGTTGTGAAACTAATGATGTGAATGAGTGGATGGTAGACTCCGGGGCTACCAAGCATATTTGTAAAAACAAAAATGCTTTTACCTCTTATACTATTATAGGAGATGGTGAAGAGCTCATGTACCTAGCGGACTCTAAAACCGTTAAGGTGCATGGAATTGAAAAGGGAAAATTCTTCTGAAGCTCACATCAGGAAAAACTTTATCACTAAATGATGTGCTGCATGTGCCCGAGATTCGGACTAATTTGGTTTCCGTTTCTCTCTTGGGAAAAGTTGGGGTTAAAGTTTCTTTTGGTTGTGACAATTTTGTTATGACAAAAAATGACGTTCTTGTGGGAAATGGCTATAGTAAGAATGGACTTTTTGTGCTTAGTATTTCTGAAATATTGCATGATAATGCTTCAGTTTATTTAATTGATTCTTACAATGTGTGGCATGCTAGACTAGGACATGCAAGTAATTCTTATAATAAAATGCTAAATGATTGTGGTTTGATTTCTAGTAAAAATAAAATGACACTAGAAAAATGTGATGTTTGTGTTCAATCTAAACTAACCAAAAAACATTGTCCTCCACGTATAGGGAATCCGAATTGCTTAGTTTAATTCACACGGATTTAGGTGATTTAAAAACTACCATCACTAGAGGTGGCAAAAAATATTATGTCACCTTTATAGATGATTTTTCTAGATATACTAAAGTTTATCTGCTTAAAAATAAAGATGAGACTTTTGATAAATTTTTAGTGTATAAATCCGAGGTAGAAAATCAATTAAATAAAAAGATTAAGAGAGTTAGATCGGATAGAGGGGGTGAATATATTTTATTTAATGAATTTTGTGAAAAAGAGGGGATAATTCATGAGGTCACTCCGCCATATTCACCCGAATCTAATGGAATAGCTGAAAGAAAAAATAGGACACTAAAATAGATGATGAATGCTCTTTTAATTAGTTCTGGTGCACCTGATAATCTTTGGGGGGAGGCTATTCTTTCTTCTTGTCACTTACAAAATAGGATTCCTCGTAAGCACAATAAGAAAACCCCTTATGAATTGTGGAAAGGGTTTGCACCTAATTTGAAATATTTGAAAGTGTGGGGGTGTTTAGCTAAGGTCTTATTGCCTGATCCTAAGAAGAGGAAAATTGGTTCTAAGACTTCTGATTGCATGTTTATTGGTTATGCTGAATCTAGTGCTGCCTATAGATTCCTTGTTTTGCAAAGTGATGTGCTTGAATGTGATACAATTGTTGAAACAAAAATGCTGAATTTTTTGAAAATGTGTTTCCTTTGAAACGTGAACACAAGACCATTGCACCATATAGTGAGTATGATCCATTACAAGGAAATGAAACCTTTAATGATGATTCCTCTAGTGATTGTGATCCATTAAAAGAAAATGATACTTTTAATGATGAACCTTCTCTTTTGAGAAGAAGTAAGAGGCCAAGGATAGAAAAATCTTTTGGAAATGATTTTTATACATATCTTGTTAACGATGAGCCTTTAACTTATTCACAAGCTATTTCTTCAAAAGAAGCTCCATTTTGGCTTGAGGCCATACAAAACGAAATTGAGTCAATCAAACAAAATAAAACTTGGGTTTTAACCGATTTACCAAAAGGTTGTAAACCAATCGGATGCAAATGGATTTTTAAAAGGAAATTAAATCCGGATGGTTCAATTGATAAATATAAGGCGAGGCTTGTGGCGAAAGGTTTTTCTCAAAAACAAGATGTTGATTATTTTGATACATTTGCACCGGTAACACGTATTTCTTTCATTCGAACTTTAATTGCCTTGGCTTCTATTCACAAACTTTTTGTCCATCAAATGGATTTTAAAACTGCGTTTTTAAATGGTGAGCTAGAGGAAGAAATTTATATGGTGCAACCGGAGGGTCATGCAGTTATTGGTCAGGAACACAAAGTGTGTAAGTTGATCAAATCTTTATATGGTTTGAAACAAGCTCCAAAACAATGGAATGAAAAATTTGATGAAGTATTATTTGCTCATGGTTTTACCTCACTAGAAGTAGATAAGTGTGTATACACTAAATGTGAAAATGGTGTGTGCATTATTATTTGCTTATATGTGGATGATATGTTAATTTTTAGTAGCAACCTTGAGCTAATAAATGAGACAAAATCCTTTCTTGCTTCAAAATTTGTTATGAAAGACTTGGGAGAAGCAAAAGTGATTTTGGGTATGAAAGTCATAAGGAAGGATGATGGTATTATACTGTCTCAAGAGCATTATGCTGAAAAACTCCTAAAGAGGTTTGGACATTTCGGTTTCAGCCCCGTGAGCACCTCTTATGACTCTCATATACAATTGAAAAAACATAGAGGTGATCCCGAGACTCAATATGAGTATTCCCAAATTATTGGAAGTCTATTACACTTGATGAATTATACGAGGCCCGACAGAGCTTATGCTGTCGGAAGATTGAGTCGATATACTCATAATCCAAGTGGGGATCATTGGACCGCGTTGAGGCGGTTACTTAGATATTTGAGAGGTACCATTAATTATGGTATGTTTTATAGTGGGTTACCCGCTGTACTAGAGGGATACAGCGATGCTAATTGGGTCTCTGACTCAGATGAGATAAAATCCAATACTGGATATATATTCACCCTTGGAGGTGGTGCCATTACATGGAAATCAACCAAACAAACTATAATTTCTAGATCTACTATGGAGTCCGAGCTTATTGCTTTGGAAGTGGCTAGTAGTGAAGCGGAGTGGTTGAAAAATTTCTTAGCAGAAATTCCGGTTGGTACAAAACCAACACCATCTGTGTCTATTCATTGTGATTGCAGAAGTGCAATAGATACTGCTAAGAAAATGTGTTATAATGGGAAGAATAGACACATTCGTTTAAGACATAAAGTCATTAAACGGTTATTGAAAAATGGAATTGTGTCCATTAATTTTGTGAGGTCACAAGGAAATTTAGCAGATCCTTTGACAAAAGCCCCAGGACGAAAATTGATAACCGAAACATCTAAGGAAATGGGACCTGTGTCACTTTGAAACAAATGGGGATGAGAACCCAACTTGTGTGATTGGAGATCCCATGAAGCCAGTTCAAATGGGTAATAACAAGTCTTTCATTTAGTTCTGCTAGCCTAACTAAAATTGCCCATTTCCATGATGTGAGATATAGGCTAGAATCCGCATTCTTTGAGAGGGTGAGCTAAAAGCTCTTAATGATTATCATAGCCTTTAATTTTAGGGTGGTGTGCAAAAGCGGTTCACACTTGATGATATCACCTATATGAGTGTGAGGTGGGGCCGCCTCCATGAAGCATGACAAAACTTCTAGAGCACTCATGAAAACCAAGCACGCGCATGGCCTTACGGCGCACAACGGCGTAATAACGAGAAATTGTGCGGGGTGAGACACGACCGTTAAGACCCTGATTTACCAATAGTAGCTTGTTGGTTTCAAGAAATTATACGTTTCACCAAAAGCTCGGTTTATTAAGACTTAATCGCCTCGGTTGGGTTTCAAGTCTACGGACACCTAACTTAAAGTCTTATTCCTTTAATCCAGCAAATATTTTTCTAAACTAATTTTCAAAATTCTCAAAATATTCATTTGAAATATGTGGGGGGTTGTTGGAAAAGTTGGGAGTATTTCAAATGAATAAAGCATGATTAATCTAATTACTTTGAAAACATTTTAATTTAATCAATTTTACAAGTAAAAGGTTGTACGTTACTTTCAAACCGGTTTGTGAGATGCTAGTGTATTATTACAGAGTACTAAACTCAATTGTTAATTGAGCCTTCATGATGTGTTGATCAATTTAAACAGTTGGGCACATGGCATTTACTCTCAAGAATTTTCAACATTGAAGCCTATTAATCTATCCTAACGTTAATCATATTTAATATGTATTGGAACGTTATTCATTTGTGCTGCAACGTTCTATTTTTATGTATATATATAGATGTGTTCGGCCATGCTAGGAGTGGCTAAGAAAAAGATTTTTGAGCTAAAACATCCCTTCTATTTTTTCTCTGCTGGATTAATAATTTTCTACTCTCGTTGTTCTGTTACCGGCTTACGCCGAAGAGCTCGTTTTATCTTGGGGAAAGGTTTTCGCTAGTCGGAAATACTTTCTTGAGGACAACGTTTACGCGACTCGAGCTATATTATTTTCTAACATTTTTTTGCAGGTTTATCCGACCAATTCCACCAACATATAAAGTCACTTACACAACGTTCAAATGTTATATCAATATATAACATTAAATTTACAAGTTACACACATGATGTTAAAGCATTTATAATAATATTTACAGTTAATATATCACATTTACATCAAATTTACACTAATTATGTTAATATCTCCTACAACTTGTTCGTATGCATTTACATATTTTATATCGACATTTACATAAAAATATAGCATGAGTTACACAAAAGTATAACATAAGTTACATCAAACACTTCGATCTATACAAGGAGTTACACAAAAACTACCCATACTTGCATCATTTCCGCTGCATGAGGGTATTGGTAGTACAAAATGCCAACTCCACGATTAACAACACTTATACTTGATAAAAAAAATGAATAATTCATTTGTTTATGATTCTTATATTTAATAGAACATTATAGTAAACTAGTTTTGGTACACGATTCTCGGGGATTGATGCTCGGTTAAACATAGGATTGATTCACATTAGCCCTTGTGATTAAGTAATTCATCAAGCTCAGCTATATTATGATTAATTATATGCAAAGATCCACATTTTCCTTGATTATGCAAGTGAATTTGTCAAATTTCAAAATTATATTTTTTTTAAAGAAATCTCAAAACTATATAAAAATACTAATCATTTTGCTTTATTTGCCAACTGAATTTGTTATTTGATGTGTTTTTTTTTGCATGGTTTATATATCACGAAAGGGTGTGATGCATTAAAGCTGATATATTTGGGTTATACTACCTCCACCCCACTAACATTGGTATAAGATGAGGGGTGTGATTATGAAGAAAAGTGAGTTTATGTGATTGATACTGATAAAGTCAGAATAAAATAAAAACAATTTGTAACAACACAAATCTTATGAATTTGATATGAAACGATTTTAATGAGATGAACCAAAATGGGAAAATGAGACAATACTAACAAGATGAAGGGAGTATGTGACAATTTTAAGAAAAAAACTAGTATTCTACCCGTGTGATGCACGGGAAATAATCACTTGCAAAAGTATACAGCGCAAGATAAAAAACTAAATATTTGAAATTTAAAAATAATACGTAATTTTAATAACTTTTTATACATACATAAGAGTATCATAATGTAATAATATCAATATAAATAAGTGAATATTTATAGAATTTGTAAACAAAATGTCTTACAAATTTTGGAATACTTCCTTAAATACAACATTCGTTGTTACATTGGTACTTTTCCCGTCTCCATCACATATAGCTATTTTCAAACCCTCAGGATTAGTGACACGTGAAAGCGCAACATATAAGTATATAACTGACCATGACCGAAAACATGTTTTTTCAAGACTAATCTAACATTGGACAATGATTGTCCTTGACTCTTATTTATCGTCATTGCATATTAAACAATCAAAGGAAATTGTCTTCTTTCAAACTTGAAAGGCAATCTCACACCAGATGGAGTCAAAGACACTCTCTGTATCAAAACCTTCTCACTTGCACCGTACCCAACCCTGTCAAAACTTTTGCTTCCAAAATATGCTTACCTAATCTGGTAATAACCATCATAGTCCCATTACACAGCCCTTGAGATTGATCAATGTTCCTCATTAGCATCAATGGTGTTCCAACCTCAAGATGCAGTTCATGATTTGGAACTCCGGAAGCTTTAGTTCCATTTAAAAAAATTGGAGTATGGATATCCGCTAAAAAGTCAGGATTTGAATTTGATTTACATGGACTATCAGAACTAAGGTAGGTTTTCATCACAAAATCATTTAATGAAAGTATTTTATCATTGATGGAATCAACAACTTGAAGAGTGGGTGCCAATACTGGTCTATTTTCTAAATAACTGAGATCCTCATGAACGACATCAAAGGAAGGATAAATACATTAAACCATTTTTTCTATAGGATCATCAAAATCTTTTAACAAAAACTCATCTGGAACTCCAACAGTGCCATCACCAATGCTTACAATCCATTCAGAAAACTTAACCAAATATTCTGACTGGTCGTCAGCCGACAAATGAAGAAGCCTCATTTTTTGTCAAATGCATGACATGTGTATGTTGCCACAAATAGGACGAATTTATATATGCATTCACAATATCTTGTCTTGTACCCTTTGCTATGACCGGAAGGATCTGTCTGAAATCTCCACCAAACACTATTGTCTTTCCATCAAAGGGCATTTCAAAACTTCTTGGATTCTGAAACCGCAAAATATCATACAGAGTTCGATCTAAAACTTCAAAGCAATGTTTATGCACCATTAGAGCTTCATCCCAAACTATAAGCTTACACTTGACCAGAAAATCAGCAAGAGCGCTACCTTGTTTTACATTGCAGGTAGAATCTTCGTTGGGATGAATTGGAATCTTGAATCGAGAATGTGTAGTTCGACCTCCTGGAAGCAAGAGCAACGCAATTCTACTCAATGCAACATTCAATACTGTCTCTCCCCTAAAACGTATAGTAGTAGAAAGAGTTGTCCATACAAAAGTTTTTTCAGTGCCACCATATACATACACAAAAAAGACTCCACCCCTATTTGAATCAACAACATTCATTATCCTATCATAGACAGCTCTTTGTTCTACAATTAGATTACTCAACAACTCTTTGTGCTCCTATGTCAACTTTGCCCGATCATACCTTAACTCATCACACATCAATCGATTGGTATTATTTGATAAAAGTCTATTTATCAGGACACGGCATGCAATGAAATTCTTCCAAACTCCTTCCACAACTGCGTAACATGTTTTGAATTTCATACAAAGCATAATCCTTCAATTCTTCATCCGATAATGTGAGATCTACAATAAACAAATATAATCAATAATACATTTGTATAATAGAAATTTGAAAGTGTGAGAAATAGTATAAAAATATACCTGGATGATTAAGCATCGCACGTTGTGTGGGGAGGATATCTTCGGATAAAAGAAACCCAACACTTTTCCCAAACCTCCTTTGGTCTACTTAAACAATCAGCAATTAATAGAGCAACAAACAATTTATGCAAACAATGTGTTGTTATCCAAAAACTTGCTTCTTTAATTGCATCTATATATTCCTTATCATCGTTTAGTAGACCTGAAGCATAGCAAGCATAACGAAATGTGTCATATTGGACACCATCAACCTTCTTTATATCTTCAAAACATATTGGGCCACGAACAACATTCAAAAGACATCTAAGATTGAATAGTTCACTGCAAGCTGGTGGCACATAAAATAGTCTTCCAATAGCAAAATTTCTCTTCCTAGGCACCCACTCTCTAGTAGATTGCTTCCATTCAAATCTAACTGTCATCTCAGCATACGTCAAGTTTCGTGCTCAGGATATATCTCATTTGCTCTGGACCAAGCAAGAAACATGCTTTCTCTCACACTCGGCTTCTCAAGAACTTTGTTTATGGGCTCTAAGTCATTAAAATAAACAACTTGTTCATTAGGCAATTGAAAACTTAATCTCTCCACCCAACACTTCTGTACTGAATTTCAAATCCTAAAGTTCTCCATTCATCCTCAAATGATAAAATGTATCTGCAATCATAATACATTTTCACTTCATCCACATTATTCTCTGCATGTTCTCCATTCGCACTTTGGTAGAATGTTGTAGTAGAGAATGTTGTAGTTATTCTATCATTTCCTTTATTCACATATTTGAATAAGTATTTGATAGATCTAGATTGATTGCACCACTCCACATTCACGTGTGCTGCATATTTGAGCAATAAATATCTATTATGAGGCACCACATATCTCTTATTCAACTCCACTCCATTTTTTGAAATGGTTCTCCCATCATGTCTTCTCCTATACACGGGATACATATCCATCTTCATCCAAAGTGGTGTACTCCATGAATCTTTTCGGAAAATGTTTGAGCATCTACCATCTACCATGAAAGGAGACTTCTTTCTCAAATTTCCGCACAGTCCATGCATCATAAAGTCCTTCACATCATTAAAATATTCAGGATCACTCTCTTCACAAGGAATTTTGGCTGAAATGATCTTATCAATGTGATCCGTTGTTGCTAAGTCTTCACTTTTCTCAAGAAACAACAATATGTGAGCATGTGTCAATCCACACTTTTGGAACTCAATGGTGTTTATAACTACAGTATAACATTGCAAATAAAAAGCGATCATTAGTTGAAAAGCATTATTACGAATATAATTAGTAATTATAATAACCATAAACTTAATTGTTACAATTTTAAAATACCTGCTTTTACAGTGCCAATTATCTTGTTGCGACGGAAGTCATTGATCAAACCATCCAACTTCATCTTAAAAACTTGACAAATAATATCAGGTCGATCCTCTTGTTTGAGATTCCGCTCATCAAGATATCGTTGTATTTCTGGCCATTTTGAATTGCACGTGAAAGTTATAAATAAATCTGGATATCCCATCCATCTACATATGGTCATTGCATCTTGATAGTTTTGAATCATATATCTTGCTCCGCCTATAAATGTATATGGGAGTATAATGTGCTTCTCCTGTGTGGCAGGATTTGTATCACCATGCAATAAAGCATCATTCAATCCTTTAAACATTTCACATCTCAACTACTTTTGATTATTGTGAATATACCTTGACCTGCTCGATTCAATCGGAGTATAACCATCAACAACAAATTGCTGAAATAACTTCTTAGCACACAATATAATGGATATCTCTGTATTTGTTTTGCGCAACCGATATGCGAGAAACTCCCTGATGCTCATCATTTGTCTCCCTCGGGCTTGATCCAATTTTCAAGTACACAGAGGTATGTCTTCTCTAAATCCATCCTCCCCGTATGGAAATAAAAGTGGATATTGTAGCGCTAAATATGAAGGATGTAATTCATTAATCCGTTGCAACCTCTCAGGGGCAAGTCTCGACCAAAATATCTCTTTCCCCTCAGTGACAAATCAAAATTGCCTACAACCAAAGCTGCAACTTCTGATACTGAAGGTAGATCGTAGGTTCTTCCATCTTTTACTCGTTTTCCTATGAGCTTCAACTTAAACTCAACACATCCTTCTTCATGGATTTTCTTTTCGGCCATTCTAAATGATTTCACCGGCACATTATGCTCATCAAGAGTATTTTTCAATCCCTCAACAATTTCTTCATGCAGATCATGAGATTCTCCTCTTTTCCTAAGTCAACATAAGAAATATCAGATATATAATTAATGAGTAATAAAGTAATGACTAAAACATTAATATACAGATAGACAACAATCTTACAACAAAAAATTAATTCTATTACAGACTTCGTTCTCCGTATCATATATGTACAACTATGCAAATTTGGGAACTACAGATTCACACAGTAACAATCTCCCCATCAAATGAAAGTTTTTTCCATGTAGCTGAGATATTTTCCATAATTCAAAGTGGAATCAATTTTTCCAAAATGATTTTTCTAAAAACAATTTATAATGACGCAAATCTTATTAATTTGATATGAGACAATTTTAATGAGACAAACCAAAAAGGAAAAAAGAGACAATATTAACGAGACGAAGGGAGTATGTAACAGTTTTAAGACAAAATAAGTAGGAAAAAAATTATGTACAAAGGTAAATAATGAGTATAAATTAGGGGTTTTGACCCGAATATTATAGAGTACTAAAAAGTGGATAATTGACAACAAAGTGGCTTTTTTAATTTCCAAAAAATGTGTCTAACATAGTAACATCACAATTTAACTTCCTCGTGACACACGCACCTAGCCACCTCAGTCACCACCCCAATAATGACATTGTTGGCCGCTTCGCCAATGACTGTATTCGTCCGACCCGTGACCGCCGATGCCCGGGACAGTGACTACCGCTGCCCGCCAGTCATCACGGCCACCCACACTGAGCACCACAACCCCCTGTTCCGATCGCTGCCCTATTCCCGCCGCCCCCCGCCTGCCCCTGTACATGCCGCAAGAACTGTCAGCACATAACCCCATCACCATTCCTACCAACCCCCGCTAGTCTACTACTGCCCACCTCAGTCTGCACGCCCCTGCACCACCCTCACTTATTACCCTACTCGTTGCCCGACCTACCTTACGGACTCACCACCGCTGATCAACTCCACTAGCTACTAGCCCTCACCCCCAACCCCTAGTCGTTGTTGGAAGTAAACTTGTTAGTTAATTTAGTTACCTATTATTATCTATATTACTACGTATGTAAATAGGTGATAATTAGTAGGATAAGTTACATATATATTAGTGGTGTACGTGGGTTGTAAATGGGAGGTTTTTTCATCCACTTAGTTTAATCAACTCCACCCATTTTCGTATAAAATAGGGTGTGAGAGGGCTGCAAAACTAAGACGGTTTTTCCTCCTTCTTTACAAGCAATTATCAATATACTTGATGAATGTTTTGTTCTCTATAGTGTATGTATATTGTTTACGTATAAGTTCATAGTTTATGCATGCTTGAATTATATGGTGTATTACAACATATGGTATCAGAGCACACGGTTGGATTGATCCTAGTATCATGAGTCTGTCCAGATCTTCATCATCAAGTGAAGGACTTGGAGGTGGTACCTTCGGTCGTGATGAAGATGACAATGTGAAGAGTCAAAGTAAGGAAGGCTCTGTCACTTTGAAGTATCCTATGTTAAACAAAAGCAACTACGCAGCATGGGCCATCAAGATGGAGGTCTTCATGATAGCACAAGGGGTATGGGATGCTGTGGAATCAAATGCACTAGTTGACAGAAGAAAGGACAAAATGGCACTGGCAGCAATATACCAAGGGATAGGAGAGGATACACTCCTTCAATTGGGAGCAAAAAGGACCGCTAAGGAAGCATGGAATATGTTAAGCACAATGCATTTAGGTGCTGAAAGAGTGAAAGAAGTACGCACCCAATCATTGCTGCGTGAATTTGATGGAATGATGATGAGCAATTCAGAAAGTGTGGATGATTTCTCTGGGAAGTTGCAGACCATTGTAACCAAGTTAAGTGGCCTGGGAAATGTGATTGAGGAGGAGAAAATGGTGAAGAAATTACTAAGAGGAGCAGCACCCAAGTTCTTACAAATTGCATCAACCATAGAGGAGTTTTGTGACTTGAAAGTAAAGACAGCAGAGGAGATAATTGGATCTTTCAAAGCACATGAAGAGAAACTGGTGGGACAAAGTTCCACAAATGAAGAAACTGTTCTCCTCACAAGGGCTGAATGGAAAGCCAGAGATGAAGCCAGACCTCAAAACAACTTCAGAGGAAGGGGAAGAGGCCGTGGAAGAGGAAGAGGTCAAGGAAGATCCAAAAATGAAGAAAACCAACCTCAGCAAAGAAGAAAATTTGATAAGTCAAAAATCCAGTGTTACAACTGTAGCAAGATGGGGCATTTTGCATCTGAATGCACTCTGGAGGAGAAGGAGGAAGAGACAAACCTTACTGAGGAAGAAACAAAAGAAGAAGCACCCTCATTATTGATGATTGAAACATGTGAACTGACCAAGTCTCATGTGTCAATATCAAAGATGATTTCACTGTGCAAGGAGAATAATGATGAATCAATGACATGGTGGTATCTGGACACGGGAGCAAGTAATCATATGACGGGAATCAAATCATTTTTCACAAACTTAGACACCACAGTGAAAGGGACGGTGAAGTTTGGTGACAATTCCATGGTTGACATAAAAGGATTGGGTACTGTCGTGTTTCAGTGCAAATCAGGGGAGCATATATCATTACCCAATGTATAAATGAGTATACTACATTCCTAAACTCAAGAGTAACATTATTAGTCTTGGACAACTGGATAAATCAGGAGGAAAAATCACACTGAGAGGAGGAATCTTAAATGTGTACAATAGAGACAACATGCTTATTTTCAAGGTGGATAGGAAGGAGAATAAATTGTTCATGGTGTGTCTCAAGGTGATTGAGAAAGCTTGTCTGTTGAGTAAAGTTTCAAGGACAGAACTACTATGTCATGCCAGGTTTGGGCATGTGAATTTTAAGACACTGAACAAGATGTCAAACAATAACATGGTGGAAGGAATGCCTAGGATTGCACTAGCAACTCACATATGTGATGGATGTATGATGCGGAAGCAGCACAGAACCACATTTCCTCAGAATACAACCTACAGAGCACAAGAAAGATTGGAACTTGTCTATGGTGATTTGTGTGGTCCAATCAAACCATCAACCCCGGGAGGTAAGAATTACTTCTTCCTTATAGTAGATGATTATTCGCGTTTTATGTGGATAGCCTTGCTAACACAGAAAGGAGAGGCGTTTGAAAGTTTTAAGAACCTGAAATACAAACTAGAGAAAGAAGAAGGGATGAAACTTAAATGTCTTAGGACAGACAGAGGAGGTGAATTCACATCATCTGAGTTCAAGATTTTTTGTGAGCAAGAAGGAATATACAGACAACTGATAGCACCCTACTCACCTCAACAAAATGGAATGGTGGAGAGAAAGAATCAAACCATCATGGAGATGGTAAGATGCATGCTGAAGAGCATGGGAGTGCCTGGGAAGTATTGGGGTGAGGCAGTCAATACAGCAGTGCATATTCTAAACAGATGCATGACAAGAAGTGTAAGTGAGAAGACACTTTATCAAGTTTGGTACAATAGAACTCCAAATGTGAACTATCTTCGTGTGTTTGGCTGTGTTGTTCACATAAAGGTAACAAGACCTCACTTGCAAAAGTTAGAAGACAGAAGTATAAAGGGCATTCTACTGGGATATGAGGAGGGATCTAAAGCTTATAGGTTATTAGATCTAGTACAGGGAAAGGTGATAATTAGCCGAGATGTGATATTTGAAGAAGATAAGAAGTGGCCATGGGATTCCAAAGTAGAGGAAGAGTTAGAGTCAGAAAGGGAAAATTATGCAATCTGTATAAATGACACAGAATCAGTACAAAGGAGAGAAGGGAGTAACAATGCCAGAAGAGAAGGAGAAGTGAGAACTGAAAGTCATGAATCAAATGATATGTTCATGAATTCTCCAGAATCACAAATCAATTCCAACTCTAGTGAAGAACCTATCCATTATAGGTCCTTACAAGAAATATATGATGCTACTAGGGAGATCACAGAGGAGGTTAGTCTATGTTTTCTTTCTGAAGAAGAACCTGAAGATTTCAATGAAGTTGTAACCAAGGAGGAATGGAGAAATGCAATGGCACAAGAACTGGATTCCATTCAGAAAAATGGGACATGGGAACTAGCAGATCTTCCAGATAATCACAAGGCTATTGGACTAAAATGGATTTTCAAGATAAAAAAAGGATCCAGAAGGGAATGTAACAAAATACAAAGCAAGACTTGTTGCAAAGGGGTATAGTCAAAAATATGGGATTGACTATTTGGAAGTGTTTGCACCAATAGAAAGAATGGAGACAATCAGGACCTTACTAACTTTGTCAGTTCAAAAGGGATGGTTGGTACATCATATGGATGTAAAGACAGCATTCTTAAATGGAGAATTAAAGGAGGAGGTCTATGTCAGCCAACCAGAAGGGTTTGTGAATGAAGAATGGCCAGAAAAGGTGCTAAGGTTGCATAAAGCTCTGTATGGGTTAAAACAAGCTCCTAGAGCTTGGAATGAAAAATTGGATAAATGCCTAAAGTCTTTAGGTTTCAAAAGATGTATATATGAGCATTCAGTTTACTTAAAAGAAACAGGGATACGCATAATTATTGTTGGTGTGTATGTTGATGATCTCATCCTCACAGGATCAGATTCAAGGCTAATAAAAGGATTCAAAAAGAAAATGAAGGAGTTTTTTGAGATGAGTGATCTGGGATTGCTTAGCTACTACTTGGGGTTGGAGGTCAGACAAGCAGAAGGTGTCACAAGCCTAAGTCAAGCAAGCTATGCAAGAAGAATTCTAGAACTGATGGGCATGGGAGAATGCACTCAATGCAGCATACCTATGGAGCCAAGAAGCAAACTAAGCAAATATGATGAAGGAATACCAGTGGATGCTACTTTGTACAGAAGTGTGGTGGGAAGCTTGAGGTATTTAGTCAACACCCGTCCTGATCTTGCTTATTCATCTATGTGAGAGAGAAGAGGGCCGCTTCAAAGGAGAACTGTAGAGGCTCAGTTCTTTAGAAACTCTTGCAGAACCAGGACGGTGACCCATGGCCAAAACGAGCACACCTATGAGAATGGAACAAAGTTGGAAGGTTCTTGTGTAAAGATAAGTCAATGTTTATACGACGGCAGTATAGTTCAAAGACATCGAGTCTACTAGACCGCCAGTAAATAAACGTGTCTTTACAGCGGAAGGTTCAAAGGATAAAATCTACCTCTCTGTATGCAAGGATCATCCGGTGAACACAACGTGTCCTCCTATCTTCGTGTCTTTTGAAGTCTCGAAAATCAATTTTCATTCATGTGGAGGATTGTTGAAAAAATGTGTTAAAAATTGCATTAAATGGTCATTTTGGGTCAATTATTTGAGTGGGGTCCATTTTCGATTTGGGTCGGGTCAAAGTGGTTTCGGATTGTCCTTTGTAAGGGCTACAATTCGATATGTGGTACACTCAAAACGGATAACGGGTGAATGAGAAATTGATTCTCAAAGTTTACTCGTTGAAATGGAAAAACTAGGAAAATGATGGGTTTCTAGTGTGTATTATACCACACCGGAAAACTCAATGGATTTTCACCCCCTTATAAAGGGAAGCCTCTTTTAAGGAGTTAAGATTCCTTAGGCTAAAGGCTCTCTCTCGCGCGCAGGGGGTGGGGTGCCGATCAAATCCCGAAACGGAGAAGAAAAATCGCGACTCGTGTGCGCGGGCGACCTGCGGATACGAATGCCGTCCGAAAAATCTATCATTCAAAGATACGATTTAATTTTTGTTTCTTCCCGTAACATTTTACTTTTCCCAGGACCAGAATTGCTCGAACTCTGGTGGCTTCGTACCAGAGATGCTCCACCTCTGCTGGAGGTATTCTGGTAGCATCAGAGTTGCTCCAAGCCGTTACAGCCATTAAATGGCCAACATTCTTATCTTTTAATGCTGCGTTAAATGGACAATTTATGGACGATTCAATGCCCAACGGACAAATCATTGATGGCCAACGGTCAGGTCCATTAACACTCCATTTAACACACAACAAATCCTCCTATAAATAGCTGACAAGTGTTTTGCAACAAACACACGTTCTTACACGTTCACAAGCAAACATACACACGTTTTAGCTCTGAAAAACACTTGCAGCTCTCTGAAAAATTCCTAAGTGTTCTCCTTTGTTCCCATTCACCGGAACTCTCGTTTGTGTGCTCAAACGTTAGTTCGTTAGCCACCGTATCCTGGGAAACGCTCGTTGCAACGCTCCTAGCACCGTGGGAGGCGACGAATACGTTTTAAGGATACCGTGCCTAGCACGAGCTCTGACTAAACTCTGCTCCATCTTATTTCTATTTTTCTTTAGCTATTTTAATTAATTAATTATTTTAGTAATTAATATTTCTTCATTTTTCCCAGACACATCCAACAATTATTACTATATATTAAGTAATGATTAATTTAAAAAATGCTAACTCAAAACAATGAAAGCAAAAGGAGTGAAAAGAAGAAAAACTGGTAAGCAAAATAATTGAGTTGACTAAGTTAAAAAATAAGAAAAGCCAAAATGGGAATAAATTGGAGCTATATGCAATCACTTTGGGAGCTTTGAGCTATACCCTTATGGGAATAAATTGAACCAGCCGAATGAAGAAGCTGCTCCCCTTAGCTTCTTCAACCATCCATTTTTTCAGCTTTTCAAACTCAACAAGCTAATTTTAAAAGTCATTTACCAAACATTATTATTAACTTCTTTGACTAATCAAATAGCTGAAATGGGTCAAACAAGCTAAAAGGTGACTGATAAGTCATTTGCCAAACATACCCTAATTGGACAAACTTGCGGCTTATGCTCCCTCAAATTTCTCCTACGTCTAACTCAAACCACTTTTTTCTCCTTTGCTATGCTAAAGCCACGTGGCTCCCTCAAAATGACCCAAAGAACCGTTTCTATCTTCCCTTTTCGCCCAAGTTTTCTCACATTCCCCTCAAGCTGCAGTTCGTATGGTTAATCTGCCAATTTCACTAGGATTCTTCAGTATGGAGATTACCGCACACAGCTCTTCACCATGTTTATTTATTTCTAAAACCCTTTTTTTGCCTCGGTGTATTTACCCTCTCATTCTTCCTTTCCGTGTTTCTCAATTCTCTGTGGATGTTGCTTTATTTTTGTTCTGTAGTTTTGTTTAGGATCAGTACTTTTTTGTTAATAGCATTAAACAAAGTTTAGACTTTTACTTTTCTACATATAAGGTTTTTGATGAAATGTTTGAATGAGTTTTTACTTTCACACTCTCAGTTTTAGTATTGTTATTATTATTAATTGTAACCTGTGAGAGTCTGAGTAAGATTTGTATCTATCTCCCCCTGTTTTCATTGGTTTATAACTATGGGGGTGTTTGGAACCGATTCTGATTCTGCTTATTTTTTAAAGTAGAACCAGAATCAGAATCAGTTTTCAGAAGCTGGTCCCCCCAGCTTCTATAAAAACTGATTCTAAGAGTAAATTAGAGCACCAGAATCACTTCTGCACTTTCACCCAAACACTCCAGCTTCTGCTTCTGCTTCCTGGAGGAACTGAAGCAGTTTTAAAAATCAGATCCAAACACCCCATAGTACTTATAATTTAAGATCATTATTTTTATTGTACTATGAAAGCTAACTGTCACAGTACGACATACAAACTTCTCCGTGGAAAATTGAGAATAGAACATGGATTCTTATTTATTTTAAGTGAATTGACAAGCTATATTTGATGTTGTTATATGGAGCGGACTAATAATTGAGCGGGAGAATTTTCTATCTCATACGTAGTGTTTTTGGTATATAAGATAAGCGGACTAATAATTGAGCGGGAGAATTTTCTCTCACATATGTAGTGTGTTTAGGTATAACAAGATAAATGGACTAATAATTGAGTGGGAAAATTTCCTCTCTCATGCGTAGTGCTTTTAGGTCAAAGATAAGTCGATTAAAACTTGAGCAGTAGAATTTTCAGTCTCATATGTTGTACTTTTAGATATAAGATAAGATGTCAAACAATTCAACAGAAGATGTTTCTCTCTCATGTATACGTGGTGCTTTATTAGGTATATGAGATGATTCGGCTAAAACAATTGATCGGGAGAATTTTCTCTTTCATATGTGATTTTAGGTATATAAGAAGATAAACTGGATAAAACTTGAATGGGAGAATTTTCTCTCTCATACGTACACGTGGTTTTGATTATAAGATAAGCTTATAAGCCGGCTAAAAATTGAGCGGATGAATTTTCTCTCTCATACATAGTGCTTTTAATTATATGATAGCCAACTAAAACTTGAGCAGAAGAATTTTCTTTCTCCTACGTGGTGCTTTTAGGTATAAGATCAGCAGACTACGTGGTGCTTTTATGAAAACCATCGGCAACATGCTTTGACATTGCACATCTTCTTCATTTAAAATGTTATTTAGAGTCCAATATACAACTTTGTCCGTCACTATATTAAATTATGTTTTATTTTTTTCTTTCGTTTTTTTTTCTATTTTCACGCTGGCAATGTACAACTTTGACCGTCATTATATTAAATTCTCTATTAGTAAAAGAAATTTAAAATCAAATTATGAAAAATTGTAATGAGACGGATTCTACAATAGCTTTCAAAAAATATAATTCTCATACATGAATAAATAAAATGTAGTTAAATTAGAATATTTGATTGGTAAAAAAGTTTCATTTTTCAACTATAAGAAATGGAGGATAATAGAGAGTATATCACAATGACTATAAAAGTGTACTCGTAGCAAATGACATTTTTGTTCACAAATATTTATTTGAGACATTTTTCCTTGTAGTCACTTGGATATAATTGTTAATATAATTATAGTAAGTAAAAATTATTAATCACATTTTTATTCATAATCTTTATTTATGATCAAAAAACAATCATAATCTTTATTTTGGTCATATATCTGAATTTATTTATTTATTTAATACAGGATAACTCGCATCCAGATTGAAAAAAAAGAAGGTTATATAAAAAACTTTCATTTGTTTTTAAAATTTTACATATGCAATATTGGTGTCATATGAAAGATCTTAAAAAATTATGAATTTTGATATACTTTATATAAAAATTAGATAAACGATGAAAAAGTTATAACACTTTGAAAAAATGATATTTTTTATGCATTGAGCCCCACAATTGATGCCATATTTCATAGTATGTAAATGCTCACCTTCATTTGCTTTTAATAATTGTTCCTTAATGCCCTTGGATTTGACATGTGGCATTTGTATAAAAAAGGAGTGAATTGTGGAGAGAATGACACATGTGTTTCATTAAGGGTAAAATTGTATTTTTATGGGCTATTAATCTACTTATCTTATACCTAAAAGCATTACATATGAGAGAAAAATTATTCCGCTCAATTATTCATCTGCACATCTTATCTTACCTTCTTATTATACCTAAAATCATTACGTATTAGAGAGAAAATTATCCCGCTCAATCATTTGCACGTTAATCTTTTTATTATTATACCTAAAAGCACTACGTATGAGAGAGAAAATTTTTCCGCTCAATTATTAGTCTGCTGATCTTATACCTAAAAGCACCACGTAGGAGAAAGAAAATTCTTCTGCTCAAGTCTTAGTTGGCTAATCTTCTTATACCTAAAAACAATACATATGAGAGAGAAAATTCTCTCGTTGAATTGTTAGCTTCTTATCTTCTTTTATTTACCTAAAAGCACTATGTATGACGGGCAAAATTCTTCTGATCAAGTTTTAGCTGAATTATCTTTTTATATATAAAAGCACTACATATGAGGAACAAAATTCTCCGGCTTAAATTTTAGTAGGTTTATCTTGTGCCTAAAAACACTATGTATGTATGAGAGAGAAAATTCTCGTGCTCGAGTTTAAGCCGACTTATCTTCTTACACCTAAACCTCTACATATGAGAGAGAGAATTTTCCCGCTCAATTATTTAAGCCGGCTTATTTTATACATATACTTCTCATACCTAATCTTCTTTATTATAATTATACCTAAAAGCACTTAATGTGAGAGACAAAATTTCCCCGCTCAATTGTTTTAGTCGGTCTCTTATAATTAAAAGCATTATGGGCTATTTATTTTCTTATATATAAATAGAAGAGGCATGTGATCTTAGATGTTGTACTATGTCTTTAAACTGAATGTTTTGCATAATATTGCAAATTGACTTCACTCTTGATCTTTTCTGTTACTTTGTAGTTTTACAGGCTGTTTTCTTGATGGATTTAAAACATGTAAATAAATAAAGTATTGGAAGTGCTCATTTGTATTAACGCTTTGTTCTTTACTCCAAAGAAATTCTTATATTTTTTTTCCTTGCTTATGACTCTCATAAGAGGTCGGATGAACACAATTACATTGATGACCTGAAAGTACTAAAATGTCTCTAAAACTATAGACTTAAAACTAATCCAGCCAATCTGTATTCGTATTACAGCTTGGCTTGTCATGTATAACGCGTATCAAATTACTTTTGTCTTCTTCCTTTTCACATATTCTTCTTCATGTAGAAATGTTGATATGTTAGCAATGTCAGTTTTCCCTGCCCTTCTATAACCAGAGTCTTATACTTAGCAATGGTGTGGAGATGTTTATATCCGACATGAAACTACATGAGCTTAGGTTGAGATATCCAAAACTTGCTTGATACCTGAGCATTATTACCCTAAGAAGGGCATTAGTCTGCTTCACTATACGTCTATACTACACAATGATAGTTAAATACTAAAATGTAATCTGTAATTAGTTTACTTGATAATGAATTGAAAAAATATCCCAGTAGTTATGCCTCCCATATTTGTCTACCTAATATGGGATTAGTCTGCCAGGATCCAGTTTCATTCATGAAAGCCGTGTATGAATCAAACCCTGCCAAAAGAAAGCAATAGCTTGAAATTCTTCTGAAAAAATAATCAGACTATTTGAACCAGATAGATGAATTCATTGTATGAAGAAGTGAGCTATGTAGTTGTTATAGTGGACGGAAAATCTAAATTATAGTAGTTGCTATTTTTTCTCAGTTTCTACATGAGTTTTAGGTCTACCAAAGAATATAAGATGTTCAATGAAATGTTCATATCAGAAAAAGAGCAGAGAAAGAACAATGCCTGCTGTTTTTAGTGACTTTAGACAAATGTATCTGATTTCTGTTTTCAATCCACTCAAATGTTTTCCACTTTAGTCAGTTTAGTCAATTATAGGCATCTGCCAATGTCTACAGTTTGAATTTTTCTATATCCCCGTGTGGACTGTATTTGGTTCAAATTTCATATCCTTCTGTGTTGGAAACATACAGGTTGAGCTCACTTTGCTTTTGACTTCTATACTCATTACATATTAATTAAAACTCAAATATGATTTTTCAAACTGAATATTTCTGAACATTCTACCCCACAAGGTAATTCTAAGCTCTCCTTAATTAACTCTTTATTTGCAGATTTGGACTCTTTTTGTCACTCAACATGCCCCGCTTCATCTAATCTCAAGTAAGTTTATAGACATTGACTTAATAATATTAATTTGTTCTAAAAATGGACCTTTTCACCATTTTCACGTAGGTTCTAGCATAAGTCAGGATAGGTTAAGTGCGTAGTTACAGGAAGTTGGTGTGACATACATGTAAGATGAATTTATAAATTACTTCACACCCTTATTTAGCTAAAAGGTTAAAGAAGCAAAAAGGTCATATTACATGTATGACATCAATGCCCTAAGTTGCACCTCAGCCTCAACCATAATGCACTCTTATCCGGGTTTTGAACTTATTGCATGCATCTTATTGATTCTTAACAGTTATAGCAAGTCCCCGGTCTATCATAACACATTTAAGGAAAATTTCTATCCTTAAAGCAGTTCTTTTAAATAAGTTCCTGTCTTGAAAGCAGTTTTTAAATTAAGTTGATTTTCAAGGTTTAGAGATTACGAATGAAGTAAAGGGCAATTGATTTCATCCGGTTTCTTTATCCTAGCATAACTCTAATGCACTGGATTTTTACATCTACTATCCTAAATCTATTTTTACTCTAATGTACTGAAGTTTTACACTATTTTCCAAAAAACAGCATTATAAAGTTACAATACTAGAAGTCTAATGTTTATCTTCGTAAATTATGTATACTACTGAAAAAATTATATGTTCTTCAAAAGCTATATCTTCTTAATCATTTTAGCAAGCCCATTAAGTACACCTTCAATGTTTACAGAACACGAGTGACAAAAGCGGATTTAAAGCAGTTTTAAAAGTAAGTTCCACTACAATTTTCTCCTATTTTATTTAGTTTACCTTAACTACACTAACTTTCAGTTTCCTCTTTCTAAATAGGATTTCGTAAATGAACTACTAAGACAGTGCATCATTTATGATTTATTTTAAAAAAATAAGGACAATAATGATATGTATATATATCACACTTGGAAGCCACTGTCCTTAAAACCCCTTTGCCACAGTGAGGTCTATTCAATTACACTCTCCTCAAGCCAATCAGACACCACCTATCTAAGGAGTTGGCTACAATAGTCCATTTGTTTGGACAAACTGCAAACTTTCACTAAGAATGAACATAAGGTACGTGCCCCAGAATGAAAAGAACTGTTTTTTTTAATCTTTTGAGTTTTGCTTCACTGTCGTCTTTTTAGATTACTGACATGTTACTCATCTCAACAAAACCCAAGTATATGTTATGTGTTTGCAGAATTTCCAATACATGTTGGCACATAGAATTCCTTAGCGGCTATGAAAAATAACTGCATTTGTAAGCTATTTTCCCTTAGAAGCTTGAATCACCAATTTACCAATGGAGTGTGTATTTGTTATTTATTTTCCATAATATGTGTTAGCTAATTCTTTAGCATCAAGAATTAATATTTGTTTGAAGGCCAGTCAATCTTATTTTATTGTCAACAAGGGAGACCCTAAGTGATATCACACGAGTGTAACTTTTAGGGATATTATGGGAAAGGTTGATCTCTTAACTTTAGACTTTGTTATTTAATAACATACATTTGAATGAGATATTTCATAATCAACCTCGGGCAAATAGATCTAATCGAACAAGTTTTAAAAGTATGGTATGTGAAAAACTATTCCAATTTTCAAACATTTCTTTGATCTTTGATCGATTTCTTCATCATTACATATTGACAAAAGGACTACAGGTGTATTATTTTTTGATATGTCAACCTGGCGGTATTAATCACCCTTTTTTCAATCCTCGCTTAGATTGTATTTAGGAACTTTTCAGTTTAGTATTGTAAGCATACTTCGACTGTTGCGTAGGTATTCAAAAATATAATCATATGTTTACAATCTTATATATGTACTTAGGTATTCAAAAATATAGGTATTCAACCTTAGGTATTCAATAATATAGATCTACTTCTATTATAATAGAATCATATCTGCTTATTGGTTAAATTCATTTTACAATCTGAGCAAACATATAAAAAATCAGAAAAAACTAAATGTGTAATAATATCATGATCAAAAGTTATATCATCATCATCGTCATCATCATTACCCCAATGCCGAAAAGGCTCCCACCTACAGTGGGGTAAGGGGGTTCGAATGTACGCAGCCTTACCCCTGTACTAAAGCAGATGGAGACTATTTCCGAATGACCCACGGTGAAAATCGCGTAAAACAAAGACGAGCAGATAGTTTTGTGAATCATTTTTCTTTATTCCATCATATTCCTAAGCCAAAAAATAGTGAAACTTTGGCTTCATTGCAAATGATGGAAATAACGATTAAAAGTAATACGTCAAAAATAAATTGGTTCATCTGAAAACTTGAGGAAATAAAACATGTAAAGAAATAATCAGAAGTAAGTATTAAAATTATAATCTTAGATTATATGGGATAAAACTTCAGGACTGAAAATAACTATTTTGCATAAAAATGACAGAAATCTGACACCCAGGATTGCTTTTTTAATATCTTATGCTCTATTTCATGGTTTTCTATTTTACTGAATGAAATGTTACATGTTAAAGATGCAAATCCCAACTCAAGGTAACAACATATATCCAAATATAGCCGAATTCAAAACCCTAGATTTTTATATTATGATTTAGTTATTTTTAAAGCTTATAATTATTCTATCATCCTAGGCTTTGAATCACTCTGTATATTGAGCTGTGGAGTATTGCTTATAATATGTCCAACAGAAGGCATGTTACTTTAGCATTGCTTGCATTTATAAAAGGTCCTGGTTTGGAAATTATTGAATGAAAATAACGAAATTATGAAGTTGCTTACATTTATGAGAGATTTTTTGAAAACTGATTTAGCATGCATGCTACTCCATTGTTTATGTATTGGGAATTGGGATGTATATTCTGCAATTCTTTCCTTCATCTCCCACTTTTTTTCTCATTGACATATTGTTAATTTTGGAATCACATTTGGTTGTATAATCAACAGTTTCTAAGCCTTAGTACAGTTCTAGATCCCAATTAACTTCTCTAGATCACATTGAATGTTAAATGAGTATCATGTTTGATTGGAACATATGTTTCTAAAGTTTCATTTGAAACTATGGTGCCCTACGTTTTATTTGTTTAAGGCGATATATGTATTAAAACAAATCTTCATTTTGCAGCTTGAAATGGGTGGTCAGTAGATTGTTGTTGCAGCTTCCAGTTCCAGTGAATCGGTGATAATCAAAGGAAAAGATCATAAATCAAATGGTTAGATAGATTGTAATTTTCATTACCTATCAGAAGGGTTGAAAAAGTTCTCTTGCTAAACATATCAATTGCAGACGCTAAGAAGATTTGCACAGATCGAACCACAAAGATTCCAGAAAAGACAGATTGAGAAAGAAAGTATGCCTTCATTTGATCTTCTCAATATACATTTGGCTATTAATATTACACTTGTGCAATTTATCGCTGGTGTGAATCCCATAGCTACCAAAATGCCTAATATATGATACTCTCTACTAAGCATATTTGCAACATCTAGAGAATAGCAGGCTGAAGCTAACATGGTTAACAACAAGAACTCAAGCAAGCATGACAACAAGTCTAATAGAAGTTAGGAAAAAGGGTCAAATAGACCCTCCAACTTATATAAAAAGGTCAAATAAGCCCTTATATAGGAGGCTCTGTCCGGCCGTTGCCATTTGGGGCGGTTCCCTGTTGAATTTTTTGATCCAATTTTTTGAGCATCTTATTCATTAAGTCTAATTTACTCATACCAAAATTCAGCTAAAACTTCAATCGAGAAAGCATTCAAATGAATTCTTGAAGATAACTGCGCAGTTAAAAGCGCAGTTATCTTCAAGAATTCATTTGAATGTCTTCCTGATTGAATTGTTAGCTGAAATTTGGTATGAGTAAACTAGACTTAATGAATAAGATGCTCAAAAAATTCCATAAAAAAGTTCCACCGGGAACTACCCCAAATGGCGACGGCCGGAAAGAGTCTCCTATATAAGGGCTTATTTGACCTTTTTATGTAAGTTGGAGGCCCTATTTGATCCTTTTTCCTAGAAGTTATTACACCTTTTATTTAGTAGTTATGTCAAAGGGTTAGTGGAAATGCCTTAACCTCTATTTTAATGCCATAAGAATGCTTCAATCAAACTAATAGTGTGAGGCTATATTAGATGACACGAAGTAGAATGGAGTGTCTGTTCTTATTTAGTAATGTCAAAGGTTTAGTGGAAATCCCTTGACCTATATTAAATGGTAAAAAGTGGAATATAATGCCTTTCTTCTTATTTAGTCTTTTTCTTTTATTCACAGGCTATGATAACAGAAGGACAATACTCCTTCCGTCCCGGTAAGATTGTCTTATTTTTTCTTTTCGGGGAATCCCATTAAGATTGTTCCATATCAAATTTGTTAAGGTTTGTGTGGCTCTATATCATTTTACTTTAATCTTACATTATCAATTCAATATCAACCAAATAAATTTACTTTTCTTAATAATCGTGTCATCCCTTCATGTTCCAATGTTAAATGGTAAAAAGTGGAATATAATGCCTTTCTTCTTATTTAGTCTTTTTCTTTTATTCACACGCTATGATAACAGAAGAACAATACTCCTTCCGTCCCGGTAAGATTGTCTTGTTTTTTCTTTTCGGGGAATCCCATTAAGATTGTTCCATATCAAATTTGTTAAAGTTTGTGTGGCTCTATATCATTTTACTTTAATCTTACATTATCAATTCAATATCAACCAAATAAATTTACTTTTATTAATAATCGTGCCACCCCTTCATGTTCCAATATTAGTGGGACGGATGTAGTATTAGCTTCAGAGAAAAATAAAATATTTTTTTTTATTCTCTTTGTTTATGAGCTATCTTTCTGGCACTATCACAGCAAGAAGAACTAAAATTGCAAAATTTTGTGTTTAATTATTTTCTTAACTTATTGGGTTAAGATTCTAAACACAATAAAGGTAAGAAGATAAACAGTACCGTTGACTTGTGATCATACAACATTGTATAGGTAGAGAGAAACATTTTATTTATTTTTAATTATTTTACTCTCGAATTGAATTATTTAAACACCGTGATGGCAAGTAGATCAAATTTGTAACTTATTTCTCTTTAATGTAAAACTTATGTATTCTCTTGGGCTAAATTTTCAAAACAAAATAACGGCAAAGATAATAAATTTCATTTTACCTTTGATTCTTATGTTCTAGAAGTTTACCATTATTTATTCTACTTTTGAATTATTTGTTCTTAAGAATAGCTCATTTGGGATATTTGTTCTTAAGAAATATGCAAGTATACCTTTATACAACTTTTGATATTATGACTCATTTCTAAGACGTTTTTTATTGGTCAAGTAAGAAATGGATGATTTCCATTTGTGTATTTCTTATAAATTTAATGACAATTAAATGATGACGGTAACTCAAAGGTCAACCGTGATAAATAAGGAATGATTAGGTGTCCTTAAGAATTACTTATTTGTAAGAAAGCCTCTGCAAATGTAACTAAGTATAAAAAAGAAAGAAGTAATCGGATTGGAGTATCTTATCGTTGATTCAAGGATATCTACGTAGTACTTCTCTGTTGCAAGAAGTTATTGTTTTTTCTATTTGTCATAACAACACATTGAATTGGTTGATTTGGAGATGTAATAAAAAGAAAGAACTGATCGAAAATAGAGGTTCTTATCAATGAGTCAGGGGCAATCGTTGGAAATTATCGGTGTTTTCCTGCGACATCCAGTTTTTACGCATGGATAGTTATTTGTTGTACTTTCAAAGGTGAAAATTCCATCAGACTTAAGTTCGTGATATGTGACGAGAGAGATAATAAGCAAATAAAATTACTGATATGTTGTCTACAAGGAAATGTTTAATAATTTATAACGGAGTATTTATTAAAAATCTAATGCTTTGTATTTGTTATTATTTATTCATTAATTAATTTTAAAATTCTTATTTATTTGTTATTAATATTTGAAAAAATTTTACGATCTAATTACATTTATACTTCAGCATTGATAATATCTTCAAAATGGATATTGGATGTGGGGGATGGAAAAATATTCGAGCCAAATGATAGTTATGCAGAAATAAAAATTCTAGATGAATTCTTGATTACAGAAATTGATGATCCAATAGATGCAATAATCCGAAACACATATCCTAACTTGCTGGAGCAATACAAAAATGAGAAATTCCTGAAGTGTAGAGCTATCTTGGCATCAACTATTGAAATTGTTGATAAAAATAATGACTATGTTCTTTCCTTGCTCTCAGGTAATATTATACATATGCTACTTTGCTTATTTACTGACAAAATAAAATCTTAAACAAATTTAATATTTAAATTAAATCTACTGAACTTTTATAACTACAGGTGAAGAAAGAGAATATTTAAGTTGTGATTCTATAGACAAATCAGATGTAGTCGAAGCAGAAGCATTTGAAGCGCTGACACCAGAGTTTCTAATTTCCTTGAGAACATCAGGTCTCTCAAATCACAAGATACGACTATGGTGAATTGATTGTCACAAGACTTGGAAATCATGTAATTGGAGCAAGAATCATGTCTGAAAGCTATGGTGGAGATGAGATTTACATACCTCGAATGTGTGTGTCTCCTTCTCAATCACCGTGACCTTTTAAACTTATCAAAAGACAATTTCCTAAAATGGTCTCAGATGCAATGACAATCAATAAATTTCATGGACAGTCACTGCAAAGAGTTGGATTATACCTGCCTAGATCTGTTTTTAGTCATGGACAATTATATGTGGCATTATCCAGAGTTCAAAGCAAACATGGATTGAAGATTTTAGTACATGATAAGGATGGAAAATTATTAGACACTACTACGAATGTTGTATTAAAAGAAGTTTTCCAAAATCTCTAACATGTAAGTTTAATATTTTACTTTTAATATTTATTTTATTAACTTAATTAAACTTTATGATATTGACTTATTGTAATCGCTTTTAAGAACTATATGCCAATTTTTTAAAATTAGTTTTCTTTTATAATTAATTAGATCATGATTACAAGTATATCCATTAATTTTGTATGCACGGGTACTGTACTAGTATATAAGAAAAGAAATGGCTGATCAAAATACATTTTTACCCTCCAATCCTACGTGTCTTCCAGCCCTGAGTTTCCTCTGCTTCTCTCGGCAGTTGGTATACCGTGGGAGCGGCTCAGGGTGAGCATCCTGCTCCCACTGCTCCAGGGCTTTTCTTTTTAAATTTTAACAGCAGGTTGATGTAATTCGTGTTTAAAGGAATGTAGCTTACATTGAAAAGAAATGTAACTTGAGTCAAATTGAAATGTAAGTTGTGTAAACGAAAGTATAAGTAGTATAGCATTGATTTCAATGTAAATAATGAAAAGGGAGTCTAATTGTCCAATTATTTTACATAAATAGTGTTTATGTTTAGTTTTTAATATGAGAGCTATAACTATGATTTTTTATAAAAGTAATTTTCCCTTGAATAGCATAAGCTTATTGTGTTGTGTAACTCGCATTATATTATGGTGTAACTTGGATCATAGAAAATGTAATTCACGTGTTAGTGGGGTGTAACTTGTTGAAAAAAGTTGACATGTAACTCACGCTTATAGATATGTAACTTTAGGCAAATCCTGATGTAACTTGAGTTTGTGCATGATGTAAATTGAGAAGTGTAAAATAATTCATAGCAGTCATCTTCAACATGTAATTTGTCCAATACTGTATAAGATTGACATACAATATTAATTGATCCAGATGCATAAAAAACATTAATTGTTCACCGAGGTTAATTACCAATTCGAGATGATATGAACTGATGCGTAAAGAAAATCTCTTAAGTTTCTTGAAACCATGTTTAGACTCTGGTGTGTGTGTGTAATGGATTGATATGGAATCCCTTCCTTTAGATATTGGATCAAAACATATGTTAATCTGTATGTAAGTGTCGATTTAGATGTTTACACATGCATCTTTTCATATTGCAGTAATGCTTTTATATGAATTTGAACCTTCAATTTGATATTTGGCTAGTTTTAATTAATTACACAGTCCTTTTGTTGATCTTGGGTTATTGTTTATCGGCGGCACTGGGTTTAACTTTAGGGAACAGAGAGTTGCTTGCCTTTTTAATTAATAAAACTGCGTAGTTTTGGCACATGGTGTACGGATCCACGGTATAATTTGCCTTCTCTCGGCAATCCACCTGGAGAAGAAAAAACCACCGATTGAAAAAACTCCCCTCCTGCGCATACAATTTCTCAGCAAAAAAAAAACAGGGCATACAGTTTTCTTGTCCGATAATTCCTCAACAGTTTGGGATGCACCGTCAGAGAGCTTGCCATGTATAACACGCCTCTCCCGCTCCCCATCCATGAAATTACCGCAAGTTCGAGAGACGTCAAAGCACAAACCACTGCATTACAAGTTATTATCGCCATACATATATGATTACAATAGTAGGGTTTTATGCAATTGCCCTCTCTAATAACACAGGTACGCCTTCTCATTCCATCATCTTTCGCTGCATCTAATTAGTATTTGCTGCTGATTTTTTAATTGATTTTACATGTATTGTAAGTGCACAAAGCATATGATCTATAGCATATAAGGTGTTCGATAAAATGTTTTGATTACAAAAGCATATTAGATTTTAGAATTCAGAATTGGGAATTGATAACGTCTGTCTTATAACTTCTAAATTGAAAAAAATCAGAAATGAATCTAGCCTAATATCAATACACATTGAGGTTGTCACACTGTTAGTTCGTGATAAAATGATACTCCGTATGTAGCTAGATAGACACTTATTATTCAGTTCGTTGATTCTCCCTTTTTCAACGTTAACACTATGTTCTGCACCAAAGCAAGCATTTAAGGTGTTTGATGAAAAGTTTATATGAGAAAAAAGATATGAGTAGTAATAATTCAGTGCGGTTTCAAATGGTTTATATGATGAAAAGTAAAAACGTCGGTAAATGTTCCTCCGGCATTTACCCCACTGATTTTGGTGGTTTGCCTTCCGGGGTAAAAAAAAAGTGAAAAGTAAAAACGGAATAATATAACCTCTTAAATCTTTTAACTTTAAAATGGTTTCAAATGTTTAGTTTTATTTATATATTCAAACTTGCCAACTCAAGAACATTTGGTTTACTTTTAAGTTTTTATGTCCAATGATTTAAGTTTTTAGTCGTTTGGTTTCTAAACAAATTTTTTTCTAATGTGGCTGTTTGGTTTGAAGATCATCCTGTAACTCCTCATAGTGGTGTGGCTTCATAGTGTTTGATGCATGTCAATCATAAATGCACCAAAAAACGTTTATCTAGAATCATGTCCAGCCATTATGTGCTTACAAACCAAAAATGGTTTGGACTGGACTGCATCTTATTGGCTCACTTGGAATTGTTTGAGCAGCAGAACCACAAATTTTACAAAAGTCCCACCTTGCTTGCAGGGCTGTTAGCTCTATTAAATGACAGGCTTCCAAATCCCCTTTATGTCGAGGTTTACTACCCGTATGACAACCAGATGGTAGAGATAAGAGAAGATGCCCTTCTACAGGTAAAGTTTGGAGCTTGGTGAAGGACTGGCTGCATATCCCACGGCTTATGGGATCTTTGACTAGTGCGGTCAAGTGGATCAAGAAGGAGAGGAGTGGAGCTACTATTCAAGCAAAGGCAGCTAGGATTGCATTTTGCTTTTCAGTCTACTGGATCTGGAGGATCAGGAATGCCACAAGATTTGATGGCCTACTACCTAAAGAGGAAGAGGTTTTTGCAAGGATAAATTACATTGTGTACAAAGTCTTGTATAGTATTTACCCACACGAGTTGGTGGTTTTTTGATACTTTGGTGCCCCCTTATTTTGCATATAGCTGTTGTGGGCTTGCTTAAGTAGCGGCATTAGTCTTGGCTACTTAAGTGGCTGCTTATATTTTTGATGGTGATGGGTTATCCAATCTTTGGATAGCTTGCAATTTTGCTCACCCGTTTTGATGTACATAAACTCTTTGGATGGTTCCATATATATACTTATTGTTCATCCAAAAAAAAGAGAAGATGCCCTTCTAGGTATCTGCTAGATCCCCTGCTAGAAAGAAATGTGCCTTTCTAAATATATCAAGTGTAATAGTTCGAAAGAAACTTATTAGTTTCTCTTTCATCTCACATAAATCTATGCTCCAGGCTGCCACAATAGCATTCTTTTAAGAGTTTGTCAAACAACCAACAAGATGAGTGAAATGTTGGGTTCTGTAGAAAAAGAGGTTACTTGATTAGTTTATAATTGAGAATTTAACTTCCCAATAGGTTCATATGTTCAATTTTTTTCTAAAAATATGTAGCTTAAGTACTTTGCCTGCCCAAAATAAGATCTCTTGGCATATTTGTTATCTTTATTTTTCCTATGTGTTTGTTATCTGATGAATGTCTAGCACCATCACATTTTTCCTATGTGCATGTTTCTTTTCATTCACTTTGCAATTTTCTCTATTCCTCAGCGAAGTCTTGGGGAAAAAATCATACATAACATCCATCGTTAATCGATCATTCCATTTATTTGAGAAGAAGACATATCAATAAATTAAGAAGGAGAAGAAGTAAAATAATCTCAATAAAATGAGGGGGATTGTTGTTAGTGTTAAGCTTACTGCATAAAGAATTTTTCTATTGTAAGCATTTCTTTTATCTACACCTTCTCTATTCCCCCAACAACATCCACCTTCTTTCATGGAATACATTAAGATTGTATAAATTCTAATTAAGCACACCTGTTCAATACCCCTAAAGGCCTGAACTTAAATTGCTAATGTGTACACTCCTATGTAATAACAGGTTCGTGGTTGTTGGTTTTATGATCAAGTAAGTTCAATAACAAGCTACATGAGTTGGGCTTATCTTGGATGTAAAATGACCAAGTGTTTAAAAAAAGTAAGCAAGGGTGCAAATGGAGAATTATATTGTGATAATTGTGGAATTCCAATTCGTGATGGTGAGGGCGCTTGGCGGTATCTTCTAAGACTGAAGGCCAGCCATAACAACAGTGTGCAAATTTGATTTTCTGGCACACTTCATGCTATCATTGGAAAATCTGCCAGAATCCCCCCAACATTATTATGATACGGTAATACCCACCTGACACTATTTTTTTGACAAGTTATTTTTGTTATTATATAGGCTGCATATACGTTTAATATGATATAATCAAATTAATATAAATGTTACTTGAATAAGTGCAAATTTACATGTTTAGGAGAGGCTATCGTCTTCCGGCTGCCCAGACGAGATAAAAGATTTGGTGGGTCCTCATTTTGTATTTAAAGTTAATAGTCAATCTGGCTCTGCCTTAACCGGAAAGAGTTACTCTATTGGTATGATGACTAGGGTCTGAACTCTCAACAGACCCAAATAAAATTTAGGAGTTTAAGTCCGTTGGAGCCAATGAGTCTAAAACACAGGTACAATTTTCTATACTTTTACACTGACCACGTTACATCAGATACTCATCTAGATGAATTTACAATCATATTAAAGTCATTTAATTATTATTAAAAATTAAAAAAGTAATCGTAAAAATTATTTTTATTTCCCTTCAAAAAAACTTTATACGCATGGTTATAGCACCCAATCTTGAAGGGCACATTTCCAAAACTGCAAAAATCCAAAATACTTAAACTTTTTGAAGGACATCTATCTTTGTGGAGGAATTTTTTGGAATTACTCGACATAGAATGCTATCAAACCCTTTCTTCCATACATGCGTCTGACATATTTTGAACCAGTTTACTGATTTGAAGTTAATACCTAGCTGAAAAATATGAAAGCAAGGCATCTATATCTTTGTCAGCTTGATCTTGAAAGAAAATAAAATGTATCTCCTATTTAGCTATGTTCAACCATTGTTTGTTGAGATTAATACATACCAGTTTTTACTTTTTAGTACGAATAAGTATTACAAATTTAAACACATTTATAATATAAGAATTGGATTGTGTTTCCTCTATATTCAAAACACGTGAACTATAAAACAATTCTTGGTTTCCAATGATTTAAATTGATCACTTTATAAGAAAATATGTAGCATATCTGTATGCAAATGAGGTTGAAGCCAATTATTTATGTATCTCTAATCCTACACATCTTTTATGGATATTTTATATCAAAGTGATAATTATTTGTAATCATCATTGGAGTCTTTTTATAGGGCGTCCGCATTCAAGGCTCAATATTCCATACATAAATTCATCTATTTGAAGGCCAACTGGAAGATGGTGGTCGATGTGCAATGTTAAATTTCACTGTCAAGGCGAACAATGGAAAGTAGAGACCGTCGTCACACCCTTTCAGGTTTCAATTTAATGAAGTAACTAAGGTTAAGCGTCAGGAAGTCGAAAACCATCTGGACTTTCCCTTACACACTTATAGGTTTACATGTTTCAATGATATTCATAATTACCCTGATGTGAGTACTCTAGATCTCATTGGTAAGATCTGAGTGATTTAATAATACATATAAATGTAACTTAATAAACTCAAATAATATAATTCTATGTATGGTTCACATAAATTGGTTCTTTTATTTCTTCTTTTAAGATGTTATTGGTGTGTGCAATCCCTGTGACATCATCAAGAAGCATTCTTATTTTCTACGATTGGATATTTTCATGTTCCTCAAAGTATTTCTTTTTTCACCTTTATTATACTACTTTTTATATTAGGACTCAATTTTTAAAGACTTTTTATTGGTCAAGTAAGAATCAGCTACTTTAGTTTATGTATTTCTTATGTGGGTTGTTTTGTTCGTCAGAATTGTGGATTTAGATCATGTCAATTTAGGCATTGATTGGGATATTCTTATTGTTCATCTGGATTGGGGGTTAAGATCTTGTCAATTTAGTTGTTTCAATAATTTCTTGACAACACAGAAGGGGGGGATGCCTCTACTGAGCTTTAAGTGTAGACTCTGAATGTTGCCTAACAAATAAAGACTTAAACTTCTTTTTTCTGTTTATATATTTGTGAATATTGAGAAGTAAGTGTTGTTTTGTGATTGTTGTCTATTAGGGAGTTGCAAGAAATCACGTACGGTGCGAGGAATAGGAAGTTGATTTGACAGGCAAGGAGGGGTTCACCTTATGCAAGGTTGATGAGGAAGTCTGGAAGACCTTATGCAAGGTTGATGAGGAAGTCTGGAAGACAATGAAGCATCTTTATTCAGGGGAATGGTTAGATGTAATGGTCCTTCTGAATCTCTTGCGACAACAGATTATTATTCAGGAAGTCCTCAGTCATCTTTAGCTGGAGAAGTTGATCGCTAGCCGAATACTGGAGCCGAATACTGGCACATTAAAGAGGCTGAGTCTTCTTTGCACGAAAGTGGTTCTTTAAACTGTATATGAGGTTTGTTTCCTCTTGGTGGGAGGGGGGTGGAGTCTGCGATTTACTTCATTTGTAAATTTATTTAAAAATTCAATATTTTTGGATGTTTTTCACGAAGCAAGGGCATTGCTAGAAAAATATGAGTATCAAGTGAAACATAAAAGCTGCTCTACAAGTGTTTGAAGGGAAAATCAAATTCAATTTTCCAAAGTGCAGAATCTCATAAGAAACGGTCTCATATTTTTCTACACCACCAATGTCCATACACGCCATGTAATGACAATAACTCAATGATAAGTTGTGATAAAAACGGAATGTTAGGTTTTAAGAGTAGTTTTTTTAGAACATTTATTCTAAAGAATGTCTCTACAAGTTTTTTACCTTTAATTATACTATTTTTTATATCAGGACTTTCACTTTTGAGAGGCTTTTTATTCATCAAGTAAGAAATGGTTATTTTCATTTGTGTATTTCTTAATAACTTAATAACGAGTTAATAATGATAGTAACCCAATGACCGTCCTTGATAATAAGGAATGATTAGGCAAGTTTTAAAAATAGTAATTTTGAATTCTTTCTTTTTAAGAATGCCTCTACAAATTTACACCAATTTAATATTAGGACTCAATTCTTGAAGGTTGAAGGATTTACAATGTGTTTCAGTACTAAAATGAAAGAAGTGCTAGGTCTGGTAAAGGAAGATATTAAATATTTTAATATAAACTACTGAATTAAGCAAAAAAAATATAAACTACTAAAAGTGAAATATTTTATTCAATGCTTCATTCATTGGCGGACCAAAAAAGTGACAAATAGAGGTGGCTTCCGCTCAATAAAAATCCAAACGGCTACAATTACTCCAAAGAAAGTAATAATATTTTTCCATAAAATAATACTCCCTTTTTCCCATAAAACTTGGTCATCATGGCTTTTCTTGATCATTGATAGTCAGGTTTGATCAATGATATTTTTTAATATGAAATTATTTAAAATACAAAAAATATATGAAATATTCTTTGCTAAAAATATTTTCATAGAAGTATAAAATTAATAAATTTCACACAAATATAATGATGAAAATCATTGTCTAACCCTTATTATCATTAATCATGAGAAGTCAGTTTGACATGAGAGTATTGAAATTAATGTTATGAATAAAAATGTGCTTAAATTTACTATGCATGTAATATTATAGTCATTCTAGTTTAAAACTGAATATGATTATGGTAATTAAGAATTACTAATATAGTCATTATATATAAGTTGTTATGTTTTTATCGATCATCTTTATTTTTGTATTATATGAGTAAGTATTTATAACGATAAATATATCAAATTTATTATTTTACCTTCTATAGTCAGAAAATCTATCGTCGGTCACTTCATCCCAAGCGCATATAAATTGCGGAATCTATACTTCCCTATGCACATTTACATCTAATTTTTCACTGCATGCCCATATAATTTTAATACAATTTAATCTTATTTCATTTTTCTTACTGCATTTTGTCTGATTTCAACAACATGTGAGTTTAGTAGACATAATATTACTGCAGGTCTCTCACTTTTTGAATTTTAGTGTGTATTTTTTTGGTTTCTTTGTAGTAAAACTTTCCAGTGCAGAATCTGTGATTTTATTTGTATTTAGTTTTGATTGGTTCGATTTCTTACAAAGTTTTTTCGGAATCAGAAAAATATATATGCTTCCCTTTCCCAATATATGCTCCCATGGGTTATATATACTACTCCGTCCCCTTTTAAATGTCCCGGAAGAGGGTGACACGAATTTTAAGAAAAGTGGATTTGTGTGGTTGATAGTAATTGATAAAGTAAGAATAAAGTAAGAATGATTTTGAGCCACACAAACTTTACCAAATAAGATATGGGACAATTAAATAGGGACATCTTAATATAGTAAAATGGGACATTTAAAAGGGGACGGAGGGAGTATGTTTTTTTGGATTTCACAATAGAATTTTTTACATTTATGTTTTTTGTTTTATTTTTCTTTTCGACTGTTACATTTTAATTTTATTAAGATTAACAAAATGGACCCATTCACAAGCTTCACAATGCAATAATGATTTTATCAATCCACAGGAAGTGCACTATCGAAGATTTAATAATTTTAGCTTTACCTTTTCTAAAATACTTTGTTTCTATTTTCTGCAGATTTTTCCTTGGAGTCTTCACTCCACTATGACGGGTAACTTTCAATTTTCTTTTCAGTTTTTTTTCAACTGAATATTGTTTGGGTTCATGGAAGCCATTCTCTTTGTATTTGTGTTTTATGGTTCAATTCTGAGCTCTATACTTGGGTGAAGAATAGAAAGGTTAAATGGGGAAGCTTTAGTTTCTTATAAGAAATTGCTCCAAATATGAGTGAAATATAAGGAAGGGGCATAACTAGGATCAGTTATATTTTATTTTAAAATAGGACTCGTGTTCTATGTGAAGCATAAAAATTCCTCAATTAGGAGTGGATGGATCCTATCTTAGAAAGAAACCAATAATGGTCCTATTTATATATACACTTCATCTGTGTTTTACTCTTATTTAAGGATTTTTCTCTTTTCTAATATAGTAATAGATGAAGTTCCCCCCCCCCCCCCCTAAAGTATGATTTAAATATAACTCATTGATAAAATTTGACTACTATGAATGTACTTTAATTCCTACGACATAAAAACTGAACATAGTCATTCTA
The DNA here is from genome assembly GCA_945859875.1 of Cuscuta europaea. Classification (NCBI taxonomy): domain Eukaryota; kingdom Viridiplantae; phylum Streptophyta; class Magnoliopsida; order Solanales; family Convolvulaceae; genus Cuscuta; species Cuscuta europaea. Next base: position 16,519,608 of record CAMAPE010000010.1, on the reverse strand, counting down.
ACTCAAAGTGAGTACAAGTCACTATGAGGTTACACATTTTGTGTTTATAACATGTTTTTGTCATCTATTCTCATATGGGTCTCATATTAGGTATTGCTTCGTAGATGAAAGGAAATATTAATGTGAATAACAATTACATATTACATATTGCAGATTATGATATCATTTGCTGCTCTCGAGTAAGCAGAGTCACTTTGACATGAGGGAAAATTCAAGAAATTTGTATATTGGCCAACATAATCAATCTATATAGGTATACATTTGAATTAGTATGTACAAATCAAAATGGCATTTCTCAAACAATATTGATCTCCTCAGTCACAGACTCACAATACAATATAACTAATTACCGCTCAAATGCATATTTCTTTAATTGTGATGAACTAATTAAATAATAAAGATCGTGCTGCGAAAATTGTGTTGCGAAAATTGTGTTGCCTTTCAAAAGTGTGTTGCCTTTCAAACCTCAAAGTCAATTACGTCAATTGCTTTTGAGTTTTCAAAAGATTACTTATGTATTCATGTGATTATGGAGAGGAATTTTACATTCATTAATTATATGTGTATGCCTTTGTCTGAATTGTCATAGCCTTTTAAATTTATGAGAAGACAATTTCTTATAATTGTCTTCTTTGGTATGACAATCAACATATCAATATATCATTAGGCAAGTAACTCGACAGAGTTTGATTATAAATGTCAAGACCTATTTTAGTCACAACCAATTCTATGTCGCTTTATCAAACGTTCAGAGCAAACGTGGATTGAATATCTACACTATATGGATGTGAAATCATTAGACATTACTACAGACCGATCCCATATTTAAGGAGACCTTTCAAACTAAGTTTAATTATTTATTATATGTTACCATCAATTTAATTAATAAGTACCAAGTTCTTATTTAACAAATATCCGTTACTCTTAATATTTATTGTATTGACTTAATTTTATGACTTTCACTTATTGCATCATCAAAATTAATAAATCGCAAATTTTAATGAATTGTGTCAATTAATTTTGCCTAATATACTATCAGTTTAATATTTACTGTACTAGGTTAGACTTTGGTACGAGCTTAGTGTACTCCTCTTTTTGAAAAAAGTAAAATCTTCTGAAGTCTATTTTATTTTAATATTTTATTTGATCATGAGTAAGTATATATGCACCGACAACTCTTTCTCATGCGTATGCACGGGTACTATACTAGTTAAACTAAACAATCGTTAGCCAATTGGCTTACAATGTAATCAGGTGGAAACATATAGCTATTCATACAACTTGGTCTACAAACAGCTTCCCTAGCTAACATATGAGCAACACGATTCGTAAGTCTTCTACACTATTTGATTATAAAATTATGGCTAAAGGGTCAAATAGGTACATGAACTAACTTAAAGTGTTCAATTAGCCCCTTATTTAGGAGGTTCTGCTCGGCCATCGCCAATTGGGGTGGTTCCCGGTGGAATTTTTTGATGATTTTTTTTGAGCATCTTCTTCATTAAGTCTAGTTTACTCATACCAAATTTCAGCTAAAACTTCAACCGGAAAAGAAGTTAAATGAATTTTTGAAGATAACTGCGCAGTCAAACAGCGCAGTACATTTCGGAAAATTATTTGACTGCCTTCCAGATTTAAGTTTTAGCTGAAATTTGATATGGGTAAACTAGACTTAATGAAGAAGATGCTCAAAAAAGTTCATCAAAAAATTCCACCGGGAACCGCCCTAATTGGTGACGGCCGAGCAGAAACTCCTATATAAGGGACTAATTGAACATTTTAAGTTAGTTCATGTACCTATTTGACCCTTTAGCCTAAAATTATCAGACTCACATAATATCTGTTTAATATCATCAATAATAATATCAACGTAAGCGAACCCAGATTTATCTAGTATACCTAACACCACCAAGGTTGCGTCAGTCTCAATTTCAACTTTTGCCCACCCTGTCTCCTTAGCCCAACTAACCGCTTCTCTAACTCCTAATGCTTCTGTCTCTACTGATGACCATTCAGCTTTAACCGCTTTCATTCGAGCTTGGATGAAATAGAACTAGTTCAAAAAACTGATTTTTATCTTCAATATTTTTAATTTTTGTAAGGATTATGATTTTTTAGTTCTACTTTACAATTTTAATATACAAAAAATGTTTTTATTAGTTTTACGCTTTGTATAAATTATAAATATATGATTTCGGGGTAAAAGTAGAATATGACGATATAATATATTTCGTACTTTGTTACTACTTCCAGAATATAAACACCATAGTCTTATTTTGCATATTGACATTGTTTCACTACCTTTCCATTTACCTTTCCATTATTTATTGATGAGAATATTATCCGAAATAGGATTAAAAATGTTTGAAAATTCCAAAACAGGATTGTCATGTTTTCATTCCCAAATTATGACTAATTACTGCCATGTTTTGACAGTGTCAGACTTCAAACATGGCAATATTTTCTAAAGTTGACAGTAATTACTCATATTTTGAAGAGTCTATCGTTCCATTGAGCGACAGAGCCCAGACTTCAAACATGGTCAAAGCCATTGAGCGAAAGAGTCTATCGTTCCATTGAGCGACAGAGCCCAGACTTCAACTGAGTGACGGAGTCCAACCCTGAAGAAGAAGCCACCGTGCAATGGACTTCGACACGGAGTTGAAGAAGAAGAAGACATCCCTACGGCCAAACATAAATAGAAGAAACAGAAGGATGATTGGGGATGCCGCCGGTGGGAGAGATGAGCCGCCGCCACAGCCGGTTAGAAGAGATGAGTGCGCGCCCACTGGAAGGAGATGAGTTGCGCGCCAGTGGGAGGATATGAGCTGCGCAGAGACGAGAGATCTGAGAGAGAGATGAGAAACGAGAAGGTCAGCGGGACGGGAGAGGCAATGGGCCAGATCACTTTTATGGCATTTCAAAAAATGGTTATATTTTTGTTCAAGAAAAGTTGAGAAGTTATATTGGTGCCATTATTTTCTTATACTAGTATATATTACGGATTACTACGTATGATTATGATTAGGGGTGGGGAAATATACCGAAATTTCGGTATATCGGCCATACCATACCGAAAATATTGAATTTACCGAAATTTTCGGTATACCGAAATGTTCGATACGGTATGATACCATACCGGTCACTTCGGTACGGTAAAGGTATGGACTTTTTAAAATTTTCGGTATTTCGGTATATACCGAAATACCGTTAATTTTCGGTATGGTACGGTATATACCGAAATACCGAAATACCGAAATAGAATTTGGAAATTTTTAGGGCCAAACCCATTAAATGAAATTATTAAAATACCAAGGCCCAAAATTAAAATAACCTATCTTATAATACTACGGCCCTTCTCCAGTTCTCCCAAGTAGAGACCTAAATCCCTAATCAATAAATCAACGTAGAGTCAAGCAGCTTCTCTTCTCTTCAACGAGTGATAGAGCTGCGGACTATTGAGCATTGACGATGGAGATGCGGACGAATGACGGAGTACTCAAGAACGACAGAAGACTTCGAGCTGGAGCTGCGGACAAGTGATGAAGACGCCATTGACGAAGCACGGAGTAGCGGACGACCGTCATTATTTGCTAAAGCTTATCCATCCTGATAATATGAACAACTCTATGCTCATTTATATTTGTAAACAAATGATAAAGTATATTGATAAAATATTTACGCAACGGACGACCTTCATATTACCAAAGTAGAAAAGTCTCTTGTTGTTTTCTACTTCTGAAAATAGAAAACTGGTTAACTGAACAATAAAAACCAAAGTATAAATTAGTCTCCTAGCCATGCCCTTTTCGTAAGTTTGTTATTATTATTCCCCTATTTTTTGATGTTATATTTACTAGACATGACTTTGAATTATTATTTACCGTTATATTTAGCAAATTGTTTTCTTCCTATTAGTGTTTTGCCAACATTGTCTAAAATGACACTTTAAAGCTTTGTCTCTTCCTTGTACATTCAGTCACTATCTTAGTTCAATGAGAATCACAGAAACATTTCATTTGTGATTTCTTGATTGTTTGGGTTTTCAGTTCAATTCAATTGCTTTCCCGTTCATGGGAACATTTTTCATTTCATTGGTATTGCAAAAATCTATTGCCAAAGACCAAAGTCATGATTTAACTTGATTTTATACTCTAAAGCTTAGTGATATATTGATCTTTAACTAATAAGTTTTGATTTATGCTGTGATCACATTCTCAAAACCACCTCCTTTATTTTTCCTCTTTTTTGTGTCTATTTAAGTTGAGATTCATTTGAGTTGAATTTATATTAAAGTTGGCGATTTAATTCTAACTCGAGATGAAGAAGATGAAATCTTTACAACGAGGAAAAATCTGCCAATATGCTTCCCTATAAAAGAACTTGGAACACTTCAAAATTCTTGATTTAAAACATCGTGGTTGAATTTTCGGTATAAAACGGTATGGATTACATACCGTACCGAATTTTCGGTATACCGAATCCGAAAGTTTCGGTATAGTAACGGTATGACATTTACCAATACCGGATTTTCAGTACGGTATACGATATGGCGTCCAAATTTCGGTATACCATACCAAACCAGCCCTAATTATGATATTCGATATTGTACTACTTTTTGTTGATCAAAGGCTTGTACTACACTCCTACTTGGTACTATCTCCAATGGCGTACGATTCTGAAATTAGATGATCCATCATCCATATATTGTTACCATCATTATTTGGGATCACGCAATCAAATTTCTCTCAAAACTCGCATCCTCTTAAATCTTCCATCTACCACCAGTTCCCTGTAGCATCCCCGGCGGCAAGATGATGCATATGACGTTCTACTGGGGCAAAAACGTCACCGTTTTGTTCGATTTCTGGAAAACCGATTCATGGATCAGCTACGCGCTCACCTTGTTCGTCTGCTTCTTCTTCTCCGTCTTCTACCAGTACATCGAGGACCGCCGTATTTGCTTCAAGATCGCCGGATCGTCTCTCGGCGCCGATGCTAATAAGACGGATCTCCTAGACACCCCGCTCCTCCGATCCGTAGGCGTCCGCCGAAGCGCGGCGGTGAGAGTCGCAGGAGGTCTGCTGTTCGGGATCAGCTCCGCCGTCGGATACCTCCTGATGCTGGCCATCATGTCCTTCAACGGCGGTGTGTTTGTCGCCGTCGTTGTAGGCCTCGCCGTCGGGTACGTGCTTTTCAGGAGCGGCGGGAACGGAGACGTGGTGGTGGTTGAAAATTCGTGCGCCTGCGCTTAAATCGTTGAATATGGCGGTCTCTATTAGGTGAAAGAAATTGACATTTCCATATATATCCATGTAATTCTGTAATATATGCGTCTCGGGTTTGGTTAAGATTTGTATCACAGTGTATTGGTCGATTCATTACTTTGTCGGTATGGCGATTGGGTAGTCTAAAGACTCTAAACTCTAACGCTCTTCTCTTTTCTTTTCGATTATGAGAGTTCCATTGGTTGGTTCCTTAAAACTTTGCCAATGTTGACCGGCACGGAGAATAATAAAGTAAAAACTGTGTGGTTGAGATTTGTGCAGAGGAGAGAAAATAATATAAATCACAAAATAATTAATTAAAAGGGAAAGTGACAAAGTTTTTTGAGACGTTCCAAAAAGGAAAGATGAGAAAGTTTTAAAAGAAAGAGGGAGTATATCCATGTAATTGGACATTTCCATATATCCATGTAATTATGTAATATTTTCTCGTGTTCTTAAATAAATGCAAATTTACAATGAGACAAGTTTATATTAGAAAAAAAAAATAAAAAAATAGATTATGCAAATTTACAATGAGACAAGTTTATATTGGACATTTCCATATATCCATGTAATTATGTAATCGTTCATTGTATATGCAAATTTACAATGAGACAAGTTTATATTAGACAAATTTATATTAGAAAAAAAAAATAAAAAAATAGATTATGCAAATTTACAATGAGACAAGTTTAGCAATATTTTTTTCATAAAATAATATTATTACATTAATAAATAAAACGTAGTAAAAGTAGAACATGTGAATAGTGTAAAAGTGAAAGTGTTGCATTTATTTAAGAACTGGTATATGCTTATCGGGTTTGGTAAAGATTTGTATTAAAGTGGATTGATCGATTCATTACTTTTGTCGGTATGGTGATTGGGTAGTTTAAACTCTAAAGCTCTTTTTTTTCTTTTCAATGATGAGAGTTCCTGGTTGGTTGCTCATTTTAATTTTAATATTTATATACTCCTCCCGTGCCGAAAAGGTTGGTCAAAGTTGACTTTCATGTGAATTAATAAAGTAAAAACTGTGTGGTTGAAATTTGTGCAGATGAGAGAGAATTAATTTTAACCACATATTCCTTACTTTATAGGAGTACTTTAAATGGAAATGACAAATCTTTTTAGGATATCCAAAAAAAAAGAAATTTGACCAACGTTTCGAGACGGAGGGAGTATTATTTTCGTCTAAATCCGGTTGGAAGTTGACGTTTTGATCTCATCATCCAAACAAAGGATGACACACATCCTCGAAGAACACGCAACATTAGTAATCTCGCATCATAGTTGTGATTATTCGAATCCGAAACTTACGTTACATGACACTCCTTATCTATCAATTGATCTACGTCAAGAATGCTCTCTCACCTTCCAAACCTTTTTGGAATATAAAAAATCTAACTTATCATCAAAACATGCCTCTATTCATATCAAAATATTCAGGATCATTACATCAAGCAAAAGGAAAATAAAACATGCACCAACTGAAACTCCAACAACTACGACTGCAACCCTATGGTGAGACTTTGTGACGGTCACACCTGAGAGAGCAACACGAAACGCTAACCATGTAGTGGGCTTGGCACAGCCAAAACTATTCTCATAGATCCAACCATACCCAATGACATAAAGAGAGGCAAAAAACTCAACAAACTGTCAAAACCAACAACAAAAATGGACGCAAGAAAACAAATAACAAACAGATAAAAACTACAAGAAAAACGTTACGAACTCTAGCACCTCGTGCATCCCATGGTGGTGGTTCAGGAGGAGGTCGTACCACTGGTACCATGCTAATTGATCCTCCACGACCTCTGGCTGCCAAAGACCATGCATCAGTCCTCCATCCCTGCATATCCAAACTCATCCCTGCTCCGTGCGACCATAGTAAACGGATAGGCGGCGCCGATCTTCTCCAATGACGACAGCAACGCTGCATCCTCGAACCTTGACCACAACGCCGATCTCCTCGAGCCATGACAGCAAATCTGCCCTCCTCCACCGATCTCCGCCCTCCGCGTCTGACCTGGACTCCAGTCGAGCACCAGCGACCAAGGGATAACAAGCCGATCTTCGACAAAGTCGAAATCGGAAAAAGGCTCCAGCGATCGCCTTGCGGCAAGCCGGCAACCAAATAATCTAACGGAATTGAAGAACAAGATGGAAAAATAGAAGAAAGTTCGTTCCTAGGCCTCTCTCTAATCTCCCTATACCACTTAGATTTAGAAAATCTCTTTGGCATTCGAATATTTACTTCTTATAGATAAATAAAAAGTAAGAATGAAGTTACACAAAATAAAATACATGTTTGAGGTGGTTTGTAGATAATGATATACTCCCTCCGTTCCGAAAAGGTTCGCCAAATTGACTTTTCTTGGTCAATGACAATCAACTTTGATTAACAATATTTTTTAATACAAAATTATTTAGAGTATGAAAATTATATCAAAATGTTCCTTATTCAAAATATTTTCATAAAAGTATAAAATTTATAAATTTTATGCAAATATAATAATTTAAAATCATTCTCCAAAGTTCGCCATCATTGACCAAGAAAAATCAATATGACAAACCTTTTCGGGACGGAAGTAGTACTCCGTAACAGAATCTTCTTTATCAAATATTTTACGATTCCTGGTTCTTTAAATATATTTTATATAAGAAATGCACATTAAGTTTAAACAAACATTGTTTGTTCGCATATTTAGAAAAATTGGTATATGGACAATATGGCATATTGGCATGTCTATATTGCGTGATAAACAAATTATAACACAGTTTTATTATATTACCTAATAAATGCAAGATGCACATGAATATAAATATATAATGTTTCTGAAAGATGTACAGAAATAATGTACTTCTACTCTTACTCGATTAGTTCACATAACTTGTGGCCAAAAGTCCCAAACATTTGTCATTTGAAAACTTTTTTGTATTTTGGTCCGGTCGTTCGGGAAATACGATGCATATCACATTTAAATGGCTATTTCAAGTACTAGACAAATTTTGGTAACGATTTAGGCAGGGGTGGAGCTAGGGGAGGGGCAATCTAGGCTGTGCCTCACCTCAAATTTAAAAAATGCTTTATTTTAATGTAAAAAAATTTGTGGAATTTTTTTCCAAAAATATTCTTTGTATCAGTTCAGTCTGCTCGGCTGCTCCAATCCTCTGGCTCTGCCCCTGGATTTAGAGAGTGTTCACAACAGGGGCTTAAAAAGCACATTTGGGCATAAACATGAACTTCTACTTATTTTTAAGCAGTTTCAAGTGAAAAATTAAAAGGGTAAAGCGATGCTTTGAAACGCTTTCAGTTTTTATTCGATCAAAAAACATTTTTTAAGCAACTACTCTAACTTTTACTTTTCAAAAACACTTCTTTTCAAATACAACCTTAGAAGTTTACACATAAACAACTTTACAAACAAGTACGAATTGATCATTTCTTTTATTTTAACCGTTAGAATAGGACATAATTGCAAATGTATAACTAAAATAAAAGTACTCGATAAAATTGTGACTCTAGTAAGTTTACTGACTATAATTTTACTGACTATAATAAAAGTACGGGATAAAAATGGGACTCTAGTAATTTTACTGACTATAATTATATTCAAATGTTACATCATATCATAGTAACTATGGAGTATAAAACTTACTCATAGTAACTTAGTTACATTTTTTCATAAGTTTTTATTACTAATATTCTAGGAACAAAATCTTAATATATCATGTAACTATTCACTATTGTATTTCTCAATAACTAGAAAAATATCTAAAACAGATAGCAGATAGTAAAATAGATATAGAAGAATCTGTAAAAAAAGAAAAATGCAAAAATGGCTACACGATAGGTTAAGTTTCAAAAAGTCAAATTAAATGATGCGAATATTTTCCAAACTTGCAAATGCGAATTGGTTTTTCAGTCAGCCAAACACTTCATTATATTTGTGGGATATAAAACAAAACATGGCAATTCCAACTTTCCAACCGGTTTGGGTTTTAGACGTATCAAGTACTTTGTGTTTAAGAATTATCTCAACAAGGTCGCTTTGGCCGAGTGGTTAAGGCGTGTGCCTGCTAAGTACATGGGGCTTCCCCGCGAGAGTTCGAATCTCTCAGGCGACGGCAATTTTTTGCCACACATTTATAATGTGTTTTATTGCTCCAATTTGGCAATTATAATTGAAGGTACAGTTTTGACTCTTTTAGACTGTTATTTGACGCAAAGACGGTATACCAGTGCTTATACCGTGAACCGGTGCATGGTGCTCACCATGCATCGTTATTTTTTATTTCTTCTTTTCTTAAAATTGTTAATACTTTTTTAAAATTTATTTCAAAATTTTTTATTTTTCATGATCTTTCAAATGAGATCAATATTGCCTATGTAATTTTAATTTTTTACATTCATACATTTTTTGTAATATATTTTTATATGCATACACTTTTTCTATAATATATTTTTTTTAACACTTTTATATGTTTTTAGATGTTTTTAAGATACTGAGTTTGTTTATTTTGCTTCTAGCTTGGAGTTACATTTGATAATATACGAAGTTACATCATTTTATACTCCAGTTACAAGTTATTATGTGTGAGTTACATCTTGTTATGTGTGAGTTACATCTTGTTATACACGAGTTACATACTTTTATGCGCGAGTTACATGTAATTATGTGTGAGTTACATCTTGTTATGTGTGAGTTACATCTTGTTATACACGAGTTACATACTTTTATGCGCGAGTTACATGTAATTATGTGTGAGTTATATCTAATTATTTGTGATTTTTTACTTATCTTTATCTTGAACTAATTCAATTATAACTGAATTAATTTTTTTCTTTGCCAATTTAATACAAAATTTTATTAATCCACATAAAATAAGTATATTGTATTTCATATCTGTTGGGATATTGACCTAGAGGCCCAATACCCAGATCGAGAAGGCCCAAAATATCCGGCCCAAGCAACGGGCTCATCACTCTATGATGAATAGATCCAGTAAGAAGACATACCGAACGGAGTTCGGCCCAAATAAAGGTTGACCCAGTAAGAAGACATACTGACCGGGGTTCGGGCTATATATCGTACTTGGGCCAATTTGACAGCATCTTCAGTACAGCCCAACATCCCGGTCGAGCAACGGCCAAGCCGCAAGTAACCAGGTGCAATTAATGCCAGACTATGACATCAGCAAGTGGAAGCATGGATGACCAAGTCGGTGGAACAACGGCCAATCAGTATGGGGCAGCCCATGCTCTCCATTAGTATAAATAGAAGGTTTCAAGTCATTGTGAGGGTTAGCATTTCAATACTCAGGCTCTAGAATAGCATCATTGCTCTTATTTCTTGTATTAAAGCATAGTTTCCGACCTACCGATCGGGAAATTCCTTGTAATCAGATTGGTTAATTAATACAAGTGAGCTTTCGAGTGTTAGTTAATTCAGATCTTATATTTTTTACACGCTTTGATTCTGGGTCATTCCTGATATATCCAAAGTTCGTGTTGGGCTTTCGGATCTACGGGATTTACCCTCAACATTGGCGCCGTCTGTGGGAAACTTGCAAAAAGTTTCACATTCAAATCATCCAAAAAACCTCTATTTTCAAAAATGGTCAGAATCAGTTCCTATCATACAAGCAACGGTTCACACCGTCACGGGAGGAGTCACACCTCGGGGAGTCAAAACCCTCAGGGACAATCCAGTCGAGGATCGTATCCTCGTTTTGATGGGGATTTTGTGATTCCCGAATCTCTGAGAAGAAATCCTCAGGCCATGCGTGACATGGCCCAGGTCATGCAGCATATGGCGAACGAAGAGGAAGGAGGTTCCAGCTTTACAGGGGAGACTCCACGCACGGAAACAACCACAGCGACATCCCGTTCACATGCCCATCGGGATAATCGACGCAGCGCCCCACCAACAGCGCACCACAGTCCCAGTGACCGAACCCCGGTCGGATCACAAGCTAGAGGACCAACTCCCGTTGGTCATCATTTCCAGTATGCCGAGCGGGAAAGTACTAGGGCCCCTCAGCGGCATTGGGAACGGGCCTGTACGGATATGAGGGCTCCACCACCGCCCCCGTTGACGGCCCAGGAGGAAGAAATGGCCGAGATGAGGAGGCAAATGAATGAAATGCGAGACCAGATGAACAGGGTACCTGTACAACCTGCCCCGGTTCAGCTGGGAATTACTTCCCCGTTTACTAGGGAACTCATGTACGCAAATATCCAAGGGGGTGCCAAACCCCCGACCGGCCAAATCTATGACGGGGTGGGAGATCCCCACGTACATCTGAGGAGTTACCAAGGGGGACTCATGCTGCTAGGAGCACCCGAGGCCGCCATTTGCCGGTTATTTTTCAGCACGCTCAGGGGGCCTGCCCAGGAGTGGTTCGGGACACTGCATCCCGGGTCAATCAACAGCTTTGCCGAGTTATCGGCGTTATTCTTGGCTCAGTTTGCTTCCAGTGCCAATCCCAAACGGCACTTCAGCTATTTGACCAGCGTGAAGCAAAACGCCAAAGAGACCCTCAATCAATTCCTGAAAAGGTGGAGGGATGAAACTTTAACGGTGGGAAACATGACGGATGATACCGCCATTACTCTATTCACAAATGCTCTCCGAACGGGGGAGTTGTACAAAGAGTTGAAGAAAAATCCGGGTACGGTGTACGCCGAGGTATTAGATAGGGCTCGCAAGCATGCCGCCCTAGAAGAGGAGATAATGATCAGGGATAAGGTCATTGCGCCTGCTGCCCCGATCAGAATGGCCGATCGGCTGGGTCCAAGCCCAGCGGCCGCTTTACCTCCCAAACAAGGGAGATTTACACCCCTGGTCCTATCAGTAGCGACCATCTATCAGCACGAGAGGGACAATATTCCCCTCCCGACTGATTCTGGACAGTTCATGGGACCGGACGATAATCCCTTCTGTAAATATCACAGCAGGAAGGGTCATGCCACCAATGCCTGCAGGGCCCTACAAACAGCCATTGAGGATTTGATCCGAAGGGGTCATCTGGGCAAATATGTAAATAAAGATCCAAATGCTATGGGCACGTTGAAATCGGCCAGGAAACCTAATAGCTGGCGCCGGGATGCTCAACGTGACGCCCACCCTCAAAATGATGTGTATGTTCCTCCCAGGGATGAACCAGAGGGCTCGGGAGGCCCTGGAAAGAAGCCTCGAATGGAGGTCAAGGTTATATTCGGGGGCGGGGAGACAGGAGATTCGAACGCCGAACGGAAAAGGTTCGAGCGAAGCCTTTATGTGGGATCCGTCTCCGCTCCCCCCAGAAGAAAGGAAGGACAGACCCGATCACGTTCAGGCCAGCTGATTTACCCAACTCTCCAAGCCCACACAGGGATGAACTGGTGGTAAGCATGTGTATTAACAATGCTTTGATCCGCCGAGTACTAGTCGATACCGGAAGCAGTGTGAATGTATTGTATCTACAATCATTCGAGAAAATGGGTCTGCAAAGAAGCCAACTGACCCACCTACGGACCCCACTGGCAAGTTTCACCGGTAACTGCATCGAGGCTGAGGGGACCATCCAATTAATGGTTGAAATTGGGGATGAAACCCACAAAGCGTCACTCCGAATGACGTTCGTGGTGGTAGATATAAAGTGTGCCCACAATGCCATATTGGGCCGACCGGGATTGGAAGATCTGGAGGCAATAGCCTCTGTCCGCCACTCATGCATCAAATTCCCTACAGACACTGGGGTAGGGGTGGCCAGAACTGATCCAACGACAGCCCGGACATGTTATCGGGAGGTCCTAAAATAGATGAACACTCGTGGGATGCGGGTTAATACAATTGAGGTGGAAACACACCGAATGGAGTTCGAGGCACACCCAGAGCCCGCCACCCTTCTTGAACAAATCGACCTCGATTTCCCCCCGAACCGTAAGGTGGCTATCGGGGTAGATCTGGAGGCTGATATCCGGGATGGCGTGATCGCCGTCCTCAAAAAGTTTCAGGTACTGTTTGCCCGGGGGCCAGAAGATATGCCCGGTATTGATCCGGAGATAATATGTCACAAACTTGCCGTTCGGCCTGATGCAAAACCAGTCCAGCAGAAGAAACGATATCAAGCAACCGAACAACGGGAATTCACAAAGAAGGAGGTGGCCACCTTGCTGAGAATAAAGCACATCCGTCCGGTAATCCACGTAGAATGGCTATCCAATGTGGTTCTAGCTCCAAAACAATCTACTTGGAGAATGTGCGTGGATTACTCTGACCTGAATAAAGCGTGCCTCATGGATCCCTATCCAGTGCCGAGGATCGATCTGCTAGTGGATGAAACTGCCGGATGTGAATTAGTGAGCTTCATGGATGCCTTCCGGGGTTATCATCAGATATTCATGCACCCGGCTGATGTAGAGAAAACGGCGTTCGTTACTTCGGATGGTGTGTTTTGCTATATCGTCATGCCATTCGGATTAAAGAACGCAATGGCAACTTTTCAGAGGATGATCGGGATGCTGTTCAAAGAAGTGCTGGGTGTCACAATGGAAGCCTATGTTGATGACATCCTGATCAAAAGCAAAAAGAAGGAAAACCATGTCCTGGATATAGAGAAGGTGTTCGGGATAATGCAAAAAGCAAATATGAGGCTGAATCCCAAGAAATGTGCTTTTGCTGTAAGAGGGGGCAAATTTTTGGGATACATGATGAGCGAGAAGGGGATTGAGCCCAATCCAGAAAAAGTAAAGGCAATTGTGGACATGGAGGCTCCAAGAAATCTCAAAGAAGTGCAGAGATTTATCGGTCGGTTAGCAGCCCTGAGCAGATTCCTATCCAAACTGGCCGATCGAGCTATTCCATTTTTCCAAATCATGAAGAAAGCCAACCCTTTTGAATGGACGGCCGAATGCCAAACGGCCTTTGAAGATTTCAAAATGTATCTGTCTTCCCCTCTGGTCTTGACAAAACCCGAACCAGGGGAGCACCTGTATATGTACCTAGCTGTAGCTGACCTGGCCGTGAGCACAGTACTATTGAAAGAAGAAGATGGCGTTCAACGGCCAATCTATTTTGTAAGCAAGGCGTTGAACGGCCCGGAAACCAGGTATACCTTGTTAGAGAAAAATGTACTGGCCCTGATAGCTGCCATTAAACGCCTGGCACCATATTTCCAGACCCACCCGGTAACTGTGTATACTACTCAGCCACTAGCCACCATCTTGAGAAATCCTATGGCAAGTAGACGCATTACCAAGTGGAGCCTCCTGATCGGGCAATATGAGGTGAATTTCAAGCCTCGACCTACTATCAAAGGGCAGGCCCTGGCAGACTTCATTGCAGAATGTACCGCTCGGCCCTCAGAAACAGATTCAGAGAACAATGGGCTGGATAACTGGTGGGAAATGTATGTGGATGGTGCAGCTAGTGCCAAGGGTTGTGGAGCTGGAGCTGTGATTACATCACCCGAGGGGTTCAAAGCATATTATTCTATCCATTTTGACTTCAAGGTAACCAACAATGAGGCTGAATATGAGGCTCTCATTGCTGGTTTAAAATATGCAAAGGCCCTGGGTGCCGATCGGTTAAAAGTCCGGTCGGATAGTCAATTGGTAGTACATCAAGTAAACGGCACTGCCGAGGCTAAAGAAGAGAGAATGAAGGCCTACAAGGAGATAGCTGAGGAGCAGATAAGTAAATTTGAACAGGTGGTGCTCGACCAAATATCCAGGATTGAAAATACTGAAGCAGATATCCTGTCCAAATTAGAAAATGCAGCGTTCGACGATCGGGCACAGGAGATCCCGGCTCATATCCAACGTTTTGCCCATCGGGAAACATTGGCGACCCCAGCAATCATGGTGCTCCAGATCGAGCCCATATCTTATGCCGTCCCGAGCTGGGTCGTAGATATGACCAACTACCTGAAAGACGGAACCCTCCCACAAGATAAAAATCCTGCTTATCAAAAAAAGTGCATCCAGAGGAGGGCTTCCATGTTCAAATTGGTAGATGGGCAGCTGTACAAAAAGACATTTGGTGGGCCGTATCTGAAATACCTCCCACCCGATCTAGCGGCAGCTGTAATGGGAGAAATTCATGAAGGTATCTGTTCCAGCCACCAAGGGCCCAAGACACTGGCCAGAAAAATCATCTTACAAGGGTATTATTGGCCGACTATCCAACAGGACTGCTTTGCACATACTAGGAAATGTAAGGTATGCCAACTATACGCACCGGTCCCCGGACGGCCTGCCACTTTCTACACTCCAATGACGGTGGCCCTTCCATTCGCAAGATGGGGAATAGACCTGTTAGGTCCTCTACCTACGGCACCTGGAAACAACAAGTATATCATCGTGGGGATAGATTACTTTACCAAATGGGTAGAGGCCGAGCCATTGGCCAGCATCACAGATGTTAAATGCCAGAAGTTTGTCTAGAAAAATATCATTTGCCGATTCGGAATCCCTGAACAGATTGTAACTGACAATGGAAGGCAGTTCGTGAGCCGGAATTTTGAGAACTACCTGGTCAAATGGGGAATCAAGCATTCCAGAGCGTCCGTGGCGTACCCTCAGGCGAATGGCCAAGTAGAAAATATGAACCGAACTATCATGGATGGTATGAAGAAAAAGCTGGAAGAATACTCCTCATCGTGGCCTGATCAGTTGAATTATATTCTATGGACTTACAGGACCACACCCCGAACGGCCACGGGAGAGACTCCATTTGCCCTTGCCTATGGTTTTCAGGCCAAAGTACCAACGGAGATCCTAGTTCCCACACACCGAACAGTGTATTACAACCCAGAACAGAATGAAGACAACTTACGGGCCGAATTGCATTTCATAGAAGAAAGAAGGGATCTGGCAGCTGCACGAATGGAAGAGTATCACAGAGCCACAAGAAGATACTTTGATAAGCAAGTTAAAATTCGTTCAATCGAGGTAGGGGACCTGGTGCTAAGAAAGCGAGAAAAAAGCAAACCGCTCGAAGGTGGAAAAATGGCACAAAATTGGGAAGGCCCCTACCAAATAGGCAAGAAGTATGCTTCAGGAACGTTTGGCCTACAAAATACCGAAGGTCGACCGGCAGGAACTTGGAATGTGGAGCATCTAAGGAAATTTTATCAGTAAAAACGGTTGTTGCCACCTCTAAGAAAAAAAAATGTATAGAGAGGGAGACATAACTTCCACAAAAACTCAGCCCATGATTAACACGATCATTCTGGATGACCGAATGAGGAACGGATTAACTACATGGAAGGAAAATCAATTCTCAGCTAAGGGAGTTTTTGACCCTAGATTTATGAAAGAATAAAGGGATCAAAAACGGCTTGAAGAATTGAGGCTCAGAAAATCGGTGCCCGTGGTTAACTCAATCATTCCGGATGACCGAATGACGAACGAGTTAACAGCATGGAAGGAAAGTCATTCTCAGCCAACGGCTTGGAGTTTGACGCTCAGATAGTCTCACCTCAGCGGTTAATATGAGAATCGATTCTGGAAAACCGAATGACGAACATATTAGCCGTTTGGAGGGAGCCATTATTTCAGCAAGAGTTTTGACCCTGTAATTACGCATTGATGAAGGGATCAAAATGGCCTGGAGTTCGAGGACAGTGATTCTCACCTCAGCTTTTTAACACGCAGAATCATTCCGGATGACCGAATGAGGAACGGGTTAACAGTTTGGAGGGAGCTGAGTCGTCAACTTGGCCAAAGTCGACCCTGTAATTACGTACGGGCAAAGGGATCAAAACGGCTTGGAGATGGTGTCAAGACTGTAAGATATGGATTAACCGAGCGACGTTCGGATAAGGTACGGATTGTCGCCCGGGGAATCGGAACTATGGTTTTGAAGAAGCTCGCCTCAGTCATGAACTTGATTCGGAAGCGAGTCGCCCTTTTAGCTATAAGTAAGGAATGACCCAAATTCGGTGATCTTGCTTACAGTTCGAAAAGGGTTACCTCAGACCCCTAATATGGATGATACGAGCCAGAGAGAATAGTTCGGAATGCATCGGAATTATGGGTTTGGAAGGGAGATATCCTCACCTCAGCTTGTTAACGTGTGGAATCATTCTGGATGACCGAATGACGAACGGGTTAACAGTTTGGAGGGAGCCCCTATCCCAGCCGAGAGTTTGACCCTGTGGTCACGATCAAAACGGCTTGGAGGAATTCACCTCAGCTAAGAGTTTTGAACCCGTGCGTCACGAACGGAAAAAGGGATCAAAACGGGTTCGGGAAAGGTGTCAGAACAATTGTAAAGAGATAGCCTCATCTCAGTTTGTTAACGTGTGGAATCATTCTGGATAACCGAATGACGAACGGGTTAACAGTTTGGAGGGAGCCCCTGTCCCAGCTGAGAGTTTGACCCTGTGGTCACGATCAAAACGGCTTGGAGGGATTCACCTCAGCTAAGAGTTTTGAACCCGTGCGTCACGAACGGAAAAGGGATCAAAACGGGTTCGGGAAAGGTGTCAGATATAAAGATACATGAGCCGAGTGAGGTTCGGCCACGTAGAAAAGATTGTGAACAAAAAATCAAAGGAAGATAGAAAAAAGACAACAGATAAGGAAAGAAGTCCAGTTTATTCTTCGGCATTACTAGCCGGAATATACAAGAAGAATGAATAAGCAAAAAATTACAGCAAGGCTACACTACTGGAGGATTGCCGTTCGGGGAGGATGGAGGCTGAGAGCTCCCTGCCTGCACTGCATCGTCAGGCGCTGCTTTGGATCTTTTCTCCATGATGCGATCGTATGTATTCCCGAACAGATCGTCGAAGCCTAATTCATCAGGATCGAACGGCTTGGGGAAATGCTCTAGGATCAGTTCAAGATTCCTGTCCAGAAGCAGGTCCTGACTTTGCTTCACAGTTTTCTCGGTCAGGACATCCAAGAAAGATTTCCCTTCCGGCGTGCTGTCCAGGAGGTCGATCCCTGCCTTGATGGGATCTGAGCTCTCACGCAAAAATTGGCCAAGGTGAGGACCTAGGAATTGTCGGGTCGTGTTCTCCAGAGCGACGTTCAGCCCCTTGCCCCGTTGAAAATCCACTATCGATTGTTGAGCAATCTGGGAAGTATTGACCGTGTAGGGTTCGGGCAGATGGTCACCAACAGCCTTATCAAATTTGATACCAGCAGATTCAGCAGCCCGCACCTTGGCCCGAAGTTCTTTAAGCTCCCGATCGCGACGACGGGACTTCTCCTGCATCTCAGCCAGAGCAGCTTTTGCTTTCTCACCCTCCTTGGCCTGCTCTTTGAGATCGGCCGCTAACTTCCGAGCGGCAGAAAGGAGGACCTGGCCATCATCCCGATCGCTAGCCAGGGCTTTCATTTCCTTCTCAGCTGCAAGAAAGGCCTTGTGATAATATACGCCAGCCTGAAAACGAGATTACAATGGAAGTCAGATAAAACAAAACATGAAGAAATGGAAAGGCATGGATCGGAATGAAGTGTACCTTGAGTGCTTCCAGGTGACCTGCTTCGAAAAGATCCGACCAGTGGGTCAGGTTCGTGAAGCTTGGGGGAACCTTGATTGCGGTGTGACACCACATAGAAGATGGCATCAACCCGAACAGATACCTCCCTTCTGATCTGGGCCCCATGTTTGAAAACTCGACAAACATCCGATCATCGATCGTTGCGTCAGTAAGAGCCGGAGTTGATTTGTTGGCAGGCACCGATCTTTTGGGCTCAACCTCCGGCCCGGTCAAATCAACCACATGGTCGATCGGGATCAGTTGATCGCCATCATTCCCTTTGCGCTTCTTACGGGTTTGCTCCGTCGAGTCACGATCGGCTATCATCTTCTCCTTTCCTTTACCGGAAGAAGCCGTCAAGGTAGCAGAAGAGATAGAGCGCCGGACGGGTATGGGAGATATCACACCTACAAGAAAGAGGAATAAAAAATAAGAAGCTGATTTGTGAGAATGAAGGATGATCGGGTTAAAATCTTACTATGCTTACCGATTCCAGCAGATAACATGCTCGAAGTAGTGACAAAGCTCCGAAGACTTCGGGTCCCTCCCAACCGCAAAGACTCAGCTTGGGAGCGTAAAACGGCGTCCACCCTGGGTTGAGAATCCCGAACGGGGTATGCGTTCCACCTATCCGGGAATGGCAGAGAATCACCTACCCGAATGAACAAAAACCGCTCCTCCCAGTCAGCCTGCGGGGTAACGTTCTCTGTGAACAGCTGACGATCAGAACGAGCTACCAGTTTCAGGTACCCGGTCGTCCAGTAAGGTTGATAGCAGTAATGGTGAAGGAACAGATCGACGCTTGGAGTGATCCTCAACTCATGGCATCGAATGATGAAGCCTGTCAGAATGCGGTAAGTGCTGGGCACGAACTGAGCGGGCAGTACAGCAACCCGGCGTAAGAACTCCACAATGAATGAATGGAGAGGGAACCGAAGCCCAGTAGTCAGAGCATCGAGATGCACTAGCACGTGCCCCGGTCGGTGCCTCATCGGGTGCCGAATGAATCCGGCGTAGTATTCCCTTTGTGGGGGCAACAACTGGCTAAGTTGTCGTTCGACATCTTCTGGAAGACGTTGTTTTTGTTTGCGTATGCGAGTGAAGTGTAGGGGAATGCGGGGTGGCCGCTCGGGCATCCCCTTGTTATAGACTTGGAGGTCATCTCCGGACAGACATCCGTCATCCTGTGGTTGTTCGGTATGTTTGCTGGCCTGAGGATTGGCGGGTTTAGGTGTTTGGGACGAAGAGCCTTCGGCCTTGTTACCGGCGGATGTCTTGCTTGTGCGAATCAAAGGCATCTCTTCAGATTCTGAGATAGAGGGGTAGTACATAAAAACACTGGAGAAAACTCTGGAAAGTCTAGAGAGAGAAGGCTTGAGAGTATGCAAGAGAATTCTGGGAATTCTAGAGAGAGAAAGCTCGAAAGAAAAGTGAGAAAACGGCAGGAGAAATTAGGGGAAGCACCTCTCTATAAATAGGGAAAGTGGCGCACAAATCCCTAATCCATGAGCAACACGTGGCATAGAGTGGTTACGATTAATCTGGGGCATTTATGATTCATTTTTTGTGCACGTACCCCGGACGGGCTTACAGAGGATTAGCAAAGATCACAGGGACATGCTGTTTAGAAAAACTGCTAAGTCCTAAAAGTTAACCTGAAGCCCGACCGGTTATCAATGTTGTAAAAGGTTATCTGGAATCAAACGGCTAAGTCCTAAAAATTGATCTGAAGCCCGAACGGCTACCAACTTATGAAGAAGCCCATGTGCGAAGAAAACCAAGAAAACAGCTGTCCTAAGAATTGATCTGAAGCTCGACCGGCTATCAACGTTGTAAAAGATTATCTAAAGCCAGAATGTGCTAAGTCCTAAAAAATGGTCTGAAGCCCGAACGACTGAGTCCCAGAGAGAAGGGGGTTTTTCCTTAATAAATTATCAGAACTTTCTAATGCCCGAACGGCGATCAACGACATTAGGAGTATTTGAGCAAGAAATAAAGTCAGGAAATTGGTTAAGTCCTACAAAACGGGCCGAATCCCGAATGGCGAGCAAATCATGCAATAAAGACAGAAAAGACAGTACACAAAGCTTCATGCAAAAAAGGGATATATATTCATCGGTTCTACTGACCGGGAAGTACAAGCTACTTAGAGAAAGGAAAATTACAACAAGTAATTAAAAAGTTCATATAAATTATTGGCCAGGGGCCATTTCATCTCCCTCTTCGTCCTCGTCCTCATCATCATCAGATGGGGGTTCAGGCTCTCTCCCAGCAGCCCGATCAGTTTCCCGTTGCTGAGCTCGCAGAAATTTCTTGAACTGCGCATGTATAATGTCATCTTTGGGAAGATCAGAAGCCTGAACCGGCCTCCCCAGATTATTTTGAAGCTGAGCAACGAAGGGACGCAGCAGGACCTGGCCAATTTTGCCATAAAGGTCTGAAACAATGGAGTCGTTCCATTTTTTGGCCTCGGGATCCTTGTCCAAGAGGGCCACCCCTGCCGATAGCCGACCAGCACCTTTGGGGAAACCCTTCAAGTACGCCCCAAAGGCGAACGGAATTTGGGTCCTTGCGTGATCATCCTTGATGATGGAGAATTCATCAGAGGATTTAAATGTTTCCCGGACGGCGGACAGATCCACGTTCACTTCATAGGGACCGTCCGGGATGCTGGATGGCATTTCTTCAAACTTGACCTGTGCGGCCTCAGCGGCAAAGACCTTTGCCTGGGAAGCTGCAAGTTGGACCCGAAGAGTACCGAGCTCAGCATCCAGCCTCTGCTTCTCCTCCGCAAAGGCCTTCCGTTCGGCCTCCAGAGAGGTGATGGCTGCAGCAGCATTTTGCTCAGCAGAAGATTGGGCAACAATCAGTTCCCGTTCCTTGGCCAGACGGGCTTCCCGCATTTGAAGGGTGTACAAACCCATCTACAGAGCACCGTTCGAGAGTTAGTACTGATTACAGAGAATAAAATAAAGACAAAGCGCAAAAGATAATGTACCTTCAGAGCGGTCAAAGCCAGACATTCTTCAGATTGCTCGACCGGCAACTGAGGAAGGGAAAAATTGTTGAACCAAGAGGAGGTCGACCAGATCTGGCTCGCAGTAGAACCAGCCCTTTCTAATACCTCGTGGACAGGATCAGATAAGGAGATCCGCTCGACCTGACCGGTAATATGGTCGGTGTGGGTCTCACCTGCATTCGAGGGTTCCCCCCGAACGGAGTCAAAATGCTGAGAGAACTGATGCAGTTGGTCAGAGCCGAACCGATCGTCGACCAGCATGGCCTCGAATTGGTCCTGATGGACCTGCTGTATTGGCTGTGGCTCTGGAAGCGGTTGAGAAGAGGCAGCATCCTGAGCAGGAACAATGGAGGGAGTAGGTTGGGGATTCTTCCTGGATTTTTTCCGTTTACCGGCCCCACCGGCTGCGATAACTCTGCTATCATCCATAGGTAGATCTGGGTTTGGTGCTGAAAAAAGACAAAGGACAATGTTAGTATCGAGCGGCCTTAGCGTGTGAGAAACTAGAAAAAAGAACAAAAGAACGTTTCTCGCACGGGAAGGACCGCCCGGACCATGGCACTTGGTTTCTCAAAACAAGTAAACCCAAGAGAACGGGCAGTACCTATCTCGGCTGTAATAAGTCGTTCGGGAGTCAGATAACTCATGATGTCCATGCATTTATCCTTCTCCACAGCAAGCACGTCCTTGTAAATTTCTTAAGTGAGGACATGATCAGGAGTTTTGCGGGGGAAGGCATTCCATTTGCGAGGAATTAGGCCGTCCGGGACAGACACGAAGAAAAACCGGTCTTTCCACCCTTTGATGGAAGTTGGGTTTCCCTTGAACAGGATGTGTCCCGTTCGGGCACTAGTGGCCAGATAGCCGTGGGTTTGTTGGGGGGGCTACCTTGAAAAATTGGTGGAAGAGTTCTAGGGTTGGTCGGGCGCCGGCATCTTTACAACGGCAAATAAAACCCGCCATTGCCCGATAGGAGTTTGGCATAATTTGGGCCGGTACGACTTCGTAGAAATTGAAGAATGAAATGTAAAAAGGGTGTAGCGGAAACCTAAGGCCGGCCCTAATTGAGTCAAAATGAACTATGGTCATTCTGGGCCTATGACGCATTGGGTGAAGCCCAGCTTGCAAACGGAAATCCACCGGGTCAGGGATAAGGGCCGGAATTTCGGCCCTATTATGGGAGGTCAGTTTTTGCCGCCTCTCCCTAATCAATTTTAGGTCAAGGGTATGGCGAGGAAAATCGTTGGGACGTCCGGCCGCCATGGAGGCTATTTCGTCCTCGGATTTGGTGTCGTCGGAATCTTCACTGGAGGAAGAAGAAGTGCTAGGGAGGTCCTCCGCCTCAGCCCTGGTATTCTTCGCCGTTTCAGTAGAACCACCGGCAAACGGGACTGTGATGACATCCACAATGGCGGCGTCACGGTCATATCCATGGGAGGCCATCTCCGAATCAGAGGAATGCTCTTTGGGGCTCATCTCGGTCGAGCCAGAAATGAAGATAAGGAATCCGGATTTGAGAAGTTACCTGAGCGATGGAAGCTGGGAGAGAATTGCAGGGAAATCAACAAGGCACAGAGAATTGCAGAATC
This sequence comes from Cuscuta europaea, assembly GCA_945859875.1. Classification (NCBI taxonomy): domain Eukaryota; kingdom Viridiplantae; phylum Streptophyta; class Magnoliopsida; order Solanales; family Convolvulaceae; genus Cuscuta; species Cuscuta europaea. The sequence goes on along the minus strand of CAMAPE010000010.1, from coordinate 16,496,248 downwards.
GAAACCCGGAATTGAGAAGTTAAAGGCTAATTTATAGCCTTGAAACCGCCGTGTCAAGAACCAATCAGAGAGCGACACGTCACAAGGAGCATTTAAGCTAAACACGTGTCTAATGAAAAGACTAAACGACGGTTATCATGATGAATATGGGGAAATGAAGCGGCAGCCGTCAAATCGCAGCATGGGGAACTGATTACTTCTGTACCCTGATCGCCATTCGGGGTATTATAACATTGATGTACTTCCTAATGCACTCACTATCGTTCGAGACATCGGAAGTGGGGGACTTGTGTTGGGATATTGACCTAGAGGCCCAATACCCAGATCGAGAAGGCCCCAGATATCCGGCCCAAGCAACGGGCCCATCACTCTATGATGAATAGATCCAGTAAGAAGACATACCGAACGGAGTTCGGCCCAAATAAAGGTTGGCCCAGTAAGAAGACATACCGACCGGGGTTCGGGCTATATATCGTACTTGGGCCAATTTGACAGCATCTTCAGTACAGCCCAACATCCCGGTCGAGCAACGGCCAAGCCGCAAGTAGCCAGGTGCAATTAATGCCAGACTATGACATCAGCAAGTGGAAGCATGGATGACCAAGTCGGTGGAACAACGGCCAATCAGTATGGGGCAGCCCATGCTCTCCATTAGTATAAATAGAAGGTTTCAAGTCATTGTAAGGGTTAGCATTTCAATACTCAGGCTCTAGAATAGCATCATTGCTCTTATTTCTTGTATTAAAGCATAGTTTCCGACCTACCGATCGGGAAATTCCTTGTAATCAGATTGATTAATTAATACAAGTGAGCTTTCGAGTGTTAGTTAGTTCAGATCTTATATTTTTTACACGCTTTGATTCTGGGCCATTCCTGATATATCCAAAGTTCGTGTTGGGCTTTCGGATCTACGGGATTTACCCTCAACAATATCCATACACTATTTTTCAAATGATAAAAATGAAAGATGTAGCAGGGGTTTATTTCGTGGTGTAACTCACATACATTAAGATGTAACTCGCGTATATTAAGATGTAACTCGCGCGCGTACAATAAGATGTAACGCGCGCAGAAAAATATGTAACTTCATGATATATTATCAAATGTAACTTCAAAATAATCTGTTAAAATTACATAAGCAGTATTGGTCTCATTTGATAGATCATGAAAAAAAAAATGATATAAAATTTATAAAAATCGGATATCAAATAAAAAAGTTATTACAATTTTTAACAATAAAAGAAATAAAAAATAATGGAATCCCATTGAAGCTGCGTCGTTTTGTAACCGGGCGCACCATTCTCATGGTGCGCCGGTTGCAGGATATAAATTGCGTACGTATATGATTTGGAAAGACCAGCGGCATAGAGTTGATACTATTTTTGTAAGTTGTCATGAAAATTATTTTCAATTTATTTATTTTTTAATTTGAACTTAATTTTTTATAATTAAGTTATGATTGTTTCAATGTCTAATCGTGGGAGTGATTCACTAGTATTTTAAAATTTGTCTGTTCATATGTACTCAATCAAATATTAGATAAAATTTGTTAATTCATTTTTTCGGTATCTAAAGTATCCTTTGAAATGAGACCTATCCATCCCTAAAGTATCATGTTTTCACTTATGGATGTTGGAGATTCCTGATCCTCATAAATGATTGACCAAATGGATATGTGTTTAAAAAGGGATATGTGTTTTCATTTTAGCAGAATGCATAATCTTTATATATATAAAAAGGGATCGTCTGGTCCCCAACTGTTCCCGCCTAAAATACAGTTTGCTGCACCTGACTAAACTATCGGCACTACATATGTTTGCATAGCCAGTCAGCATACATTACATGTCCATGCTGAGCAACAAGACGTGTAATCGTGCTTGATCTATCATTTGACAGTTAACCCACAAAGTTCTATTGAAACCGACTTAATCAACTGTCCAATAACCTGTATATATGTTACAAGTGAGCATCATTACGTTCAATCATTCCACAAATTCACAGTAGATAATTTTTACTCTTTCAACACCAGGCTGTATATTTCTACTTTAGTTCTTACTAAAATTATTTAAACATGTCATTAAATCTCATTGTTATTGATATGGTTGAGTTCATTTGCTTTTTGTGTAGGTCTAACAAGTTTCGATTTAATTTTTTTGCAGTTTGAAGAACTAAGGGCAAAGATAGTTGATGCAGACGGATACCACAAGAACTATTTGGGGATATCCTCTGTTCAGAAACAACCAAATCATTCCCAACACATTGGAATATACTTCGTATTTCGTATTCAATATAAACTATGCACATTCTGATAAGAAATTAAGTCTAAATGACTTCTATAAGTAAAAGTAAACTCATTTTCTGTTATTTAATGTAAAGTTTAAGAAACATGTGAATTTATGATTAATTATCTTTGAAATTATAATTGAGTAGACATTGACATGAAAAACTGATATTTAATTAACTTTTGTTTGAAAAGAAATAATACATGTCAAGGTTCTTAGTATTACAGAGTATAATATAAATAGTGTATACCTTACATAACCAAGAAAACATAAAATCCTAAAATAATGTTTACTTGCGTGTGAGCATTTTATTTCCGGCTTCTTTTAAAAGATCCTCTTTTTACCTCACTTTGAGTCACCATGTAACACTTAAGCAGTAAAAATAGATTACTTAAATTACTTCTAAATGTGATAATGGACTATAATGTGTTCGTGGTTCAGTACTAATAATTATTTTTTAGTAAAAAAATTGACTCACGTAAGTTTACAAGTAAATTAAATATTCCCTGAATAACAACAAATACTTCTTAAGCATTTTATAAGTTCTCTAAATTTTCAATTAAACTAAAGATTGGGTATCAAAACTATAATTGAACTATATTTCTTAATCATAACTCAACCAAGTCAACGTAAAATTTGTCTCTGAAATTTTAATTCAATTGAACTTCAAATATCGAAAAGTTTGAGATTTAATGAATAAGATTTAATGAACTCGACAAGACTTGATGAATAAGATTCTCAAAAAAATTCATCAAAAAATTCCACCGGAAACTGCCCTAAATGGCGACGGCGGGACAAAGTCTCTTATACAAGGACTTATTTGTCCTTTTTGGTTAGTATGTGTGCTTATTTGCTCCTTTTTCCTTTTTTTCTTTGTTGGCTAGGGCAGTAGGGCTAGGGATTTAGGATAATGAGTATTCTAAATATATTTGAATGCTTATTGAATAATTGAAATTGTAATTTGTTATTTTGATTCATCGAAATATTGAACATACTTATAATTTTTTATATTTGATTAAATTTAGTGAATTAAATTTATATCTATGAACCATTAACTTATATTTAGTGATAGTATTATTTTGAATGAGATTTTATGTTTTGTGATGATTGGAAAACAAAATATGAATCAAGATGTACAAAGACAAAGAAAAATATTAAGAAATGATTTGGTCATGAAATCACTTTCCGGCTCTATCGATCGGTATGTTGTATGTAAGCACAAAATCTTCTCCCCCTAGGGTTCTTTGTATTTTTTCATCAACTTTGATCTTCTGATTTCGAAGAATATTCTCACTTTGTTAATAGTATATGATGTATTTTATATGTAATTTACTTATATTTAATTGCTATTTTTTATATCATTGGGTTAAATAAAACATATTTAAAACAAAATTTCTACATGACCGTCTAGGGTCTCATAATTGCTCTAACCGGCCCTGTCGAAAACCACACTCAAATGTACGTTAAATTGTACTCCGTAATTTAAACTTTATGTGCAATCCAATTGTTGTTATGGACTGGGCTGATGTTCATACGGATCGGCCTAGAAATTAATATGCACAATCCAATTATTGTTATGCTTAGGAAATGACGGGTTTCACCTAATATTATGTTCGTAACTTCGTACTTTGTAGATTGTAGTAGTACAATGGAGTTTTTTAAAATAGTTTTTATATCACATCTCACTTATGCTTACTTTCGATTACATTTATTTAGATTCGAATTCTCTATGATTTAGAATATATAGTTCCATTTTTAAAACCTTATTTGTGTAGTCAAAACTATTAAATCCAAACAAATTAGTGTCTCACGCATGGCATAGTCGTCCCCAATTCTTTTGAGATTAAAGTTGGAGGTTGTTCAGCATATTTTAATAACCAAATACTCCCTCTGTCTCATAAAATTCTTCTCACTTTCCTTTTTTGGTCATTCCAAAAAATTCTTCCCACTTATCATTTTTGGACAATTTGTGTGGTTCACATTCATTTCACCTTTTTTTACACAACTACAACCACATATTTTCACTTTATTTCACTTTCTTAATCTCCGTGCCAAGTCAAAGTGGAAAAAAATTTCTGGAACGGAGAGAGTAGTACAAAATATAAATATATTAATGTCCCGTGCATCGCACGGGTATAATACTAGTGTCGTTAAAAAGCTTTATTATAAATCCATTTTCAGAAATACATATCAGGGAAAGTGTAAATTTAGAGAGTGGTGATGTCCTTATTTATCAGGACATCACCACTAATGGAATTGGATATAATCTGTGAGATTTTAATGAAATTCAATGGAATTGTAAATCTTCCCTCCGGTCTGAGCATCTGGAACCAGACCGACCCGCTACTGTGCAGGCCCGGACCGGCCCGGTGAACCGGTTGGTTGCCCGGTTCGGGCCACCCGGCCCGGTGGGATGGCGGTTCGGTCCAGCCGGTTCGGGCCCGGGCCGGGTCAATTTATTATGTTTTTTTTTTTGAATTTTTTTAAGTTTTTGAGTTGGGCTGGGTATTTTGGGCCATTTGAGGTGGTTAGGGTAGGTTTGGAGCTGAGGGGGAGGGTTGGGGTTAACTAGGAAAAGCCAAAAAAAAAAAATAGAACCGAGGCCCGGCCCGTAGGGATGGACCGGTTCCGGTTCGGGCCTGGGCTCGGTCGGGCCTCGGTTCATGAAGGGGAGGCCCGGAACCGGCCCGGGTAACCCTCGGGTCCGGGCTGGGCCTCGGTTTTTTTTTTTTTTTTGGCTTTTCCTAGTTAACCCCCAACCCTCCCCCTCACCCCCAAACCAACCCTAACCACCTCAAATGGCCCAAAATACCCAGCCCAATCCAAAAACTAAAAAAAAATCAAAAAAAATTGGCCCGGCCCGGGCCCGAATAGGGGTGGACTCGGGCCGGGCCCGGACCGGTGAACCGGTTCCGGGCCCGGTTCGGGCCAACCGGCCCGGTGGGATGGCGGTTCGGGCTCGAGCCCTTCAAAAGGTGAACCGGCCCGGCCGGTTCGGGCCCGGCCAATTTTAAATTTTTTTTTTAATTTTTTTAGGTTTTTGGGTTGGGCTGGGTATTTTGGGCCATTTGAGGTGGTTAGGGTTGGTTTGGGGGTGAGGGGGAGGGTTAGGGGTTAACTAGGAAAAGCCAAAAAAAAAACGAGGCCCGGACCGCCATCCCACCGGGCCCGGAACCGGTTCACCGGTCCGGTTCGGGCCCGCACAGTAGCGGGCCGGTTGGCCCGGCCCGAGTCCACCCCTATTCGGGCCCGGGCCGGGCCAATTTTTTTTTGATTTTTTTTAAAGTTTTTGGGTTGGGCTGGGTATTTTGGGCCATTTGAGGTGGTTAGGGTTGGTTTGGGGTGAGGGGGAGGGTTGGGGGTTAACTAGGAAAAGCCAAAAAAAAAAAAATAGAACTGAGGCCCGGCCCGGACCCGAGGGTTACCCGGGCCGATTCCGGGCCTCCCCTTCTTGAACCGAGACCCGGTCGGGCCCGGGCCCGAACCGGAACCGGTCCACCCCTAGGCCCGAACCGGCCGGGCCGGTTCACCTTTTGAAGGGCCCGAGCCCGAACCGACATCCCATCGGGCCGGGTGGCCCGAAGCGGCCAACCAACCGGTTTATCGAGCCTGTTGGCCCAGCCCGAGTCTACCCCTACTGGCCCGGCTTGGACCCAGGCCTCCCCTTCATGAACCGAGGCCCGGCCGGGCCCAGGCCCGAACCGGAACCGGTCCACACCTAAATTGTGTTTGGATCCCAAATATTCTCCAAATACATGCTAATCCGTGATCGGACCATGTGCATCCCTACTTCCGTGATTTGTATTGCTTCACAAGGTTTTAGCGAGACAACAAAAACGCCATTTCATCTACTACTCAAATATGTGTTGCTTTTCGAGGTCTCAAGGAGAACAAAAGCATGCACCATTTTCATTTGCTTCTCAACAAAACAGGGATTGAAAAAAAAATTACGTAGAGTTATGTAAGACTTGTGATAACATCCATGGAAAACTCTAATCTTCCCTAATAAAGATGCATTCTTCAATGATAATGTATATACTCTTCCACCAACAATATCCCATTAATTATTATTCACATAATGTTAGGTAGAAAACTTACTTTATAGTTTATAGTTTATACACTGGTCAATAGTTTATACTTGGTAGTAAATCATTGCACATGTTTGGAGTTTGGACCACATATCGGACTAAACCCAGTTAAAAGAAGCGGAATCACTCCCTTACCAAAACTCATTATGAATCTGCACCACCCAAAAAAGGGCACAGTAGTTGCTGTCAACATAATAAGTAATATGTGGTCCTCCAGCCATTAAAGCTATATACGAAGTACAATAATAAGTTAATGCAATCATTCATCTTGTCAACTACCTCACAAGTCAAGAGAAAATATCCAAAATTACACTAAATCTCCATGTTCTAATGGAGGGCTAACATACTGGCATGCAAACAACTACTTTACACAAAACTTACAGCATTGATTAGGTGATCAGAATTCACTCTATTCAGTATTCAAGTGCTGTTCTGGGATATCACCTCTCCAAACTTGAGGAACAATTGAGCATCTGCTGTGCTCATGGAGGAATAGTTTACCAAGTGGGGGTTGTTCTTGAGATTAGCGTACTCGTCCTTGTAGCATTGTGCCGGCAGCACTGTGGTTGAGCTCAAACACTTCTTCGGTTCTGTCGGGTGAATTAGGCTCTCGAGTACACGAGCGACTTCGTGCATTGTTGGCCTTTCAAATGGCTGCCTCTTGGTGCACAGAAGGGCCAGCTGGAAAACCTTCTTAATGTCTCCAGGGTCCTTGCATGTTTCTGATAATTCGGGAGCCACAGTTTCCATCACTGAATTGGTCGCAGCCTTTGTTAGGATCTGCAACACAGGAAAAGTTACAACAACATAATCACTCTTATCTAGTGCAATCCAACAACTAAGCACCTTCCTAATATGAAACATAAGGTTTTTCATCTTAAAATTGATAAATTATCAAGTATAGCAAGCCTAAACAAAATTAAACATAGGTTCTATCCCAAAGAGCTAACCTAAGGGTAGTCTAAGGTATTATATTTGCATTACTGTGTTTATATAAATTGGCTCATTATTATTTATATATTCAACCGTCATGGATGTACTACTCCAAAAGCCTTCAAAAGACTTCAAGGAGATATAGAATATTAGAAGACAAATGATTTTAATATATGTAGAAGTTGGAAAAAGGAACTAACCAACTGATGGAGGTTGGATTCATTATCTACAGCTTTCCTTCCTGTCATCAATTCAAGCAGTACAATTCCGTAGCTGTATACATCCGACTTCTCAGTGAGACGGGAAGTGCGTGCATACTCAGGATCAATATAACCAATTGTTCCCATTACGTAGGTCGAAGTGTAGGACTTGGATGGGCATAAAAATTTTGCAATCCCAAAATCCGTGAGATGAGCCTCAAAATCATTGTCTAGCAAAATATTAGATGATTTAACATCCCTATGGATTATACGAGGGTCACAATCATGATGAAGATATGCAAGCCCTTCTGCTGCACCTAAAGCTATGTTTAGACGAGTGGCCCAATCAAGCTTCTTCTTTTTAGTAGGCCCTGCAGAGTAACATTTGTTATCAGCAAGGATTAGTAAACATAGCTTGACAAGTCCATAAAAGTGCTATGATAATGTCAGCTTGTATACAGTATACTGACCGTGTAGCAAATCCCAGAGGCTGCCATTTTCCATGTAGTCATAAAAGAGAAGATGGCCAGCTGCAGAGAGGGAATACCCTTGCAGGCAAACCAGGTTACGATGTTTTATGCTCCCAACTGTCTCGAGCTCTGTCTCAAATTCTTTTAGGCTCTGAGGTTGGTGAGAGTACAGTTTCTTAACTGCAACCGGTCTACAGTTCTTAAGCATGCATTTATACACAGTGCTTGAAGCTCCATAACCAATTATGTACTTCTCATTCAGGTTTTCTGTCACTCTCATAATGTCATCATAAACATGAAGTGCCATATTCATATGTAGAACAACCAGCTTCGGGGACGAGTAATAAACTGCACATAAACAAGGTACCATATTAGCTGAATTTTTGGTCATATTTTATTGCTGTTGGGATTTCTTGGGGAGGGAATTTTTCAGAGCAGCTAATATGGTTAGATGAGTTGCGAGTATCTACACAAGAGGAAATTATTCACAAAGCAAAAAGATAAAACTTGGATTTGTATTACTTAACTTAAATTTTGGCTTAGTATAAATAGTGAAATTCTTCATCATTTTTAACCAAGCCAAGAAATGAGTCTACAATTCCAAATTCCCTCATCTTGCTCTCTAAATACTTTTCTCCTCTGGTTATACACTTGATAAGTGCCTATGATTATATGAATTTAGTTGCGCTCAGAAGCCAGAACCCAAAAAATACTGTGGGAAAAGGAAGAAATAAATTTTGAGGTAAAATAAAGAAAATTTTCAAACTCAATAATCATTTTTAGATGATTGATAATTGTTTCATTTATGTATGACTCAGTAATCTAAATAAATGATTAATAGAATGTGCTCTTAGTTTTCATCTATAACTGCAGTATGACGACAATCTACAGAATTTAAGACCAGGATGCAAGAAAATTTACCTGGTTTATCAATAGAGTCTTCCATTCGTGCTTGACGGTGTGGCCTGCATGCTGCCACTAAGATCATCAAGAGAATAGCGAGGGCGCCAAAGGAAATACCAAGGATAGTTCTTTTAGAGATCATGGCTGCATTTTGCCATTAAACAGAGAAAGCACATGAGATGAGGAGAATGATAAATTAGTCATTTGGGGTGAACTTGTGACATCCTTAGAAGCATCCTCACCTCGCTCTCTCTGATGAGGTTCTTGACAAGACTTTAGCCAATATCCGCATAGACTCGGATTTCCAATAAAACTAAAGATAAGATGAGTCAAATAATTACACAAGTTTGACAAAGAAACTGAATGGCCAAGCAAACTTGACAATAGTCTGTACCTATCAGGTGAAAACCTTGAGAAGTTGTTCCCCGTTGGTATATTCCCAGCTAAATTGTTGTATGAGACATTTCTACGAAATTCCAGTACGTGAAATTAGTCACACAACAATGTCATATAAAGGGCAAAATGAAAGCCAGGTCTTGATTTAATTCAACACTTACAAAACACTAAGAGCTGGGAAATTTGACAATGACATCACATCACCTGATAAGTTGTTGTTTTCTATTCTCCTGGATCATCAATACATAACAAACGTTGAATATGAGAATTTAGATTAGACAACTGTCATATATAATAATCAATAATAATAAAAAATAAATAGTTGATACATTTTTAATCACATCTCACTTACAGCAAGAAGAGATACTGAAGTTGGTTGAGTTCTTGAGGTATTATACCAGAAAGGTGATTGCTTGAAATATCACTGTAAGATAATACAATTATACAAGTCTGAACTCTATAATAAAAACTTGATCATCATCTCAATAAGATGTATTGAGAGAAAAGATTTCTTACATTTCCATGATGTTTCTCAAATTTCCAAATTCACCCGGTATTTGTCCAGTGATATCATTCTTACTCAAGTTCCTGCAGCAGTAACAAATTTACAGTGTCAACAAAAACAATACCTACAGGAGAGGTAATAGAGCTAGTCTGCCCAACACGTGAATAAACTCACAATTTCAGAAGATGTTCCAGATCGCCAAGGGAAGAAGGAATTGAACCACTGATCTCATTATCTGAAAGGTCCCTGGCCATCCAAGAGAAAAAGAGAGAAACTAAGATCCACATCAAACAGAGAAGTGTTTAAACTCTAAAGTTTTAACAAGAAAATCAAATAAAGTAAGCACCTACAAAAAATAACTTACAGTGTATCAAGGTTCCCAATACGGGAAAGCTCAATCGGTATGGGACCATTTATGCTATTGGAGGATAGATTCCTTTAAAAGAAACATAATGCATTGTTAGCTTCAATGTTTTGATCATTTGAACAAGAAAACATTAATACCATGTGAACATTTTATCAGGAAATAGTGACAGATAAATTACCATAGATAAATAAAAATAGACAAAACCCTTCAATTATATGTGGTGTGAAATAAAAAGTGAATCTAACTTACAGATAGGTCATGGTTTCCAGCTTCTGAAATGCATGTGGTATTGTCCCATTCAATTTGTTTCCATGAACATTGCTGTAGCCAGAAAATGATTTAACAAATACTACAGGTAACTTTTAAATTCTAGAATTGGCTTCAATTCTTCAAGATGCATTAACAGGGTTGATTTCTTACAGGCTGTTAAGATTTTTACAGGAGCTGAGATTATCGGGTATGGAGCCATCAAGAAGGTTGTTTGCTACATTTCTGCATTTTCAAGGCATACATGAACATAGGCATGCCATAACACTCAATAAATATTAAATACAATAAAAAGAGGAACATGACATACAAATCAAACAGTTCTGTGAGCCTCCCAAGTTCTGGTGGTATATGGCCAGAAAGTTTATTGTTGTTTAATTCCCTGTAACAAAAACGAATAGAATTTAATACTTTTAAGTAAAAAAATGAATTTCTTTCTTTTCCAGTCATAATATCTTATTTGCGCGGTTGCCTATGCAAAGCTAGTTTGACAGTAATCAGATCCAGAGACAAACTAGCATGATATATGAAAGGGAAAATGGATAATAGAATTCATTCTTACAGATAGTGGAGATTCGACATATTCCCAAGCTCGGGAGGAATGGACCCTGTTAATTTGTTTCCATGCAGATACCTGCAGTCAAGAACAATATAATAATCATGATAAATGATAACACGTGATTTAGAAAAAAACAGCTTTTATTTTGCTCAAATATCAAGTGCTTAGAGCAGTAGGGAATGATGATTATTCAAAAAACACTCCTTTGTGTAGATGTGAAGATGCCAATGTGATAAGTGGGTGGAAGATATGAGATGCTTACAATTTTTCAGTGTAAGTCAAGTTACCCAAGATTGGAGGAATGGAACCACTAAACATGTTGCAACTTAGATCCCTGTATAAAAAATATGCTTAGTCTTTTCAGAAACTCCAGTGGTAGTGGATAGTTGAATGAAAATAGAAGAAGTTCCAAAACAACTCACAAAACTGCAAGAGCCTGCATCAACCCAATGACCGAGGGGATTTGCCCTGTTAGTATATTACCTTGCAAAGATCTGTTATTCAAAGGTGAGTTGATGAACATTTCAAAGCATCATAATAATACGGAGTAATACTTTTATCAAAACGGCATTATGGAGTAATGCTTACAAAGTTGCTACTTGTAGGAAGCCAATGTTGTACGGTATCTCACCAGATAACTTGTTGTAGGATAAATCCCTAAGAATGATAGATATAAGTGATTTATTAGACCATATATATGAAGTACAGGAAGTGGGGGATTTTAGCAGCATTTCTTAGTCAAGGTACCTACAGAACTTGGAAGGCAGTGCAATTGCCAATGCTCTGAGGGATTGAACCAGTCAAACTATTATTTCGTACATCACTGCACATATGGCATACAAAAAAAAGTAAGAAATTATGGCCTGGTTTAGATTATGCTCAACATCAGGAGTTCGAATCCCTTAGCATAAACTTGATCACTCAGAAATCTTAATTCCTCAAGCTGGAAATGCTACCTCCTCTATACCATACAACTTTGCTTAGTTCGTGGTAGTGGTGGGACACTAAACATCAGTTTATGTGACTTTTTCTAGTTAACCGGCAATGAAAAAATTAGTTAATTATATACAGTTGTTATTTTCAAAATTCTTTTAATTGTCTGGAAATTTCGGTTAACCAGAAAATGTAAGCTAATAATTGGAAAATAAAGTTGATATTAACATAGTTGATACCATAACAAAATTAAGCAACCATGCTAATATTAGATATACAGCCATTATGTTTAGTTTATTTGTTCAAATTACTTGGCTCATGTTTAAAATTTTGAGATCGTATGCTTAACAATTACATATATAATGAAACTTCGATTAAGCATGAACGATTTAACAAAGTAATAGTGCAGGTAATGGTATCAAAAGTCTATTAATCAAAACATACTGACACCCATTGCTTAACCGACTGCCACTCCTACTTCTTTGAACTTGAGCAAATTCCACGTCATTAAGTTTCAACCACCTAATCAATTTAAACAAGGGAAATAAATACTCCATGAAACTTACAAGTACCACAGGCCTGTTAGCTGGCACATATCAGGAGAAAGAGTACCAACCAAGTTGTTTCCCCGTAGTCCCCTAAATTCACAACATAAGATCAATATCAATAGCCGGCCTTTAACGAAAATGAAAATTTTCTAAATATCACTGAATTGATGATGATGATGATGATGACTCAATTGATGAAAGGCTATTTAATTTTTAACTCACAGATATTGTAAAACTTCATTCCAATATATCAGCCTTGGTATTTCTCCACTTAGCTTATTCTGTGCTAGGTCCCTGTAAGATAAAGTCAGACCTTCCATTACTCATTATCTTTCAGGCAATAAATCAAAGGTAAAGATGGAAACTTACAGAATTTTCAAGTTTGGGATCTGAGACAACGTTGAAGGAATTGGGCCGATCAACTGGTTATTCTTCAAAACCCTAGAAGCCAATCCATACCAAATTCAGTTCAAGTTGAGTGGAATAAGGAAGACTATTAGACAAACACGGTTGGGGAATAACTTACAAGCTTTCTAACTGCTTTAGCTTTGAGATTGAGAAGGGAATATCACCATATAGCTCATTGTAGGATAGGTCCCTATTGATAGGACATTTTTAGTTATTAGTCCCAATTAAGTTGTTGATAGGTTTACTTAATTTCTTGTTCTGTTCCTTTCAAATAACTGGGATAGGGAAAAATTCTAAGACTCACAAACTCTTCAAAGATGAGCAGTCTCCAATTTCGTCAGGGATTTGTCCAGAGAGACGGTTTTGCTTCAAATCTCTGCCCACAAGATAATCAAGGATGGATCATTTTTTCATGTTTACTGAAATTAGTTAGAGAAGACAACAGAAACCGTAATGAAAGTCTAGGAAAGGGACTTTACAGAGACAGTAGGCCTTTAAGCTGCCCTATTGCCGGAGACAACTCTCCATCAAGATTTAACCCCGAGAGATTTCTAAACAAAAAGCACATTATGAGCAAAACACAAAAAGTCAAAATAGGCACCTTCCAAACATCTCCAACGGTCCAACACAATCTAGTGGTAGATTATATTGTTCAGCGAAATGAGAAATAGTGAAACTACTGGGAAACCAAAAACAGAATTGGATATATTAATTCTAAAATTGGTAAAGATGAAAAATTAAAGTTTACTATGACAGTGCTAGGTTACTAGAAGGGGTAAATATTCAGATACTAGGTTACTTACAGTGCTAGAACGCTGAAGGTGACATTGTCACAGCTTACACCTCTCCAACTACAGTAATCCGAAGAAGGTGAGTCCGTCCAATCATACAACACATTATCCACATCCTTAAAAGCATTCTTAATCTCCATTAACGTAGTCCCTACCAAAAAAAACAGAAAAACACAAGCATTATTTTGAGCTGGCCGGTATTAGTGGTAGGTAAGTTAGAAATTGAGCAGAAGAAGACAAAACAAGAAAAGAGTAATGATAGACAAAGTATGATGTAATTAACCATAACAAGGTCAACCCCTCATTAAAATAAGAAAGCCAGGAAGAATAAACAATGGGATGTTCTTTAAACTCCTCACAATCAAGACAAATGATTAAAATAATACACACCCCCACACCACACTAAAGGGTACCTACACTCACCGTCATTTGACTCAACAGACGATAAGCTCAAAATCACCAAGAAACCCGCAAGAACAAGGCTTCCAAGCGGAGCTCCCACCATTTTTCAGCACCCAAAAATAGAAAAAGAGTAGTCTTTACTGGGTACTATACTGGGTTTGAAGAGAAGAAGCAGAGCCGCAGAGGTGACCAGCTATAAAAGCTTAGCAGCAAAGCACATTGCACACAAGACGACAGCGTTTCGTCCAAATACACAGGCACTGGTTTATCCTCTGTTTCTTGGAGTTACCCGCATTGATAAATGAGACCACTGGGTATAAAAGAATGGAGAGCGAGAGAGATAGAAAAGGAATGAATAAATACACAGAACTGTGAAAGAAAATGTGAAGAAGTGAGCTTAAGAGCTAGAGAGGGAAGGGGTACGGCGTTGTTCCATCACATCATTATGCAGAGCGCAGAGAAGCTATACAGCTATGCTAAAATGCACCGGCTAAATATAGAGAGAGAAGTATATTTACATACACATACGGAGTGAAGAGTATTATTATCTCTGTGGAGATTGCAGAAGGAGAGAGAATTATTTGAGGGGAGAGAGAGAAAAGTTAAAAAAGCTTCTGCCAAGACTCTGCAACGAGGCCTGCAGCATTACAGCTAGTTGCAGTACTTGCTATACTTGCCATTTCTCTCTCGTTTTACTCCGTATTTTTTATTTTCTTCATATACGCTGTAATTTATTTTACATTGCCTTTTTTTATCATAAGTTATCCGGCCATTTGGTCCTCCAATCTCCCCCACCCAACAGGATTTTTGGGAGGTTTTTAATCACGGTGATTCAGTCGGCTCAATGATGGTAGGTCTTTTTCCCGTGCGCACCAGAGGCCCGTCCAGCCTTATTTCAGGTTCTGTGACCTCCACACGGTCGTTGCAGGTTTCGAACCTTGGTCACTTGATCCAAATTTTCCACCACTGAACCAATTGAGCTACCCGTGCGGGTAAGTTATCCAGCCATTGCTGCACTTGTAAGTGTTGCATTTACTCCCTTTTCTCCATTTGTACTTGTTCACTTGGTAATACAAAATGGGTTTTATTAACTGATTTTGTTAAAATTTAGGGAGTATAAAGTTCTAGATGAAGTGGTTGTATTGATTGATTATGTTGATTTGTGGAAAAATATTTAAATAGCTACAATGATTCTCTACAATAACTTTAGCCAAACGAACTCTTAGTAAAACGGGAGGTACAAATTAAATTCAAAATATATCACTACGTTCCTCCTATTCTATGAGTCATATTTTAGTTTGTCATAATTATTAATAAAGTGATTGAAAAAGTAAAATGTTGTTTATCTCATACTATTATTTTTTGGGGACGACTCAAAGAGGAAAATAGGAAAGGTAAAATTGGGCAGAAAGAGTACTTAATTACATTCGGTTAAATTTACGTTCTCATTTTTCTATATTTTGTTTCTTAATGTATTCCTCATAATCAAAATTCATGTATTTTTTTAAAAAGGTTTATTGATAGAATTGTAAATTGAGTTCACCATACGAGCTTGAAATGCGTATAAAAAATAAGTTGAGGTATATTATTCCGGCCTACTACTGTTCAGGATTCATGACAATGCCCCGGGATTCATGACAATGCCCCGGGACTGATCAAGCTCCGTACCAGGGCACTTATTGGAAGAGTATTATTTAGGTCCTTTTTTGCCTTTCGGCCAAAAAGTATTATTTAGGCCCGTTTTGGCCCTTGGGCCCATTTACCTTTTCAACCACTTTATTAAAACTTGTGCCTAAAAGAAATGAGACTATCAAATTGGGACGGGGGAGTACACATCACTAAAATTTACATCCAATCATTTCGCATACAAATTTTAATATGTAAACTAACAAAGTCATTAGGAATTACATTCTTTAGTGATGTCGAAGTATTTATTGTGCCGGTGAGATTTTGTGATACTCCTTCAATGAGGTTGAATATCAAATCAACTTTGCTTGGTGTACATCAAATGTGTACACCTTTTGTGTACACATGTCTGTCCCTAGCAGACAAGTTGTCTGTAGACCCAGCAGACAAGTTGTCTGTCTACAGACAACTTGTCTGCTGGGGACAGACAGTGTACACGAAAGGTGTACACATTTGGTGTGCACCACACATTTTTCATATTTAATTCAACTCCATTTTAAGTTGTGATGTGGGCCGATCAGTTGCCATAGTTTGACTCATCCCTATATTGTACCACCGATGGTACGGTAAACATCGTACAACTGGTGACATTTTTGTAGTTTGACTGAAAATCACGGATTTCGCTGAATGAGCATTGATGCATTTTTAGTGGACGTGAGACTTATTCGATTGAGCATTAGAAGTCTAGTTTTTAGCATTGTGATATATGTTTCATATCTTCTAATTCTTTTTTTATTTTATGAAAACTTATTAAGTTATATTTATAATCAACTCCTACGAATTTCAATATGTGAATCTAATGTAATGTAGTATTTTTAAGATATGTATTGATATGAAAATTGTAATATCTGCTATTTGAACATCAAGACATTTTTATTTAAATCAAGCTCCTTCTATTGAGCACTAGAACTCTACAATTGAGCATACATAATTTAAAAGCCTCATATGAGCAAAAAACACGTTTTCACTAAGTATATTATTTTCTACTATTGAGCATCAAAATTATGAGTATGATCATTGAAATTCTCAAATCGAGTATTCAAAATTTTAAAACTTCATTTAAGCATCAAAACTTCTTCATTGAATATCATGTTCTCGACTAGTGAGCATCGAGACCATGTGTATAGGTCTGTCAATGGGTCGGGTCTGGGGCGGAACGTAGTGTTCTAGACCCAACCCCACTAAATTACTAAAGGACCCGGACTTGTCCCGTATACCTGCCGGCCCTGAAAATTTGGACCCAGACCCAACAGGTCTCGGAACTCGGTCGGGTAGACCCGCCAAGTATGATATGCACAACATTATAATTTTTGTGAAAATAACAAGACATGTATATGAAATGTAAAGTAAAGTGCGCAAACTTAAAAGCAAAATCTATCTTCACTTTTCAAAAAAATTAAGGTTTCTCATAGAAAACTAGTACTTTGATCCAATAAAGTATTTGTTCTTGTAGAGACGTATAACTCCACACTATGTGTCTCTTTCTCTCACACAAAAAGTTCGTATAATAGACTAGATATTAGGTTATAAAACGGTCTCTTGAACTATTGAGAGTATAAAAGCATATTATATATGATAATGATATAATAATGCTAAAGTATAAAATTTTCCAAAGCTCATTTGAGCATCAAAGCATATCCATTGAGTTTCATGGTTTCCAGACTTTCTACTATTGAGCATTGTGATTATGTGACAAACTCCAATCTAGTTGTGTGAGTTTAGTCGACATTGATATGACATTTTGAAATGAACATAACACCAATACCGAATGAGTATACATTACATACAAAATAAGTATCGAAAAATTCAAAAGATCATTTCAAATCTCCAATGTGCTCAAATATTCGTTTGTGTGTGCCCTTTTATTTTAAGCGTTATATTCATTAGAGTTTAACATGAAGCTCATTCCTATATTATGCACATATAATAGATTCATTATTAACAATTTACTAAACTACCATTATATATAACAATGATAGATATAATAAAGTTTAGTTTCAAGTAATTTATAATATGTCGTTCTTGAATTCAAAATATTAATCGTGCTCTTTTTATAATGTTTACTCATGCACATTTATTTTGAACAATATATTCATCTTAGTATAATACACAACTCATGTTAATAATTAACACACATTATTGACACCCAAAATTTATTAAATTAATAAATACTAATCTTAAAGTTTAAATTAGAAGAAAAAACGTAGATACCTAAAACATCGATACAAAATCGACAGAAATACTTAAGTTATAAATTAAAGGATGGTTGATAAGAAAAAGAAAAAGAAAATAAAAAAGAAACTAGCTAGGAGGTTAAGCCATATTTTATATTTCACATTTTCATAAATTAAAATTAATGAAAGAAGTTGGTAAGAAGAAAATTTGGGACCACAAGTCAAAAAGAAAGCAAAACAAACAGGACAAACGAAGTGAGAGGCGCACATTGTGTGCCAATGCATTAGTCTCAAACTTGAAAGTACTTAAAATTTTACTCAGGTGTACCATGCACATGGTATAACCGGGTGTACCATCTAATTTGCCTATAGTATACGCCAATATGTC
Organism: Cuscuta europaea; assembly: GCA_945859875.1. Lineage (NCBI taxonomy): Eukaryota > Viridiplantae > Streptophyta > Magnoliopsida > Solanales > Convolvulaceae > Cuscuta > Cuscuta europaea. The sequence continues at coordinate 16,477,948 of CAMAPE010000010.1, read as the reverse complement.
ATGTAATATTTCCAAGATGCGACATCATAGCTATAAAAGAGAATGTAGAGAAATTTATTTGAAAAAAGTATTAAACTACGAGTATATGATTAAGATCCTATTGAATTACACTACTTCAACGGCAGAAAAACGACTCCAAAATATGAAATGAACATTAAAGTGGTCAATAGTCCATTTGGTAACACAAAAATTAACTGAAATGGTGAAATTATGGAAATTAATGTAATTGTGTATAAAGCTATTGAATTGTCCGAAAAAGTTAAAATATCTTTTATTAATAAAATAAGGATGGGACTGGCGTGAATGCCAGACACGCTGAGTACCTCCACCTTTGCGATCTTGAAGATATGTTATTGAGATTCGGAAAATAGATCGGATTGTATGTCGGCCTCTGCATTCTCATCCCTTGGGATCTGAGTGATCTCACGAGTTTCGAATGCCTTGAGTAGTTCCATGCTAACCTTTCTGTAGCCTCATTCGGCCCTCCTTTGCCTCATATGCTGACCTTCAATTCCAGTTTGCAACCATATTTTATGGGATGTGTTTTGCTTTAAGATCAGTCACGATTGTGAGGCCGATGAGAAGAGCCACATATTTTGTTTCGTTGTTGGAGACTCGAAAGCTGAATCACACAACATAGTATGCTCTGAAGCCTTCCGGCAAGATGAGGATCACACTACCCCCACATGCTTTTAACACTGAGGAACCATCCGTGAAGAGAGTCCAAGTGTCATCTTCATCAACGGCCGAAGTGTCAGGGGCAGTGTCCCGTGCAGTGCATTCTATCACAAAGTCCGTGAGTGTTTTTCCTATGATGGAGGGTCTCAGCTTATTTTAATCTGGTACTAGCTCAGAAATACTGCCCATTTTACCATTCTGGAAGAGCTGGGGGCTTCGCATCAATGCACCAGGGTTGTTGAGTACGGGAGTGGACGTGGTGCGTGTGAAAGCAGTGCACAAGTTTCTTCACCATTCAGACGATGGCTAGCACCGTCATTTCAATGGGAGATTACCCTAGCTATGCGTCCCTTAACGTCTTGCTGACATCGTTTTGCGCATGATTTAGGAAAAAAGGAATGACCACTGGGCTGACTTGGAGAGGAAAGATTTCACGGAGGTCATCAGCATGGCTAGATGATTACTTTCTCTTGACAATCATGTCGTCGACATAGGCTTCCATCGCCCGACTAAGGTCTACTCTAAACAACTTTGCCACCATTCTGGTGTAATATAAGTGGCGTCGGAGTTTTTAAGTCCAAAGACCATGACGAGGTAGCAAAAAAACCATCTGGAGTCATGGTCGTCGTCTTCTCAGTGTCGTCCTCGTGCATGAAGATCTAATGGTATCCTCAGAATGCATCGAGGAATGACATCAGCTCATAGCCCGCCGTCCCATCCATCAACTGATCAATGTTTGGTAGAGAGAACGAGTCCATTGTGTACGCTTTGTTAAGGTCGATGTAGTCGATGCACATTCTGAAAGTGGATGACTTTTGGGAAAGGACAACGTTGGCTAGCCAAGTAGGATATTTCACCTTCTTGATGTGCTGGATGATAAGGAGCATGGTGGCCTCATTTGTGATGAAATCCCACCTCTCAATCGTTTCTATTTGGCTGGGCCGCTAAATTGGCCCTTTAAAGTATCTTCAGTCATAAAAATAACTTCAACCACACTTATTTTAAGTATCAAAATGTTTTCGAGTGCTCGAAATAAAAAATCATGTGTTTGATCGTGAAATATTTTTTTTTACTTGTTTCATAAAAAAATGATCGATAAGATTGTTAAGGATATTTTTCAAATGAACTAATTTCATTCCTAGATGAAAAAAAATCAGACCACACTAGATAAAACTTTGATAGTTGCAAAATGTACATAGAATACACATCTACCAGACCAGAACATCATGTGATGAAATATGGATTACCAAAAAGGTACCTGCACGGGTATCTCAATGGTTGATGAGAAAGACTATTGGATTGAGATCTAAGGTTCAATCTGACAGAAAGAAACAATGTGAGAATTTCATCTGATGTAATAATTACTTGAACAGTATTTAAGAAAATAGAGTCATTTACTCTTTCACCATTTTATGTGATGGAGGAGGATGAGATTACTACAAGGAAAAATGCTAGCGGTACACAAAGTGTACACCGTATAAAAGCCCCCCCAAAATACCATTTCCCACCCTCTCCCTTCTCTCTCCCTTCTTTCTTCTCCTCTCTCCCTTCTCTCTTTCCTCTTTACCCGATTCATTCGAAAATTCTCAACAAAAATATGGGAGATCATCTTCTCTACTTCATCTTCTTCTTCTTCCCTTCTTCTTCCTCTCTTTTTCTACCTTTTTATATCAATTTCCCATTATTTGCACAAAATCAGTTTACTTATCTCATTTCATCTATTTTTTATTATTTTTCTAATTTTTTCTCTCCAAATTACATGTAAATTGATCACACATACAACTTCATCATTATATTCATTTGGATATATACACACAATTACTTTTTTTGTTCACCCAAACAATTTAAATTGATCACACTGACAACTAAAGTTAACACAGTGCAATGGAGGCAAACCGTAGGCTCAACTCAAGAAAGGGAAGAGTGAAATGGATTATTATATTCCTATGGTAAATAATTACTACTTTACTTTGTATGTTATTTTTACTTTCATTTGTGTAGCACCAAGTCGAATACCGTAATTCCTGATTAGTAATTATGTTGTTCTAACTCGTAGTCTCGAATGCAAGTTGGGAGTTATGAATGTGGTTATTATGTGATGTTGCATATGTTGAATATTATTTCGGCGGTAATTCTTGAAATGTGAGATGAGGTACATTATTATTTTATTTACATTCAATAGGTTTGCTCCATGTAATGTTTTTTTCATAACCTTCTTATTTAATTTGTAGCGATTTGTCAATCCAGAACCATTCTCATCAAAAGAGATTGATGAAGTATGAACTCGTTGGGCATCATATTTCTTAGAAATGACGCAATCCATCAACGACACATGATGAACGTGTTTGGTTAAGTTTTTGAGTGACGATGAGACTTGTAACTTTATACAATGTGTTTTTACTCTATACTTGTGCAAGGATTGTTTTATTTTAGCTTATTATTATGTACTAATTTGTTACTTGAACTTGTGTTAACATTTGTGGAAGAATTGAAAAATAGCTTGTGTTTGTTTTAGATGGATCAAGTGAACAGGTGAAAAATTGTGCTATAGTAGTTGATGATACTGTTAATGATGTGATTATAGTATAAACGGGGGTCATGTTGCAATTTTTTTCCTGAAAAATACCGAAAAATTGAAGCTTTTCACATCAATTGTAAAATAACTGATGCGATTGCTTTTCTGCATGGTTTATAACCGATAAGAAACACATATGTTCCGGAAAAAATGAAGCTTTTAGCATCGGTTGATAAAATGACTGATGTGAAATCTTTTCGACATGGGTTATAACCGATGTGAAAAACCTATGCTCCGGGAAAATTTGAAGCTTTTCTATATCAGTTCTAAAATAACCGATGTGATTGCTTTTCTACATGGGTTATAACCGATGTGAAGTATCATTTAAAACGCTGTTTTGGACTATCTTCTAGATCGAGCACTGAACGACCGATGTAGAAAGAATTTCCACACCGGTTCATTGACCGATGTGAAAAGTCAATACTTTTCACATGGGCTCGAACCAAATCGGTTGTTTGACCGATGTGAATAGCCTTTTTTGACCGATGTGAAAAGCCTTTTTTGTACTAGTGGTTGATCACACCGACAACTATTGTTCATGAGTCGCACGATTATTACCTGTGTGATAAATATTGTTTGTGCACATAGACAAATAATTGTCTGTGCAACAGGAAAATATTGTCTGTGCACACATGCACTACACAAATTTAGATTGATTTGCAAGCTCGTGTCAGGCGGCTTTTAGTGTACTTTTTTACACGAAATTAATGTGTGTGGATACAGACAAAAGTTGTTTGTGTACACAGACAACTCTTGTATGTGCTCACAGACAACTCTTGTCTGTGCTCACAGACAACTCTTGTCTGTGCTCACAGACAACTCGTACCAATTGTATGTGACCGACATTTTGTGTACAAGTTGTGTACAACTTGTGCACCCCTAGCTAGGGTTGTAAATGAATCAAATAATTTGTGCTCGATTCACGATTCGAATTCGTATAAGACAATCCGAATTCGGAAAATTCAAATACAAATAAGAATATTAAATTTGATTCGAGTTGTTATCAAATACAAATATGAATATCAGTGTATTCGATTCGAATATTAATCATATCAAATAATTCGATTAATAATAGTGGTAATATTAATGAATATTAATAATAATAGTAATAACGCTATAATAACTTTTAAAAGATAACAATACCTTCAAAGTGTAACTATATATGTGTGTGTGTGTGTGTGTGTGCGCGCGCGCGCGCGTGTGTGTGTGTGTGTGTATGTATGCATGCAGATTCCAAGTCCATTTGTAGTAAAATAGAATACAAATTTAGATTTTGGTTCAAATGTCTTTCAAATACAATACACATAATTATGTATTTAATTGAAAGAATAAAATTAGAGTTATTTGACTTTGATGTACACATTTATCAACTTATTTCACACATTATAAGTATAATTTCTAATATGTGTTAGTGTTTATTTCAAAAGGTTTGAAATAGATATATATTTATTAATCATATAATTGATTCACTTTAGTATATTGTGCACGATCTAAAAATGCATTGATCCATTAAATTTAAATTCTAAAAACACATATTAAGTCATAGCATGCATTTACAACATAAAAAATATAAGAAAAGTTATTTTAAAGTAATATTTGACTAATATTTAACCTATGCTCAAATCGATTCGATATTTGTATATGATTCGTTAACTATTCGTATTGTTAAACAAATACTGTTGGAGATATTTAATTGTGAATCAAGTTTGTCATAGATTAGCTTTATGTTTAATCCTTGTATTTAATTAGTGCATGAATTAGATAGAAATCGGGCCAAGTGTTAGGCCCATATAAACAGGCTAAAAGCCTTGTACACCTAACCTAAACCTCGCCTATAAAAAGGGAGCCGAAGGTTTAGGAATAGGTTAACGTCGTACTTATTCTTCATAGCCTTACGCGCATACTTTTGTGTTGTACGAGTTCACGGTCTATCAAAGAAGGTTTTACGTTGATTCATTCTGTGTTCATCCTTACGTTTACTCTTCGTTGTTAGATCGTTATTCATTGCTGTTACAGAAACAGGGACTAACAATTGGTATCAGAGCCGATCGAGAACCGATCAGAAGAACTCCTGCAGAATACTCTGTTTTTGTTTACGTTGTTCTTACTGTCGATATTTTGCTCTGTAATTTTGTTTCTTGTTCAAAAATTGTAAAAGTTACACCTTTAGAATCGCCTTTTCAAAGCGATCAAGGGGTATACTTCAGATTGTGTTTTTCGCATATTCAGATTTCGAGATATCTCGAGTAGGGGTTGTCGACATCTTGCTTTTTCACAGGTTCTGCTACGTTTTTCGAGCTGAAAACTTTACCAGAGGATCTCGACATTCTACTCTACAGGAAACTACCTTCAGATTTTGTTTATCTGATTTTTACAGTTTGCAGGATTTCGACATTGAGGATTTCGACATCTAGGATTTCGAGATCTTGATTTCGAGTTAAGGTTTCGACATCTGGTCTCGACATTTGACTTCTCAGAATTAAGATTTCGAGTTTTAACTTCTCGACATTTCAAATCTCGAGATCAGCTTCTCGAAATTTGAAATCTCGAGATCCCTAATCTCGAGATCCTTAATTTCGAGCTCAAATCTCGATACCGGGCCTCCTTTATCGAAATCTGAGATTTCGATATTCAGATCTCGACATCTGATTTTTCGACTTTCTGCCTCTGAAAATCTTTTGATCAATTTTCTCGAATGGTCAGTTTAGTACAGCAATAGCCTCAGAATACAATGCTCAAGGGAACAGCAGTACCCCTCCTAGTCTCAGGAAGGGAGAATACCAAATGTGGAGGAACAAATTCCTTAATTTCCTCGAGCACAAAGAGAACTCCGCTGCGATGCTTGAATCATTGCTTGAAGGACCAGCTTAACTCTTGATTTCAGTTGGTGGAGATCCAGAAAATAATCCTCCTATTTTTCCAGAAATAAGGAGGAAAGTGCCATCTGAATACACAGAAGCTGACAAGCTCAGACTTCGTGGTGACCTCATGGCCAAAACATACCTTCTTCAAGCAATCCCAAATGAAGTATATGTTCTCATAGACAGCATGCAAACAGCTAAGGAAATGTGGGATGAGATAGAAAAGCTGCTACAAGGCACAAGCATCAGCCTCAAAACCAAGAAGACTACGATTCTTATCGCTTATGACTCCTTCAAAGCAGGTCCAGGAGAACCATTGAATGAGACTTACAACAGACTCATTCAACTGGTAAATGAACTCAGAAAAATCAAAGTATTCAGGTCCAATCTGGAACTGAATATTAGATTTTTATCCAGTCTGCATCCTGTATGGGAAAAGACAGTGAAGGATGTCAGATCTCGGATAGATTTGGACGAAATTGACCTCTGCACACTCTATGAACATCTGAAGTAATTTGTCAATGAAGTTGCCTGTGCTGAGGATCATCACACCACAAACCCCTTAGCTCTTGTAATGGAGGCTCAGCCAAGAAGGACAACCATTTCACTAAAGAAGAAAAAGAAGAAGAAGGTGGTTGAATCAGATGATGATGATAGTGATGATGACAAATCTGATCTAGAGGCTGAGCTAGCAGACTTACAGAAGAAGATGGCACTGCTTGCCAAAAGATTTGCTAAGAAGAACAACTCCTCCAACAAGCTGAGAACTTCCTCCTCAAACTACAAGCAGAAGAACCATGATCAAGGATCTTCCAGGAAGGCATCATCAGCAGAAGAAGCTCCCAAATGCTACAATTGCGGTAAGCCTGGACATGTTATCAAAGACTGCCGCCTCCCAAAGAAGAAAGATGTTAACTTCTACAAGCAGAAGATGCTGTGGAATAAGCAGAAAATGCTGATGGTGCAGAAAGAAGAAGAAACCTCTGCCATGATTGCTGAGAATGAGAACTGGGCAGAAGATTCTTCTGAGGAGGAGGAGGAGGAGGAAGACAACTATGCCCTTATGGCACGCGTGGAGGAAGATGAAAGAAAGGGTGATGCTGCGATCCCCGAAAGCGAGTGCTCAACAAGCTCTGTAAGTATCTCACATACTCCTTTAAATAATCAAATGCAATCCTTACTTGAGAAGGAAAATCTAATCAAAGAACTAAAGGAGAGACTAGACAATAATCATAGAGTACTGAAATAGAATCTAGACCAAAAGTCTTCCTTAAGCGTTCAACTTGAAATTGCAAAAGATCAGGTCAAAAAGGTGTCCTCATATTTTGAAAGCTTTGAACTTAAGATAGCTGAATTAACTAAGAAATTTGAGGACAGTGAACGGGAAAAATGCACAGCAAAGGCTGAATGCGATTTTTTGCATAACAAGAGAAGAACACTTTTAAATAAAGTAAAAGAACTAGAGGATCTAGCTGCTAGAAGAGGTCAATCAGAACAAACAGTTTTTCTGCTTAACAGCAAACAAAAGGATGACCGATTTTACAATGCTAAAACAGGACTGGGCATAACCAACCCACGTAATCTAAAGAAAGTTAACTGTCTTCAAATCTATAACAAAGATTACATGGGACTAGGGTTTGGCGAGAAAATGTATTTTCGAAGTGATGAAGAAAACGCTAAAGCAGAAGAAGAAAAGAGAAAGAATCCAAAATCTGCGATTTCTTGTGATTATCCATCTGTAAATGAAAAACAACTTTCAGAAGAAAAACCTACTTCCTGCTTTAGTGAATGCCTTGACCCTTATGCTAAAGATATTCCTCACATAGGACACCCTCTAGACCCTCCCCCAAGAGTAGGTATTGCTAAAACTGATGAGGAACCGTGTATATTTCCCATGGCTCAAAAGCTTAAAAACCTACAGAAAACTCTTGATAACGAGAGAGAGAGATTTGAAACTGAAAAGAAAGGTTTTGAGCGCAACTGGCAGGAACTTCTTCAAAAGTTCAGTGATTTGAGTAAGCAGTATCATGCTAAAACAGACCCTTCTACGACTAAGCCTGACAGCTCACACACCTCACATGAGAAAAACAATGCTTTAAAAGGTTCGCCCACTCATCTCTCTTCTCCTTTGTTTACAGGAAATGAAGTGAAGAAGGAAGGAGAAGAGAAGAATGAGTGGAGGAAAAAGAGGAAGGAAATCGCAGAAGGCAAAAAGAAAGTTTTTGAGAATAATGCCAGTCCTAGATCTAGTTCTATTTTTTACTCCAAAGTTAATTGTAATTCTGTCTCTACAAAACAAACTTCTAGTAGTTCAGTCTTGAGTCCCAAGCTGAATATTTCTGAGACATCTTCTAGACAACGTTCTATTTATAATACAAGTGTTGCTTATGGTTATTCTGTTCCAGATCCCCATAATTATGAATGTGATATGAATGTTGTTAAATCAAAGCCTCTCAGAAAGCTCAAACCTGAAAAAGAAACCAAGAAAGGAACTTCTAAAGGAACGTTTTGTATTCCTGATTTGAAATATGCCCTTAGAGTTCATTCTAGGAAACATCTTAATCGGCTTTCTAAGGAGGAGATTTTCAAAACCAAACTTAAGAAACAATCGTTTAATCACAAAGCACCTGTCTACTCTCCTCCTAAACCTAAAACGGAGAGGTGGGTCCCCAAGATAAGACCCATCAAAACTGAAACTGAGAGGTGGGTCCCCAAGATGAGACCTACCAAGACTGAAACAGATAGGTGGGTCCCCAAACGAAGACCCATCCAAACTGAAACTGAAAGATGGGTCCCCAATCGAAGACCCATCAAAACTGAAACTGAAAGGTGGGTCCCCAAATTCAGACCCACCAGAACCAAAATGGAAACTGCTAAGTGGACTCCAAAAACCAGACACACTGCAAAAGCAGATCTGGCTATTGGAAAGCCCACAAAAGATAGATCTTTTGTTGAAAGAGTTGCTGACCTTGGATCACAGCTCAAAGCAAGATTTAAAAAGGTGTTTCTTGATAATAAGGAAGGACCCACTCCAAGTTGGGTACCTAAACCTGTTTGATTGTTTTGCAGGACGGTCATGTGTGGCACTTAGACTCAGGATGTTCAACCCACATGACCGGAATAAAGCACCTTTTGAGCAACTACACCAACTGCTACGGAGGCAATGTCAGATTCGGGAATGACGCCTCATCTCCTATCCTTGGGTATGGGGACGTCGTCTGTGCCAGTGTCACAATAAAAGATGTTTCATTTGTCAAAGGGCTCAAACATAACTTACTGAGCATTGGACAATTCTGTGACAGCGGGATGGAAGTGAGGTTCTTTGCAAAACAATGATGTGTTCTTGACAGCACAGGGAATACATTATTAACGTGTTACAGAACATCAAATCTGTACACTATTGATCTGAAAAGCGTCCAATCCACCACTTCCATCTGTCTACTGTCCAAAGCTTCAACTGAACAGAACAACCTATGGCACAGACGTCTCTCCCATCTGAACTTCAAACATCTATCAACCTTGTCCTCCAAGAAACTTGTCAAGGGGCTTCCTCTGCTAAAGTCTTCCGCTGAAAATCATTGTAGTGCCTGCAAAATGGGCAAAATGACGCGAAGCTTCCACAAGTCAAAAACCGAACCATCATCTACACAACAGTTGCAGCTAATTCACATGGATCTGTGTGGACCTATGAGAGTCCAAAGCATCAACGGTCGCAAATACACTCTGGTGATCATGGATGATTTCTCTAGGTATACATGGACAAAATTTCTCCGTTCAAAAGACGAGGCTGCAGAAAACATTATGACCTTTATCAGATCAATCCAAAGACTGCTACAACACAATGTTCGAATCGTTAGAACTGACAATGGTACCGAGTTCAAAAATCAGACTCTCACTGAGTTCTATGAATCACTCGGTATCACTCAGCAATTTGCAGCAGCTAAAACTCCCCAACAGAACGGAGTTGTTGAGAGAAAGAACAGAACCCTTGTTGAAGCAGCACGCACCATGTTAATCCAATCCAGACTGCCTCACTTCATGTGGGCAGAGGCAATCAATACTGCGTGTTTCACTCAGAACAGAACATCCATCCATAAACGCTTTGACAAGACTCCATATGAAATCCTATTCAACAAAACTCCCGACATCTCCTTCTTCAAGGTTTTTGGCTGCAAATGCTTCATACTCAATGATCAGACAGAGAGAAGTAAGCTGGATCCCAAAGCCAGTGGAGGCGTGTTTATTGGCTACTCACTACAATCCAAAGCTTACAGAGTCTATCTCAGAGACAAGCGCACTGTCATCGAGAGTGTAAATGTTACATTCTATGAAATGGCAGACTTTGCAATCGAACATCTCCAGACTGATCCATCAACTGCTGTACCAGTAGCTTCTGATAAAGCTGAGCCAAACACCGAACACGACGATGTGATTCTCGACTCTCTCTTCAGAAACTTCTACGAGAACTCACAACCTCCACCTCCTGCATGCACTCCAGAGTCAACATCAACTCCAACAACAGAGATTCCGCTCCTCACAGGACCAGATAATGTACCATCCACACCCTCAACCCCTCAAACCAATCCCAGAGCTGTGGATGATCACGGCTTTGCTACAAGTCCAGAATCATCTCCACTACACACCACAGCTGCCCCAGAGCCTTCAACATCATATCAGGACTCAGATCAACCAATAATTACTCCAACTCCTCTAGCTCATGAGAGGAAGTGGACGAGAGCACATCCTGTTGAACAGATAATAGGTGATCCGAGTCAAGGTGTGCGAACAAGATCAGCAACGATGAATGAATGCCACTTCGCATGCTTCTTAAGCCAGTCAGAACCATCAAAAGTCTCTGATGCTCTACTTGATCCAGATTGGGTGATTGCAATGCAAGATGAACTCAATCAGTTTGACAAACTTATTGTGTGGTCACTAGTACCCAGACCTCAGAGAAAGACAATCATTGGCACGAAGTGGGTATTCAAAAATAAAAGAGATGAAGAAGGCACAGTCATAAGAAACAAGGCAAGGCTGGTCGCAAAGGGATATAATCAACAGGAGGGCATAGACTTCGATGAAACGTTTGCGCCCGTAGCTAGAATTGAAGCAATCCGCCTCTTTCTTGCATACGCGGCGCACAAAAACTTCACCGTCTTTCAGATGGACGTGAAAACAGCTTTTCTGAATGGGACTTTAGAAGAAGAAGTCTATGTAGCTCAACCTGAAGGATTTGTAGATCCAAAATTCCCAGACCATGTCTACAAGCTCAAGAAAGCTCTCTATGGGTTGAAACAGGCACCCAGAGCTTGGTACGATGCCTTGACTGAATTTTTGATCGATTCAGGTTTCTCAAAAGGAAAGATTGATACTACTCTGTTTATCAAGCGACAGAAGTCTGACATCATTCTGATTCAGATCTATGTTGATGACATCATCTTTGCTTCTTCAAATCCGCGCCTGTGCCAACACTTTGAGAAACTGATGAAAACCAAATTCGAGATGAGCATGATGGGCGAACTTAACTTCTTCTTAGGCCTGCAAGTAAGACAACTCCCTGATGGCATTTTCATAAATCAGTCCAAATACATTATAGATATGCTAAAGAGATTCAACATAGACGGCAAATCTTCCATGACGACCCTCATGTCCCCCGACAACAAACTGGACTCAGACCCCTCCGGGAAGCCAGTTGATGCTACAAACTACAGGGCCATCATTGGATCTTTTCTATATCTCACGTCAAGCAGGCCTGACATTGTCTTCTCCACATGCTTATGTGCTCGCTTTCAAGCAAATCCGAAGGAATCCCATCTGACAGCTGTACGACGAATTTTAAGATACCTCAAAGGCACGGTGAATCTAGGCCTTTGGTATCCCAAGCATTCATGCTTCGATCTAGTCGGATACTCGGATGCTGACTTTGCTGGTTGCCGGATGGACCGCAAAAGTACATCGGGAGCCGTCCAATTCTTGGGCGAGAAGCTAGTTTGTTGGTCTTCCAAAAAGCAAAACTGTGTGTCAACATCTACAGCTGAGGCCGAATACGTCGCGGCTGCTAGTTGCTGTTCACAAATATTATGGATGAAGACTCAGCTACAGGACTACGGTTACACATTCCGCCACATCCCGATCTACAGTGACTCTCAAAGCGCCATCGCCATCACAAGCAATCCGGTTCACCACTCCCGCACCAAACACATTGATCTGCGCTATCATTTCATCAAGGATCACGTGGAGAAAGGAGATATAGATATGTATTTTGTAAGCTCAGAGCTTCAACTGGCTGACTTTTTCACTAAGGCATTGGATGAAAAAAGATTCCAGTTCCTGGTCTCCAAGTTGGGCATGTTAAACCTCGAGCCTGTTTAATTTTTTGTCTCCACTGATATGAAAAGTGTGTGTGTGTGTGTGGGACTTGTAAAAAGTGTGTGTGAGTGTGATCTGTAAATAGTGTGTGTGCGTTGCATGTGTTGAGGGGGAGAAAACCAGAAAAATAACAAAAATAGTGTGTGTGTGTTGCATGTGTTGAGTGGGTGAAAAATCAAAAAGAACAAAAATAGTGTGTGTGCGTTGCATTTGTACATATTGTTCGTTGCATTTTTTGAGGGGGAGAAAATTTTTCACTGATTGAGGGGGAGCTCTCTATTTTTACTGGTTTGGGTCTCGAATTTTTTTTAAAAGGGCACTGTGTGCCAGCCCAATAATTCGGGCTCAATTGTTACGGAGGAGGTCCAAAATTTTCTCGCATATAAAAACCTCGCGAAAACCCTTATCCTCCATTCTGATTTTTCAAAGGCCAAAAGTTTTCGCAAGGCAGAGCTCAAATCGCTTCTTCTTCCTCGCCTCCTCGACTCCTCAAAACCTTTGTTTTCACAAAACTTCTCCTTCTCCGATTCACTTTCGCAAAAACTCTAAGGTAGAATATCCATCGATTTCGAGTTCCATAAAAACGCCTCAAACGGAAAAATCTTCTCATCGAACGATAAAGTTTTCGCAAAATCATAATCAAATTAGTTTGTTTTCGTTTGAATGTATGTCGCAATCTTGTTGTTTTCATGTTCACTTTATCTGTTTATGCTTTTGCAGGTGGTTCAAATCTCTTCGAAATCGTCATTTCATCTGCTCGAAATCAAGATCTCGAGATGGTCATCTCGACATCTTGATCTCGAGATATGAATCTCGAAATCAAGATCTCGAGATCTGCATCTCGACATCTTGATCTCGAGATTTGAATCTCGAAATCAAGATCTCGAGATCTGCATCTCGACATCTTGATCTCGAGATTTGAATCTCGAAATCAAGATCTCGAGATCTGTATCTCGACATCTTGATCTCGAGATTTGAATCTCGAAATCAAGATCTCGAGATTTGGATCTCGAAATCATGATCTCGAGATTTGGACTTAGCAATTTTTTGAAAATTTCTACCTGCATAAACTTATCTGTCAACTGCAAATCAAACTCTTTCAATCAAATCAAACAGTTGAACTTCATGTGCTGACCCCCTGCTTCTACAGTTTAAAATGGCAGGAAACACTAAAACACAGATCGATGATGCCATCTACTCCCAAGGAAAATGGATCAAGGTGCTGGACAACAATTTCCAGCTAGACCTTGCAGTCTTCAAGTGCCAGAACCCGATCATTCCGGCTATAATGAAAGGTCACTATCTCTGGCCTGCACTTCACAACGCCAAACCAGTGCTAGAGATATACCTACAACAATTTTGGGGCCACATGCATATTGAATCAGCGAAGGATCGCTCCAAAATCAAGACTAAACTGAATGGCATGCGCGTAATCCTGACGCCATCAACACTGCAATCTACACTAGCGCTGCCAGTTCACGACACATATGATGCACTGCCATCCATCCCTGATATGCTCAAAGACGTGGCATCTCTCGGCTACACCTCACTGCTGCCACAACTGTCAAACTTCAACGGAGCCTATCTCCGTCACCCGTGGAAGAGTCTATTCGGACTGGTGAATAAATGCTTGTCGCCAAAGCATGCCGGCTTCGACAAGTGCAACAAGCAAATACTGCTAGTCTTCCATGGGATCGCCTTCAACAAAAATTATGACTTGGCACAGCTCTTCTTTTCAGAGCTAATGGACCTTGTCAAAGCCAAAGAAAAGAATAGGCCAGGTACCATTCCGTACGCAAGATGGCTCGGGCTGATCATACACGACTGCATGGCAGAGCACGCTTCCATACCAAAACGCAGTACAAATCCTCACTTCACAGCCCCGAAGCTACAGTATTTCAAAGCAGACAAGAATCTTACCTTTGGTCTGAAGATACCTGGATTTCTGCTCAAGCTGGTCAAATCTTCAAACCCAGCAGTCCAGCAATACAAGGAAGCCACAGAGAAAACTGTCCCTATGGTTCAGCAAAACCCAGCTAGACCTACCCCAGAGGCAAAGTCGAGTGTTGGTAAGGGTCCCAAGAGAGCCCAAAAGCCACAGAAACCAGTGGCCGGTTCGCCCAATGAAGGAAAGTCTGACGACTCTCTTGAGACGAGTCAGGCGGCTGAGGGCACCGAAACAGACGCTGAGGAAACGGCCAATGAATCGTCAAGTGAAGCCCAAACAAACACTGACGACGAGGCTTCCGAGAGCGTGGGCACGGAGAGCGGGGAATCTGGCTCGGATGATGACGATGATGACAATGATAGTGATGATGTGGAGCTCACATATGCCCTGATCAAAAAAGGGAAGCTGCCAGTTGAATCTCTGAAAAAGAAAAGAATTACTGCTGAAGACGCAGCACCAATAATCGTTGGCAGACCTCAAGTCTTCACAATCAAAGAAAAAGCTAAACCGAGAGCCGATCCCAGCGAGACAAATTGCTCCAAGGATGATTATGACGAGGCGGCTCATTCAATTAAGAATTCAGAGGAAGTCGTCATCCGAGAGAAAAGGGAAAAGGTCAAGAATGAAAAGGCTGCCAAGGCAAAGCCCCAGCCCCGAGCCAGAAAGAGCCTGATTGATAAGGCAGACGAGCATATCTTCGCGGGCTGCGACACCTTTATCCAGATAAGCCGAGCCGAATCCCTAAGCACAGGAGCCGATCTTTTCGGTTCCCGGGTAGAAGTCGCAGCATCTGGCTCAACTGCGCAAGCACAGCCCTCTCCCAGCCACTCGATAGCCTCTCAACAGGCTATTGTTTGAAAAGAACGGGACTCCACCCCCTCGCTGGTTCCTTCTGAATCAGTTGAGCATACAATTGACCTATCTCCCAAGGTCAAAACCCCTTCTTCTCACACATCGAGTCTAGGTGTCACATTCCTCACATTTTCTTCATTTTCTAGGACACCTACACTATTCACTGCACATACAGGTGCACACACCCTGAACGCAACAACCAGAGCGCAAGCTATGACGGTTGGAAGCCCTGCTACGCCCATAATGATTCCATCATTAAATGCAGACCACACATCAGCAATCTTCATTGATGCTGTGTCAACAGTTACAACCCCCGTAACTGGTCACCCTACCTTTGAAGACGTAAACGTTCTACTCAATCGCTTCCTAGATTCCACCATTAAACCATGGGTGCAAGATGCAATGACCGCTCTAGCACAGGAATTTAGGACCACCCAAGCGGTTCGGTCTGAACAAACCCCACCCCAACCTTCCCCTGAACCGTTCATCTCCCATACACAACCCATATCCTCCACCCCTCTATCCCACCAATCCATAAACCAAATTCCCATTCCTTCTATTTCTCGGGGAACCCAGGATACAGAACCAGTATTCTCCCCACACCCAACCACACCCTCCATCGATCTCTCCTCACTATCCTTTGACACACTAGCGTCGGCTTTGCTGAATAACCTCCTTAACACCCCTGAAGACAAGCTTACTCTTCATCAGCAAGCCATACTTGAAGCCCTTCTTTCTTCACCTGAAACCAAAAGCACTTGCAAGGAGAGTCCTCGTGGTCGCAAACGTTCCCATGAGGACCCCGATGATTCGGATCCTCATGAGGGGGAGAACAAGCGACCTCGATCACTTGAGCAAACTGCCCTACCAAGCCAAACTCCACAGCCCATCCAACCCGAAACCTCAACAACCCAACAGCCACCATCCACAGCCAACTTATCTAGCATGGTCGAGCTAGAAATAACATCCCGAGGCGTATCTCCAAGAGATACCAACCGAGGAGGGGATGGAAGTCCTGATGATGTTACCACTGGTACATCTTCTCCATCAGACATCAGTTCGAACCTAGTTCTAAGCTGATGTCAACGGGCAATCCAAGTGAACCCGGTAGTGCTACTCAGGAACAATCACCGCCTCAACAAAGAGTTCCATATATTTCCCCAGGCAAAGACATCCATGATGCACTGGAGGAGGCGGTGATATATGACAAATGGCCGAGACAATGGACAGAATGGGATGATCTACGGAATGAGGCCGAACAAGAGGACATGCAAAGAAACTGGTGGCTACGAGAGCTAATTAACAGATGCTCTGAAGATATTATAAGGCTCGAGGACGATGAACGCAAGGAAGGGGAGAACTACAAAGAATCCCAGAAAACTCTTGAATCAGTAGTAAGACAATCAGCGGGAAGACTTCCCAAGACAGAGAAACCATGGGATAACGTTCGCATCAAAGCCCCCTTCCAAGAAGAAATCAGAGAGCATATCTGGCGTAGACCAGACAGAGTCAAGCCACTGAATGAACTGAAGCTAAGAGGCCTTACTCATTTAAAAGGAAAGCAGGCTGGAGGTCATCTGCATATGCTGCTACAAAGGTCAACCGGTACACAGAGAGAACTGATGGAACAAGATCTGAAGTCGAATATTCTCCCGATTCATCAAATTCTACAAGTGAAGGCTGAAGACTATCATGGAGTAACATTCTACACTTACATACTTCAACGCACCGATGGAAGCGAATTTACTTGCCAAGAGAACGACTTCATCATGCTGAAACCGGACGACATCTATCAAATGTTCATGGCCTACAGATACCTTCCAGTCAGGCAGAGCATAATATACAGCGAAGGCCTCACAGCTATCAAGAGATTCATGCTTAGACAGATTCGAGTACACTCTTCACATGACCTACAGATGGCTATTGAGTGCAATCTGAAAAAGACAAATCTGACAAAGCCAAGACTATATGGTCCAGAACTTGAAGACTTCCCAGCTTACCACATCTTCTTCACACCGCCAGCAGTCACCTATCTGAACCACAAGAACGAAAAACGTCTGATGGTAGTCAGTGAAATTGAGAAGTACTGTGACGGAACACTGAAGATAATCAAAGAACAGATTCTAAAGATGAAGGCAGAGCTAGAGGAAAATCTTCAAGAGGCATCGTCTTATGTTCAAAAGGAACACTCTACAGTAGAGACAATTTTAAAGGCCATTGACGATCGTCTCGAAAAGAGAAATGTGCTGAGGCAATATGAACATGCACTTGGTATGAGGAAGCACTACTTCAAGTCTCATAAGCAATAAGAGAATGGCACTTGATCATAAAGGGGGAGATTGTTGGAGATATTTAATTGTGAATCAAGTTTGTCATAGATTAGCTTTATGTTTAATCATTGTATTTAATTAGTGCATGAATTAGATAGAAATCGGGCCAAGTGTTAGGCCCATATAAACAGGCTAAAAGCCTTGTACACCTAACCTAAACCTCGCCTATAAAAAGGGAGCCGAAGGTTTAGGAATAGGTTAACGTCTTACTTATTCTTCATAGCCTTACGTGCATACTTTTGTGTTGTACGAGTTCACGGTCTATCAAAGAAGGTTTTACGTTGATTCATTCTGTGTTCATCCTTACGTTTAATCTTCGTTGTTAGATCGTTATTCATTGCTGTTACAGAAACAGGGACTAACAAATACAAATACAAATCAAAATTAATATTCGTTTCATATTCGAATTCGAATTCTAAGAACTTAAACAAATACAAATTTTTAGTCTATAAGCGAATAGAATATTCGCTTACAACTCTACCTCTCACATTTGTCTTACAAAAAGGCTTTAAAAGAGGCATGAACTCAACGGTACTATTTCCACTATAATTTCTTTCTTCTTGCAACAAAATGGGCGGGTAAGGCATAGGCCCTAGAGGAGATGAGATATTCGACTTTTTAGTCTATAATCATATGTCGCTGTCCGGGTAAAGATAAAGGAAAGCCAAAGATGGCAAGCCATTCTCCAGTTGAGAATTTAATTTCATTACCATTCTAACCCTGCTGTCTCTATCCTTCTTGGGGGTGATAAAGAATTCACCTTTCAACTCCCATTCTCTCATCTTTCTAATTCAAGACACCCTACCAATGCTCCCATACCTCTATCACAGCAAAGTCGGTTGGATATCCCATTGTCACCTATAAAAGTTCATAATGCTCGTTCTTTAATGGGAACCGAAATATAAGATCTTTTTTTTTGAAAGATAAAAGAGTCCGTTTCGCAAACCTGTTTCTCCGTTTATGAGGTTCACCAGCCAACTTTTTCACCAAACACGTATCTTTTGTTTTCGCGCGCTGAATCGTGTAATAAGCAGAAAAAGTAAAGTTGAAATTACTTTTCTGGCTGTATTGGCTGAAGTTGTTGTAGATGACTATTTTGGCTATTTTTACATATAATTTTTTTCTTTATTTTATTAATAAAATATTATTTTTTTCCTTAAAACAACATAATCATCCAATGCAGCTACTTCAGCCGAGACTTCATAAATTTCAGCAGAATCAGCCAAATCAATCGATTTTTGTGCTACCAAACGGACTAAAAAAGAATAGGAATTGGTTTTGTAAAAGACAAAATTCACATTAATAATCTCAACTGTTCGTGATCTTCCAATATTAATCCCAAATATAAATAATTCTAAAATAATCTGAAATTTATAAGGTCTTCTCAAGTTGATCTAGGTTACCTGCAACTTATTCAGCAGGTTAAAATACTAAAATGAGAAAGAAAAAAAGTTGAACAGATTGATCCTCTTGGCCGGCTGCTTCCACACGTTTTTCATCCTCGCCTGCACTTTCTGAATAGCCACAATTTTTCATTCCTTTTTTCTTCTATAATTTTCTCCTTCCTCTGGAAATGGAAATCTCCTTTCCACAGATCCACCTATTACCTCTTGTGGGTTTTGACGGATGACGGACGACGGTTCCCTACGAGAAAGCATGGAAAATCATATCGTAGATCTAAATTGGTCGCCCATATCTAAATTGGGTGTCGACGGTTGCCGACGAGAAAGTGAAAAAGATGACCTACTAAGATGAAACAACAGACCAGTCCATCTGCGTCATATCTTCCTTGAAGATATATAACTAATAGCTGCATTCTTTGGATTATTTCCTTCGAGATTGAAGTTTCTTTAACTGATTATTCATGTTTTTTTCCTTTGTAAAATCGTTTTGACTTCATTTTTGGTGTGAAAAGATAACGTGACCCTAGAAAGTAAATGATTTGTTGGTACAAATTGGAGGATGGAAATAAGGGCCAAATTACCAAATTTGTTAAAGTATTTATCCCACACCAGAAAGTTATAAAACAATAAAACATTATTTAAGGCTTTGGACTACTCCTCCTATCAGGTTGACCTTTTATGATGGAACATCGAGTCTTAACATGGTATCAGAGTCAATTCTGGTTGTGATTTGACTGCTTGTTTAGCACCCATGATTACGAGTAGCTTGTTAAGGGTTTGTTTGGCTCATTTATACACCTCGATATTGTCCAGCCCGGTTCGGGTTGAGGTGGCGTGTTAAAGTATTTGTACCACACCAGAAGATATAAAACAATAAAACACTATTTAAGGTTTTTGACTACTCCTCCTATCAGGCTGACCTTTTAGGATGAAATCTCGGGTCTTAACAAAATTGATAAAAAAAGGAGGCTGGTTTACCGGATTGATAAAAAAACCATTTGAGGCGTATTGGTAAAAAAAGAAGCTCTAGTGACAAATTGATCAATTTTTGTGAGTGAGACACTTTTACTCATCGACTTTAGAATTCCCTACATTTCATATCCTAAGTATTGTGAAATTGACATTTTCAATCCTTCTACTTTGATTTTATATGTACATTAACGCGAGGACACACATATAAATTCATATATTTTTAGTATTAATATTTTAAATATGACTATTTATTACGGAGTAGTTTTTTTAAATCTACTCCATAAACTTTTTTAACTTATCACTTCCATTGTAGGTTTGAAATAAGATTTTAGTAAGTTAAGGCGAAAAATGACATTAAGGATATGAATTTAAAAGTATATATATTTAACTTAATTTGTTTTTAATAAGTCTCGAAAAAAGTTTTAAAAAGTATATTTTCGTTACAAGGGTCGGCTTGAGGATTGTAGAGACCTTGGACAGAAAAACTCTTAACTACTTAAGTACCGAGTCTGTCAACTATTCTTACATACCCCTTCATAGATCGAGTAAAAAATTTTAGGAAAAATTGATAGTAATAATCTCAACTATTGGCGGTCCGCTTGTAATAATCTCAACTACCGATTATTTTAGAATAATCTCAACTTTAGGGACCTTCCGTCAATAATGATCCGACATGACTGGTTATAAATAAATTTTTATAGTTTCTAAAGTGGATGAGAAAAGATATAACAAGTAATTCTATAAATAATCCCAACCTTTAATTTTCACGCTTAATTTATATTTGAAATTCACTTTTTATAGAAGGTAATATCTGGTCTTGGACCATAATTGGCGGACGGGTCATATAGTTGGCATTATACACAAATAATCAATAGTTGAGATTATTGTTAACGGACCGGCAATAGTTGAGATTATTATTTTAAATTTTTCCAAAATTTTATCATCAAATCTCGATGTAATTTTTATTCTTTTTGTACATGCACAAATACTTTTTTGTGCATCGGTCATCACAAGAGCTACATGTAAAAATGTACGACTGTTGTATGCTCGATCAAATTAAGTAAATACTTACTTACATATTACAAACTAAATATTTGAATACTATTCTGAAAAAATAGAGGTAATTTGTGCATCTTATAACACATTGTCACAAACGTTAAACAAAAAAATTAAAAGCACTTTGATTGGATGGCAGTCATAATAAATCAACTACTGTTTTACCCGGGTGTTGCCTGTACTGAGGTTGTTAAAACTTAAAACTGTTGTAATATCCATGTATCATTTGTACATGGCTAGGAAATGTTTTTCCCAGGGATATATCTCCGGCAATGAATTCTCTGTATTATTGTTGTGATGTTGGCCTCTAATTATTATTAAAGAACATTGTATGTCAAAAAGATCGTATTAATCATTTGTAAATATCGTCAGGAGGGCCTTTCCTCATCCCTGCCGTATCATCATCGGACTTCGCACTATCGGAACCACCGACCAAAGATTCACTAGAAGAATCGCCAGAGTGGGCGTCTTCAGAACCACTAGAAGAGGGGACACCCTCAGCCGCATCCTCAACGGCGGCACCGGTGCCCGTCGTATCGTCTACGGTGGTGTTCATCTCGGAACCCCGAAGTGGTTCGATGAATGAAGGGTCAGAAATGGCTGGAGTTCTCTGACATTAGGGATGGATTCGGGCCGGGTCGGGCCCGGGCCGGGCCTAGGCCTGGTCGGGCCGCCGATTCGTATCACATATGCCCGGGACCGGCCCGAGGGTTGGACAGGTCCGGTTCGGGCCGGGCCACCCACCCGGGTCACGGGTCGGGCCACCCGCCGGGCCGGGCCGGTTAAATATTTTTTTTTAATTTATATTTTATACTTTATAGTTTTATACAAGTATTAAAAAACAAACTTCAAGTGCATTTATTTGAAATGAAATAGGAACTACATTTGAAAATTAAATAGGAACTATAATTGTTTTTAATCGGAATCTCCGGCATATGTAGAGCCACCCTCTGTTGTAGATTCATCCATAAAGTGTTGGGATGTAATGATGTCAATTTCTTGAGCTCTACGTGCTGCTTTCAACCAATCGTGGTAGCATATAAGCATCTCAAGAGATTCAGCGCTCAACCTCGTTCTGGTTTGTGTTAGAACATTGCCGGCCGAACTAAATTCTTGTTCCACGGCAACCGTTGAAACCGGCATTGATAGCACTTGCTTAGCCATCTTTGCTAAAACCGGGAACATTCTTTCTTTTCCCTTCCACCAGTTTAGTACGTCACTCACATCGTTGATGAAAAACTCTACCCATCAAAGAAGTAGAACCACACAATTCACGCAATATAGGAATAGCAACAGTATTATTAGTAGCATTATCAAAACCAATAGCAAACACCTTATCAATTAAATTATACTCAATTAAAATACGTTCAATCAAAATATAAATATGTTCAGCGGTGTGACGATCATTAAATTCACGGAAAGCAAGAACACGTTTATGCATATGCCAATCATTATCAATATAATGTATAGTCAGACCCAAATAATGTAAATTATGATAAGTATCCTCCCATATGTCAGAACATACAGTAACACGTCCATCAAAGTTTGCAAAATAATTTTGTAACCTTACCTTTTCCACACCATAAAGCCTTGAAATTTCTTTCTTAACCGTTTTGCGACTATAACCTCTATATTGCGGATTTAAACAAGTTTGTGCATAATCACGAAAAGCAAGACTTTCAGAAAACAAATAAGGCAAAAATTCTTCAACAAGTAAGTTAGCCATACCTGTCAAATTTTGTGCATCATTGTATGAGAAATTACCAAAAGCTTGTTGGTTATTTGCAAACCTCGATATTTGCGTTTGCTTCCCCGTTCCGCCGCCTAATTTTGCATACTCCACCGGGTGTTTGGACTTAAGGTGTCTTGTGGCGGATCCGTATCCGTCGGAAATCCCCAAGCTATAGTTTTTCTTGCACCAATTGCAAGTTGCGGTCCAATTCCCGGTGTTCGGGTCCTTCCACTTAGAAAAATTATTAGCCATTAATTCAGATTTACTTTTTTTGTACCTGTTTGGGATGAGGCTGCTTGGTCGGCGTCATGGCTGCCGCCACCCTCCTCCTCCTCCTCGTCGTGGCTCTCCGGAATTGCTTCCTCCACATCGTCGTCCTCGTCCTCGAGCTCTTCTTCGTCAATGGTCCTCGGTTGGTCTTGAAAAAAGCGGGAATTATGTCGGTGCAATTCTTGTTCTAGTTGTTCGTCGGTCATCGCGTCCCCATCCCTCCTTACGTAACCCGTATCAAAATCATCTCGACTTTGAGATGAAGAGCCGATATGTGATTTACCTTTGCGGGATCTCTTCCTCGCAAGCTCTTTCGTTCGGTTGCGCTCGAGGTTACCCATATCAACCGAATATCTAGGACGATCCATCTAAAAAATGTAGCGATTAATAAAAAATTGTAAAAAACTAATTAACTATTTATGTAACTATTAAATCGAGTTATAGCAAATTAAGTAGTGAATTGACTAGTTTTGTGTACAACATATTTTTTAAACTAGAGTCAAATGTAGCCATTAATAAAAAATTGTAAAAAACTAATTAACTATTTATCTAACTATTAATTCGAGTTATAACAAATTAAGTAGTGAATGAACTAGTTTTGTGTACAACATATTTTTTAAACTAGAGTCAAATAAGACTATCTGACATTGGTGCTGAACCGGAAAGCTAGAGAAAAGGAAAAGGGAAATACTGATTACCTGAACGAAATTCGAAGTTAGGGATTCGAAGAGAAGGTAGAGCTCTTGAACGAAGATGCAAAATTCGAAAACCCGGGACCAAGGGTCTGAAATCATACTTATAACCTAAAGGCACTGATTCACGGACCAATCCCAGAAAGACACGTCACGAGGAGCGGCCCCAGGGACACGTGTCGCACGAAGGCGGAGCGTCACGTAATCATGACGTTACTTTGAAAATACAAGCAACAACCACCAAAGAATTTTGAACCGTCACGACAAGAACAGACGGGACATTAGCCAAGAACGCCGCACGGGGTTACACCGGATGACGGGAAGATAACTTTCCTACATGTCACGAGCACGCTCGGAACATCGGAAGTGGGGGAGTTGTGATGGGATATTAGGGTCCGGCCCAAAATATCCGTGGGACCCAAGAGCAGGGGAAAAGCCCAAGGAGAAACAGGTAAAGTAAAAATAGAAGATTTAAAAAAAAAAGTTGTAACAAAAATGCTAATTGAATCTATAAGTTAATTTTTTAAAAAATCTATGAGTGTAAAATAATATAAAAATGTTTTGAAACTATTAAAAATATGAAAATTAGTTAGAAAATTTGTGTAAGATTACTTTTTTACAATTGGAATATATGCAAAATAAAAAATCTATAAAATTCAAATAAATATATAGATTGAAATTCTCATTTAAATGTTCTTACGCTCTCACTCCAATAATCCTACGGCCTAAAGAGACTTGACGGTGGATGAATTACTCATTGAGCTACACCCACTTTCCCGATCAATTTTTTTAGGGGTGGGAATATTTGTTTGGTTTAATCGAATCGAACCGTACCAAATCGAACCAAACCGAACTGAAACCGGATTATATGCAATTTGATTTGATTTTGGTAGTATTTCTTCCAAATCGTATTATACCGAACCGAAATTGATAAAAACCGAACAAAACCGAACCGAACTAAAGAAATTCAATAAAACCTTCATATATTATTAAAAAATAACAAATCCAGACTGAAACAAACTGAACTAAACTAAATTGAACCAAATCGAAAATAGTATGATTTTTGTTTGGTACTAATTCTCCCAACCCGTTCCAAGCCGAACGTAGCTAAAGTAGCACTCTTTGAGTTCTGTTCTCCAGTACAACAGGAATGAAATCTTGTAATATCCATCATAATTACCGGTACAAATTAATCCTAATTAGTTGAGTAGGTGTCATGAAATATTATAAAACAAACGTAGTATAATTCAAATATTAACAACAAAAATGAAATACGATCAAATCATGATTTTTCTGACAAAATTTAGTTGTGGGGGAAGAGTAAATACTAAAAGCCCAGATAACTTTTTCAACCAATTTTGTTGATTGAAATATGTTTTTTTAACGTCAAAACGGATGGCTTATATTGATATCACAATATGCAGATATGGGTTAGAAAAGCAAAAAGATCGCTGGCAACCGCCGACCCTCTAACCAGACTCAGAGTTAATTACATATAAAGAAGCAATATAACTCGTTGATCCATTAATGAGCGCAACTGAGCCAAAGACGATTAACGCAGACCTCCTGTCACTCAATCCTAATGCAAGAGTCTTACAACAATATAAGTAACCAACAGAAAAATAAACAGTTTGATCATTAAAAATAAATAACAAGCAATCAGTAAAATTAAAATACTGCTTCCAAACCCTAAACTCTCCTGCATTCCATCATTCCATGGTGGCTGTTCATAAGGGGGACGGTCCAACAGTACTGTAGGTCTGTAGCTTCTTCCGCTCCTTGGCTCCGATCCAGATCTGTTCCATCCCGTAGCCTCACGCTTCATATATGACCTTCTGCTGCTAAGGGTACACTACCTTTGACCGCCATATAGGGGTAGTGGTCTGGCGAAGAACAGAGCCTCACGACAGGCGGACGAAAGCTGCATATAAAAGCCACACTTCGTTGAAGACGAAAGCGGAGAAAAACAACCCATAAATCTAGAAGAGACGGCCACCTAGAAAGAAAAGCTCTCATAATTAAAAAAGTTCGATAAAGGCAAGAATGTTATCGAAGTATCTTTAAATAAAACTAGATACCCAACTAATACTTTCCAGGAGTGTTTCCAAAAATATTATTCCCTTCATATTTTAAAGTTTATTACACTATCTTTTATGGGATTTATCATGCATGTAAAAATTTGTCATTTTTTTGGTAAATTTTCCTTTTAAAAATAGTAGTTAAAATACTCAAGTACACTTACATTTTTTACTTTTTATTCTCTTTTCATACTTTTAGATCTCCTCTCATACTTTTTCTACTCTATTCATTATATCTACTACTTTCCTCGTAATGTGTCAAAGCTAACATAGCAATCTTCGTCCAAAAGGTTGAATACCCAACCAGTGGCGGAACCAGGACTCGTGACTCGCAGGGGCACAATAACAAAGAAATGGTATACTAGTCTAGAAAAAAATCATATGCATCACGAGTATAGCAATAAACAAAACTATACAATTTAAATAAAACCACTATTTTTGGAATGATCTGTTGCACCCATTAAAATCACTTTGTGGAAATTTAAAGTCACGCGGTTGGCAAAGACCTTTTCTCAAATAACGTCTCTTCAACTCATCTCTAATATTAACATCATAAGTCTCAATCGGCATAACTTTTCTGTCCAGCACTTTTCTGTCTGAACGCCGTCCGAACACCGGCGTTTGGGGCGGTTCCCGGCGGAATATTTTGATGCAAATTTTTGAGCATGTTCCTCATCAAGTCTAGTTTATCCATACCAAACTTCAGCTCAAAATTCGATCGGGAAGGCAGTCAAATAATTCGTTGAAGTTAACTGTGCCAAATTATACATAGAAAAACACAGTTAACTTCAACGAATTATTTGACTGCCTTCCCGATCGAATTTTGACCTGAAATTTGGTATGGATAAACTAGACTTGATGAAGAACATGCTCAAAAAATTTTATCAAAACATTTCACCCGGAACCGCCCCAAACGGCAGTGTTCGGACGGCGTTCGGACCGGGAGGTGCTGGACCTGAGAATTTTCCAATATATATATATATATATATATATATATATATATATATATATTTATATATTTATCACCGCAGGGGCACGGGCACCCCGTAGCCCTAGGGTGGGTCCGCCCCTGTCCCCAATCCCAAGGACCCCCCACCCCGACCCGACAGGATGGTGGGGGAGTAAATCACGGTGACTCAGTCGGCAAAGCGGCAGTAGGCCTTTACCCGTTCGCACCAGAGGGCTAACCTTATTTCAGGTTCTGAAAACCCCCTTTTGGCCGCTGCGGGATTCAAACCTTGGTCTACGTCCAATTTTTCCCACCGCTCGACCAACTGAGCTACCCGTGCGGGTCTAACATAGCAATCTTTAAAACATTAAGGGAGTACTAAAATAAAATTTCTTCTTAAAAATGTGAGTAAGTTACTATAGTCTCCACACTTGAGACATTACATTTTTATTAACAACTTTTATTAACAACTTTTATTATACTTATACACATAAAAAATTTAACTATTTCTAGAATTGATTGCGGTCTTAAATTTACAAGAATAGTTTGTGTTTAATTCTAATTGCAAAATATAAATATTTCCAAACAAGTCTTCTTTTATATTTATAAATACATGGCTTACCCATATCTGATACCATTTGGTTTTGTGGCATTGTCATACCTGACCCCCGGTATAAGTGCTACTTAGGTTTTTCATTACCTGTGAATTTATTCGCTTTTAATAAGGAAACCAGGAATCACGTCTGTTAAATGCGTATCGTCAGTTCAAGGAGCGGATTACAGGTTTTAAAATGTAGATAACAAACTGGAAGCTGTTGCTACAGGATTAAAGACAGGCAGAGGCTACTGCACAACTCAATTCATCTAAAGCATTATTCTTGGGTCTTTGTGGAAGGCGTAACCGGGATCTGAGCTACTACTGCACATGTTATCATTGAAAGTATCGTTGCTTTCCCTTTTGAGAACCATGGAGTTGCAGGAGCAAGGAGTTGGTGACGACAACTATTGAGCTCAAGGCCATCAACCCACCTATTAGCATACGGAGTATAATTTAATAAATACCGTACATAAATAAACCCAATACACCCATAATTCAATATCTTTTATTCAAGGTAGGATATAGCCGGTTAACATCCAATAAACCCATAACTCTATGTTTATATCGATGAGGTTTCCCAACATCATCATGATTCACGTGTCATTGTTAAACAATCCGAAACCAAATCATATGAAATTCGGTTTTGATTCGGTAATATTTTTTTCCAAACTGTTTGAACCAAACAAAAATCAAATAAAACCGGATTTTTTTTTGGCAAAAAATAAAACCGAATTTAAAAAATCAATAAAGTATTCTCTAAAAAGTAACAAATTCAAACCAAAATTTGGTAATCATTCCCCTAACCCCTTTCAAACAGAACCAAACAAACCGAACCCGATATGCCCATCCCTAGTACCGGATTTAACTAAAATTATATGACTAGTAACTCAAAGAAAGAATAGTGTTTTGCCTGATAGAGATGGTGTCATGGCAAAATCAAACTTGGGTAGTAGTGCTCCAGCCGCTATGGGAATTGTGACCAAATTATATGCTACTGCCCAAGTCAAGTTTTGATGGACTTTTGCCATGGTAGCCCGCGCAAGGTCGAATGCTTCAACGACCTGCCAATAGATCAAGGTGAGTTTTCTAGATTTCCAAGAATACCACATGGACCCATTTGCGGAGTATAGCAATGGCATGAAAAAGTCAACACACAGATGATACCATAAAACCAGTAGAATACTACCGGGACGCAAAGAATGTATTTGTACAGCCATTTTTGTACAACCAATTGTATCCTTCACACAAGATTTTTATTCACTTTAGGAGGAAAAAACCTTCACAAGAACAATTTTTTGTTCACACAAAATTTTGTGTGTGGAAAAGAATCTTGCAATTGTAAAGGCTGTATATGTAGAGTAGAGCATTACTCATTGGGAAGATAGGGAGATATATAAGGAGCTTTCTTTCAATTAGCTCAATATATATATAAATGAAACCTTTTGGCATTTTGATAGTTGCGTAAAGGAATTCAAGTAAACAAAATATGACAAGTATATTTCCTTTTTTTATGGAAACTTCATTTCAGCAGTAGTGATTGTACATCCTGACTAGCAAAATTCGAGGGGTCATGAAAAAAATAGGACTAGGTAAAAATTAGAAGAGTGAAAGGCTATGACCATTGTGAGTTGAAAAACCAAACCTGAAAAAGTCTATTTCCAAGAAGTATGATTGACGCTGCATTTGAGGCTGCATTTTCTTGTCCTTCAACTTGCAAAGCAATCCCAACATCAGCCAGAGCAAGAGATGGTGCATCATTAATGCCATCACCAACCTTCATTAAAAAAGCAAGAAACAGATTAGATGTAAACTAAAAGCCCTGGTAATGCTTATTTGGCTGAAGTGGCTAAAATGTGACTGAACCTACTGAACTTTCTAGAAGGAAAAGCGGGTAGTTGAATCTATTTTAGGCTTTCAGACAAATAAAGAAGTCAGAGGCTACTTATTTTGCATATTGAGCAAAGTAAGCCAATTAATGCTACCAAACGGGGCCTTATTCTTTTTACTGGCCTAGTTCCACAAATTGATTAAAAATATATGGCTTGTGGATCCTGAATGTTTCCAAAACTGTTATGTTTTATGAAATTTCATGTCAAACAGTGTGAACACACGCATGTCCATAACTTCACAAGTCTTGAACAAGAGTATTCATATATTTTAGAGAGAGAATCATTTAAATATAACACCAAATACCATGGCTAGATGATGGCCTGAAGCTTGAAGAGTTGTGATGGTAGCAGATTTTTGCTGTGGAGCCAGGGATGCATAAACAAATTCATCTTGTATCCCAACTGTGTTTGCTACTGTTGCAACTGCCTCTTCCCTGTCTCCTGATAAGAGAAAGGTTCTAATTCCTTTCTGTTGAAGCCTTCAATTGGTAATAATCAAATAAAAATCTCAGAAAGGAAAAATCATAAGATGATGCATAGTAAAGTTTTAAAAGAAATTACACTGGAGAAACTGATAAAAAAACATCTTTCAAGTGACTGCATGGTTTTAAGAAATGCATAATAACCACTTCCTATTTACTATATTTCTCAACATTCTAATTTCAGAAGAGTATTTATTATGCCTATAAATGTCAATAAAGGAAGGGCCTCGTACCTCTTAATTGTAGACTTAGCATCATCACGTAAATTATCAGATATTGCAATAGCACCTACAATGCCTTCACCCTCCCAACCAACATACACAACTGTCGTGGAATGGCTTGATGATGAACTGCTTTGCGATTCATGCATCAGAGACTGCTCAAGACTCTTTAAATCTGAGAAGCTTGTTTTTTTACTAAAGCGTTCACTAACCCATTCCAACTTTCCAACCGCAACTAAAAGACCATCTACTTCAGCCATTGTTCCTGAGCCTGCTTCTGCTAATTGTCCTTGTGTAACAGGTATATCCAAATTTAATGATTCTGCCTTGCCTAAAATAGCTTTGGCGAGAGGATGTGATGCTGTTTTCTCCACAGCAGCAGCAGTTCGAAGAATATCTAATTGTTTACAACCCATAGATGCAACAGCAGACACAGCAGGTTTTCCTTCAGTGAGGGTTCCTGTCTGCAAGTTATTTGTGAAGGTCAAGCAGTACAGAATAAGAAAACTACTAAGACATTCGTGATTGTTCCTTCTATTCTTTTCCATTAAAATTTTAAATTCTTATGACAAGTGTTAGACATAATGCAGTAGTATATATGGTCAATCAAAGTAGATTCTGTTAGAGATCTGTTACAGCAGTATGTATGCATAGTTAATCTAGATTCTAATCATCAAGTATAGAACATACACTTTCCTAGATTAGCTATTATACTCCTATATATATTCAACATTCTTTGTTTATTTGAAACATAGAAAACATTTCCATACTTCTCTGTTTACATGGTATCAGAGCCTATGCTCAGGATGCTTCCCTAATTTTATAGCCATCACCTGTCACGCGTGAAACCCTAGATCAGCTTTCACCCCGTTAACAGTCCAGCTTTGTCAAAACAGATCCCTAGCTTCCGTTATAGTCCCTAGAATTATGTTATAGTCCCAGAATTATAAATTATTCTGCTGCTCTGAAAATACCAGTTAAGCTAAACTCAACTAATTGGGCACAATGGAGTATGTTAGTTCAGACCGGCCTTGAAAGCTTGGATAAAGATGCATATCTGAACAAAGATCCTCCTGATCCTAAAACCCGAGAATGGAAGCTTGATGATAGTGGAATCAGAATGGCTTTGTGGAACGCTATGGAACCTCTCAAGTTTTGCGTATAGCTCAAAATTATCCTACCACAAACAAGATGTGGGAACACTTGCAGTCCTCCTTCTCAGCAAAAGAATCTATTGCCCACACGTACTCTGTCTTTGGATCTTATTTCAGATGTGAGAAAGGTGACTCAGACCTTACTGAATATATAAGGCTGTCCAAATTAGCAGAGGAGCTGCACGTTCTTTTCCCGGTTACTCCAGATGTCACAGTTCAGGAGGAGCGGTTAGCAAAAATGGATGTGATGACATTTATTTAAGGGCTATCTCCGAAGTACTCAAATTCTCGTCCTTTGCTCAATTGCTCCTGAGTCACCCTACCTCTCAATCTCTAGCCTCGACATACCATCTTGCACAAGAAATGTATCCGGACAATTCAGTAACACAATCATCTACTGGTACAGATGCATCTGCTTTTACAGCTTTTAATGCCCGAAATAATGGAAAAGTAGTGAATCGGAAGAATGATCCCAATAAGAAGATCCAGTGTCATTACTGCAAAGAATATGGACACACCAAGTATAATTGTCCAAACCGACCGCCTCGATCTTATCCACCCCGCGTCCTCCTCGTGCTCAAATAGCATCCACCGATGATACAATAGATGTTTACCCCAAAGATTCTGGGCAGGTAGCATCCACTCCTCATGCCAATACAACACACTCAGTTATATCTTCAACTTGTCTTTCTGCTTGCTCATCATCCTGAATTATTGATTCTGATGTTACAGATCATATGACTGGGAACAAAAACCTCATACTCAACCTAGATACAAGTATAACTCACAACCCTGTTAAACTAGCTAATGGTTCTTCATGTACAGTTATGGGCATAGGATTCACCAATAATTTACCAAACCTAAACTTGTCATCTGTTCTTTATGTTCCTACCTTTCTGTTAGTCAGCTTACCAAGAAGCACAATTTTTCAGTAACTTTCTTCCCTACACGTTGTGTTTTGCAGGATCTAGGGACGAACCGGTTGATTGGCACATGTTTTGAGTCTCAAGGTCTCTATCGCTTCTCTGCTCCACCGTCTCCTTCGGCATACTTAATGAATCCAGTGTTCGTGAAGCTCATTGTCAGCTTGGTCATCCTTCTTTACCCGTTCTCAAGCAACTTAGACCAGATTTTTCATCTTTTCATGAGTTTTTTTGTGAGTCATGTTAGTTAGGGAAACACACCTGTCGTCATTACCCCCTAAAGAATCTAAACGTGTCGGTACTTTATTTCACTTAATTCATTAAGATGTCGGGGGACTTTGTCTAGTTACTTCAATAAATGGTTTTAAATACTTTATTACGTTTGTTGACGATTATTCCCTTGCAACTTGGGTTTACTTGTTTAAATCATAAAATGAAATATATGTCATATTCCGTGAATTTTATGCGTATGTTAAAACCCAATTTGATAGTTGTATCAAACAATTCGATCTGATAATGCAAAAGAGTATTTCTCTTCTGATTTCACACGTTTTTTTATCCGAGCATGGTATTATACATGAATCATCATGTTCGTACACACCCCAACAGAATGGCATTGTTGAACGTAAACACCATCATCTGTTGGATGTTGCTCGCACTATGATGATTCATTATAATGTGCCCCAACGTTTCTGGGCTGACGCAGTCCTCAAGATCAACCGCATGCCATCCTCTGTTCTTTCTGGAAGAATACCGTTTTCTCTTCTATTTCCCAAAGGCACTCCCTTTCCTCGGCCTCCTAAGATCTTTGGTTGTGTATGTTATGTCCATGATCACCGTTCAGGACATAACAAACTTGATCCACGTGCCATCAAGTGTGTCTTTCTAGGGTACTCACGAGTCCAGAAAGGTTATCGTTGTTATTGTCCAACCCTTCGTCGATATTTTACTAGTGCAGGTGTTACTTTCCATGAGTCACGTTCATTCTTTGATAGCACCACTAACTCTTCTGAGTCATCATATATATTCCAAGATCATTATGAAACTTGAAACTGTAGATCCTCCGATCTATATCACCCCTATACAAACATCACACAACTTGTCTCCCACCTTGCCATTAGATACAGATACTCGATTACACCAGACAACGAAGAAAAGCAACACAGAACCAAGAGAACTCAACCTCGTGCCATAAAACCGGAAACTCTCTTGTTCCAGAACCTCATCCTAATCCAGAACCACAATATGTATCCGAGCCTCTCCCTTCCGAACCTTGTGACTCACCTGAAGCGCCTCTTTCTGACCTTCTGATTGCCTTACGAAAGGGTACCAGGAGTTGTACCAGATATCCTATTCAAAATTACCTTGCCTACTCTCACCTTTCACCTGAAGCATATGCTTACCAAACATCCATTGATAATCACTTGTTCCCAGGAATGTAACTAAGATGGTTTAAAACAATGCAGGAAGAGATGGATGTCCTACAGAAAAATCAGACTTAAGATTTGGTTCAGCTTGCTCCCGGAAACCGCATAATTGGTTGTAAATGGGTTTATACAGTTAAACTTCATCTTGACAGCTCACTGCATCGATTGAAAGCCCGACTAGTCGCCAAGGGTTACTCTAAAGCATATGGGATTGACTATGACGAAACTTTTCCCCCGTAGCCAAGATGCCATCTGTTCGACGTTCTTTATACGGACTCAAACAATCTCCTAGAACATGGTTTGGACGTTTTTCAGATGTCCTTCAACAGTTTGGCATGACCAGAAGCTCTCAGGATCATTCTGTGATCTTTAGACATCATATGGGTCGACGACTCATTCTTGTAGTTTATGTGGATGATATTATCATCACTGGAAATGATAGCAGCGGAATTTCAGAATTGAAAGAGTTTCTACAATCACAGTTTCAGGTCACAAACTTGGGACGTCTTGTTACTTTATTGGGATAGAAGTCTCCCGATCTCCAAGGGGAATTCTTTTATCTCAACGGAAATATGTCCTTGATATGTTGACTGAATGTGGCTTACTAGGATTCAAACCAATGGACAGCCCAATGCTTACAACAGGGAAACTTCTTGAAAAGGATGGAAGTCCTATGAAGGATCCAAAGTGTTACAGGAGACTAGTTGGGAAACTGAATTATCTGACGGTTACCCAACCTGACATATTATTTCCAATAAGTGTCTTGAGCCAGTTCATGTCTGATCCATACACAGGCCATTGGGATGCAGCTCTTCATGTTTTGAGGTATCTCAAAGCCACATCGGGCTTAGGTGTACTCTATTCCGATCAGAGTCATTGTCGAGTAGTTGCATTCACAAAAGAAGGAGATGGCAGGATATCGGGTTTTTCGGATGCAGATTGGTCTGGCCGTCCTATTTCCAGAAGGTCAACTACTGGATATTGTGTCTTTGTTGGTGGAAATTTAGTGTCCTGGAAAAGCAAGAAACAACACATCGTCTCTTAATCAAGTGCAGAGTCAGAATATAGAGCCATGGCAGATGTTTCGTGTGAAATGATATGGGTTAAAAGATTACTCAAAGAGCTTGGAGTGTATTCTAATAATTTGATGAGGCTTGATTGTGATAACCAGTCGGTTATTCATATAGCCAAGATTCCCAAGAATCAAATGTTTCATGAGAGGACCAAACACATTGAAGTTGATTGTCACTTAATCAGAGATCATGTGGTTGGCACACAACCCTCCATCGATCATACCGGTGCATGTTAGGACTGAACATCAACTCGCAAACATTTTCACGAAGCCACTCTGTAAATTACAAATAGATTTTATTTGTAGCAAGTTGGGCATGATTAATATCTTCGCTCCAGCTTGAGGAGGAGTGTTAGAGATATTGCAGCAGTATATATGGTCAATCAAAGTAGATTCCGTTAGAGATATGTTACAGCAGTATATATGCATAATTAATGTAGATTCTAGTCATTAAGTATAGAATATACACTTTCCTAGATTAGCTATTATACTCCTGTATATATTCAGCATTCTTTGTTTATTTGAAACATAGTCTATGCAACATACTTCTCTGTTTACAACAAGTATTGAGAATTTTAAATGGACTGGAGGCTTTAGCTACCTTATCCAAAGCAACATAGTCTATGCCTGCCAATCTTTCCAGTACGTCTCCTCCTCTAATAAGAAGTCCCTTTTTTGCTCCTGTTTAATTTGAAAAACTTTACAGTTCAAGATTAAACAAATGCCCCAGATATATGATGTAGACTGAAGAGAAGACCTTTTAGTAGTGGAATTAAGGAAAAGGATAAAAGAAAATATAAAATGCAAAGTGGCATATAAGATAATTGTTTCTCCTATGTTTTAATTCTTTATATCAAAAGTTTCTTCAGTGAGTTTTAGTTCAAAATTTGGAACCAGAAATAGCTTGTAATCCAGATGTTTTTTTAGTAAAAGTAATACTTTCTCCATTCTTTTTTAGTTGCAACATTTCAATTTTCATGTTTGGCAATGCAAGACTTTGACCATTAATATATTTAATTTCCTATTAGTAAAAAAACATAAAAACCAGATGCTGAAAAGTTAAAATGAGATGAACTTAAAAATAATTTTCAAAATATTATTTTTCATACATTAATAAATCAAATGTAGTCAAAGTGGAGCATGTTAATAGTATAAAATTCAACATGTTGCAATTACTTAAGCACAAAGGCAGTAAGTTTGTTTGCTATCGAACTGGAATTGGAGTTGATACTAAAATGGAATTAGAGTCGATATTAAAAAATCTAGACATGCAACACTGTAGAATTTGAATCAACGATATTCCTTCAACCAGCAATATATGTTACTCCCTTTGTCCCTTAAAACTTGACCAGCTTTGAATGACACGTAGAATTAGAATGTAAAGATTGTGGTGAAGAGGATAGAGAATAATATTATCCAAAAACTTTTTACTTTAATGGGAAGGTGGCTAAGCTTTCACAGCTAATTAAAGAAAGTTGACAAAGCTTAGCAGAATGGAGTACATAATACGTACAGCTTCTGTCTGGTCGTACTAGACCTATAAGATCTCACTACTTACTATGCTATGTTAATCATTCCAGTCACTCATATATGGCTAGTGAGGTATGGTTAGGATCATTAGACAAAAGATAACCCACACATCTTCCATCCATTTATATCAAATCTCTAAATTAGTACGAACTGAGTAACACTATACACACATTGATAAGAGACACTAGTGAATCATTAATTTAAAGAACCAGAAGATATTAGATAAAGGACTAAAAATAAAAATTCAGTAACTAAAAAACTGCAATGAGGAACAACAAAAGACTGTATTTACAAAATGAGCAAGAGACAAAAATGATTATTAGCGCACAACTTAGGGACAAAATCAAATTATACCAACTTCAATGGTCCAATACCAAATATTGGTGGTAAGTTAGGAGGTGTATGTTGGTCACTTCTTTCAAAAAAGTCTCCCCCACGGCCCCACCAAAACAAGAAACATCCATACTACCTAAGTCATTACTATGTCGTCATGTTCCATGACGTGCAAGTCATCCAAAATGTCAGCCTTGCAATCAGTCAGCACTAAACTATTGCAGCTCACCATCAGCTCATGATATTTTCCATGCAAGTGGAAAGCCCTATTATGATGACGGTTGTGGAATCATTCCTTCACAGATAACCATTAGCCTTGGGGAAACGGTGGCACTTACTGCCACCATCAGGCATGACATCTATCATCTGTGTTTGTTAACTTTATCCCTTTCTATTTCATAACCATCTTGAACTAGCAAGGGAAATATTTTGATAGGGTTCTCAATGTTGTTCATATTACTATGGTATGATGATTTACCAAGTGAAGTGCCAACTAGAATCGCCGTTGGAGTTGCAAGACCTAATGCACAAGGGCATGAAACAACCTGTCAAAAGGGATCAATGTTAACCAATGCAGAGATCTATGCAGTTTTGGATAATATAACTGATCATTAAAAATGACATGAAGCTTCAGCAAGTAGGCATGCAGTTTCTCAGTTGAAACTATAAGTAAATCTAGAACAAATCCAGGCGGGAGAGGATGTTTCTCCAAAATTTTACTCATGTATGTGCCACCACATAAAGTATCCAAACTGCAAGACCGCAGCATAACCTCTGTTCCAAAATGATCTGTAGTGTGTATACCAAATCAAAATAATCCAGTATGTTTGTCTGGACAATGTAATCATGGCTCAAACTTTCAACTACAGTTATATGCCATTTCTTAAATAGCAGCCAAGAGTGACATGCAGTGCGGGCACCCAGATTTTCCATAGTGACTAGGACCCACGACATATCAGGGGTAGATATAGTGTCTTACCACGTGAATGGCACCTTTTTAGAGGCCCCACCTAATATTTAGATGATTTAATTTTTCAGAGCTGTTGGGATTAAAACGATGTAACTTTGCTATTCATCCAAACCAATATGATGTCATCTGGGTCCTATATTAGGTTTACAAGCTAAAAAAACTACAAACAAACCCATTAACTAGATACCAGAAATGCAATGACTCCATTTAGTAAGTTATCAACAGGTTACTATCCTCTTCAGCAGTGAGTGAGTAGGCCCCAGAATAAGCCCTTTGTATGTGTTTAGAAATTTTCAAGTTGAAAGTTAATATTGACTGAAGTTTTATTATCCAACATGATATCAAAGGATATTCCTAAAATATTCTGAGGTACCATCTGTAACCCAAGCCTCCCCATCACCAACCCATGACCTTCATTTTGACGGATATCCGATTAATGTTTGATAATATCAACCATTTTATTCTACTTGGAATCATGTCGGAGGCTATGCCATGCAACCCATGACCTCTGCCGATGCACCTTCGACAGTGGCAGTCAACTCTAACTTTTTGTCTGATCACCTTCAGTTGATCTATGACTGCACCATTGAACCATCTGAATTGTCTCTTCAAGGCGGGACAACCTGTGGAAGTTGGTACTAACCAGTCACCAGAATCAGTTTCTTTCTTTTCCATTTCTCATCATCCAGAACCAGTGACATATCTTCTCAAGAAGAAACCAAATGAAAAATAAGAAAGTTGATGTAAAAAAGAATGAAGTGAAGTTCAGTGGAGTTTAGTAAAGTTCAAGTTCTCAGTTTTAAGATTTCAGTCTATCTCAAGTAAGGCTCAACTCAGTGAAGTCAGTTCCAAGTGAAATTTTAAGTCTCAGTTTTCACTGTTGCGCTTCATATTCAAGTTTTGCATCAAGCATGGAACATTTGATGTTGGCGCTTCAGCTTGAAGGTGGTGCTGAAGTTAAGAAACCCTAGGTTTAGCCGGTTATGAGGTCCAATAATTTTCTGTATAAGCATTGTATTAGTGTTTGAAGTAGTTATATTTAGGGTTGTAAACGAATCGAATAATTTTGATTCGATTCGTGATTCAAATTCGAAACTGTCGATTCGAATTCGAGTAAGTAGAATACAAATACAAATACAAATCTATTTTTTGATTCGAATACTTTACGAATACGAATACAATACTATGATATTCGATTCGAATAATATTCGAATATATTCGAATTATATATATATATATATTCATACAATATATACTACTTCTTATGAATACATATAGTTCAATGTAAAAATATTAATAACAAAATATTCATGTAAATATTTTGCATATTTTAATTTAAAAATTCTTACTTTACCAGGTCAAAATAGCATAATTTACAATTAAAATTCTCCGTTGATTTATCTATATTGATATTAAATTTGAAGTGACTTCTATAAATGAATTTTGTTTCCTATAAAATATGTAATATGAAAATTAGTTAAAAGGGGCAAACTAACATCATAATTTTAATTATTTTCACAAATTAACTTTAATGTTTTTTGAATTCGAATATTCGAATTCGATTCGGAAAAAATTCGAATATATCAAATGAATCGAATACGAATACAAAATAAGATTCAAATTTTAAACGAATACGAATACGAATATTCGATAATTATACGAATACGAATAATATTACTACCTCCGTCCCTCTTATATTGGGTCGGAAGAGAGTGGCACGATTATTAAGAAAAGTGGAGTTGTGTGGTTGATATTAATTGATAAAGTAAGAATAAAGTAAGAATGATTTAGAACCACACAAACTTTACCAAATATGGTATGGGACAATTTTAGTGGGACTTCCCGAAAAGGTAAAACGGGACAATATAAGAGGGACGGAGGGAGTATCAAGTATTCGGTTCGGTTCGATTCGTTTACAACCCTAGTTATATTGAAAGGTTATGCGAATAAAACTCCCAGTATTCAACACATAAAAATCGGCATGGATGCCTGAAAACACGAGAGCATTCTCACCATTGATATATAATTTCATGTATCTAACAAATTACAATTCGTTTTTTAAGATGTCAATCAATACAGATATTATATGACACAATATAGGAACAATTGTATCTGAATATGCCAGTATGGTAGTATATAAGTGCATTATGGAATACCAAGACATCAACAGCAAGCTTTAAGCTAAGAAGCAGAGGGTCTCCATCTGGTCCAGCAATGGCATTAAGCAAAACATCAGGGAAGATTTTTGAACCGAGATAGTACCTAATAATCATGGCAAGCAGCATATATGAAACAGACACAAGTCACACAACTACAACACCTTAGTTGACACAGTACATCAAGACAGACATGTGTACCCATTATCATTTCCAAACAACCAATCACCACAAAATCAAGAGTACTGAACTTGTTCTGTATGTTATATGCCGACACTAATAACCATGTAATTATGTTACTTGCACGCCAATTAAACACCAGAATATTTTAAGCAAGGACAGAATAAACTCTGTATTATATGAGTACTCTAATAGATGGATAGCAAAATTGTAAAAGCTCAGCTATTGCTGTTATTACTGTGATCATAAAGTTGTGCAGTTAATAGGAGAGGGTAACACCAAATTTGTCTAACACGCTAGCAAAGAAAGAAAAGGTGTACCAGAAAGCAAATGTCGTTGCTGATAAAGTCATTACACTATACACAAATGGTCCGGCAATTGAATCTGCAAGCCTCTGGATCGGTGCTTCACGGCCTTGAGCATCCTCAACCTGAAAAGCGAGGAGAAGGATAATGAGAAAATTCCTTAAATAGGACTAAAACATAGACAAAGTGCACAAATAAGACCATCATTGTTTTCTTCCTAAAATAGGTCTTGTTCTATTTTAATATGATCAAATAAGTCCTATTTTGGAAACAAAACATTAGTAATCCTATTTGTGTAATTTGTCTATGTTTTAGTCATATTTAGAGCAACTTCTTAAGGATAATTTAGTATGTTCCACGCAGCGAACAAATCCAGGTTAAGAACTGGATTAAAGCATTAACTGAATAGTCCACCAGATACCGCCCCCCACCCTGCATTTGCCTCAAATATATTCACTATCGATCCAAGTACCATGTTAACAATCTTGGATATAGTTGAGTTGGAACCAGTGGATGTGGCCTCAATTTTTATTGGACTATCCTGATACATGATAAGGATATAACAATTAGATCACACAAATACTAAGAAAACAAAAACACATTACTCACATTTTCACCACAATGAGATTTAGAATATTTGGTTAGGATTTCACCACAATTAGACCAATCAATTACTCATAGTGCGTCAGGAGTAGCCTGTATATATAAGAATTATATCAGGGTGGATGAAATGGAAGAGTGCGTTAGGATTTTTATGTGATCAAGGTCTGCCGACTAGATTGAAGGGTAAGTTCTATCAGATAATAACGTAAAGTGTTGAGCGGTGAAGCAATGTCACATTACAAAGATGAGTATGGCTGAGATACACATGTTGTGTTGGATGTATGGACATACTAGAAAAGACCCTAAGAATGAGATAATCAGGCAAAAGGTGGGAGTAACACCTACTGTAGACAAGATACGAGAGTCTCAATTGCGGTGGTTTAGCCATGTGTAAAAGATCGAGTGATGCACATGTTAGTCTAATTGAGAGGTCGGGAGAAGAGGCAGGGAGGAGAGGGACAAGACGAACCAAACAAACGTGTATTCGAGTAGTCAGGAATGATACAACACTTCTTTGGTTGGACGAGAATATAACTTTGGAGAGAAAGAAGTGGGGGGGAGAGTATATGTGTGAAGGATTGATCTCTCTAATCTTCTTCAACTCTTATTTCATATGCCAATTCATGTTAGCCGACCCCAAACTCTTTTGGGACTAAGGCTTGGATGTTATTTTATGTATAATGGATATCAATGATTTGATCACATGTACTGTTTAAAGGAGTTATCTGAATTCATTGTGTGAATATTATGAGGAACAATAATCTTCTCACAAATACGAGTAACTATTAACCCCAAAATGAATATCATACACTCATACCCAATTTATTGTTCCTGCTGATACAGACAAGCCTTTCTCTTTAAATACAGGAAGGGATTCCCCAGTAAGCATAGATTCATCCACAACACTCCTACCTGCAACAACATAACCCTGCATAATATGACCTGGCAATTAAGCATATCAACTTAAAAGAATGAGAAAAGGTGAAATACAGAAAACATAAATTACTTTGCACAATACAGTCATTAGTGGAGTTGCAGATCTATTCACTTACATCTTCTGCGGTTGAGCAAAAGCTCACATCTTTTATGTCGGGAATGATTTAAATCAAATTTCTAAAAGGAGTGGGTGGTGCTTAGCTGTCCTAATTTTTCTCTAATAGGCTAATAGCCTATGCGGGCGGCCTAGGTAGTCTGTGACAGAACAGGCTTCTATTGATTTTTTTCCCGTTCTTTTGCTTGGCAAAATGATGTCTTTTTATGCATACAATATTTTATCTTGCACAATGATAAGTTAATATTAATAGACATGTATTTGTATAAAACATGGGGTGTTTGATTTTACATTCATGTTTTATTGAATCTTTGCTACTGGTAGCTCTTTTGATTCACAACTCTTCATTTTTTAATCTCATTTGAAGAAACCATACACAAAAACAAAACAAAATATATATATGTAAGGCTGTGCCTAGACTCCTGTATGCCCACCTAACACCTTCAATAGCACAAATTTTAATACATATGGCTACTGGACTATCATCTAGAATCTAATTCGATTTTTTTAACTCCATAGTCTGACTTCCATTGCAAAATCAACATGTTTCTATGGTTAATTTCATACTCATTTAAAGAAATCTGAAAATGCTTATATATGAAAGAATGCAAGTCTGCAACTGCATTTTGCAGATATAGAGCTGTCCTACACTTGGATGGTAAGGTATAGCTAACTGGTAAATGACTAAATGAAGATATAACATTAGAGATTCTCATGATTTTATGAGGTTTTGAGATTTAAGTCGCTATCTGTAACTTCAGAAGTACTACTTCAGTGGAGAACTAGAGACTTACATCTACGGGTATTGTTTCACCCGGCAAAACCAGCAATGAGTCTCCAACTCGAATATCATCAGTTGGTACTTCAATGTATATTGCATCAGAGCTGACCACATTGCTTGAGGAACCACTTCCACAAGGAGTAACCACAAGTCTTGATTTAGTGGATATAAGCGACTGCAAAGAGATTCCAACAACACTTTATCAGAGAGAGACTGAGAGAGATACAAAACGTAGGCATTTTAAAAAAACTTTTGAACCAAAGTTTGATAGATTAGGGTGTCAATCAAAACCCAATGTTATTCTGAGTATAACAATGAAACTTCTATTATATGATTATAAAGTTGATCTTTTACGACTCCACCCAATAAATGAAGTACCAACTGATGATATTCAAGTTGGAGACTCTACCCGATAAAATCATTTTTTGTCTCCAAAGGCCTCTTCAAAGTAAAGAATAAAAATAAACAGTAAGAACCGACTCTCCAAATGTAGAGAGTCTAAGCCCCTCTTTTTATTAACTTTTCAAGGGATTAATATGAACCAGGACCCATTTACATATATTTTTTTAAAATGAATGATCATTGATGATATAGGCTATATGAAGAATTGTGGAGTAAAGATGCCTTAAAATGCTCCTTTTTAAAGTTTAATACTGTAGTAATGTTCTCTGTAAATAGAGAAGTGTGGAAATGTTTTCTCTATTTCAAATAAACAAAGAATAGAGATCTCTAACATAATCTACTTTGATTGACCATATATACAGCTGCAATATCTTTAACACTCCTCCTCAAGTTGGAGCGAAGATATTAATCATGCCCAACTAGCTACAAATAAAATCTATCTGTGATTTACGGAGTGGCTTCGTAAAAATGTTTGCGAGTTGATGTTCAGTCCTGACATGCACCGGTATGATCGATGGAGGGTTTGATTGTGTGCCAACCACATGATCTCTGATTAAGTGGCAATCAACTTCAATGTGTTTGATCCTCTCATGAAACACTTGATTCTTGGCTATATCAATAGCGGACTGGTTATCAGAATAAAGCCTCATCAAATTATTAGAATACACTCCAAGCTCTTTGAGTAATCTTTTAACCCATATCATTTCACATGAAACATCTGCCATGACTCTATATTCTGACTCTGCACTTGATCGAGAGACAATGTGATGTTTCTTGCTTTTCCAGGACACTAAATTTCCACCAACAAAGACACACTATCCAGTAGTTGACCTTCTGGAAATAGGACAGCCAGCCCAATCTGCATCCGAAAAACCCGATATCCTGCCCTCTCCTTCTTCCGTAAATGCACCTACTCGACAATGACCCTGATCAGTTAGTGGTGCTATCAAAGAATGAACGTGACTCATGGAAAGTAACATCAGCACTAGTAAAATATCGACGAAGGGTTGGACAATAACAACGATAACCTTTTTGGACTCGTGAGTACCCTAGAAAGACACACTTGATGGCTCGTGGATCAAGTTTGTTATGTCCTGGACGGTGATCATGGACATAACATACACAACCAAAGATCTTAGGAGGCAGAGGAAAGGGGGTGCCTTTGGGAAATAGAAGAGAAAACAGTATTTTTCCAGAAAGAACAGAGGATGGCATGCGGTTGATTAGGTAATTT
The DNA here is from genome assembly GCA_945859875.1 of Cuscuta europaea. Taxonomy (NCBI): domain Eukaryota; kingdom Viridiplantae; phylum Streptophyta; class Magnoliopsida; order Solanales; family Convolvulaceae; genus Cuscuta; species Cuscuta europaea. The sequence continues at coordinate 16,433,872 of CAMAPE010000010.1, read as the reverse complement.
GCTGTGAGGACCGCGTCAGCCCAGAAACGTTGGGGCACATTATAATGAATCATCATAGTACGAGCAACACCCAACAAATGACGGTTTTTACGTTCAGCAATGCCATTCTGTTGGGGTGTGTACGGACATGATGATTCATGTATAATACCATGCTCGGATAAAAAACGTGTGAAATCAGAAGAGAAATACTCTTTTACATTGTCAGATCGAAGTGTTTTTATACAACTATGAAATTGGGTTTTAACATATGCATAAAATTCACGGAATATGGCAGATATTTCATTTCTTGATTTAAACAAGTAAACCCAAGTTGCACGGGAATAATCGTCAACAAACGTAATAAAGTATTTAAAACCATTTATTGAAGTAACTGGACAAGGTCCCCAGACATCTGAATGAATTAACTGAAATAAAGTACTGACACGTTTAGATTCTTTAAGGGGGTAAGGACGACGGGTGTGTTTCCCTAACTGACATGACTCACAAAAGAACTTATTAAAAGGTGAAAAATCTGGTCTAAGTTGCTTGAGAACAGGCAAAGAAGGATGACCAAGCTGACAATGAGCTTCACGAACACCGGATTCACTCAAAACCTGTGCAATCAACCGGTTCGTCTCTAGTTCCTGAAAAATACAATGTGTAGGGAAGAAAGTTACTGAACAATTGTGCTTCTTGGTAAGCTGACTAACAGATATAAGGCTATCTGGAAAGGTAGGAACATAAAGAACAGATGACAAGTTTAGGTTTGGTAAATTATTGGTGGATCCTATGCCCATAATTGGACAGGAAGAACCATTAGCTAGTTTAACAGGGTTGTGAGTTATACTTGTATCTAGGTTGAGTATGAGGTTTTTGTTCCCAGTCATATGATCTTTAGCACCAGAATCAATAATCCAAGACGATGAGCAAGCAGAAAGACAAGTTGAAGATATACCTGAGTGTGTTGTATTAGCACAAGGAGTTGATGCTACCTGTCCAGAAGCTTCAGGGTAAACTTCTATTGTATCATCAATGGATGTTATTTGAGCGCGAGGAGGACGCGAGGGTGGATAAGATCCAGGCGGTCGGTTTGGACAATTATAATTGGTGTGTCCATATTCTTTGCAGTAATGACACTGGATCTTCTTATTGGTATCCTACTTCGGATTCACTACTTTTCCATTATTTTGGGCATTAAAAGTTGTAAAAGCATATGCATCTGTACCAGTAGATGATTGTGTTGCTGAACTGTCTGGATACATTTCCCGTGCAAGATGGTATCTCGAGGCTAGAGATTGAGAGGCAGTGTGACTCAGGAGCAAAGGACGAGAATTTGAGTACTTGGGAGATAGCCCTGAAATAAACGTCATCACATCCATTTTTGCTAACCGCTCCTCCTGAACTTTGACATCTGGAGTTACCGGGAAAAGAACACGCAGCTCCTCCACTAATTTGGACAGTCTTGTATAGTATTCAGTAAGGTCTGAGTCACCTTGCTCACATCTGAAATAAGATCCAAACACAGAGTACGTGTGGGAAATAGACTCTTTTGCTGAAAAGGAGGACTGCAAGTGTTCCCACATCTTCTTTGTGGTAGGATAATTTTGAGCAATACTCAAAACTTGAGGTTCCATAGCGTTCCACAAAGCCATCCTGATTCCACTATCATCAAGCTTCCATTCTCGGGTTTTAGGATCAGGAGGATCTTGGTTCAGATATGCATCTTTATCCAAGCTTTCAAGGTCGGTCTGAACGAACATACTCCATTGTGCCCAATTAGTTGAGTTTAGCTTAACTGATATTTTCAGAGCAGCAGAGCAGCAGAATAATTAATAATTACAGGGACTATAACATCATTTGGTTTAGCACCATCTCCCATTTTGTATAATAAGAGATGATTTTGGATAGACGGAAGCTAGGGATCCGTTTTGACAAAGCTGGACTGTTAACGGGTGAAAGCTGATCTAGGGTTTCATGGGTGACAGGTGACGGCTATAAAATCAAGGAAGCATCCTGAGCATAGGCTCTGATACCATGTAAATAGAGAAGTATGGAAATGTTTTCTCTATTTCAAATAAACAAAGAATGCTGAATATATACAGGAGTATAATAGCTAATCTAGGAAAGTGTATATTCTATACTTAATGACTAGAATCTACATTAATTATGCGTATATACTGCTTTAACAGATCTCTAACATAATCTACTTTGATTGACCATAGTGCCTTCAAAGATGATCTAAGATCTATTATTGTTGTTTGTAACTCTACTTTCATACAATAAGTCAAATTCAAGGCTACTTCTTTTGACAGCAAACTTTGCAATCTATACAATTTGTTTTGCGCTTGTAAAATAAAAAATAATTGAGTAGTTCATACTGAGTATGTCAAACATTAAAGAACTCAATTATTATACTTTGAAACTGAAAGTCGACGGTGTTCCACATTATTAATACTCAATTATTTTAATTAACCGTAACATTAAAGAACGAAATACAACAACAACATCCAAGCCTTAGTCCCAAAAGATTTTGGGATCGGCTAACATGAATTGATACATGATATTGAAGCCAAAAAGAAAAGAAAGATAAAAAGGATAAGATAGAGATAAACATTTAAAGTACTGAGAATAGAAATATATCTGATCGTGTATGATACATTGATACGTGTGAAATGTCTCGATATTCAATACATTTTCGGTAGATGAATGTAATCCGTAACGGGACTTACACGTAACAAAAACCACGTTTCCACTGTCTTAACCGGAGTCGGGAATATATCAGCGACATCATATTCATAATTATTGGCAAAGAACTAATATTAAACCCTATTAAAGCATTTAGGTTAGTCCTGATTACCTTAGTAATTTTTATTCTCGTTATAAGTTATAACCAATATCAAAGAACAAATTCCTCCAAGTTTATATCATTTCTATGCTTTATATTCAAATCCGAACTTTATAATATCAATCATTTCCATGTGGATCAACCCGGTATTTACCGGTATTTTATAATTTTCTTTTTTTAAACCCGGTGAGGAAACCACCCATCGGTGGGGTAAATGCCGGGGAACATTTACCATAATATTTTACAGGTATTTTATTACAACGGCAATTGTATACTTGCAAGTTTGGCCTGATCAAAGTGAATAATTGTATGATAACAACTTCTCTTTGAGTCAATGAGTCTCGAAGATTTCTATGCCATTTTAGCCCAAATCATAAGAAAAGGGATCTTTATTCCATCTCATCTATTTAATAATGCTTATTAGTTAATAACAATCATCTTTATTATGTTCCGTTCAATTTTAACCATTTTAGGAAGTAAGACAATACAAATGGAACATCAAGACATAGTAAAATAGAAAATGGGACATTACTTTTGGGACTGAGAGAGCATTATACAGTTTATACTTTATACTACAACTTATGGACACAAAATGTAAATTCACCTGAGCTAAGTGATACTGTATAGTGGCTCTACATGGCCTGTCAATTTTTTATTGACATAGTTGGCTGGAGGCTGAATCCAGCCTGGTGGTCCAACTACCATTTTTTACTTTTACAATTCATGTTAGGAGATAAATGGAATCTCTCCATTTGTCTTCCCATCCCTACCTCTCTCTCTCTGAGGTAATTAAACACTGATAATTACAAGCCAGTAAGCAGCACGGTCGGAACAGTTCTGCTATTTAGCCTTCAAATTATGTTTATTTACATTTGAGGGAGGCCTCAAGTCTCCAACAGATAGAAACAACTACCAGTCGTGGTTGGAAGAAAAGTTAGAGGAGCGCTGATATAGTTTTATCAGAACAACCTACCAGTAACTCATTCATGTCACTAGATGCTTTGAGCCTCGCTCTTTCCTCCAAAGAACGCCCCAACAGAACAAATCCAAGAAGCATGACCTGCATGCTAAAATCAACTGCTTTCAGTGAGAAATCTCATACGGGTATTTCTTGCTCAATTATGTATCCACTATAGGGGTGGGGGGAGGCAAGAACAAACCGGTTCATCAAAAAATGATGCATCCCATTGAAGAGCAGGATTAAGAAGTGATACCTGCGAAGAGGTAACAGTTTTCAATTTTCAATGTTTGAGGCCTAAGACGGATAAGTATAACAGTAAATTTTATACTGTTAACAGTAAATTTTATAATGTTTGAGGTAACAGTAAACTACTACAAAGAAAACTGAAATAATACAACAAACAAAATGATGCCCAGCTTCAAACAAGTCATACAGCACTTATACTAAATGCAGCAAGCGATCCAAAGCCAACTAGAGAGTTCATATTTGGTGATCCCTTCATGAAGGCTCGTACACCATCAGAAAGCAGGTCTGGGATAAAAAACACTTTGGTAAGTCACTTGACATTAAATCGTATACAATGTTATAAATACTGTTTTTCTGATACAGTCAATCAAACAATTACAGTTGCAAATTCAGAGTCAGCGAGTCCTATAGTCAAATACAGAATGATTTCAGGTTGATATATAGCTACAAGATGACGGTATGAATTCCATAGACATCGGTGTGGCTATAAAACTAAAACAGTAGTTTTTTGATATACCACTCAGAACGCTTCAGCTCAAATGATAAGATAACTAAACAAGTCATTTCTTGTCATCATGGGCACCTTTGCAAGAAGTGGTGATAAAAGAAATTTCCTTATGATTATCATATCCTTGTTATGTACTCCATGTAATGATTGTAAGGGTGTTTTCCACTTTTTATCTATTTCCATAACCCTAATTTCATAAAAGTACCCACATAGAGTCTAATAGGTCAAGCTTGGCCATATTGGACTATCTACTTTTAAGTACGTACAGAAAAATGAAAACCACTTCATTTCAATTTGTGTTCGCTACTTCAGTAAACACCGTCTCCAGTCCATTTACCAACTTCAGTTTGTAAGCATTAACACTAGTCAACGGCATAACTTTGCATATAAAACCAACATGGAAACACGGGAAATAGATGCATCATCATCTTTGTGGAGGATCGCCTAAACATGTTTGTATATAAATGCAGGATGCAATTAGTTTAGATGTGGCTGTGGAGTGTTACACATAATATTTATCAATCCGATTCTAACAGAACTTAATGGAATGGGCAGACAGCAATTACTTTTGTGAAGTTTAGACCCATGAATGGTTAAGAGTAAGCACCAAGGGTCTGATGGTAGAAATGCAAATGGGACGAAAACCTTTTTCAAAAAAGAAACAAACTTTCTGTAGTAAACTATGATACTACAGTAAAAAAACATAACACAACCCATACTATTCAGCAAGCATTGTTTGTAATTGCGCAATGCAATTGCGCCTCATGGCGCGCCTCAGCTAATTCCTAGACTATGGCATAAAAGGCATTGCATATGGCGTTGGGAGTGTGGCGTACGCAATATTGCACTGAGGCGTACGCAATAAGGCGCTATGAGGCGTACGCAATAGGAGAAGGTTAGAGGGTAAGGGTATTATTTGGGTCCACCCGGGCCACTTTTAAAATTTTATAATTGATGTTATGATCCCTATTTCAAACCACTAGTTATTGATTGGATTTTTTCAGTCGATCAATCTAATTAATTAAAATTCTCATATCTTAGATTTTTTTTATAAACGATTCAGAAAGTTTTGGTATTCTATGGTACTTTGAAGTTTGAACATATTACTTTGCTAGAACTATGGCCTCTTATTCTAATTAATTTAAATTCTCATACCTTTATTCTATGTTTATTTTTTATTATGTTTATATGTGTGTGTGTGTATTACGCCTCAGGCATACGCCTCGTTGCGCAATGAGGCTTACGCAATATGCAATATTCAAAAAACGCCACGACTACGCAATACGCAATTTCGAACCTTGAGCAAGAGCCTCAATAAGAGTATAGCTTAGATATATACTCCGTATATTTTATTATTTGAGAGTTGAGACTATATTACAGGGGAATCAACAAGTAAATATTTCTAAAAAAATTTAAATAAAAATTACGTATCAGGATTATATTCATGCTATAGAGCTCTTAGTGAGTAGCACAATACATAATAACAAAATTTAAAACGTTTCAATATTTAAACCATACATTTCACCCTCAGAGATAATGCTCACTCTTCTATAACTCCAACGGGGTTCAGCTGATAAATTCAAAATTAGCTTGGCATATACTCCATAAAATATAGGGAGGGTGTATACTTGCAGTGTAAGAAATTAAGAGTATAAGACAGAACGGAATAAAATCGAAACCTTGAAAGGTATTACTGACCTCTTCCCGGTCCCAACAGGGCACCTAAAGCCAATGCACCTTTCAGATACGAATTGTGCAGTAGTTCCATGAAAGGTCCTAAAAAAGACATTTTACAATTAATTGATTGCGAAACTGAAATAACGTGTTCTTTTATTTGTAAGGTAGCCGAAGCAAAGCAAAATGCGTGTTCTTTTATTTGAAAAATGCGTTCTTTGATTTGCGTTACCATGGCCGACGTGGAAGCCTAGAGAGTGCAGTATATGGGACCCGTGAGTTCCACAACACAGAGCCACCAGCGTCCAGGCAAAAGCCACCCGATTCCTACTCTCCACCAGCAAAGATTCCTTCTTTGCCACCATCTCCTTCCAATTCTTCACCTTAACTTCAATCCCAAGCCTAGACGCTCTCTTCTTCGACGGGAAACCACATTCCGTCAGCCTCTTAGCTAGCTCCTCAGCGGCGTATCCCTCCGCCACGGAAGCAATACTAGCAGCCGGTTTCAGCTTCACCGCTGCCGTCTCGGTCAGCATGTTAACTACGGCGGACTCGACTCTGTCGTCGGCGGAAAGGATAGATTTGACTCGTGAGACGCACGCGCCACACATCATCCCCCTGACGTCCAGAAGCAAGGTCGAATCTTCCGGCTTCTCCTGCTTCGTAGGGCCGAGATCGAACTCGATTGCCTTGGCGAAGACGCCATTACGGTGCAAATGAGGATAGGTGCGGCTTCCTTTAAGGCTGGTAGGATTTAACCGGGAAGTCCTTACATTAGAGCAGTGGAAATTCGGAATAAGCCTGGCGTTAGATGACAGAGAAGAGCGGAGTATATTTACAGCCATGGTTATGTCGGAAAAGAGATTCCTATTGACGGGAAATTGAGTTAGGTCAGTGTCACCTATGACCGGTAAGTAGTTCCGCTGAATTGAGTTAGGTAAAAAAAAAAAACTTACAAAGGGAGTGTCACCGATGACAGGTAAGTAGTTTCGCTGAATGGAGTTAGGTGATACTGGATCAGTGTCAGTTTTTAATTTTTTATAAGGGAGTGTTTCCAACAAATTAAAGAAAAACATTTGGTCCAAAAAGGTGGAATATCCCGCCTCACGAACCCCCACGAATCCCAAACCGATTCGACAGGATGGTGGAGAGGTTAATCACGGTTACCCAGTCAGAAAAGCGGCGGTGGACCTTATAAACGTGCGCACCAGAGGTCCGGCTTTATTTCGGATTATGTAACCTCCACACGGCCGTTGCGGGTTTCGAATCTTGGTCACTTGGAAACAGTTTTAAAACACTTTTCACTTTTGGAAGCACTTTTAAAACTTTGTCAACACTTTACGTTATCAAGAATTATCAACTTTTATTTTTTCAGAATCATTTTTTTCTCAAATACTATCAACTTTTACTATTAAGAACTTTTTCCAAAACCACTTTAAAAAACTCTTTTTAAAAGTAGAAGCAATCTCAAACACTCCCTAAGAGGCAATTTTTCAGCTTATCAGGTTTATCGGCCAACTTTTTAATCTGACACGTAACTTTTGGTTTCGCGCGCTGAAATGTTTAATAATAAGAAAAAATAAAGTCCGAGCTACTTTTCTAGTTGTATTGGCTGAAGTTACTGTAGATATTGTTTTAGCTATTTTTCATATAAATTTTTCTTTATTTTATAATAAAATATATTTTAATAAGATTTTTTTCATAAATCAGCAAAATCAACCAATACAGCCACTTCGGCCAAAACTTCATAAATTTCAGCATAATCAGCTGATTCCAGTGTTACCAAGCAAGCAGGCTCTAATATTACAAATAGATTTTACGTGTAATAAATCAAAAAATTGGAAATTGTGTTATTGAGAATTATAAAAACAAAAATGATATGAATTGTAAATTATTTTATCGTAAAAGGAAAAGGAAATTGAGAAATATTTTGGAATGGAACAAAATAAAAGAATAAAAGAAAGCATATAATTTTGGAACAGATGGAGTAAGAAATACGTAAACATCAATACCTTTCTAGTTTCTATTTCTAAAACTAGGTCCAAACGTTATTGAAAAATAAGTAAATAACTAGTTGATTTCAGTAATACATGATTTGTAGGCTGTCGAGTGTTATAATTTATTGATTGATTTTGTTAGGTAAAAGTTTCAATTATAATTAAATTTATAAATTTAATTAATTTCAAGGTGTAATAAATATGGTTGAATCTGGATGAGAGAAAAAGAAAAAGAGACAAAGATTAGATAAAGCAGCCTTAAGTCAAAAAGGTTCAATGGAAAAGTTTGTTTGTGTGAAGAAGTCAAATAATCCTGAATGTGCTTCTGCAGATGAATGATTCAACTACCGAAAGTGAAGTGTTTCAGAATGACCATGTCATGACAGGAGAAAATTTAGGAGTTGATAATACTGGTAGTGAGCAACCAAACAATAATTTGGGTGGATCAAATGTATCAACTTTAATTACTCGTCCTTTGATTTTGGATATTTATGATCTTGCTGATTGGGGGAATCTAGATGGCAAAACAAGAGATATTGTAATTGAAAAGGCTCTATAAGAGAAACACAACTCAACTATCCTCTTGATGCTAAGCCTAGACATTTCTCAAATGCCTACTACACTAGAAACATGAAAAATAAGGAAGGTGAAGATAGACCATGTTTGGTGTACTCAAAGAAAGTGGATAAAATGTTTTGTTTTTGTTGCAAGTTGTTCAAAACAAAACAGGGGCCTAATCTTTTAGCGAATTAAGGATTCAATGATTGGAAACGTTTGAGTGAGAAACTTTCTAGTCATGAAAAAGTTTTCAACATTCTGGTAATGTGCAAAAATGGACTGATACAAAGATGAGATTAGCAAAAGCAAAAACAATTGATTTTGCCATTCAGGAAAATCTTGCCAAAGAGAAGAAGCATTGGAGAGATGTTCTTAAGAGAATAATTGCTTTAGTTAAGACTCTTGCAAAAAAATCCATTGCCTTTTGTGGAAAGTCTGAAAAATTATATGAGGACAATAATGGATTTTTTTAGCAATCATTTAGATGCTTGCTGAGTTTGATCTTGTTATGCAAGAGCATGTGAGACGTATTCAATCTAAGGAGATTCATTATCATTATCTTAGTCACAAATTCAGAATGAATTGATTTTGAAATTAGCCTTGGGTGTTAAAAGGACAATTATCTCACATATCAAGGCTGCTAAATATTTTTCAATCATTCTTGATTGCACACCCGATTCCAGTCACAAAGAGCAAATGACTTTGATTGTAAGGTGTGTGGATATGTCATCAAACAAACCTCAAGTTTTTGAATTTCTCTTAGAGATTATCGAAGTGCTTGATACATCTGGATTAGGGCTCTTTGATGAATTAGAGGGTATTTTGGCTTTATGCAAACTTGACATTGATGACGTATGTGGACAAGGATATGATAATGGCTCTAACATGAAAGGTAAGCATCAAGGTGTTCAAAAAAGATTATTTGACATTAATCGAAGAGCTTTTTACATGTCGTGTGCTTGTCATCGTCTAAATTTAACCATTTCAGATATGGTAAATTCTTGTTCTGGAGCTATTACGTTTTTTGGATGTGTTCAAAAATTGTATACGCTGTTTTCTGGTCCAACAAAAAGATGGGATATTTTGAAAGAATGTGTACATGGTTTTACTTTGAAATCATTGTCAACCACACGTTGGGAATGTCATCTAGAAAGTGTGAAAGCAATTACAACCCAAACTCCTCAAATAATAGAAGTTTTGATTAAATTGGGAAAAGATTGTCCTAATTATTCGTCAAAAAGTGATGTTAAAAGTGTGCTCAAATAGCTGGTGAAATTTGAGTTCTTATTGGGCATGACAATATGGCATGAAGTTTTGCACCCGATTAATCAGGTCAGTAAATTGTTACAAAGTGAAAATATGTGCATTAATACTTGTGTTATGAATATTAATGATTTGATTATTCATTTAAACAGGTCAGTAAATTGTTACAAAGTGAAGATATATGCATTGATACCTATATGATGAATATGAATGATTTGATTATTCATTTAAACAAGTATAGAGAAGAAGGGTTTGATAATGCTTTGAACACAACAAAAAGCATTGCTCTTGAAATGGGATTGGAGCCTGGTTTTCCTAAAAAAACGATTGACGCGTAGAAAAAGTACTTTGATGAAGACAATGAAGAAGAAGATGATGATAAGTCTCCAGAAGATTCTTTTAAGTGTTTTTATTTCAATGTTGTGATGGATGCTGCTTTGATGTCATTGCAAACTAGATTTGATCAGATGAAAGACTTTCAACGTATATTTGGCTTTCTGTTTAGTTCAAGGAACTTGAAATCGTTGGTTCATTATAAATTGAAATAATCTTGTGGGATACTTGCAGATGCTTTACAAGATGGTGAGAAAGAAGATGTTGATAGGGATGATCTCTTTCAAGGAACTTGAAAATGTTGCAAAATGTTTTACCGGATGACAAAGACATTGTCCTTCAAATTCTTGAGTTTGTGAAGACTATGAGTTGCTATCCGAACACAACAATTGCTTATAGGATATTATTGACAGTACCGGTAACTGTGGCCACTGCGGAAAGAAGTTTTTCAAAGTTGAAGATTCTCAAAAAGTATCCGCGATCAACGATGTCTCAAGAAAGGCTTAATGGATTAGCTATATTAAGCATTGAGCATAATGTGTTACAAAGCTTGATTATGAAGCTATAGTTGATGACTTTGCTTAACAATGTTTAGCAAGAAATGTATTTAAATAAATTTTTACTTGGTTATTTCGAAAACGTGATTTTATTATGTTTAATTTAATGAATTCAAGTATTATCTTTATTATAAAGTTTTTCAAGTATTATTATTTTACATGTTAATTTAGAAGAAATCAAGTTTTATACTTTTTTAAAATAGGCCCATTTTAAATTATTCTCCCCTAGGCCTTCAAATATACATGGCCGCCTCTGTCTTACTCCATCATGTAGAGGGTGAATGAGAGTGTCACCTTCCGTCAAGGTTGCCCACACCTCACTTAACACTCCGACACACCATTTTTGTTTGGGTTGGAACATATTTGGGGTGAAAATGTCAAATTTAGAGTTTTCATCCCTAAGGTTGCAGTTAGCTTATAAAGCTAACATGTAATATCCACCCCAACATATAGTTCATTGTACCCGTTTTGTTTACCACCCCTAACCTCAATAGCCATTTTTCTTTTTATATATACACATTATAAATTAGCATGAGAACATTCACAAACATAATATAAATGAGTAACAAGTAGAGGGCAATTCTTCACATACTTCATGTACAGCTCACAAGGTTATTGGGAAGGATTTCTATGAGTTTTGTGATATTCCATGAAGTGTTCCTAAAAATAATGAGTAAGTGTTTCACTAATCAACCCAAAATCCATACCTCAAATGTCCTGATATATGTTTATATGAGTAATGATTAAATTAAAGGGAGAAAGAATGACATCAAAATAAATACTATACATGCAAGACACCAATATTTCAGCAATAAAAAACTAGTTAGTCATATTTTAAAAATTACTACCACTCCTAATAATATTGCTAGCACTTCTCTCATTTAAAATCACAAATTGTTTTTCCATAAAGTAGTGACAAAAAAAGGAATCATTGGAATGTATCATGTATGTTGGGACTTGGGAAAGTTCTCGCCAATTAAAGGCTCAATTTTTTAGTTTTTTTCTGTTTAAAGGCTCAAACTTTTAACATAAAAACATGTATTATCCTTATGTAAAGGAATCTTTGTTAATTTGGACTTGTGAAAAGTGGCTTGCAAAAGCCATCCACAAAGACTGCTAAACAAAAAGAGCTCAAATGCCATACTAACAATACGATAAAAAAAACTGCCCTAAACAAAGTCTTCCCAAAACAAAAGAAAGAAGCACAACTGAGGCTCCACCTCCAATAATTGTTGTCACTCTATTTCTACTAAAGCCTACCAATTTCTTTGTAATAGCCTCCGTCCAAAAGTATATACAATATTTCTCTTTTGCGTTAGGTTAAGACATTCAAAAAAAATTGAAATCCAATTTATTAGTTGATTCAGTCTAATTGTAAAATAACATTATGAAAAGAACACCCAAAACAAAACAATTTTTTCCATATAATTCGCAAGTCTTCTTGATTGCAAGTTTGGTGGACGTAGAATCAATGGTAATATTAGGATTACCTTAGATGGTTAGAAGATATCGTTCGGTGATATGATCTGTTACCTAGGTTTCATAATTCAAAAGGATGATCAACTAAATGGAGACGTATCTCATAGAATCAAAACATGATGATGCAATGGAAGAGTGTGTCATGATTTCTATGTGATCAAAGTATGCCGAATAGACTGAATAGTAAGTTTTATCATACAATAATTAGATTTACATTATTTTATGGTGAAGAGTGTTCGACGGTGAAATAATGTCACATTCAAAAGATGAGTGTGTCTCATACGCATGTGTTGCATCTTCTTGTATTAGTGCGCTTTTATGCTTGCGTTTTACATAATTTTAGTTGTTAAAGTTATAATATATTCAGGTACTTTTGATTCTAGTTGAACATATTCGAGCATGAAGAAACGAAGAAAACAATATTTGAAGTTGGAAGTTAATAAATGAGGAGTTTCATTCCAAGCAAATGAGGATTAAATCGAAAAAAGGAGAAAAAAATGAAAAAGTAAGAGATCGGGTTTGAATCCTAGTCACAAGGTAGAGGATAGGCGTGATGTACTAGTGAGCTGAAATGCATGCCAAGTTAAAAGTGTCAGTTGGGTTCCGTATCTACTTCCTAGTAAAAGAATTTTGAATTCATTTTTATTCTTTTTTAAATATCATTTACAAATAGACAAACAATCATATATTAATGTCTTTTAAGGCTCCAAGTATCAAATCTATGCTTAATTCAATTTTTTTATTTTTTTGGAACATGGAGCTCTCTTTGCGTGGTTAACCTTATGATTAGCCCTTAAGAGACACAACTGGTTTTCAATTTTTTTTTTGCCAAATTAATATAGATTTTGTTCGCGATCGGTTCCTGTAACATTAGTGTTTGCTCCTTATCGCTTGTTTCTTAACGTTTGCTACCAAACAACTAAATAAAGAAAACGCCAAACACCTTATACCCTAGCAAACCTATATACATGACACTATCTTTTTACTACACTTGCATATTATATTAGTTCAATTTTGATTCGAAATCACTTTGGCCACATTGGGAACATCATATATTAAGTTTGTCTATTTTTTTGCTTTTTGCGACAACTGTGTTTTCTATTTCACTTTTGTTGCACTCAAAATAGAAAAATGGCATGAATTGGATTATAATTTATTCCAGAGTGGTACTACCAACTTATAAAAAGAAAAAAAGGCCGTACCCGCAAACTATTTCGGGTTAATACCATGGAGCTTCAAATGAAAAGCCAACAACTCACATACTATGGTACAAGTTTGAATTTTATTGAATAGAATTTTTCTCAACCTCTTAAATAAATCGTGTCTGATGAGGTACCCCAACGATGTTGGGGCGAAAAGTGTGAGTAATGTGTAGATGCCATATGCAGTGCTAGAAATGGATGAACAAAAACCTTGCTTACTTCCATTCTTGTATTTTTATCACGCTTTTCTCTTTAATGATTATGCCTTTATACCCCTGGACGAAACAAATGGTTTAGTAAGTTTCATTACCTGTCAGTGTTAATTGGAGTCATAGCACTTGTTGTTTTCGAATTTGTAACTTGATTCAAGGAATGAAGGGTGGATATTCTATTCATATCCCGAGTGAAAAAAGAAATTAGAATTAACATGTTTTTAAAATCAATGGCAGCATTAGCCACGGGAACATTTGCATATGTTGCATGAAGAGATTATTTAAAAAAGGAGCGCATAAAACAAATGTTTGTGATGAAAGGGTTTTCCTACAATATGGTGTTGAATGGTGAGGTAAGGAGCACTATAATATAGAGCCTTTTCATTCTCATCTATCATAAACATGAACCATGCTACCCTGTAACTGTTCAAGATCGGGATGAATAATAGCAAAATGAAATGAAATATATTGATTGGAGAAAATGTAAACCACTTGGCGGGAGGAGAACTTATGCGTACAGAGCAAGGAGTTTATAATAAATTTGATTGGTGGCTCCTGGAATTGATAGAAATGATAAACCTTTTATGTTTTATAGCATATATGCGGTGGTACCACAGACAGTCCAATGTATTTGAAGCATGTAGTCTAGAGTGACTAAGTTACTGTTAGCACTTTAATCTTTATAATTATAATTTACCATGTCATATCTCAATAGTCTAAAAGTAGTTCATGCCTACATGGACACATCACACATAAGGATGACATCAAGGCACATATTTTATCTCACTGTTGGGTGTGTCTCGGAAAAACGAAGAAATATTAATTAAATAAAATTAATTAATAAATAAAATAGCTAAAAGAAAACAGAAAATAAGATGGGACAGAGTTTAGCCAGAGCTTGTGGTACGCACGATGTCCTTAAAATGTATTCGTCGCCTCTCACGGTGCTAGGAGCGTTGCAACGACCGTTTCCCAGGATACGGTGGCTAATGAACTAATGTTTGAGCACACAAACGAGAGTTCCGGTGAACGGGAACAAAGGAGAACACTCAGGAATTTCCGGAGTAGCTGGAAGTGTTTTAGAGGTCAAATATACGTGAGGAATGTATTGTGCGTTGTGTTTGAACGTGTGTTTGTTGCAAACCACCTGCCAGCTATTTATAGGAGGACTTGTTGTGTGTTAAATGGGGTGTTAATGGACCTGAACGTTGGACATCAATGACCAGTCCGTTGGGCATTAAATCGTCCATAAACTGTCCATTTAACGAAGCATTAAAAGACAAGAACGTTGGGCATTTATTGCTGTAACGGACCAGAAGACCCAAACAGAACACCTCGAGGTGTTCTGTCCGGAAGCCAACAGAGAACCTCTCTGGTCTTCTGGCACGGACAGAATACCTCATGCCCTTCTGTCGCGAACTGAAGCGGAGCGGTTCTATTTGAAAAAATTAAGGAACGTTACGGGAAGAAACAAAAATTAAATCGTATCTTTGAATGATAGATTTTTCGGACAGCATTCGTGTCCGCAGGTCGCCCGCGCACACGAGTCGCGGTTTTTCTTCTTCGTTTCGGTAGTTGATCGGCACCCCCATGCGCGTAAGAGAGAGCCTTTACCTTTAGGAATCTTAACTCCTTAAAAGAGGCTTCCCTTTATAAGGGGGTGAAAATCCCTTGAGTTTTCCGGTGTGGTATAAAACACACTAGAAACCCATCATTTTCCCAATTTTTCTATTTCAACGAGTGAACTTCGAGAATCAATTTCTCATTCACCCGTTATCCGTTTTGAGCGTACCATATATCGAATTGTAGCCCTTAACAAGGACAATCCGAAACCACTTTGACCCGACCCAAATCGGAAGTGGACCCCACTCAAATAATTTCCCCAAAATGACCATTTAATGCAATTTTTAACACATTTTTCCAACACTCACTCCACCCTACAGGACACATAAGAATCATCTATGGAGTCATCACATATATGCTATGAAGTCTGTTAGGTTTACTATTTCTATTAGCACCAGGAGCCACCAATAATATTTGTTATAAACTCCTACCTCTATACGCATAAATTCTTCTCCCGTCAAGTGGTTCACAATTTTGTCAAATAAAATATTCAACTTTCTTTTGATATTTATCCCAGTCTTGAACAGTGAGAGGGCAACAAGATTCATATTTTCTTGTATATGAAAATAAAAAAAACTTGTACATTATAGAGCATCTTGCTTGACCATTTGGCACTATATCGTGGTAAAAGCCACACTATAGACATGATTTTGATGTTCCTTTTCCAATACATCTCTTTGTACAACATATGCAAATGTTATTGCCAGTACTAATGCTAGCTACCATTGAATTCAACGACGTGCCAACTCCAATTTCCTGTTCAGTGGGGACATTGATAGGATTTCTTAGCTTCTTTGAATCAAGGTAATCATACATTATCATTACAAATCCCAACTCAACAAGTGTTATGATGACAACTAGCTCTGACAGGTAAGGAAATTTTACGAAACCATTCGTTTCATTCAAAGATAAATAAGCATAGTCACAAAATGTGAAGGACACGGTAAACAAATACTGGAATGGAGGTAAACCGGGATTTTAATTTTTCTATTTTGAACATCGTGCATAATCTCCATGTCTAATTACCAATACTAGTACAGTCCTCGTGCGTTGCACGATGCATGAGTTTGTTCGAGGAGTATAATTACCATTACACTTAAAAAAAGTGATTAGATATATAAGTTAAATATGTTACATGATCAGGGTTAAAAAAATAAATTATTGCAATAACTCGAATCCAGCTCAGGTCTCACTTCTTTGACACCCACAGAGGATGAAATCAAACCATTAGGTCTCAAAGGGAAGAAAGGGGCGTCAACCTTCAATGTATTTTCAGCCAACTCAACTAAAGCTCCACAAAGGTGCTATTTGAGAAGAAGGGTTTCGGCCAAGCTTAGAAATCGGCAGAGAACCAGAGAGAATAAATAGGCAGAGCAAAGATAATAAGGATGGTAACTTACCTTAACAAGGAGATACGCAAATTACTGCCCATAACAAGGAAAGTGTCGCGAAGGGAAGAAGCCGATCGCCATCAACGAATAGCGTAGTGCGGAAAGAAGAAAGAGCAAGGTGCCGGGTGAAAACCTAAGTTGAGTTGGGCTTATGAAAATAATGGGCCAATACCTAACACATTCTCCACCTTATTGGACCATAATGGTGTAGAGCACAACGCTCTAACACAAATTTGAGACTCATCATCACTGGATTGCCCGAATGATCACAAAGACACATTCAGGCAAACGGGTAAGATCACCAGGCAACTTAACCGCAATCAATGTTCAACGTGCGCTTGCACGACAACAACTTTTCGACAGAGAGACATTTAGTCCCCATGTCAGCAGGATTAAATTCAGATAGAATTTTAATCAACTTGATATCACCTGTACTAACAATATCACGTATAAAATGAAATCTAACATCAATATGCTTAGTTCTATCATGAAAAACGGGGTTTTTGCACAGTTGAATAGCAGATTGACTATCAGAAAACACACAAATATCCTGATTAAGACTACCAATCTCCGTTAGGAGACGTTTAAGCCAAATGGCTTCCTTGAAAGCTTCGGTAGCGGCCACATACTCGGACTCAGTAGTGGAAAGGGCAACTATGGGTTGAAGTTGAGACTTCCAACTAATGCAAGACCCGCAAAGGGTAAACACATAAGAGGTAATGGATTTCCTATTGTCTCTATCGTTAGCAAAATTCGAATCCACATACCCGCTCAACTTAACACCCTCAGAACACCTAGTGAAAATCAACCCATGATTAACAGTAGATTTCAAGTACCTAAGCAACCACTTAAGAGCTTTCCAATGAGGTAAACCAGGATTAGACATATACCTACTCAAACAACTAACAGCATAGGCAATGTCGGGTCTAGTACTCACCATGAGGTACATCACGGACCCAATAGCATTGGAATAAGGCACAGATTTCATTTTAGCAATTTCAGGAGCAGTCTTGGGAGACTGATCCTTACTCAACACAAAGTGGGACGCCATAGGGATAGAGACGGTAGTAGCAGAATGCATGTTATATTTACTCAAAATCTTTTCAATGTATGAAATCTGATTGAGTACTAACACACGCTTACTCCTATCCCTAACAATGTTAATGCCTAGGATCCTCTTGGCATCACCTAGGTCTTTCATTGCAAAGTTCTCACTGAGACGCTTTTGCACACCTTTAATGGCGTCACCCGAAGGACTAACAATCAACATGTCATCCACATAAAGCAATAAAAATACAGGCACAGAAGAAGTATTTTTAAAGTATAGGCAATGGTCGCACTCGGACTTGTGAAATTTCAAAGATGACATGCACTGGTCAAATTTGATATTCCACTGCCTCGGGGACTGCTTCAGGCCGTACAAGGCCTTCCTAAGCAAACACACATAATTACTCTTCATGGGATCCACAAAGCCCTCAGGCTGGGTCATATAGATTTTCTTGTCCAAATCACCATGCAAGAAAGCAGTGGTGACGTCCATTTGCTTCATTTCCCAATCATGATGAGCAACAAGAGCAAGCATAGTTCTAATCGTAGTGAATTTAACAACAGGAGCAAAGATTTCAGCATAATCAACACCTTCCTTTTGAGTAAATCCCTTAGCAACTAACTTAGCCTTATATCTAATGTCGTTAGGCTCTTCCTTAACCTTAAATAGCCACTTACACTCAACTACGGAACTATTGGGCGGTCTAGGAACTAACGTCCAAGTCTTATTCGCTCTAAGAGACTCCATCTCACTCTCCATAGCGCAAAGCCATTTAGCGGATTCATTAGACTTAAGGGCTTCCCTATAGGTTTTAGGTTCGTTAAGCTCAAGGGTCTCAAACACAGAGAAAGCAAACATAGAAGTATCACACGTATGGAAAGCAAAATCAGGCATGCTATCAGCAGTTCTCCTAATTTCTCTCCTACTTCTATCTCTAACAAGTTGGTAATCATGCAAAACATTATCACTAGGATCAGCACTCTCATCATGCGATTCATTGTCATTTGAATGCACATGAGAATGCTCCACCTCACTCGAAGTGGTGGTATTATCATGCTCAGAAGAATCATGCAATTCAGAAGAATTATGCAAATTAGAAGAATCATGATTAGCAAACAAAGGACTAGCAGCATATGGTATGGACTCCACCTCAACAGGTGTACTACTAGGGCTCGACTCAGAATCAGGAACTGACTTAACCAGACAAGGGAACTCGGATTCATTGAAAACAACGTTTCTACTTACCACAACCTTGAAACCTACCTGGTTCCTATCCCAAACCCTGTACCCCTTCACACCCTCAGGATAACCTAAGAAGACTCCTTTCTTAGACCTAGGATCCAATTTGTCACCTTGTTGGTGCACATACGCAGCACACCCAAACACTCTAAGATTAGACAAATCAAGGGGCTTGTTTGAAAAAACAGATTCAGGGCATTTCCCACCCAAGGGAACAGAAGGAGACCGGTTAATCAAGTAGACAGCAGTATTGACTGCTTCACCCCAAAACTTTTTAGACAAACCGGAGGTGGCAAGCATACTCCTAACCTTATCTAGAATAGTCCTATTCATTCTCTCGGCTATCCCATTTTGTTGGGGAGTATAGGGCATAGTTTTGTGCCTTCTAATCCCACAATCAACACAGAGTTGGTCCATATCCTTATTGCAAAACTCTAATCCATTAACGACTATATCTAACGAGATATCGTCTCTACCATACTTTATGGCAGATTTGACGTCATTGTAAGAGTCAGGGATGGCATTAAGTAACACTATGGGTGTGTAGTCATCTATGTGTTTATCACCGGCTTGCTTAATGTTCTGAATAAGCTTGTTAAACACATCTAGGTTCTCATCTATGTCTTTGGTCAGGTCAAGCCTAAACCTAAAGAACTTCTCAAGCAAAAACAATTTACCAGGCAAAGAAGTATCGGTATACAACTTATCTAACTTGTCCCACAACTCTTTTGCGGAATCTATAATACCCACCTTCCTGAGCACTGAATCAGAAAGGTTTAGGTAAATAGAGGAACAAGCAGTTTCATTCATCTCAACACGCTTAGCAACATCCTCATAGTCTAAATAGAGACCGGTCACGGCTCTATAGACTTTCTGTTGGATCAACACACATTTGATTTTCTGTTTCCAGATATCAAAATATGTCTTTCCGTTAAATGGAAGCATGCCATATTGATTGACAGCCATATTAACAGGAAAGCAAGCACAACACGCAAGAGAGTATATAAAAAATTTATCAGGCTATCAACCGGTACGAAGCAACTAGCACGAGCAAGCCGAGAAGACCAATGAACACAAGGCTCGGGTACAATCTCCTTGTTCTTTCGTACAAGCACAGATAAAAAATTTATTTACTCAACAGACAGATAAATGATTAATTATAACCTATAGGGCTATCAATTGTACGAAGCAACTAGCACGAACAAGCCGAGAAGACCAATGAACACAAAGTTCGGGTACAATCTCCTTGTTCTTTCGTACAAGCGCAAATAGGCTAGAATTAAATCAACAAACAAAGAGACATGATTTAAAACTAATCCGGACAGAAATATTTCCAACTTCGGACAACAAGTATCCAAACAAATATTCTTAACCGGAGAGTTTATCCACGAATCAATCAACAGAAAAAATCAAAATAAAAAATCCAACATGTGATTAAATTTAAACCGGAAGAAATATTCACAACTTTGGACAACGAGTATCCAAACAAAAATATTCTTCATCGAAAAATTAATCACAAACCAACAAGGAAACACAATTTAAACAAACAAGTAATTGTAATTCAACTTGAAATTAAAAAATGAATGAACTACGAATAAAAATCACACAAAGGATTAGAAAGCGTACCTGGGGCCGGGCACAGCCGGTGTCCTAGACCACGCAGGTCAGCAGCGGGGAGCGGGGGGAAAATAAATCCGGTGGCACTCCG
The DNA here is from genome assembly GCA_945859875.1 of Cuscuta europaea. Taxonomy (NCBI): domain Eukaryota; kingdom Viridiplantae; phylum Streptophyta; class Magnoliopsida; order Solanales; family Convolvulaceae; genus Cuscuta; species Cuscuta europaea. The sequence goes on along the minus strand of CAMAPE010000010.1, from coordinate 16,413,049 downwards.
GTACACCAAGGGTGTTCAAGCCAATTTACCTGAGCGGGGCCCGAGGTTGGGTTACCCGACTTACCATAGGCAGCGTGGGCTGCTGTAGGGCGTGGCTACAACGGACTGGATGGCGGCGGACTGGCGGCAGGGACTCGGACAGCAGCTTTGGCTCCGGCAGAGGCTCTGGACGGCAGCTTGGGCTCCTCCAGTGACCTTCAATCGACGGCAGCAACACTCCCTGGACCTCCGGCAGGCAACCCCAGGCGACGGGACGGCGGCAGACGGCGGGGGTGGCGGCGGCAGACCCAATGTAAGTTCTGAATCTTCCAGCTCAGGTCTCTAATTTCATCCACAAAGGATGAATAACACCACTATGATCACAAAGGGGGAGAGGGGCATCAGCCAGCAGGCTATTTCCGGCGACACTCCTCCGGTGAACCCAAAAGAAAAGCTCAGACTAATTAGGTTTCGGCTGCTCTCCAAAACGGAGAAAGGAGAATTATTTATAAGCCAAGGTCAAAAAACACAGGTAAGGTAACTTACCTTATCAAAGATATGCAGCGGCTTCAACAAGGAAAGAAGAGCAGGGGAGGATATGCGCAGAGCGAACAAGGAGAAGAAAGAATCGGTAAGTCCAACCCTGGGCCGGGTAAAACCAAAGAGTAAGTTGGGCTTATGAAAATAATGGGCCAATACCTAACACATTCTCCACCTTATTGGACCATAATGGTGTAGAGCACAACGCTCTAACACAAATTTGAGACTCATCATCGCTGGATTGCCCGAATGATCACAAAGACATCGGACTTATGCTCAAGAAGACGGACCCACACCTTCCTAGAGAAATCATCGATAATGGACAGAAAATATCTCTTACCCCCGTGGGTAGAGACACTAGCAGGACCCCACACATCTGCATGAACATACTCTAGCACAGAGGTACACTTAGTGGGATTAGGATAAGGGGAAGAGGGGAATGTAACCTTATGCTGCTTGCCTAACACACAAGATTCACATAAAGGGATGGAGGACACAGAATCCTTACTAAAGCAACCAGATTTATGCAAAATCTCTAAACCCTTATTACTCATGTGTCCTAATCTATTATGCCACAAAGCAGTTTTATCAGAACTAACAACATGAGCAGAATCACAGAAAGGCTGAGCATGGCACACATACAAATTATTCACCTTTTTTGCCTTAAACAAAACAAGGGAATTTTTCAAAACTTTCATGCACCCATTTCCCCATTTACCCTCAAGACCACTACCCTCAAAAGCAGCGACAGAAAACAAGTTATGACGTAAATCAGGGACATGCCTCACATTTTTCATAGTAAACACAGTCCCATTATCAAACTTTAAGCATACATCACCCACCCCATGTATTTTGCATTTCTTATTATCAGCAAGAGACACAAAACCATCATTGCAAGAATCATAAGAAGCAAACAGAGATCTAAAAGGTGTCATATGATAAGTACAACCAGAGTCAATCAACCACTCATTTTCAGTCATGTTACTCAACACAGAATTTGCAGAATCACAAACCATAAAAACTTCTTCATGCAAGTTATTATCATCTACCACATTAGCATGTTCAGACTTCTTAGGATGGGGACAATCCTTAATGAAGTGACTAGAATTCCCACAATTATAGCACACTCTCTTCTTAGACTTACCTCTCTTCTTCCCCGGGTCATTGTTATTGGTCTGGTTCTTATTGTTGCTACCCTTCTTATGGTTTCTAGATCTACTCTTAGACCTACCCCTCACAAGCAACGCTTCACCAGAATCCCTAGATTGACTGTTACTACCCCTCGAGTGTCTTTTTTTTTAATCCCGGAGGCAAACCACCAAAATCAGTGGGGCAAATGTCGGGGAACATTTGCCGTGTTTTATTAATTATCAAAAGAATACAGAGAAGAGGGGGACCAAACCAAAACCTCTTCAAGGAGGGCATACCCTCACAGAAAAACAACGAAGGAAAGAGAAGTTAAAAAATTTTGGGGGGGGGGGCTAGACCTGACCCAAAGAAAAATACACGTGAAACACAAATCAAACTCACAGCCTAATCGAGGGAATACCGAACTTGTCCATGATATAAGCTTTCCAGATTGGATCTGGCAGATCTGCAATAGCATTAAAAATGATCAGTTGGGCTTCGTGAAGACGGGCTAGTTTATCCGCCGGCCCGTTCGTTTCTCGCCAAGTATGCCTGAAGGTAACCCCTTTCCTATTCGCATCCAGCAACATTTCCTGAATGGGAACCCTCCATCTCCCCCGGTAAGGTTCCACTAAATGACCCAGAGCAGCCATAGAGTCGGTTTCCACCTGGAAGGAGGAGAAACCAGCGTCCATCGCCCACCTCGTAGCAAGAATCACCGCCCTAATTTCAGCCTCAAGCACGGAATTTGCCTGAAGAGGAAAAGACATTGCGAAGATGAAGAGCCCTTCTTTGTTTCTCATCATCGCACCACCGAAGGCACCTTGAGGTGAGTATGAAGCATCTGTGTTTAATTTCAGTGTATGAGGTTTTTGCCATTTGATGAATTTAGGGATTGTGCCCGTTAGTCGAAAGTCAGGAGGAATCAGCTTCTCTTCTATTAAAATGTTCCCAATCACCCGAAGCTTAATCCTACTGAAGCTATAAGCCCAGTTCTGGGTAAAATTTTTAATTTGAGCTATAAGAGTACCAGGTGTAGGAACCCTATTTTCAGAGCCCCATATTAAGCCAGAGTAAGATTTCCAGAGATGCCAACATATAATTCCTGGTAAATTATGTTTGAACAAGTCTAAGACAGATTTGCTCCCAGCTTGTAGCCACCAGTTTATAAATAATTGCCTCAGGTTATTATCAAAGCTCAAATTAGGAATACCACAAGTTTTCATGAAATAAATCCAAATTGGCTGAGCCACTTTGCATTTAAAAAGTAGGTGGTTCATAGAGTCGGCCTGGACTCTACACATAGGGCAAATGGAAGGGTTAAGCACCAAATGAAACCTGTTAAGATTATCAGTAGTAGGCAGGATGTTATTAAGGATTTTCCATTGAAAAATCTTAATATTCAGAGTTTGTTTAGGATGCCAACAGTGTTTAAAGGAGAAAGTGGAGCCCTTTTCAGTTCTGACCAGTTGGAAAGCACTCTGAAATGAAAACATGCCATCCTCTTCAGCAGACCACTGTAAGTCACCATGTTGATCAGTTTCACAATAATAAGTAGCTTCAGGATTAATATTGTAAATCCTCCTCCAAATAGGTGAGTCATAGACCTTAGGAATCATATTATCACCCCTAGGATATTTAGCACTAAAAAATTCTGACCAAAGAGAGCCACCTTTCTTCCATTTCCACCAGAGCTTCAAAGAGAAAGCTTTTTCCACCTCCTTAAGTGATCTGATGCCCAGCCCTCCTTCTTCAGTAGGTAAGCATAGATCAGACCATTTGATCCAATGGTATTTAGGTTTATTATTTGAGACTCCCCAAAAGAAAGAAGCCATTTTCTTTTCCAGAATTCTAACTGTTTTCATTGGTAGGATGTCAGCAGCCAAGAGATGCAATGGGATAGCACTGAGGACATGTTTAATCAGGATAAGACGACCCCCCTGAGAAAGATTCTTTTGCTTCCAAGGGGTAAGCTTAGCATCAAATTTGTTAATGAGATCCAAGCAATAATTATGTCTGTTAATACCTTTATGAAGATTAACCCCTAAGTATTTGATAGGCAACTCTGTCTTGTGCATGCCCAACAAATTCTGAATAATATGACCTCTTGCCCCACTATGTTTGCCACAAACGAAAGAGCTTTTGTCAAAATTAACAGTTTGACCCGAAGCCCTTTCATAAGACCTTATAAAGTCTTTGAAGTTCCTTAGAGATTTTGCCCCACCATTAATGAAAATGAGCAGATCATCCGCATAGGCTAAATGAGAAACCGGGTGACCTATATTGCCCATCCTAAAAGGTTGGATTCTGCCATTCTCAAACAAGGACTTAATGCCTCTTGAAAAAGCCTCCGAAGCAAGAATGAAGAGATAAGGGGATAAAGGGTCTCCCTGTTTAACTCCCCTCTTAGGTTTAAAAAATCCTTGAGGAATCCCATTGATAAGGATAGATAAATAGGTGGATCTGAGGTTATTCAAGATAAGTTGAGTAAATTTTTTGGAGAATCCAAATTGATTCAGAACATAAACAATAAACTTCCAAGATAATTTATCAAAAGCTTTAGCCATGTCAAGCTTTACAATAACATTAGAGCCTCTCACCTTTTTGTCAATAGCATGAACCATTTCTTGGCTAATTAGAATCTGATCAGTGATGTCCCTACCTTCCATAAAACCAGCTTGCTCTGGAGATATAAGCCTGGGCATAATCTTTGATAATCTGGTAGTCAGCACTTTAGTGCAAATTTTGCTGATAAAATTGGCAAGACAAATAGGTCTAAACTCTGAAAAAGAAGTAGGGGCTTGGGTCTTAGGTATGAGAACCACTAAGCAGCTAGACATTCCTCTAGGAATAGGCTGGCCCATAAGAAAATCTTGCACAGCTAAAACCACATCTTTCCCAACAATCTCCCAGCACTTTCTAAAGAATTTACCATTAAAGCCATCAGGACCAGGAGCCCCATTTTGATTTAAACCCCAAACTGCTTCTTTGATTTCATCCATGTTAGGTAATTGCATAAGCATCTGATTATCAGCATCTTGGACTAACTTGGGTATTTGTTGCAGAATGCTTCCAGCCTCCACATTAGAATCAACAGAGTAAAGCTGAGAGAAATAGGCAACAGCAGCATCACCAATTTGAGGAAGTGAGTTCACTTGATTACCATCTAGATCAGTAATAGTGGAAATAGTTTGCTTCCTGTTTCTAATTTTAACATAGGAGTGAAAAAAATGGGAATTAGTGTCACCCTCTTTGAGCCACTGAATGTGTGCTTTCTGTTTCCAGAACTTCCTTTCTAGCTTGTATTTAGAAAGTAGAGTAGCTTTTAGAAAAGACCACCGCTCCTTGTTTTCTTCATTAGGATCATTGATGAAAACATTTTCAGCTTGTAAAACCTCCTGCTCACACACTTTAATGGCTTCAAAAATATTCCCAAAATGTTTTTTATTCCAAGTCTTCAAATCCTTTTTAAGTGTCTGAAGTTTGAAAACCAAACCTCTCATACCACCACCAGATCTGCTTGAAAGCCAGCTTTGTTTAACTGTTTCCAAAAAGGTAGGATGACTAAGCCACATATTCTGGAATTTAAACGATTTAGGACCACTGGAACCACTTTTAGAGCACTGGACCAAAATAGGGTTATGATCAGACGGGGATTTGTCCAAGTATGAAATCTGGATGGAGCTGAAATGATCAATGAAGAGATTATTCAGTAGGGCTCTATCTGGTTTTCTCCAAACCCAACCGTTAGATCTAATACCAGACCAGGAGAACTGAGAGCCAAGATGAGGTAATTCAATAAGATCCGATGTAGCAATGAACTCAGAGAAATCAATGATACTCTCTAAAATAGGGGAGCTATTTCCTTTGTGCTCACAATGATTAGCAATAGCATTAAAGTCACCCTCCACTATCCAAGGATCAGACATAGTAGAAGAAATGGTTAGAAGGGAATTCCACAAATTCCTTCTAGTAATATGGTTGTGTTTACCATAAATTGCAGTTAACCAGCCTGTGAAATCATCCTTAGAAGCTTTCATATGGACAAATTGTGGATGCCAAGTAACCTCAGAGATAGAGACAACATTAGGGTTCCAAAAAACCCAAATCTTATTGATTGGGGAGAAGATAGCTTCTTGAAAGCCCAAAATCTGCTTAAACTCTGGAAGTCTATCACTGCTAATAATAGGTTCAATAGTTATTAAAATGGAGATATTCCACAGCTTAATTAAAGAAAAAAGTCTGGAAGAAGAGGCTTCCAGTCCTCTAACATTCCAAAATAAGAAATTCATTGAGATATGTTTGAGGGAAGTATGGAAAGCCTGTTGGCTGTAGTTTTGTCATGTGACTCTGGAACTTCTGATGTGGTTTTCTTTTTTGCAGCATTCCTAGTGATTCTGGGAGGTTCTTCATGGATAGCTTTCTTCTTCTTGGATTTTCTATTGGTAACCATTGTAAAACCCTCCTGGATTTCTATACTATTTTCCTCACCAATATGTATTGATGAATCTGAGTCCAGGTGTGTTGATGCTTGATCTGGGGTTTGTTTTGTATCCAGGAGTTCTGGGATGGATTCAGAAGTGGAGGGTGCTTTAGTATCATCAACTTGTTTTCTAAGTATATCAATTTTTGCTGCTATCTCTGGCCAGGTATCCTTCCACTTTTGAATATCTATCTGAGAGTTGGGTTTATGTTTACCATCTGAGGCATATTGTTTGTCCTGAAGTTCTTCATCCCTGACTATCTGCTTATGCAAATCTAGTAAGTAGATATCATCCTTGAATGCTGGCATCTCTGAAAGACTTCTGTTTTGTATTCCAGGAAAGTCATGTTGTAATGGTTGGTTAACTGCTTGCTTGCTAGGAGCTGGGAGTTCAGGGACCACAGGATGGTCCATAGTATCCAGGAATATCTCCTCACTGTCAGACTCATCATTAAGAGTTGCAGCTTTTGTAGATGTAGCTTGTTTGTCAAATGTATTAACAATGTCCTGGGCTGTAGATTTCTGTTTTTCCACCCACTTTTCTCTGGGCACAACTGTCTTAGGGGTCGTAGGTTGATGTTTGGGGAAAGCACCATTATTGTGTCCGAGATGGAAACATAGGGAGCAGTATTCCGGCCTGTTTTCATAGAGAACAGGCTGAGCAAAACCAGTAGATCCACAGTTCACCCAAATTTTATTTGGCATCTCTTTTGTCAAGTCAAGTTCCACACAAATCCTAGCGATTGATGGTTTAGCCAGAGTGGCTGTAGCCGAATCAATATGCAAAGGATTTCCAATCAAACTAGCAATAGCAAATAAGGCTCTTTTGTCATGTAAATGAATTGGGAGACCCTCAAAAACAATCCAAACTGGAACCACAGGGGATTCCATGTTTGGCCGGAATTCCGGAGACCATTTCGTAACACGCATAATATTACCTTGAATAGACCAAGTCTGTCGATTCCAACATCTGAGATAATCTTCCTCCGACTCAAAACGGATTAGAATGTGCTTCTTCTCTAAATGCCCCAAGTGGAAGGATCCTTTAAAACCTATGATCTCAAAGGATTTTCTGATCAATGCAAGACTAGGCCTTCCTCGGAAAAAATAGCCAACCAATGACCTTTTATGAGCATCAGCCAGCCGTTGAACGTCGGATTCAGGAAAAGATATAGCCGCTAGTCCTTTGTAACGAGACCTAGAGTAAGCAATAGGAGATTCTTTATTAGAAACCACATTAGCGAACGATTTGCAGGACCAAACCCTGCCATCAGGCAGTGGCGGCGGTGGAAGAGCCACCGCAGAACCTTCCGTCATTCAATAACCAAAAATCGCCACCACAAACCCTATTTTCTTCCGCTAAAAGTCAATTCTTTCTACTACCCCTCGAGTGTCAAAGAAGTGAGACCTGAGCTGGATTCGAGTTATTACAGTGGGCTTACGGAAATAGTTGGGCCAATACCTAACAATTATAATATGTAATTTTATTGTAATATGTAATGTTCTTATGATACATTGTGAAACATTTGAGATTATGCAAACGACGTTCATGAAATTAGGATTTTGAGATCCAAACAGTTGTAACTCTAACACATAAACGTATAATTGTTCATGGTTGAAAATAATTTTTTAAATAAGAGACTGACGTGGGTGAGAGACTGACATTTACTTTAATTGATTGTCGATGCATAAGAGTCATAATAGGAAACCGCCTTTTTTGAAATATAAATGGAAGCTTAACATGAGACAGTGTCACAAATAGTCGTGGTATTAAGACTTTCTGTCATGCACTCATACAATTGAGGACTTTACCCTCTAAGAACATCTCCATTTATGATCTTAAAATAAATGGTTTTTCTGTTACACATCATTGTCACATCACAATTATTCAATAAATTTTAAATAATCTCAAATCTTAAAACCTTTCATCAACCATGATACTCAAATAATTAGTTTTTCTATACCATGCATTAAATGCAACTTACTTACAACCTAAAATAATCCGGGATTCAAATCTTGATGCCATAATTTCTTTTTCAATAATCTTTCTAAATAATCTCTCACTCACAATGATGATCTTTAAAATAATATCCCACGTCATTCAATTAAACCTTAAATAATCTAAGGGATAGGGATGCCTTAAGAAGTTGTTCTCTTCACCTGATCAAAATATTTCTGATTTGATTTTGTTAAGATTTGGTCTGATCTAATTTGAATCTTTTTTATCTGGTCTGAATCTTTTGATCTGATCTGAATCCTTATGATCTGATCTGAGATCTTCTGATCTTATCTGATTTGAAAATTTCTGATGTGATTGAATGTTAATCAGCATCATCATCATCTTCATTATTTAATGATACAGTTGGAGTTACTTTTCTGGTCGAATAAAATAAAATTATTGTAGATGATCATTTAAGTTATTTTCATGTAACCTATTATTATTATTATTATTAAAATAAATTTTAAATGTCATTTATGTAATTCAACAAATTCAGTCAATTCAATAACTTCAGCTTGAATTTCATATCCGCTATGAAATGTCCTATTTTTTCTTTTCGATTCATCCCACAAAGATTATCTCATACCAAAATTGATAAACTTGTATACTTATAAATTATGCTACCTTATTTTATTTTATTAATTCAATATTAATCACATAAACTCATTTTCAATACCACACGATCTGTTATGTTTGACATATGTAATAAGAGATTTTATAAATTTTATTATAAGTTATGCGTAACAGCAATTACGTTGGCTCAGCTGATATTTCAAATATACCGAGTAATAGATGTGGGCCTCATAAACGTGACACCTAGGGTGATAGAACACCTTTCCCCAAACTCCAGAACCTTGCATGCCCTTCGAACATATCCCTTACCGACTATCTGGAAACATCATATTCCCGATTTCTCTTCCATTCCAAACTCCTTTGATCGTAACCTTCAAAGTATCTGACATTCTACCAACACTGCATCCTCCCTCCCTCCCTCAAACCGTCTTTCTCTTATCCGCTTCTAGTACTTATCTACCGTCATCGACCGACGATAACATGATGTTTTAGATCACAAGAAAAGTGGTGGATACCTCGAACATTGAATCTTCTCAAAGACCAGGCATAAGAGAGTCTTTAAAGGTATGACTTATACAACTTTCGGTTCATTGATTTGAATTTCAAACTGAAAATTTTATATTTTTTCAGAGAGATGGACGGAGATTCCGCTGATATTTTAGAAACGTCCTAATCGAGATGCTTCTGAAAGACAAATGCTTCTCAAATTTATTCTTGGTATTTCTGATATTTGGTAATTCCATTGTAATATATGCAATTGAGGGTATTTTGATGTTTCAATGCTCGTCATTTTACTATTTTGTAGATGCCATTGATGATGGAGTGCATTGTTATAACAACTGCTTGGAAAATATAATTGGAATGCTGCCATTTGGGTAAACTCCATCCTAATCTGACTATTTCCAATGTTAAAAAGCTAAAGTGTTGACTTGAAATCAATGATTTGTCTCAAGTGGCTAATTAAACTCTACTTAATCTGCCTAATGTGCCTAATCTTCATAATCCTGGTGAATTGTTCAACATTTAAAATCTCTAGTGCGGAATTATAAACAAACAACCTGCACATTTTTTAATCCTAATAATATAAACTTATGAATTCAAATAAATAAATTTCTGGGATTGGCTAAACTCTGACTCATTTTCCTGTTTTTCTCTTATAACACAATTTCCCGAAAATGAAAACAATGATTTCCTCGGCATAACTATAATCTGCCCAAGTAGTATATCTTTAAAACGTACTCCATATAAAATAATCTCTTGAAATGAATTGTTAAACTCTATCAAATTGCTTGTTTTATTCTTCTCTATTAAAAACTCATAATTATATTTTAGGTGATTTATACTCTAGAAAACATTTTGAATTTCGTAATACTAACTAACATAGTGAGTATCTTTCTAATATGACACCTATATATCATCTTAAACATATCTTACTCAAATGGCCAAAGTCTAATTAATCTGCCTAACTTGTCTTCATAATTTGAACTACTGGCCAAGTTTTCAGAATTTTTAATCTCAATGTTGAATTACAAACAAAGAACCTGCCCATTTATTGGGGTTGACTAAACAACGAATTCTTTAAAGATAATTTCTGGAAAATGAAAACAATTATTTCATGGGCCTGGCTAAAATATGCAAGCTGTATACCTTAAATCTTACGGAGTATAAAATAATCTCCTGAAATGAAACCAATGAGTTGTTTACATTTGCTAAACTCTATCAATTTGCCTATTTTATTCTTCTCTATATACTATGGAGTACAACAACAACAACATCCAAGTCTTAATCCCAAAAGATTTTGGGGTCAGCTACTCTATAATCTATATACTATGGAGTATATACTAAAAACTTGAAATTATAGTATAGGTGATTTGTACTTTAGGAAACATTTTATTAAATATTTAAATCTAAACAACAATATGGAAAGATTTTCTTGTATATTCGTCTGTGGCATAAAATGGGATGCCGCCCATATATACAAAAGAGGCTTAGCAGCTGTTACGTTAAAGGAGTACTGCATGCACGTTAAAGGAGTACTGCATGCGACGTTATACAAAAAAAACAAGGAAAGAATAAGTGGAATCCTATTCTACTTGATACACTACATAAATGTACATAAAAGATATTGTGTACAAATTAAAAATATGTACCAATATAATAATAATAAGTAACGGCTAACACCCCACCTCAAGATGGAGCATGGGGGTCACAAATGCCCATCTTGCCAAGGAGATATGAAAATTGATGTGCTCCAAGGGCTTTAGTAAGTAAGTCCATCGGTTGATCCGTAGTGGGAGTGTAGGAGGGTAGAATTGTTCCGGCTTGAATGTGATCACGGATGAAGTGATAGTCAAGCACGATGTGTTTTGTGCGTTCGTGATAAACCGGGTTTGAGGCGATATGTAAAGCGGCCTGATTATCACAAAAGAGACGAACCGGTCCGGAGTGTGTGATGCCTAAAGAACGGAGTAAATTCCGCAGCCAAATGAGCTCACACGTCAAGGATGCCATAGACCGGTATTCGGCTTCCGCAGAAGACCGAGAAACAGTCGCCTGCCTCTTGGTTTTCCACGATACGGGAGAAGAACCAAGTGATACAAAATAGCCAGTCACCGAACGTCGAGTGACCGGACAACTCGCCCAATCCGCATCACAGTAACCGGCGAGTGAGAGAGATGAGTCAGATCGCAACAGAATCCCCTTCCCTGGCCTTCCTTTAAGATATTTAATAACACGAAGGACTGCATCCCAGTGAGCCACTCTGGGATTTTGCATAAACTGGGAGAGAATATGAACGGAATAGCAAATATCGGGTCGGGTCAGAGTCAAGTAAATAAGTTTCTCAACGAGCCTCCGATAACGCTCTGGATCAGAAAAATACGGACCAGAATCAGATTGCAACCGATGGTTCTGGACCATAGGAAATCCAACCGGCTTGCATCCAGATAGCCCGGTTTCAGTGAGAACATCAAGAAGATATTTATGTTGACATAGAAAAATCCATGTTGGGTTCCTTGCAACCTCAATCCCAAGAAAATATTCCATGACACCTAGATCCTTAACAGGAAATGTAGAAGCAAGGTACGCTTTGAATTCTGCTATCGTGATTCGGTCATTGCTGGTGATCATCAAATCATCGACGTATATGAGAACACGAAAGATCCGACGATCTCGCTCTTTGGTGAACAAAGAATAATCCGCATGGGATTGTGTAAAACCATAAGCACGTAAAGAAGATGTGAGTTTAGAAAACCAACATCGTGGGGCCTGGCGTAGACCATATAGAGACCTCATCAAACGACACACCTTGCCGGGAGAGGAAGCATGGTAGCCCGGTGGTAGATGCCTGTAGACTTCTTCACGAAGATCGCCATGGAGAAAGGCGTTATTGACATCCATTTGGTGCAGCTCCCGATGACAAGAAGCTGCTACCGCCAAAATCGTACGCACTGTAACCATCTTAGCAACCGGAGAAAATGTCTCACCATAATCAATACCCTCTACCTGGCGGATACCGCACACCACCAGTCTTGCTTTGTAGCGCTCCAACGTCCCATCACTTTTGTATTTGATTTTGTACACCCACTTGCAATAAATAGCTTTCTTCCCGGGCGGCAAGTCCCGAATTTCCAATGTACTAGTACGTTCAAGAGCCTGAATTTCACGACTCATGGCCTCTCTCCAATGCGGATCACGTACAGCTTCTCGAAACGTACTCGGCTCCTTAGTCAAGGTGATAGTTGTAAGGAAAGCACGGTGCAGAACCAAAAAATGATCATATTTAATATAATGAGATAGTGAATAAGGATTACCTGATTCCGCCGTGAGAGGAAGGGCGTTGGCCGGGGAAGAGTTTATTTTAACTGTATTTAACTGCACAACATAGTCTTGATGCCACTTCGGAACCTGACGAGAACGTGTGCTTCGTCTCGTAAATTCGGTAATATGCCCACGGTCAACCTCATCCACCCTCTTGCCGCATCACTTCGTGGAATTGTTCTCGTTCGGCATCGGTACGTGCCAAGTCTTCATCAGCAGCCGCCCCATGCACGTATGTATCCCATGCACGCATGTCATTCTCGGCAGAAACATTATTCTCCAAAATAGGCTCCCCCAATTTAAAGGGAAATATGTTTTCAACGAATTTCACGTCTCGTGACACAAAATGGCGTCGGTTCTCTAGATCATATACCTTCCAGCCCTTTTGTGAATAAGTGTATCCTAAAAAAACACATTTTATTCCACGAGGTGCAAGTTTGTCTCCTCCATGATTCAGCTCATGAGCGTATCAAAGACAACAAAACACCCACAATTGACGATACACTGGTAGTTTGTTGTATAGCAATTCATATGGACATTTATTGTCTATCACGGGAGAGGACAAACGATTTATTAAATACCCCGCGGTCAAGACACACTCACCCCAAAAATCAATAGGCAAATTTGCATGAAAACGAAGTGTTCTAGCCATGTCCAATCTATGCCTATGTTTCCTTTCCACTCTACCATTTTGTTGAGGTGTATACACGCAACCGGGTTGAAAAATGATCACATTAGTCAAAAAATAATCCTGGAGACTCACAAATTCCCTCCCATTATCACTTCTTACAATCTTCACATTTTTATCAAATTGGCGCTTACTCATAGCTACAAATTGTTTAAGATTATTTTTGACTTCACTTTTGTCACGCATTAAATGCACCCAAACTGCTCTAGAAAAATCATCCACCACAGTTAAAAAATATCGAGCACCACAAGTAGACATAACACGATAGGGTCCCCAAATATCACAATGAATCAATTCAAAAGGTTCAATAGCTCTAGCACTACTAACAACAAATTTATAACGCGTTTGCTTGCCTCACATACAAGCATCACAAACTTGATTTCCTTCAAAGTCCAACAACGACTTATTCAAATGACCAAGTAAACGTAGAACTTTAATTGACGGGTGACCCAACCCAGAATGCCACACACCACTTGAGTCTGAACTTCCCACCGCATATGCCTATGTTTGTTCCAGACCCCGAAAAAAATAAATCCCTCCTAGGCGTTCACCCACTCCAATCGGCATCCTCGTAGGTAGGTCCTGTGTTACACACAAATCATTAGTAAAAAATATGTCACATTTACGGTTATCAATCAATTGTGCCAATGAAATCAAATTGCATTTTAAGTCAGGCACAAGCAGAACATAAGTCAAATTTAGACTTCCACTTAGAACCACACTGCCCACGTGAGCTGCCTCAGTCTGTTCCCCATTCGGCAACATCACTGCCATCGGTGCGATTCGCACCACCTCCGTCAGTATTTTTCCATTTCCGGTCATATGATACGAGGCGCCGGAGTCGAGTAGCCACTCGTTATTAGATGTCATACCTAAGAGTTTTTCTCCCGCAGGAGATGCCTTACAGTTTTCCATTAATTTGATGAAGGTTTGCCACTGCTCATCGGTGAATCCCGGCTTATGCGGGATCCCTTCCTGTCCTCCTTGTCCCGGTGCTCCGTCTCCCTGAAACTCACCCACATGCATGGCATGAGCAGCCCCACGTCCAGTGCCTCTGCCTATTCCGCCGCGTCCAGCCCCGCTACGGCCAACACCTCCACGGCCTTTTCCGCCACGAGCTCGTGCTGGACTTTCATACCACCACTCCGGGTAGTTTCCGGTCCTACGGAAGCAATTTTCATAATCATGGCCAGTTTTCTGGCAGTAGGAGCACTTGGCACGCTCTTCCTTCCCTGCAGTCAGTCTGGTGCGCACAGCAAAAACAACTGCTTCATGGTTTTGACCTCGTCCCCGGGTCATATTCTGCAGCCGTTCCTCTTGTACAACCATGTTATACACCTTAGTTAATGACGGTAACTCATCTGCTCCTAGTATATTTGACCGTAGGTTTCCGTAGCTTTCGGTATCTAGACCCATCAAGAAATCATGCGTTTTCTCATTCTTCACATGTTTGATAAACAGTTTTTTGAGGTCACAAGTGCATCCATTGCACGTGCATTGAGGCACATTCCGCACTCCATCATATTCATCCCAAAGGGCCTTGAGTCGCCCAAAGTACGTGGTGACGGGCTGCCCTTGTTGACGGCAATTCCGAATCAATTCTTTTAGTTCATGAGTTCTCATCGCGTCTCCAACGAAAAAACGTGCTTCCATGTCGTTCCATAAGTCACATACATTGTCCATATATGCGAGATTAGATCGTATAGCCGAATCCGCCGAAGTCATAATCCATCCCACCGCCATAGAGTTGACGGTGTGCCAATCTTCGAGGTCTCGTTCATTATTCGTAGGTCGTGCAATGGTTCCATCCAAAACCCCTAATTTCCGCTTTGCATGGAACGCGTTCTTCATAGCCGTGGCCCTTTCTTGATAATTGCTCTCACCTTTGAGAACAATTGCGCATATATGTAGTCCCGGAAAATCAGATCTGGACAAAAAATAAGGTGAGGATGGATCGTTAATTTTCCTCCGGTCACCTTGATCACGGCCGCCTTCACCGAAACATGTTTTGCCGGCCATCTTCCGTCACGTATGGTGTGTTCGAGCGGTCCCAGAATCAGTGCTCTGATACCATATTAAATCTAAACAACAATATGGAAAGATTTTCTTGTATATTCATCTGTGGCATAAAATGGGATGCCGCCCATATATACAAAAGAGGCTTAGCAGCTGTTACGTTAAAGGAGTACTGCATGTACGTTAAAGGACTACTGCATGCGGCCTTATACAAAAAATAAGGAAAGAATAAGTGGAATCCTATTCTACTTGATACACTACATAAATGTACATAAAAGATATTGTGTACAAATTAAAAATATGTACCAAGATAATAATAATAAGTAACGGCTAACACATTTTGAATTTCCTAACATTGACTAACTTAGTGACTATCTTTCTAAAATGACATGTATATATCATCTAAAAACATATCTTACTGAAATGACTAAACTCTGCCTAATTTGTCAAACTTATCTCCATAATCTGAATTACTGACCAATTTTTCTGTATTTTTAATACGAACAAACAACCAGCTACCTATTTTTGGGGTTGGATAAACAATGATTTCTTGAAAGATAATTTCTGGAAAATGAAAGCAATGATTTAATGGGCATAGCTAAACTGTTTCTATGTTGTATATCATTTAATCTGCTAATATAATATCCTGAAATGATATCAATAAACTGATGGGCTTTGCTTACTCTATCACACTGCCTATTTTATTCTTCTCTGTATACTTTAGTAAACATTAACAATTTTGGCTTTTGCTTCATTTGCTTGTGCTTCTTAAAGTGGTGTTCTCATTGTGCTTCTCTAGGTCTCTGGCAACTAAGATGAATATATGGAATGTACCACCGAGGTGCTGAAATAAAATCTCTTAATTGAATAGATGAATGTATAGCTTTGGAAAAAAACATCATGTTTGATTTTGGGTGTGCTGCAATTTTCATTTAGGGAACTACATTTAGAGAACCATTGTTGGGTAGGCCCCACTTTGTAGTTCTTTCTATCGGAATAAGAATAGGTGCCAAGAAACTGCATAAAATTATGGCTTTTTCTTCCTTTGCTTGTGCTTCTTGAAGTTGTATTCTGAGTTGTTCCCTGTTTTCAATAATATTTGTACCGTGGTTTCCATTTCTAACTATTAAAAGAAATACTACTACATATATACGAATTGTATACATACATGTTTTGATGATATTCTATCTTATTGTAGCCTCAAACATGAAAGAGTAAAGAAAGAGGTAGAGAGTGATTATGTGGTGTTCAATGGAAAAGAGTGCTTGTATTTATAGGAAATGCACGATCTTGCTATAAAAAATACACATTTCCCAAGAAATTGGTTGTCAAAGCTTATGGGTTGAGTTGTTGTACGGAGATTTCAGTATATGGAAACTTTATGTACATAAGTTGGGGGTTTGATTGAGCCTTTACAATTTCACGCGTGCACAAAAAGTTCACTAACAAAATGTCAAAATAACATTTTTCTTGAAGTGTCAATTTTGTAATTTCAAATCCTCACTTTTCATACTTTCCATTATTAATTTCAGCCGTGCACTCTTACTTTGATACGGGATATTGTTGTAATTTCCAGACTTTCACTTTCATACCATGAGATGCTTGGGCGGGAACACTATTCTCAAAAACCTTTTGCTTTTATATAACGATAGATGTCCTAATAGCTAGAGAAGGGCATGCTCGGTTTCCTTCTAAATAACTCAGATCTGATCTTATACATACTCCGATAATTACCCTAACAATGTCCAAATTTTTGTCAATTTAACTACTACGTATATACGAATTGTATATAATGGATAGTGTACCCGGGGGTAGCTTATCCGAGGGGTTATTACGGGGAGTAGTAAGAGAGAAGTCAGAGCAAGTAAGTAGAGAGAAAGTATATAATGAAATGTGGAGCGTTTATGACTTGATTACAAATGGGGAAAAGGGGTGCTATTTATAGTAGCAATAAATGCCGGAAATGGACACGTGTCAAGCGTCCATTGGCCGAGAGGTCACCTCATCCGGTTGGCGCTGGCAACCGCATGTGGCCGCATTTAATGCGGCTGTTGGATAGGGCGTTGTACAGGGTACGGTGATCTGTACGCATGTGGCGCGGATATCATGTCGGGGAAGGTACCCTCGGCTGTTAGAGGACTAGCCGAGGGCTCTGAGTACCGGGGGACCCCTTGGTGCCGAGGGCTCCAGGTGCCGAGGGCTACTGTTTTCTGCCGTTTTTCCCAGTTTCTTAATTTGCTTGAGAAACCCGTTCTGTGAGAGTTTAGAGCCTTCGGCCAGGGGGGCGAAGGCATCCCTGGTGCGCCTTGCGGGCTGCTTGGTACTCTGGGCGCTATGATTTGGGCCTGTTGGGCCTTCTGGGTCTGTTGGGCCTTTACTGGAGTAGTAGGAGTCTGTGGGCCGGGTGTTCCCGGGCCATATACTCCATCAGGAGTCCCTCACTCCTTTTGCCGAAAGGTACTTGAGGGAAAAGGAGTAATTTGTGTTTGTCCCCTGCCGTTGTTCCGTTGTAATTTCTGAGGTTGGTTTGTTGCTTGCATGTCCCTGCCGAAGGCAGTCCCTCAGTTACCCACATGTCGGGACTTGAGGGATTGCTTTGCCGCCTGTTGGAATTTTTCACCAATTTTGTAGTTTAATGATTTTCCCGAAGGGGTTCTCCAGTCCCCCACTCCTTGAGGCACTTGTAAAGTGGTGAAAAGGAGTAGAGTAGTTGTGTTGCTGTTGTGGGCCGAAGGCTGACGCTTTTCGTTTCATTTTGGGGGGATGCCTCGTTAAAAACCTCATTAGGGAAAACCCTGTGGGAAAAAAAATCCTAATGAGGGAAAAAGAGTGCACCGAGTTCCCCCAAGGATGAATCAAAAAGGTTAAAGCCTTGGTCTGAAATGAAGCGAAATGTTGATGCCGAAGGCTCTCATAGTCTGAGGGCATGTTTGTTGCATTGCCGAAGGCACGTTTGTTGATATCCTGTGAGGTGCCGAGGGAGAGTCCCTCAATCCATAAGATCGAGGGTGTTTGTGTTGTTTGCCGAAAGCGTGTTGCTGAGATGCCGAAGGGGGGTCCCTCAGTCCAGGGGACAAAGGGAGTTTCCTTCTTGTTGATTAATTGATGAAGGGGGTACCCAAGGGGTCCCGTTGCTTGTATGCCGGAGGCTATCCGTTTGTGTGAAGTTTAATAGTGATGACCCCGAGGGGTACGCTTGTTTTGTAGCCGGGGGTGCTTGTTGATGAAGTGACGTTCCCCGGGGGCTGCCTGGAAATTAATGAGCTGAGGGGTGAATCCCCGAGGGGTCCCACAGCTATGAGTCCGGGGGTCCCCTTTTGTTGAAGTGAAGGAGACAACTCGGGGGCTGCCTTTTAGTTGCTGAAGGTGTGTTCGCCCGAGGGCGTACCCCCAGGTCCCAGAAAGTAGCCGTTGGAATATGCCCGTTGGAGGAGGAGGACACGTGGAGTGTAGCCGTTGGCTGCTCGTGGGCGGGCGTCACCGGTTGGGTGAAACGACGGTACGTAATGATGGCTTTGGCCGCTGGGGGCCCGGATCTCGGCCCAAGCCCGGATCTAGGAGCCTATAAATACCCCAAGCCAATGCCATTCCTCCTTTACGCATCCAACATCCTTAGCGAAGCTCTGCCAAAATTTCTAGAGAGAGAAACTCAAGCCTTCGGTCGAATCCGCTGCTTTCAAAGGTCAGTCCCTCCTTCTTCAAAGTTCGTAGTAAGTTTCGTCCTGTGGCCTTAGATTAGGTGCTAGAGCCTGTAGAAAGCTTTCGGAATCTTAGGCACATTTCGTGATAAAAATGTCGTCCGAGAGTGATTCCCAAAACATTTCGAGGGACCCTTCGGTTGGTGAGGAGCATGTTTCTGATGCGGAGTCCGTGAGCGAGCCCTCGGTTGGTGGTGATGCCGCCATGGCCCTGGAGGTCCAGAAGGAACTTATTGCTGAGGTCGAAGCCGAGGGCTTCGAGCAAGAGTGTGAGGATGAAGACCTAGCCCTCTCATGGCAAGTAGCGGAGGACGAGACACAAAATGAGAGTTCGAAGGTTACAGTTGCTGTTCTCCCCCCCCCCCCCCCCCCCCCCCCCCCCCCCCGGTTCTGGGGAAGCAAGTAGCTCGAGGCCGCTAGATCCGACACCTTTGAGGGCAGTCTCCGGGTTGAAGAAGAAGAAGGCGAAGGCCGCTACAAAAAAGAAGGAGAGGGCTGTTGATCAAGGAAAGCCAGTGGACATGCCCGAGGGGTACAGTTGGTTGAACACCGAGGCCCTCGAGATTAAGTCGAAAGCCGATAAGGCAGATCTGTACGTTACTCAGCTGCACGTGGGGCCCTCGGCCGAAGTGGTGGAGCCGGGTCCTGACGACGTGTTGTCCAGGGCGCCCGAGGGGTGTATCGCCGTCCACATCCTCTCGGTTTCTATGGGACTTAGGTTCCCTCTGCACCTGTTCCTTCGGGAGTACCTGAGGTTTGTTGGTTTGGTCCCCTGCCAGCTTACGCCCAACAGCCACTCCTACATCGCGGGGTTCCTCCGGCTCTGCAAGTCCCGAGGGGTGAAGCCCAGTCTGGATCTTTTCTTCCAGAGCTTTAACCTGTGCCGAGGGGGGCACGAAAACGGAGAGGGATACGCGAATTTGCAGCAGATCGCCCGTTTCAAACTATTCTCCGACGCCCCTTCTTCAAACAAAGGGTGGAGGGAACGTTGGTGTTATGTGAAGCTGGACGAGAACCCATTCCCGAAGGAACTGCGCGATCGATTCCGAAGGCACGAAAAGATCAGGAGTGCTGCCCTCGAGAAAGACGGCCTAAAGCTTGCCAAGTTCCCGGAAGGGAAGAATAAGAATGTGGCGATCAAAGATTGCACCCCTGAGGAAGACTTATACACCCTCGGGTTCCGAAGGTACCGCTTCATAGGGGAGACCGACGAAAAGTATCCTCTCTATAACAAGGCCTTCGGAGGAGCCGGAGGTAGGAGCCGAGGGCTTTAGATTTTTGTACTTAGTCCTTTTTTTGTTTTGCTTGGATGTCATTGTCCCTTCGCTGTAGACCCGTCGGCCTAATCCTTTGTCGTATTTTTGCAGGTATCCCTGTGTCAATGGTGAACGTGAAGGGCCTTGCGCGGCTGAAGAACAAGGACCCGAAGGGGTCGGGACAGGGCAACCAGAAGCCCGTCGCTGCCCTCTTCAAAAAATCCGAGGGCGATGCCGCTGCCAGCAAAAGGAAGGCGGCGGCCAAGGGGTCCCCCCGGCTACCAAAAAGCCGAAGAAGGGGGATATCACCAATAAGGAGCCCCCGGTCGTGATTGTTGATGAGCACCCCACCTCCGGGGTGCATGTGGAGAAGCCATCGGATGGAACGCCGGCGGGGGCAGAGGAGTTGCTGCCTGTCCTCCATGTTTCTCTTCCGAGGGGTACATCTCTGGCCAGCGGCGCTGTTGACCCGGGGGCCATCTTGAGGGGCATAACCCCTGAGACGGATAGGGCTGCCCTCAGGGCTTATAATGATGCGGCCCTCGAGGACCACATTCTCCGCTCCTCCCTCTCGGTAAGTGTTCACTCGGCTTTCTTCCTCTTTTCCTTTGATCATTTTGCGTGATTGCCTTAACCGTTTTTGTTGTTAATCTGCAGGCTTGTCTAGCCCTCGGCGAACAGGCCCGGAGGCTTCAAGAATGGCGCCTCCATAAAGCGGAGCAGGACGCCAAAATGAAGGAGTATATTCTCAAAAACAACGAGGCGGTGAATCTGGGTGCCAGGCTAGAAGAAGAGCTTCGGCAAATGAAGCTAAAATTGGAGGCTGCAGAAAGGAACAAGGCTGATGCTGAGGCCGCTGCTGAGGAGGCCAGGAGAGCTGCTAAAGAGGCAGAGGATTCCAAGGCGCTAGCCGTCGCCAAAGCTCAGGAGGAGGCCGTTGATGCCTTCGTCGCTGAGGGTTGGAGAGCCGAGGGACGCAAGGTGTGGGTGTCCTCGATTGTGGAGGCACGCGTTGATGAATGGGCCGAGGGCCCTGGGTGGGAATGGATGGCCCGGAAGGGCAGAGAATATTATGAGGCCGGCGAATTCTTCACCCAGGCCCTCATCTATCGGAGGATGGCCCGGCACCTGAGCATTGAGCCAAAGGATTTCGCCCCCTCGGCATATGGCCTTCCTCCCCTGCAGCTTGATGTCCGTGAATCCCTTCCCGAAGGTGTACAACGGCCCGATCTTGAGGACACAGAGCTGAAGAAAGAGGCCGAGGACGACGTTGTTGAGGCCGGAGCGGAGGTATCGTCGAGGCCGGCTGCAGAGGACGCCCCGGGGAATGATGCTGTTGAGGTTGTTGAATGATTTTGTACTTGGAAATTTCTGAACAAACTTTTGTAATGAACACCATTGATCCTTCGGCTTCGGCCTGTTTGTAACTTTGCACTTACTTCTGTTCTTGGTGAATGCATGCTGCCTCCGGGCTTTTCACATTTGAATGCGCCTTCTGTTTGAATGTATGCCTTCTCCTTTATGCTTTCCTCACGTATGAATGTATGGTGGTTTAGTGATGGCCGAAGGCCATGTTATTGGGACTTAGAATTTTTTTGTAAATGTAGTGTGTCATGTAGCCTTCGGCTACTGTGGAGCCCCAACTGAAATGTTGATTAGGCCGGGGGGCCAATCTTTAGGACTTAGAAAATTTTCCTCAGTGTTGATTCCTTGTGTACTGTAGCCTTTGATTGATAGGTAGCCTTCGGCTATTAGGTCCCTTCATAAGTTGAGATGAGGGTGAAATATGTAGGACTCAGAAAGATTTCTAAGTGTAGCTTTTCCCTTGGGAGCCTTCGGGTGATGGCATCCCTTCTTGATGTATGAGTAGTTGACCGAGGAAAAAAAAATGTAGGACTTAGAAAATTTTCTAAGTGCTGTTGTATCGCATAGCCTTCGGCTATCACATTCCCTTAGCTGTAATATTGATTGGGCCGGGGGCCCAATCTTTAGGACTTAGAATTTTTTTCTAAGTGTTGCTTCCTTGTGTCGCCTTCGGGTGATAGGTGCCCTCTGACTCTGCATCACTTTTGCGAGATGCCCGGGGGCTACTCATTTAGGACTTAGAATATTTTCTAAGCGTAAATTGATGTTGAGCTTCCGGATGTAGATCCCTCCGGGTATATGAATAGGACCCTTCGGGGGTGATCGTGAGGCCCTTGTGTTGTATGAGTATTTGACCGAGGGCCAAATATGTGGGACTTAGAAAAATTTCAAAGTGTGTCGTAGATGTTGAACCTTCGGTCAGTGAGGAGTCTGTCTGAGGGGCAAATATTTTGGAATAAGCCCCCTCGGTTGGCCTTTGATGATTTGTAATAGATGCCTTCGGTTGTCGGGTGATATATTAGCCTCCGGTTGTTGTCATTTTCCAAAAGTGTGGACTTAGGAAAAGTGTGGAATCCTGTTGTTGTAAAGAAAGCCGATGAGGAGTATGTGCCCTCGGCATTCACTTGAAAAGTTGTAGAGTTTGACTTAGTCAGTTGTGTCCCTTGTCATGGGGTAAGGGCCCTCGGTATTAGTGCATAACAGATGCCCTCGGTATTTGTTTGAAGTACCGTTTAGTGGACTTTGGATAGTCCAGTCCCTTTGTATCGTTGAAGCCTTCGGTGCTTGTGTGACCGGAGGTGACCAAGCAGTGGGCTTAGCCATTTCTTGATGATATTTGTTTGAGTAGTATCCTTCGGGAAATAGGAGCCTTCAATTACCGGAGGTGTTCCCGTGGGGAGCCCTCGGCATGTTGTGATCTGTTGGAGTGTACTCTTTGATTTCTCGCTGAGTCTACTCCCCTTCCCCCCCTCTTTTTTTTGGTTGGTGGTGAAGGGAAGGCATCAAGAAACTTGGTCTCTTGGTAAGGCTGGGCCTATCAGGAGACCATCAGAATACACCAATGGCTCTCCTCCCTCGGGTTAACCTTCCGAGTTCCGAGGGGATCGAGGGTCGTTTCCTGGGTACAAGATATGATGGTCTGTAACCTGCCTCCCCTTGGGGGATGGCGCGGAAAGCGCCTCATTTTTGAAAGTCGTCCCCTCGGCGCTAGACATAGTCCGTGGCCTGCCACACCCTTGGGGTGGTGGCGCGGGGAGCGTTTCGGTTTGGAAGTCGAATCCTGGGCATTTCTCGTGCCTGTCATACCCTTGGGGTGATGACGCGGAAAGCGTTCCGTTTTTGAAAGTCGAATCCTGGGCATTTCTCATGCCTGTCATACCCTGGGGGTAGTGACGCGGAAAGCGTTTCAAGGAAGGGTTTTCATTTGCACACTAGTTGCAAATGGCCGGGGGCACTACGTGCCGCCGGCACCGATGGTGGCGCCTTCGGTATATGCGTCCTCGTGGGGTACGGCTTTAGAAACAACACTTGGTGTTAGTTTCGATATGTAGCTCCCCGGTACTTGGTACCGAGGGGTCTCCTGTAGGGACACTTGGTGTTCTTCTCCTATTTGACGTTGATGGGTGAGTTGTGTACCCCCGGTACTTGGTACCGAGGGGTCTTCTGTAGGAACACTTGGTGTTCTTCTCTTTGATGTTGATGGTGGAGATGTGTACCCCCGACACTGGGTGCCGAATGGTTTTCTGTAGGAACACTTGGTGTTCTTCTTTTTGATGTTTGACGGTGGAGATGTGTACCCCCGGCACTGGGTGCCGAAGGGTCTTCTGTAGGAACACTTGGTGTTTCCACTGTTGTTGAAGGTGTTGATGGTGTCGTGGGGAGGCCTGGGGCCTGTAGTTGGTATGAGGGCTTGGCCGCTCATGAGTGTTTTGCGGTTGTTCTTGGTGTCTTGAATGTGTCTTCATTCCTCAAAATTGGAGGCCTTGGGCCATAGGATAGTACATTCACTAGTTATGAGGGCTTGGCCGCTCTTACATTACTGATAAAATTTAACTAAGTGGTGTACATTCCAGTGCCTAGGGACCTCTTTCCCGTTGGGGCGTTTGAGCTTGTAAGTCCCAGGTTTGATGATGGCTACTATGATGTAGGGGCCTTCGAACTTTGGTGCCATTTTGCCTCCCTCGGTCGGCTGGCTGGCTTCCTTCCTCCGGAGGACATAGTCCCCCACTTGAAATTCTCGGGTGCGAACCTTGGCGTCGATGTAGCCTTTGACTTGCCTTCGATAGTTTTCTGCCCGGATGAAGGCTTGCTCCCGGCGTTCTGAAAGGAGGTGGAGGTCGAGGGCCATGTTGCTGTCGTTGACCTCGGGGTCACATTGGATCACCCTCCGGGTGGGAAGGGTGACTTCCGTAGGAGCTTTGGCTTCAAAACCGTAGCAGAGGGAGAAGGGTGTTTCACCTGTTGCTCGCCGAGGGGTGGTGCGGTAGGCCCAAATGATATTGTGGAGTTCTTCCACCCAGCCACCGCCTTCGGCCTCCAGCTTCTTTTTGAGGCCCTCGAGCAAGGTCCGGTTGGCGTTCTTTACTTTTCCGTTGCCTTGAGGGTAGGCAACGGAGGAGAAGGTGTGTTTGATGCCCCATGCCTCCAGAAGGGCACAGAAGGGGGCTGCCTCAAATTGTGTTCCATTGTCGGAGATGATCTGCTGGGGGATGCCAAACCTTGTGAGGATGTTCTTGAGGACGAAGTGACGGCACTTCGCCTCTGTGATGCTGGCGAGGGGCTCAGCCTCCACCCACTTGGTAAAGTAGTCGATGGCCACAATGATGTACCTGTTGTTGGAGGTACCCCTCGGTAGAGGGCCCACAAGGTCTATCCCCCATCGAGAAAAGGGGACAGATGTGCTGACTGGGGCATAGTTGACCGCTGGCCTGCCGGGGGCTTTCTGGAAATGTTGGCATGCGGTGCATCTTCGGGCAAGGTCAGCACAATCTCTGGCCATGGTTGGCCAGAAGTAGCCCTGGAGAATGAGCCTTCGGGACATGGATAAGGGTCCCTGGTGAGCTGAGCAAGTGCCACTGTGCACTTCCTCCATTGCGACCTCGGCTTCATCTTGATGAAGGCACCAAAGTAGTGTGCCGTTGTAGGACCGTTTGTAGAGCCTTCCGTCTTCGATGGTGTAGCTAGGAGCCCTCAGCTTCGCTAGTTTAGCGCGGGTCTCATCTTCGGGTAGCTGCCCGGCTGAGATGAAGGTGATGATATCTGAGATCCAGTCCTCTTGGTGTTGTTGTATGTTCATGACGGGGCTCGCATGGATACTCGAGAGACTAAGTTCCTCAATTTTAGCAATCTTAGAGATGTGCTCGGGGGAGTCGGCCGAGAGCTTAGATAGTATGTCAGCCTCGGAGTTCTGAGCTCTCGGTATTTGAGTGAGAGAGTGTGCCTCAAATACCTTAAGCAACTCCTTGGCCGCTTCCTTGTACTGTTTCATTCTTCCCTCCTTGGCCTCATACTCCTCGGAGATTTGGCCAACGACCAACTTGGAGTCGCATTTGATATGGATCTGCCGAGCCTTCATGTTGGCAGCCAGCCGAAGGCCACATAGGAGGGCCTCATACTCGGCCTCGTTGTTGGAGACTTTGAAGGAGAAGCGGATTGCATAGTAGGCTCTGAAGCCCTCGGGAGTAATGAGGACTACCCCTCCCCCGCATGCTTTGGTCGCGGAGGAGCCGTCGGTGTAGAGGGTCCACCAGTCGTCCGAGGTAGCCGAGGGCTCCCCGTCCGTGGCTGCCCTTGCGGTACACTCCGTCACAAAGTCCGCCAGGGCTTGGCCCTTGATGGCAGGCCTCGGACGGATGTCAATGTTGTACTGGTTCAAGAAGATAGCCCATTTCACCATGCGGAAGGAGCTGGTGGGGCTCCTCATGAGGGCGCCGAGGGGTTGATGAGTGAGGACCTGAACCGGGTGAGCCTGAAAGTAGTGGCCCAACTTCTTGACGGTCCAAACGATGGCTAACACCGTTTTTTCCACTGGGGAGTACCTGAGCTCGGCCTCCCTTAGGGTCTTGCTTACATAGAAGATGGCATGTTGGATGCCGTCTTCCTCCCGAAAGAGCACGGAGCTGATGGCTGTCGGGCTGACCCCAAGGTAGAGATAGAGGGTCTCCCCTACCTTTGGTTTGAATAGCACAGGGGGTGAAGATAGATATCGTTTGAGCTCGTCGAAAACCCCCTGGCATTCTGGAGTCCATTGAAAGCCAGCCGTCTTCCTCATGATCTGGAAGAAGGGTACAGACTTCTCCGCTGATTTAGATAGAAAGCGGTTGAGGGCTGCCAGGCGGCCCGTCAACCGTTGAACTTCCTTCACGTTGTGTGGGGGCTCCATGTTGATGATGGCCTGGATCTTCTCGGGATTGGCCTCAATACCCCTTCGGCTCACCATGAAGCCTAAGAATTTGCCCCCTTGGACGCCGAAGGTGCACTTCTTCGGGTTTAGCCGAAGGTTGAACTTTTGCATGATGGCGAAGCTTTCCCGGAGGTCGTCGGCATGGCTGGAAGATTGTTTGCTCTTGACGATCATGTCGTCAACATAGGCCTCCATGGTGCGCCCTAGGACGGCTTGAAAGACTCGGTCCACCATCCGGGTGTAAGTGGCCCCTGAGTTCTTTAGGCCGAAGGCCATCACTAGGTAGCAGAAGATGCCCTCGGGAGTCATGAAGGCTGTCTTTTCGGCGTCTTCCTCATGCATGAAGATCTGATGATACCCGCGGAATGCGTCGAGGAATGACATGATTTCGCACCCCACGGTTTCATCTACAAGTTGATCGATATTGGGCAAAGGAAAGGGGTCCATAGGGCACGCCTTGTTGAGATCCGTGTAGTCCACGCACATGCGGAAGGTAGGAGGCTTCTGTGCGAGGACTACGTTTGCCAGCCATAAGGGGTATTTCACCTCCTTGATGTGCTTAATAGAGAGGAGCATGGCGACCTCCTTCTTCACAAATTCCCTCCTTTCGGAGGAGAGGGGTCTTCTTCGTTGTTGTACTGCTTTTGCCGAGGGGTCCACCGAGAGGCGGTGGGTGATGACCCTTCGGCTTATTCCCGGCATGTCCTCCGGCCCCCATGCAAAGACAGTGGAGTAGGCGCGGAGGGCGTCGGTGATACCGGTCTTCAGATCTTCAGGGAGCTGGGCTCCAATCTTCACGACTCTCTCCGGCTTGGTCGGATCGAGCGCAAAGTCTTCTACGTCCTCGGCTGGCTCAGCCCTCGGCCTTTTTTCTTCTTCGTCGATGGTTCCGGTGATGGTGTCAACACGGAATTCTGTCTTACTTACCTTCTTCGTGACTTGAAGATAGCAAGCACGGGCAATTTTCTGATTCCCCTGGGAGTAGCCAATGCCCCCCTCGGCGGGGAACTTGAGGAAGAGGTGCCTCATGGAGATGATGGCCTCGAGGTCCTCGAGGGCTGACCGGCCGAGGATGATGTTGTGGGCGCAGTCGATGTTGACGACGACGAACTCCACTTCGAGCTGGGCCTTATGGAGCCCGTCGCCGAAGATTACCAAGAGGGTTATTACCCCCTCGGAATCAATAGTATCGCCGTTGAAGTCGGCAAGAGGGGTCTTAATGGGCTGAAGGGACCCCCTCTCCAGATGCAGCTCTCTAAAGGTGCTGAGGTACATTACATTGACGGAGCTGCCCGTGTCAATGTAAGTTCGGTGAATGATGGTGTCGTTTATTTCAGTCCGAATCACCAAGGCATCCCTGTGAGGAGAAGAAGTAGGAGGGAGATCTGCGTTGGTGAAGGTGATGGGTTCCTCCCTCAGTCGCTTTACCGGGGGCATATGAGTGACTTCCCCCACGTAAAGCGATTGAGCCCACTTCTTCCGCTGGTTGGTGGAATCGCCCCCTGTATTGCCGCCGGTGATCATGAGGATGTGGCGTTTTTTCTCCTGGTAGTGGGGGTACTCCTCCTCTTCCTCCTCCAAGTTTCCGATCTCCCTCTTCTTGCCGAGGGGGATGGTGTTCGGGTTCACCCAAGCGTTCACCTTCGTGTGGTTCCCTCGGGGAGGTCCCTGATGGCAAGGTCCCTCCTGCCGAGGGCTCTGAACAAATTGGGACAGGTGCCCCGCTTGTATCAATCTCTCAATGGCCGTTTTTAGCTGGTGGCAGTCGTCGGTTCTGTGCCCCTGATGCCGATGGAAACGACAGTAGGGAAACTGGGGGTTGATAGCATGTACCTCCGGGGGTGCGCGAGAATCGCGCTCAACGAGGCCCCTCTCCTCGGCAAAATCAAGGATGACGTTGACGGGGTGCGTCAATGGTGTCCGGGGGCGGTCCAGGAGAATGGGCTGTGCCCAAGTCTTAGGGCTGCTCTTATAACCTCCCCCGGGCTTGGCTTGGCCTTGCCGAGGGCGGTCATCAGAGGGTCCTGAAGCCTTGGGGTGATTTGGAGGAGCCCCCGGCCCCCGGTTATTCTTGTTGTCAGTCCTCGGGGGTTGCTGATCTGGATGCTGGTGGTATTTCTCCACCTCCTCGGCCTCAGTGTATCGGTCCCCCCCGCTGCAGGGCCCTTATGTAGTCGCGGGGGGGTTCAATGATGAGGCTCCTTGAAAAGTTACCGGTGCGGAGGATGGTTTGTAGGAGGGTCAGGAGGGTCCCGTCGTCAGCACCGTCGACTTTGTCGGCTTCCGTTCTCCAGCGTTCCAGGAAGTCCCGAAGGGTCTCATCCCTCCTCTGGCGTATGGATAGGAGGTGGGAGAAGTGCTTCCTTGTGCGACGTCTCCCGGCAAATTGAGTCAAGAATCGTTGGGCGAGTTCTTGCCACGAATCAATGCAGCCCTCGGGCAACCGGTTGAACCATTCATATGCCGGCCCCTCTAAGGTGGAGAGGAACCAACGACACAAATATTCGTCCGACGCCCCTACCATCATCATGTTGTTCTGATATTTGCTGTAATGCTCCTGGGGGTCCGTCTTCCCGTTGTAGGGCTGTATGTGTTGCCCTCGGTATTTTTCTGGGATCCGGGCCGCCAATACCCTTGGGGTAAATGGCGTTCGGGTCTGGAGCTGGATGACGGGTTCCCCGGAGCCCTCGGCTTCCTTCTTCTGCAATTCCTCCATTTTGGCCATCATGGCCTCGTATTTGAGGTCTGAATGGGGGGTGGAGGTGGTGGCGTGAGCTTTGTTGGCCTCCATTTCATCAAGCCGTCATTGGAGGGCCGCAATAATTTCGTCCCGGGGATCCTTCGGGAGGGTCTCCGCCCCCTGCGAACGAACCCGGGCCGAGTGGGCCTGGTTGATTTGGTGGCGAGCATCGTCGGCATGAAGGGGTGCCTTGCCTTTGTCCCGAGGGGGACGCTCCTCGTCTGCCCTCGAGACAGACCCTCCGCTTTCCTGGGGCCTTTGGGGTGCTTTCCCTCTGAGGCGGTCTTGGACCCCTCGGCGGTCTTGCCCTCCTCCGAGCCGGTTGAGGGCGAAAGTGTGGGGCCTTTCTCTGTTGTCATTGTGGCGGTCCCGGGACTGAACCTCCTGGGAGGCCGTATCTTGGGCCACTACCCCTTCGTCGTTCCTAACCCGAGGGATGGGGTTTCCGAAGGGGTGTGGCAGAGGGGGAAGTATGATGTTCTCCCCAACCTGGGGTTGAGCCGGAGCCAGGGTGCCGAAGGCACCTGGGTTCTGAGTGAGCGTCTGGATGAAGGCGGAGAGCGCCGAATGAACGTCGATGGTGAGAACCGGAGGGCTGATTTGGTCATCGCTCCGGTTCTTCTTCTTGGCCTCGATGCTGAGGCGGGCATCGGGGGCATTTTGCTGGATCTGAAGGCGTAGGTCGACAGCCGCCTGTTCCAGCCCAGCGATGACACCGCCCTCGGGAGCCCTGTGAGAGGCTTCGGGGGCGTTGACGTCGCCGAGGGCCAGGTTCTTGTCTTCTACGTTTTTTGAGTTGGCACGTGTAGTTCTCACCATTTTGGTAGAGGGCTAGTGTTTGGCGAAGGGGGAGGGTTTCTTACTTGATTGTTCGAGCTCTCAACGAGAGCACCAAATGATGGATAGTGTACCCGGGGGGTAGCTTATCCGATGGGTTATTACGGGGAGTAGTAAGAGAGAAGTCAGTGCAAGTAAGTAGAGAGAGAAAGTATATAATGAAATGTGGAGCGTTTATGACTTGGTTACAAATGGGGAAAAGGGGTGCTATTTATAGTAGCAATAAATGCCGGACAGGGACACGTGTCAAGCGTCCATTGGCCGAGAGGTCACCTCATCTGGTTGGCGCTGGCAACCGCATGTGGCCGCATTTAAGGCGGCTGTTGGATGGGACGTTGTACAGGGTACGGTGATCTGTACGCATGTGGCGCGGATATCATGTCGGGGATGGTGCCCTCGGCTGTTAGAGGACTAGCCGAGGGCTCTGAGTACCGGGGGACCCCTTGGTGCCGAGGGCTCCAGGTGCCGAGGGCTACTGTTTTCTGCCGTTTTCCCAGTTTCTTAGTTTGCTTGAGAAACCCGTTCTGTGAGAGTTTAGAGCCTTCGGCCAGGGGGCCGAAGGCACCCCTGGTGCGCCTTGTGGGCTGCTTGGTACTCTGGGCGCTGTGATTTGGGCCTGTTGGGCCTTCTGGGCCTGTTGGGCCTTTACTGGAGTAGTAGGAGTCTGTGGGGCGGGTGTTCCCGGGCCATATACTCCATCAGTATACATACATGTTTTGATGATATTCTATCTTATTGCAGCCTCAAACATGAAAGAGTAAAGAAAGAGGTAGATAGTGATTATGTGGTGTTCAATGAAAAAGAGTGCCTGTATTTATAGGAAATGCACAATCTTGCTATAAAAATACACATTTCCCAAGAAATCGGTTGTCAAAGCTTATGGGTTGAGTTGTTGTACGGAGATTTCAGTATATGGCCCCCAGTAGGACCGTTGTGACAATGTTTCAATATGTCTCTTCCCTCAGCTTCAGTAACACATCTTCTCACCACCTGGTCAGCACAAATTCGGAATAGATATGGATCATCCCAAAAATAGTGCCTTGCTTCTGACAGGAACCGCCTCTTCATGTGCCTTGTTAGGTTGGTAGTCTCGACGTTACCAACAAGGTGGTTGGCAATGTCGGAATACCATGGTGTTTGTTCATTGGCGGATATTGCCATTAACCTCTCCGCAGGAAAAAGTTCATCCACCTCGCATCTTCCAAAGGTTTCTGCTAATTCGACATCTAACCTTGAAAGGTGATCAGCTGCCTGATTAGCAGACCCTTTCCGGTCCCTGATTTCAATATCAAATTCCTGCAACAAAAGAACCCAACGTAACAGTCTAGGCTTAGCATCATGCTTTTGGAGGAGATATCAAATGGCCGAATGATCGGTATAAATAATAACCTTTGAAAGAATGATGTAAGTCCTAAACTTCTCTAAAGCACAAACAATAGCAAGGAATTCTTTTTCAGTGGTGTTGTAGTTCAGTTGTGGCCCGGACAGAGTTTTGCTAGCGTAGTAGATCGGGTGGAAGTTCTTGTCCTTCCTTTGGCCGATAATGGCTCCCACTACTAAGTCACTAGCGTCACACATGAGTTCGAAAGGTAAACTCCAATCCGGGGCCACAAGTACTGGATCATTGATAAGTTGTGTTTTAAGTGTTTGGAAAGCTTGGTGACATTCATCAGAGAATATAAAAACCGCATCTTTTTCAAGTAACCGGGTGAGAGGTTTTGCGATTTTAGAGAAATCCTTTATAAAACGACGATAAAAGCCTGCATGTCCCAAGAAACTGCGGATGGCTTTTACCGTGGTTGGTGGAGGGAGTTTCTCTATCGTTTCAAATTTCGCACGGTCAACCTCGACCCCATTACTTGACACTTTGTGTCCAAGTACTATACCCTCTTTCACAAGGAAGTGACATTTCTCCCAACTTAAGGCTAAGTGGGGTTCCTTGCAGCGGATAAGTACTTTTTCCAGGATTTCAAGACATTTTTCAAAGGATTCCCCAAAAATAGAGAAATCATCCATGAATACCTCCATGAAGTGGCCAATGTATTTCTCAAATATGGCGATCATGCACCTCATGAAAGTGGCAGGGGCATTACAGAGACCAAAAGACATCCTACGAAAAGCAAAGGTCCCAAAAGGGCATGTGAACGTAGTTTTGTCTTGGTCTTCCGAGTTGACATGGATTTGGAAGTATCCACTCATGCGATCCAGGAAACAATAATGACTATGGCCTGCCAACCTCTCTATTAATTAATCGATGAAGGGGAGGGGAAAATGGTCCTTCCGGGTGGCTTCATTCAATTTGCGTTAATCAATTACCATTCGCCACCCGGTAACAGTTCGACTGGGCAGAAGTTCACCCTTTTCATTTTTCGTGATAGTCATTCCCCCCTTTTTGGGGACAACATGAATCGGGCTTACCCATTGGCTATCAGAGATGGGGTAAATGATACCCGCATCCAGCAGTTTGACGATTTCAGCACGCACTACTTCCATCATGTTTGGGTTCAAACGTCGTTGTGGCTGGACGACAGGTTAAAAGTTTAAACCCTTCCTCGATCTTGATGGTGTGGGTACAAAAAGTTGGACTTATTCCATTGATTTCCTCAAGTTTCCAAGCAATTGCTTGCTTGTGTGTCTTAAGGACTCCAAGTAATTTGCCCCTTTGTTCCTCACTTAAGTGTGCGGCGATGACGACAGGGCATTTGCCTTCGTCATCCAAGAATGCGTATTCTAAATGGTCAGGGAGTTTCTTTAGTTCGAGGGGGCGATCATTTCTTAAGTGTTGTTCATTTTTCTCCCCCGAACTTAGACAATACTTCGTGAGAAGCTTGCTCAATTATCGTGTCCTCACAACTCTCACATGCATCACTCATGTCACTGTTTGCTTCTTTTAACAGACATGCTTTATCACTTACATGTCCATTCTCTTCCCCAAACATATACCCTTCAATTGATTCGAAAGTATCAAGAAAATGACATCCTTGAAAGGAATCTGTGGGGTGTTTCATAACATCTGAGAGTCGGAAGGTGCATAAATCATCTCCAACTCTTAGAGTTAATGAGCCATCAGTGACATCAATCAAGGCCCTGGCGGTAGCCAGAAAGGGCCTTCCCAGAATAAGAGGTGTTTCCCTATCCTCTTCCATGTCCATTACTACAAAGTCGTCTGGGAAAATGAATTTGTCAACCTTGACCAAGACGTCTTCAACAATTCCTTTCGGATATTTGACTGAGCGATCAGCCAGTTGATGACACATCCTGGTGGGTTTCATTTCCCCAAGTCCTAGCTTCTCGACTATAGAGGAAGGCATCAGGTTGATACTCGCCCCTAAGTCAGCTAGAGCATTATTGAAATTGAAATTGTCAATTGAACAAGGGATAGTGAAGCTACCTGGATCCTTTAGCTTTTCAGTATTGATCTTAGAACCACCGCTGAGCATTTTGCATTTAGGTCCACTACTGAGAGCTCCTGCAGCTGCATTTTTTTTGTCAGCAAGTCCTTGAAGAACTTGGAATATTTTGGCATCTCCGCCAAGGGATCCATCAGCGGCAGGTTGACGTGGAGTTGTTTGAGTAGGTCCAGGAATTTGTTGTATTTCCTACTTACATCATCATTTCTAACCCGTGAAGGAAACGGGAGAGAAGGTTTGACAATGGTGACCTTTGTGTTAGGGCGTGTTGGTTTCATGCTCTTCTCAGTTGGAGCATCAGTATGTTTCTCAGGTGTCATACTAGGTGTCTCCTCCTCTTCACTGTTCTTCTGCTTGTCCTCAGTAGTTTGTCTCCCACTTCGGATAGTGATAGCTTGCACATGTTCACGGGGATTAGGTTCTGTAGTGCTAGGCAAGTTGCCAGGCTGACGACCGGGAACATTATTCTGATTAATTTGCATCATCAGAGATTTGATCTGATTGTCAGCGCTAGCTCTGTATTTTGCCATCTCCTCCCGTGTCTGTGCTAGTTCAGCTACCAGCAAGCCTATCTCCGACGTTTGGGCTGCCTCTGTTTGTCGTATATGTGGAGGCACATAAACCTGATTGTTCTAGTTTGATTAGTTTAGTGCCCCTCCCTGGTT
The DNA here is from genome assembly GCA_945859875.1 of Cuscuta europaea. Lineage (NCBI taxonomy): Eukaryota > Viridiplantae > Streptophyta > Magnoliopsida > Solanales > Convolvulaceae > Cuscuta > Cuscuta europaea. Next base: position 16,378,950 of record CAMAPE010000010.1, on the reverse strand, counting down.
CCGCCCTTGGAAGTTGTGCCCATGATTGTTGTTGTTGTTGTAGTTCTGGTTACCTTGGTAACCGCCGCGAGGGTGAGCATTGTTGTAATCCCCCCGCCATTGGTTACCTTAGTAATTTCTCCCTTGGTAATTTTGAGGAGGGTAATTTGTGTTACCCCCCCCCCCCCTGTTGCCTTGATTTGCCCATGGCCCTTCTTGTTTCGTTCGACCATATTCCAGCATGTTTACCTCCCTGTTGTTACTTAGATTACAATCATCAACTATTTGACATGAATTGGTCAAATGTGGACCAAAACATATCTCACATGAGAGTACAAGTTCAGTTGAATTAGAAACAGGTGAATAAACATTAAATTGTGATGACTGTGGGACAGAGTTCGAGTTCCCGAAGTATCGGGATGGTTGCTGATTCGGGGCAGCGCCAATGTGGTTGACCTGGTTGATGTGATTGTTGTCGCTTTTAAGATTTTTCACTTCCACCACCAACCCTTCAATCTTTGCGGTTAAGGCCGTGAGTTGGTCAACTTCAAGATAGCCTGGTTTTGTGGCCGCCAGAGTTCTTTCATCGTACCAGTATCTTGCGTTGGAAGTGACCTTCTCCACCAGAGCTTCATTGGCGTCGGGCGCCATCTCAAGGAATGATCCCACCTGAGAAGAGAAGTCAAGTTCTTTTTTGCTTCCAACTTGAAGCCCATTATAGAAATGGAACATCAAGCTGCTAGGGTCCATCAGTGTGAGTGGACACTTGTTTCTCATATCCTTGAAGCGCTCTCATGCTTCATTTAATGATTCCGTCGGGAATTGCCTAAATTTTTTTATTGATGTTTTAATTTTAGCAACCGCCGACGGAGGAAAGTACTCTTGCATGAATGCCTGGTGTAATGCTGCCCATGTCGTGAAATGACCCGTTGGAAAGCTATCCAACCATAAAGATGCCCTATCTCGAAGTGAGAAAGGAAATAGGGTCAATTTTACAGCGTCAGAGGTCACTCCGTTGAAGCGGAATGTTTGGCATGCTCGGGTGAACCACAACATGTGGGCCCTGGGATCGTCTTGTTTGGACCCGCCAAATTGATGATTAGACAACATGTTGATAATGGCGGGTTTTATCTCGAAGTTGGCTGCATCGATTGTTGGTGCGCTTATGCTATCATCCTCGATGAAGCTTGGCGTGAGGTTTTGCAGCACCGTCTTTTGGTCCGTCATGATTGGTTTCTTGTGGATTAAAAGATTTTTCCACAAAGTTCGTTCAGGTTCAAGATTAAGTTCAAGTAGCCCTTCCACTCCTTTAGAGCGAGTGTGCATTCATTTATCCTGAAATCTTTATACAAATGTCGCAAGTGCGAAAAAGTCTCCCTAACTAGAATTCATCTATGCTAGAACTAGATCAAGAAATTACCGTGCCATTCCCCGGCAACGGCGCCATTTGATATCCGCTTTCGCGGCGTTGTAGTAAAACGGAGTCTAACCTTTCGGTTTTCCCCCGAGTATCGTGTCTCTTGAGGAATGACGGAGGAGTTTTCTTAATTTAGTCTTAGTCACGGGCTATCGCTAATTGTTGAAAGCTTTTTCAATACAAAAGAAGGTGATTGTGTTCTAAACTAGGCCAAATTGCAAAATTATACTAGGAGCAAATTTCAACTAAAGATTTAAGATCAAATATTCTAAAGATTAATAAAAAGATTGAGGCAATTAAGGGCAATGAATTGAGTAATTGGAAATGGATATATTCATGAACCTAGTAATTAGGGGAATTAAAACTAAAATTGGACTAATAATTTCTTTTCTCATAGACAAGAATAGAAATTTCTTTCATTAATTTATCTTATTTCTAGGTTTCATAATGTATTCAAAAATGGTTGGCTTGAATTAAATTCTAATCTCATAGACACGACAGAAATAATTCTCCAATATTTTAATTAATAAAAATAGCCAAATTCATTAACTAATTAAATTCATTATTTAAGCAATTTGAATTTATTTCTCATAGACAAGATGTAAATCCGTTTCATTAAAATTTCCTATTTCTAGGCCTTATTAATGTGATTGAATAAAGTTGGCTCAAATTATTTTCTAATCTCATAGACAAGTTAGAAATAATTTTCCAAAAGTTAATTAATGAAAATGGCTAACAATTATTAATTACTAATACATCAATTTGAATAACTAGCCCAATTAATTAATTTTAACCCCTAGTTTTTGGCTAACAAGTCAATCCATGTTCTTCACTCAATTCATTCCCAAAACAATTTTAGCTACTAAACATTATTTTTGCATTCAACAATATGATAAATAAATTAACCATTAACAAGGAATTCAACATGTATAATAGCAAAAATTAAAAAAAAATAAGATTTTGTCAAAATAAACTTTCTGGAACTACAATATGACTTTCTGAAATTTTTCACGATTTTTTAAACCTAAAATCCAATTTTAACCCTAATTGATAATTTTCCCCCTTTTAACTATAAAATACAAAAGGCTATTAAAAATAAGCTAAAAATCGATCTAAATTTTCTATTGACTACTGGGGGTGATATTACAGTGCAATAAACTGGAATTAGGGCCGAAACTAGTTTTTTACTATTTTTAAGTAATTAATTTAATTTATGCAATAATAACCACTAATTATCGAAATTAATTAAAAATTACTTATGATTCGGGAAAATTAACTTTCGTCAGATAAATAACAACCTTGAGTCTAGTAAACAATTATATAATTAATTGGAATGAATTCCACTTAAACAACTATTTTATTTAATTTTTGGAAGAAAATGCGAAATATTTGATAAATATTCTGGAAACATTCAAAGAACAGATCGAGAAAACAAAGCACAGATTCAGATTCTACTCATTGAGAAGATGAAAATACATATAAAGAACTTACAATTTGAAGCTAAAATGAAGAAGATATGAAGATTTGAAGTTTCTCTCTCCCAAAAGACCTTGGAGCTGCGGAAATGGAGGAAGAATTGAAGCTTTTTGAACTGAATTAGGGTTGGAAGAGGTGTGTTTGAGTTTAGAAAAAATCGGGCTGTTTATAGGACAAAAAATCCCGTAGGCGCCCAACCAGGCGGCCGCCTCTGGCCTTGTCCCGGCCACCTTCCGTCACGTCACCGGCAGCGCGACGTGCGTCGGTCTCTTCGTCCGCCGCAGGTGGTCCAGTAGGCGGCCGCCTGCCGTTCCTGTCTGGCCGCTTGCCGTCAAATCCCACCGGCCGGTGGTTGCTTCGTCGCCTTGTGCCGCAGGCGGTCATCGAAGGCGGCCGCCTTCCGTCCAGTGTCGGCAGCCTTCGATGTTTTCCGAATTCGATCCAAACCAGAGTTTGACTTTCCAAAAATACCGTAGGCGGCCGCGAAGGCCTTCATTGTGGCCGCCTATCTGGCCGCCTGTGAGGTTATTTGTCTGAATTCTTCCTTATTTTGTGCTCTTCAATTTTGTCTTCTGGACCACTTTGATATAATGCTTGCCTCTTCCGGTATGATATCATTTGTCACTCAAATTGACTCATTGTGTGCTTAATTGACCCGAAATTTCGTCAAACATATCATGGTCGTGATTTTTACCTTGTTTCACGAAACTTGAACCAAAATATATAAAACATGCCTTTTCTTTCTGTTTTCGTTCAAAAATCGTTTAAATTTGATAAGAAAAATAAATACAAAAATGGACTTATCACTCCTTCAGAGAGCAGAAGCAGAAGTTGGAGTGTTTGGGTGAAAATGCAGAAGTGATTCTGATGCTCTAATTTACTCCTAGAATCATTTTTTTAGAAGCTGGGGGTACCAGCTTCTGAAAACTGATTCCGATTCTGCTTTAAAAAAGAAGCAGAAGCAGAATCAGTTCCAAACACCCTTTACTCTTGACATATGCTGCTTCTTCCATTATCTCTTGTGGAAAAGGATCTATTTGGTAGACTCTATTTAAGCAGTATCGTAGAAGTTCTTAGATTAGATTTACTCCACTGATTCTTCTGCTGTTTATGCATCGTGTTTGTTTGGCTGAGAAACTCGAGAATCAGAAGTACAACATTTTTTTCTTTGCTAATTCTTAAACAACTCATTTGCAAATTGACGTGCACTTTGTCATGATGCGTCAAAATAAATTCAATACTAGCACTAATACGTAGTATAGGTGAAGTAGAGTTCGTATCCACATGGAAAGGATTAATTCTCTTTTTATGAAACTGGTAAATAAAAGGGGGGTTTTGGGATTGAATTATTTAATTTAAAAACTAAGATGAACAACCTATATGTGTTTTAATTCAAAGATAAAAGAACTTGTCATTGCTACTTGCCACTTGTTGATATGTTTTAGTCGATCATTGTTATATCTATAACTTATTCTCTCTCGAATACTCAATCGAGGAGTATATCCAATTCATCGAGGGTAGTTATTAACAACGACCGTTCATTAATAATCCTTACTATTAGTCAATATAGAACACACGCCATATACCGACTTGATAGTAGCATTTAATCTCTTAACTCCTTGATGAAATCAGTTGAGATTGATAACATCAACACAACGGTTTCGGTTTAACCAACAAAATTAATTCCTCTTAAGTTTATCAACCACGACCGGGCATTAATAAACCGAAGTTACTTACTTGTGAAACCATCAACGATTAACCATCGGTTCGTCGATCGTTTCTAGTAATAATTAATATATGAAACAAAACTAGTTGATCCTTTAGGTAATGTTCAAAATATTAATATGAAATATGAATAGGAATTAATTAATATTCAAGGAAGAATATTATTAAAGGAGATGAATCCTACTATAATTAATATCAAGATGTTAACTAATTGTCATCTTAGCAACACTCCCCAACATTAATATAGAGGAAGAAAATACTACTCTAACTAATGTCAAGATGTTAACTAATTGTCATCTTAGCAACACTCCCCAACATTAATATAGAGATAGTATTAAGGAAAGAACTAATAATTAATATTCAAGGGAAGAAGTTAAGAAAATATCTCACAATTTTAATAATCAACAAGCTTCAAGAGCAACATCAAGAATGGAAGTTTAGCTCCTCATTTGGAGACTAAACATAGCTAGAAAAATATAAAGAAATGCTATTCTAAACTGAGCTTAAGAGTATGGAAGAAGGGATCGTTTTTTAGAGAAGAAAAAGTGTGCTATTTATAGGTGTTTTTGAACACCTTTGGCCGGGTACCCAACCGGGTCAAGTGCCTACCCGACCGGGTCCGATCAAAATCATATAATTCGCCATGTTCTCATGTTTCTGCACATCGATTTATCCCGGGTCATGTCTGACCCGACCGGGTGGCATATGGGACCCGACCGGGTCTGGCAATTTCCTTGCTTCTTCGGTTGTTAAATCTTACCCGACCAGGTGGGGATTTCTACCCAGTCGGGTTTTGCTCCTGGGCAGTCAAATTTCTTACTTTCTTCTCTTCAAAGTCCTCTTTTCGAACACCATAAATCCTAAATCTACTTTACAACTTATAAATGAGGATTAAAATACAATTACAACTAAAATCACACAAATGTTTACAAACTAAATAAAACGATAAACAATACACACAAATCCAACATAAAAACATACACTTATGCACTACTAATTAGTGCATATCACAAATTCTAGCTTAAGTTGAAAAATAGATCACTAAAATGGCAGTATAATTGTCGGTAGGGCTACGAATCATTGGAAGAGATTGTAACGGATCACTAGGGCGGTGATCATTATGACGTTGGTCACCGGGCGGTCACTACGGCAGTGATCATTGTGGCGTTAGTAACTAAACGGTGGTCATTACGGCGTTGGTCACTGGGCGAGGGTCACTATGACGTTGGTCACTAGGTAGTAGTAATTGTCAATAGAGCGGTAGTAAATGGGACGGTAGTCACTTGAGTGGTAGTAACTCGAGTGGTGATCACTATTAATTAGTCACCGATGTGATGAGTGTAGTCACCGAGGTGACATGTCACTGGGTGGTGGTCACTATGATATTGGTCACTAGGCGGTGGTCACTATTGTTTTGGTCAGTAGGCGGTGATCATTATGATGGTCACTGGGTTGTAGTAACTGTCATCGTACTAGTAGTAACTGAGAAGGTGTCACTGGAGCGATAGTAATTGAGACGATGATCACTGAAGTAATATTAATTGCGGCGATTGTCGTTGGAGCAATGATCACTATTCGCTAGTCATAGAAATGACTGCGAGTCTGCGAAGAGTCAATGGAACGTCGGAAATTTAAGTGATGATGATAGACTGCCAAAAAATAGAAGCTTTAAAATGATTTCTCAAAATTCATTTTCAATTTTCGCACACATATTAAGCCATTTTCAATTTTTTTTAATATAAAGAAAGAATATTAAAATCAAAGAAGCATCCATTGTTAAAAAATGCATTGTTACGAAGTGTTTTGCTCCTATCATCCTATGTACCGATATACGTAGTAATTTAGAAGCTTGTTAGAAGTTTAGCAAGATGAGGGTGCGCCTTTGATATGAAATGCAATGGAAAACCAGAGTATATTGCCATCCTTATGTGGTGCTAAATAGTTAGGAGGTTAATTTAGTAATGAAATTGCCTATTAGTCACATTTTTTGAAATTAAAAGAAAATGCATCTTTTTTGTCCATTGCCTATTTTTTAGTAATATTCATGTCAAAACTTCTCAAGAATAAATAATTGGGCTTATTCTTATTGGGCTTAAAAATGTATTGGACTGTTATATTATTTTAGCCTGTTAGCCCTTTAGTATAAATAGGTTACTTTAACCTACTGTACAGAGACGATTTATTATTTCTCCTTCTTCGTAATACAACTTCTTCCGCTTCTCTTCAATCTCTGCATTCGTTTAAGCTTTCACATGGTATCAGACTAAGGTCTTGATCGATCCTGATTCGCTCTTCCTTTCTCATCGATTCTTCACAATCGATTTCATCCTTTTTAATCGATTTCTATAATCGATTTCTTCTCAATCGATTTATACAATCTTCTGCAAAACCCTAACTGCTATGGCTCTACCGCTAAATCCAACGGAAGACTCCTCGTCACCGTATTATCTTCATCCAAGCGATCACGCTGGGCTTCGAGTCATCTACGAAACACTCACAGGCGACAATTTTGGTGCCTGGAAGAAATCTGTTTCCATGGCTATGGCGGTGAAGAACAAGATGAGATTTATCGACGGTTCAATTGCAAAACCGAGTCCAGATAATTCTATGTACTCTACCTGGTATCGTATCAACACTCTCCTCTTATCTTGGCTGATTTATTCTATTTCACCTGCTCTTCGCACTACTTTCCTATCTTTTACTGATGCTAAGGAGCTCTGGGATGAGGTTCAGCTTAGGTATGGAAAAATTGATGGTCCTAGACTTTTTCATCTTGAAAAAACCCTAGGAAATCTTTCTCAAGGTTCTCGTAGTATAACTGATTACTACAATTCTTTCAAAGAAATTTGGGATGAATACTGTAATTTCAGAATTATTCCTTCCTGCACTTGTGGTCAATGCACTTGCAATATATCTGAAACCTATCAAAAAATTATCCATAAAGAGTCTATTCTCAAGTTTCTTGTTGGTTTGAATGATTCTTATTCTAATCTGAGAAGCCAAATTCTTCTTAACACAGAAAAAACTACTCTGTCTAGTATCTACTCTATTCTTCTGCAAGAAGAGTCTCAAAGATCTCTTCAGAATACTCTTCCTTTCACTACTTCTTTTTCAGAACCTTCTGCTTCTGAAAAGCTTAACAATGATGCTACTGCTTTCTTTGTCAAAATTTTTAAAAAGAAAAGTTCTGTTACTTGTACTCACTGTGGCTATCAAGGCCATTCATCTGATAAATGCTTTCAACTCATTGGTTATCCTAGTAACTGGAAAGGGCCAAAAGGACAGAGAACTGCTCCTGGCTTTAAACCAAATCCCAATCTTAATAAAAATCATCATGCTCATTTGGCTACTAATTCCACTGAACCTGTTATAACTCCTACCAATTCAAACAACAATCATCATGCTCATTTGGCTACAAATTACACTGAATCTGCTCTTACTTCTATCAATTCCATTTCTGCTACCACTGATTTCTGTGATCCCAATCTGTATGAGAAGTTTCTGCAATTTGTTCAAGCTCAACAATCTAAAACTGCTTCAGCTAATGTTGTCACCATTGCTCCTGATGATGACCAAACTGCTTCTTACCGTGACACAAAATTTTTAGGTAAACACTTTGCTCTTTCAACTTTTCAATCATCTCAATGGATTCTTGACATTGGAGCATCTGACCATATGGTTTATGATGCTTCATTATACACCACTCCAACTAAACACATTTCAATTAAAATTCAACTTCCTACTGGTAATTTTATTTCTGCTACTAAAATTGGTGATATCAAATTGAATTCTAATCTTACATTACACAATGTTTTATATGTTCCTAATTTTACTTTTAATCTCATTTCTATTTCCAGTTTAACTTCTCATGATAATATCTCAGTTTATTTCTCCTCTAACCATGCTATCTTGCAGGACCACCTTACCAGCAAAACGATTGGCTTTGCTGATTTAAGGAATGACCTATACCACTATACTCCAGACTCATCTTTAGCTCATCATACTCCTACTGTGCATTCTGCTAATAGTCAGCATAATACTTCATCTGCTACTCTTTGGCATTTTAGACTAGGGCATCTTCCTTTTAATAAAATTTACATGCTTTCTGACTGTAATGTTTCTGATAATGACAAACAGTCTTTACCTTGTGATATTTGCCATTTTGCTAAACAAAAAAAGCTTCCTTTTCCTATCAGTACTTCTCGTGCTTCTAAGTTCTAATGCTTTTGATTTGATACATATGGATGTTTGGGGTCCTTATAAAGTTACTTCTTACACTGGTTTTAAATATTTTTTAACTATTGGTGATGATTACACTAGATGTACTTGGGTTTTTCTACTTAAAACTATATCTGAGGTAAAATTTCATATGTTAAATTTCTTTACTTTTATTGAAACTCAATTTCAAAAGAAAATTAAGATCATAAGAACTGATAATGGTACTGAATTCTTCTTTCCTGATTTTTATAATTCAAAAGGTATTGTTCATCAACTGTCATGTGTTGAAACTTCTCAACAAAATGGTAGGGTTGAAAGAAAACATCAACACATTTTACAAATTGCTAGATCTCTTCTTTTTCAATCTTGTTTGTCTATCACTTTTTGGTCTGATTGTATACTTACTGTTGTGCATATAATCAACATATTACCCACGTCTATTCTTCATAACAAATCTCCTTTTGAAATGCTTTATAATCATGCTCCAGATTATAATCATTTAAAGGTTTTTGGTTGTTTGGCTTTTGCTTCAACTATTTCTTCTAATAGAACTAAGTTTGATTCTAGGGCACATAAATGCATCTTTATTGGCTATTCTTTAGGTTCTAAAGGATACAAATTATATGATTTAACTACTCATAAAACTTTTACTGCTAGATATGTTAAGTTCTATGAAATGATTTTTCCATATAAGACTCAATATACTAAAAATAATTTTGATTCAGATTTCACAAATACACAAAATACTCATATTTTTAATGACTACTTAAACAATCTCACTAATTCTGTTAATCAAAATTCAAATGATTCTAATAATACTCTCAAAAATTACTTGGACACTCAAATCAATGAGGAGGTAAATTTGTTTCATTCTGATAATAATAACTCTATTGCTAATGATTCTTCTAGTTTGTTGAACACAGAAACTTCTCAGGTTCATGACAGCATTTCTGAACAAAATACTCAAAGAAAATCTACTAGAGTAAGATCCATTCATGTTCATTTAAGAGATTTTGCTTATGATCTACCTAATTCTATCATTCCAGGTAATCCTGAATCTTCTTGTAACATGGTTAGATATCCTATTCAAAATTACATTTCTTATAACAAATTAAATATTTCTCATCACTGTTTCATTGCATCTCTTTCTAAGATTCCAGAACCAAAAACTTACAAACAAGTTGTTAAATTTTCAGAATGGCAAAATGCTATGAATGATGAAATTAAAGCCCTTGAAAATAATAATACTTGGATTCTTGTTGATCTTCTTGCTAATCAACATACTATTGGTTGCAAATGGGGTTTTAAAACAAAACTTAAATCTGATGGTTCTCTTGATAGATATAAAGCTAGACTTGTAGCAAAAGGTTACACTCAAGAAGAAGGCCTTGATTACTTTGATACTTTCTCTCCAGTTGTAAAGTTAACCACTGTAAGAATTCTTTTAGCTATTGCCAGCTCTAAAAACTGGTACTTACATCAATTAGATGTAAATAATGCTTTTTTACATGGTGATTTGAATGAAAACATTTATATGCAACCCCCTCCTGGTTATTTACAAAGTAATGATACTAGAGTTTGTAAACTTCTTAAAAGCTTATATGGTTTAAAACAAGCATCTAGACAATGGTATTTTAAACTTTCTGAATCTTTAAAATCTTTTGGTTATAATCAATCTCAGGCATATTTCTCTCTTTTCACTAAAGTTAGTAAAACCTCTTTTACTGCAATATTACTTTATGTTGATGATCTTATTCTTGCTGGAAATAATATGAATGAAATTAATGCTGTTAAATCTTTTCTACATCATAAATTTACTATTAAAGATCTTGGTGAATTGAAATACATTTTGGGAATAGAAATTGCTAGATCAAAAACTGGTATTGTTTTAAATAAAAGAAAATATACTCTTGATATTCTTTCTGATTTTGGGTATCTTTCATCCAAACCTTTTTCTACACCTATGGATTCAAAAATTAAACTCTCAAAAAATGATGGCACTATTTTAAGTGATCCTAAAACCTATAGAACTTTAATTGGGAGATTGTTATACTTTACTGTAACCAGACATGATATAGCTTATTCTGTCCAAACACTTAGTCAGTTTTTATCTTCTCCTACTGACATTCATATGGCTGCAGCTCATAGAGTCCTTAGATATCTTAAAAGCTCTCTAGGTAAAGGACTTTTTTATTCATTCAAATCTTCTTTCACTATTCAAGCATATACTGATTCTGATAGGGGATCCTGTGTTGATACTAGGAGAAGTATATCTGGTTATTGTTTTTATCTTGGTGATTCTTTAGTTTCTTGGAAATCCAAGAAACAATCTGTTATCAGTAGGTCCTCTACTAAAGCAGAATACAGGGCTGCAGCAAATGCAGTCTGTGAAGCCCAATGGCTTGTTTATATTCTTCAAGATTTACATATTCATAATTCCTTACCTATTACATTATATAATGATAACAAATCTACATATCATTTAGCATATAATCCAATACAACATCAAAGAACTAAACACATAGAACTGGATTGTCATTTAATAAGGGAAAAGATTAATTCTGGACTCATAAATCTTACTCATATCCCTAATATTTATCAACTTGCAGATATCTACACAAAACCACTTGGAAATCCTCTCTTCAAGCAGTTTGCAGACAAGATGAACATGCTGGACATTCATGCTCATCTTGAGGGGGGCGTCTCAAGAATAAATAATTGGGCTTATTCTTATTGGGCTTAAAATGTATTGGACTGTTATATTATTTTAGCCTGTTAGCCCTTTAGTATAAATAGGTTACTTTAACCTACTGTACAGAGACGATTTATTATTTCTCCTTCTTCGTAATACAACTTCTTCCGCTTCTCTTCAATCTCTGCATTCGTTTAAGCTTTCACAAAACTCCTTTTCATTTTAAAACGTAACGTAAAACTATAAAAGTCTTTAAAGATTCATGCTTGTAATGTACTCGATAAAATGTTAATGAAACATTATATCAGATTAGGCATTTCTCTCTTACACCAAGCCTATCATATTTATGCACAAATGAAATGTTAGTTGTTAGCATTGTTTTAATACAACTAAACCTTACCTTAATGTATTTGCTGTCTCCATCGTTAGACTGTGTAGCATATAACGTTGCATCATGGGACAATTGAGACATTTTAACAAACATTACATGTCTCTATTGAGCTTTTTTGCAACAAAGTGTGAGAAGAAGCACCAAATGCAGTTGTTATTTCTATTAAGTTGTTGTAGCATTGACTGCATGTACTGTTATTTTTTGGTCAATCAAAGAGCGTTAACAATGAGGCATTATGATGTAATGTCGCTGATTTTTTATTTGTGCTTTTTGTTCATTTTGTTCTGGTTTTGTTGATGTTACTGGTAAAGAAAAATACTATTTTTAGAATTACTATTTGAAGGTGTAAGTTCATAAGAAGCATTCTGTGAATTTTTTTTAAAGTCTAACTAGTAGTTCTATTATTTTACAGGATTAACACAGGCAGACATAAGAAGCAACACTTTGAAAATCAAGTGATTTACAAATGGTTAAAAGTGTTATTTTAGTTAAAATACTTTTAGAGTGTGTTTGGGAGTTGGGTTTTGGAGGGGAGGGGGAGGTTGATGGGGGTTTATAACACTCCTTTTCATGTTTGGGAGTTTATAAATCTGGAGGGGATGGTTTTGGAGGGTTTTCATGACCCTCCAAAACCCTCTAAATGACTAATTTTTAAGTTCTCCCAATTTGGAGGGTTTTGAAGGATAATTAATGAAATGGTAATTTAAGCTCAATTAAAAATAAATATCAGTTCAATTATTTAAATTCGTCATATCTCAAAGTAATTTTAATTATAATTCATTCAAAAACTCCCTTCTTCCAAATTTATTACTCCCAAATACAAAGAAGAGCTTCTTCACCCTCCCCTCCCTTTCCCCTCCAACAACATACCTCCAAAGTCTTCTCCCTTCCCTCCGAACTCCCAAACATACCCTTAGGTGTATTGTTAGGTAAAATGCTATATGAAAAATTACAAATACTTTCACATTTATCTGTTACAACTTTAAGCTTTACAATGCTTAAAGCTAAGTAGCACAAAGCAATGTTAAACAATTAAGAGACCTGAAGCAAAATTTTAAACGAGGACGTTGATGTAGTGTACTTGTATTTGAGAAAGGATTTAATAAAGGTATCTCCCTCTAGCAAGATCAGAAAAGGTTGTATTCAAGTTTTGATCGGTTAATAACGTGGCCACTCGTACAGTTGTTCCAGAGCGCTGCGTCGGTGCCCCTCTCCGACTACCCTGGCATGATCACATCATCTTCTGCTGGGCCAGTTGGCCATCGGTCGGGATCCCTCTCCGCTGTCCACTTCGTTCGTTGCTCTTGCTCAAGGTATCTTCAAGGGATTCCAAATCATGGACGGTATTGGCAGTCTACTGCGGCATACATCTGTCATCCTGTTGGAGATCCACGTCAGAACATACTGTATTTCTTGGTCCTAATCTGGTTTCATGGAGATCCAAGAAACAACCTACTTGCTCATGGAGATCATATTGTCAAATATGTGCTTCCTAGTATTCCACTGATGTATATACTTGCTGATAGTTTTTCTAGTTTTTTTCGAAAGACAATTTGAACATTGTATTTCAATTGATCCATAAAAAAGCAGTTCGTATACGGTGCAACCGGGCCACCTCGAGCATGATGCCCCACTCAAAAAAACGACGTAGTTTTAAACATTTTTTTTTAAAAAAAAATCGTGTGAACAGTACACGCTTGAATAGTACACGCGTGTACAATAGCTTTTTTTTTCTTTTTGGCCGAGTAACATGAATGATGTAACTCACGTGTAAGGATATGTAACTCGCGTTATTGATAAATGTAACTCAAGTCCGTTCGAAATGTAACTTGTCAAATATATAGTATGAGAAATAAAATATTGATTTCAATGTAAACAATGAAAAGTAAGACTCTAATTACACAATTGCTTTAGGTAAAACGGGAATATATTTTGTTTTTAATATCATGGCCATAATTTTTTTAGGAAAGATCATTTTTTGTTTCAATAGCAGGGGTTGATTTCTTAATGTAACTCTGTTATTACAAATGTAACTCGCGTTGATGGCAAATGTAACTTATGTGTATACAGAATATAACTTGTTGGGAAATTGAACAATGATTTTTTTGTGTGTTTGAGATATTATAAACATTGATTTCAATGTAAACAATGAAAAATTGATCCTAATAGCTTAATTACTTTTTTTATAAATAGTGAATATGTTTTATTTTTAATATTAGGGCAATAAAAATGATATATCTAGAGTTTATTCTGTGGTGTAACTCACATACATTATGATGTAACTCACGTACATTAAAATGTAACTTGGGCAGAAGAAGATGTCACTTCATGATATATTATCAAATGTAACTTCAAGAATCAAAATAAACAAACTCAATGTCTTAAAACCTCTCAAAAATTATAAATTGAGAAAATTATCACCCGTAAGACTAAAACTTGATATGTTTCCCCATATATGACCTAGTCCTTTTTATTCCTATTTTGATGCAACCATGCTATGCATGGTCATTTATTAATTTCTTTCCTTTGTTTTTATTCCGCCGTTGCCCTCAATGGCTCAATGAATAAAAACGGAAGTTTTATCCCTGATTTCTCGGATATGATAAGCACGACACCTGTATTAATTAGTTTTCCTTAAAATGTCGATTTAACTCATAGTAATATTTTTTTTGAACCGACTCATAGTAGTATTTGATAAATGTTTTCATCATTTTTATTTTATGTTTTTGGAACCTCATTTTCTATAGTTACTTTCCCTTATTTCAATTGTATTTGTAATCAAATACGTACAAATAAATAAAATTATTGCATACCTTTTAATGTCAAAATTATATATTTCCTTAATCCCTTTTATGTTACTGTCCTAGCTAATTTTCGTATGACATTTTTTTACATGTTCTTTAATTTCACTGCCCAATCGTTCAAAAAAACTTCACTGCCCAATGAAAATTTTCCCAAATCACCAGATTTAATGTCCTATCTCCAACTCATATAGAATTTGAGATTCATTGTCATTTTAACTGCCTTATTAGTTATACATGTCTTAAATTAATGCTCTAATTTAATGCCCTTCTGAATTTCCCATTACTTATTGAAGCGCAACTTACTGCATTAAATTGCATGAGAAATGTGAACGCCACCACATTCCAAATACCCCAGACCACCAAAACTAGATGCACATAATTCGTTATGTCAAATGTTCTTTGGTATTTTTGTTGACCACATCGATCGGTCTTGTTTAACCCAATAATACAACTCTGCTAGCCGCCGTTCTCTCTTGCCATAAATACAGACTTTTCCCATCGGAAATTGCGCATCCCACAGCCCGCTAATACACGTTTCTTTTGAGGCTATTTCTGTCTTTTGTTGCTATGGTTTTAATTATGCTCGGTTATAATTGCACATGGGTGGTCATACATGTGGAAAGAAACATAGGAAGTCATATTCTAGGAAATGTATTAACTTATGGTCATACGCAGGTATTTTTCCCTTATAAATTCGGCAGTAATCTCAATTGGAGAAAAAGGTAAAAAAAGTAGTGTATGATTATTTATTTATTTTTTGGCAAAAGTAGTGTATGATTATTAATGCATTGTACTTATTTTATGTGGATTAATAAAATGTTGTAATAATTTTTTTAAAAGAAGTTAATTGATCAGTTATAATTAAATTATTTTAAAAATAAAGATAAGTAAAATCACTTTTTTTTTAGAATTTTGATGGAGGTGTGAAAATAATTGAAGAAAAAAAAAAGAAAAGTAAAGTGAAAGAAATAATATTCCTGGAGCATTGTGGATGGCTTGAGAAAAAGAAAGTGAGTGGATAAGAGGGAATTTGGGAAAAGAACTAAAAAAACACGTAGTGCTCTGCTCTTAACAGAAAGAAATTGTCTCGTATACCGGCATACTATATCGATACCAGGAGCCCGCCCCTACCCTACAGAAAAGAGCATTGTATTTCAATGGTTTGAGGCTCGGCTGTTTCACAGCTCGAACCTTCGAGTTCGAAATTCATCCGTCCGTTACAGGTCTACATCGACTTTCGCCTCAGCCTGCTGCCGCCTGGGAGTCGATCTGTCGAGAGCTCCACTCCACCGTCTAGTGCCGCGGCGTCGCCTGCGCGGCCGCCGCTGCTCGCTGCTATCAGTCATTTGTCCTCGCACCTCACATCACTCCTCTCCATCAGCCCGTCATTCACTCACTCCTCCTCCGGTTTCAGGTAAATTGTAATGCTAAATTGCTAAATTGTAATCCCTCGATTCCACTTTTCTCTTATAATAATGATGATTATAAGCTAACCAACCGTTTGGTTACTGCACTGCAAATTTGCCTCCTCTTTGCTGCTAGGCTTGCTCAGTTCCTCACTTCCTCGCATCATTTAATTTGTAACATAATTCCACTTTTCTCTTGGAAGGAATGATTATCAACCATTTCTTTACTGCCTCAATTGTACCATTTGATTTTCAACCTAATATGACTTTTCTCAATTTACTGCCTCAAATGGCTACTGCTTAAAATGTTTCTTACTGTCTTATTTACTCCGTATTAGGTAATGCATACTAAGCATGTTTTTACTTGGACTGTAATTCATCCCAGATCAGACTAGTTCAGACCAGACCAGACTTGGATAGTTATAAAAATACAAAGAGACCAGACCAGATCAGACCAGACCAGAACAGCAAATTACAGTCCAAGTAAAAACATCCTAACTGTATGAGCAGGTTTGAATCAAGGGAAAAGGTGCAAATAAGCCCTCGAACTAACTGAAAAAGTGTAAATCACCCCTTTTATACGACGCTCTATCCAGCCGTTGTCATTTGGGGAGGTTCCCGGTGAAATTTTTTGATGAATTTTTTAAGCATCTTCTTCATTAAGTCTAGTTTACTCATACCAAATTTCAGCTAGAAATTCAACCGGGAAGGCATTCAAATGATTTTCTGAAATATACTGCGCTGTTTAACTGCGCAGTTATCTTCAAACATTTATTTGACTGCCTTCCCGATTGCTTTTTTAGCTGAAATTTGGTATGGGTAAACTACACTTAATGAAGAAGATGCTCAAAAAAATTCATCAAAACATTCCACCGTTAACCGTCCCAAATGGCGATGGCCGGACAAAGCCTCCTATAAAAGGGGTGATTTGCACTTTTTCGGTTAGTTCGAGGACTTATTTTCCCCTTTTCCCTTGAATCAATGGAAAGTGTTGACTGTTAATATTCTTAACTTTTGGGAAAATTCAGTTGATGTAGTAACTTTCTTATACTTTGTTAATACTCCCTCCGTCCCTAAAAGGATTGCCAAGTTTGACCGGCACGTAGAATAATAAAGTAAAAATTGTGTAGAAGAGATTTGTGCAGAGAAGAGAGAAATCACAAGAACCACAAATTGAATGACTAAAAGGGAAAGTGACAAAGTTTTTGGGACAACCAAAAAAAGAAAGTTGGCAAAGTTATAAGGGACGGAGGGAGTATAATACTAGTACATTTTACACTTTTACTTTTCAATTTAGTAATTTTTTATTGACAAAGATATAACGGTAGAAGCACTGTAGAACTATTGCATTACACAAGATTATTGTAATGATTTTATTCCTAATTTATTTTCGAACAACCAAAACATAAGGCTAGCTCCGCGGCAGCCATAGGTTGGATCCATGACAAGTTCTATATATGAATTGGCAAAGCCATATTGATTAAAAAAATGCAATTTTAAATAGATATAAACATTGATTATAATAAATATGGGTTGAGAATATGTAAGTCCTACATAAAAGGTAGATCTTCTCGTGTGTAGTAACCAAACATAATAGACCTTACTGCATTGAACTGTCTGAGATTTCTCATGAGAAAGAAGCACCCAGCATTTCTGAGGACGTACAAACAACATGCACAACCATGAGCATGTTGCCATGTGTCAAGTATTATCTTTTAAAATGCTAAACTTATCATCTTTAGAGATCTAAAATGAAAATGGGAGTAATGAATTTTTCTTGGTCTTTACTCTCCTAGTAGACACAGATGAGTTACATACTTGGAGAAAGTCATATTGTTTGAGAAATAAGACTTTGGCGGTTGTTCTACGAGCCACATCATTTTGAGGAACTAAACAATACTGAAATTTAGGGACAGAGTAACAGAAAAACTGAAATACCTAAAACTGTACATCAGAGCTTATGTCTACCATTTAAATCTCATTTGACATCTGATAGGTTATGGCACAATTGGATGGTGTGGATTTAGATATGGAGCAGTCGTCAACTAACATTTCTGTCAGGAAGCCTCGGATACTGCTTGCTGCAAGCGGAAGTGTTGCCGCTATTAAATTTTCGAATCTATGCCGTTGCTTTTCTGAATGGGCAGAAGTAAAAGCTGTTGCTACGCAGTCGTCTCTACACTTCATAGACAAACCTTCACTTCCGAAGGATGTTGTTCTATACACAGATGATGATGAATGGTCCGAATGGAAGATGATTGGTGATAGCGTGTTACACATTGAGCTCCGCCGTTGGGCTGATATTATGGTTATTGCTCCTTTGTCAGCAAACACGCTTGCCAAGGTAGTATTAAACTTTCTTTTTCTTTCAGAAGATTATTTTCTGGATTTTCTTGTGTTTGGTACATAAATGTATTTTCAATCACAAGATTCTTTGAGTTTTTCTGGAAAAACAACTTTTCCTATTGAAAAAGGAAATCATAAAGACATAAACCTCTAATAGCAACTTCGAAGTCTTCATGTGGTGGTTTGCAATACAAACCAACCAAGCCAAAGAGGAGCTAGTACACTTCAGTGTTTTCTGTTCTCTTCTGTCAACTATAACAACTCCCGTAAGAAAAGTGAGAGTCATGGGTAGTGAATGTACAAGTTTATTGTTTTGATTTGTATATCTATTGCAAGTTGTCATTTGTCAATTATACTGTAGAGTATAACGTCCAGATGAGTTATATTATGCAGAATTGATAAGTTATAACTAAAAAGAAATGTACAAAAAAAAACTCTTAATTTGAGACCAACACATTTTTATAATGAATTCCTATATATAGATTGTTTTGTGTTTTGACATTTATGTTTTTTTTTCAAACTATATTTAACCTGCGGCAACACTTTTATGTTTTGTAAGAATCACATTCAATTCAATGAAAGTGTCAGCTTCTTTTGCTAAAAAGAATAATTAGACAAAAGTATTTTTGGAATTCTTTTTATGGGTTGGGGGAGACGCATGTAATAGAATAAGAAGGGCAACTTATTCCTTTCCGTGAAAGCAATTTCTTGAAAAATATTAACCAAAACTTATTTTTCCTGTAACAGAAGTACATAGCACAGCCTAGGTTTTGTATTTTCCATTGATTATATATATATACATACATATATATATATACATACATATATATATATATATATATATACACACACACACACATACATACATATATACACACACACATATACTTCGTTTATAATATGTATGATAATTTCCATCAATTGCAATGGAGCCGAAGACTTTATTCTTTGGCTTGGGAATATGATGGAATAAAGCAAAATAACTCACTAAATTGTCTGCGCTTCTTTGTTATGAAGCAGCAGTCAGCCCATGCAATTTTCAGTGCGATTTTACTATGTTTCATCCAGAAACAGTCTTGACTGCGTACATCTAACCCCCCTTACCCCACCGTAGGTGGGAGCCTTTGTGGCACTGGGGTAATGATAATGATGATGATGACTATGATGATGATATAATATGTATGATAGGCATGAATTGTTCTGCAAGATTCATAAGGCAATTTCTGAGTTGTCTAATGACCTCAATCATGTTGCAGATTGCTGGGGGATTGTGTGATAATCTGTTGACATGCATCGTGCGGGCATGGGACTATAGTAAACCACTTTTTGTTGCTCCTGCCATGAACACATTCATGTGGACTAATCCATTCACTGAGAGACATCTCATGGTGATGGATGAGTTCGGAATTTCTCTTATACCACCAGTATCAAAGAGACTCGCTTGTGGAGAATATGGAAATGGAGCCATGGCTGAGCCTTCTCTAATCTTCTCCACTGTAAGACTCTTTTATGAGTCTTGCACACAGTCTGGTAGTAACAACAATTCTGGATTGTGAAAACCTCTCATACTTGGTCGAATTAATTCATTGGAATGCTATGTGAAAATGTTTTTAGGATTGTGACCTGCAAACTCTTCATTTCAAACTATCCAACAGTATTATTTGTTGCGGGAACTATTCTGAGGAATGACAATAGAGTCTAGTATCAACCGAGCACTGGATTGACTTGAATATCCAACTATCCAAGTATTTATCTAATAATAATAGTAATCTTTAAATCTTACAAAGCTTAATCCAGCTAAGGGCCATTTGGGTACATAAAATTTGTTTGAAGGGCCATTTGGGTACATAAGATCTGGGATAAATAAATCTTCATTCAGAATATATCTCGCTTCTTTCAACCTTATAAATGACTAGTATCCCAATTAAGGATGATCCTCCATCCCCGACTCCCCGAGGGCCCTCAAAACTGACCGAAGGAGGAAATGACTAGTATCCCAAATTCTATATAATGGGTATCTGAAAAGAAAGAATGATTGTAAATAATGTTTTAAGCATTTGTCACATAGCACATTATATGAGGATCACTTCATATCCTCATGTTAATGAGGATGAGACTAGAGGGTCATAGACCGCTCATAGGTAGCAACATTATTATTTCTTTGTTTCCTTTGTATGAAGTATTTCTTATTTGAAATGGTAAAAACTTAGCTCCACTCTGGGGCGGAGCTAGGGGTGCCCAGGCTAGGCCCTGGCCCACCCCAAATTAAAAAAAGTCAATATTTTCAGTGTAAAAAATTTCGTGTAAAATTTTTTCCAATAATATTCTTTGTACCGGCCCAGTCTGGCCTAGTGCCCTGGCTCTGCCCTTGGCTCCACTTGTTTGTGTATTCTCCATCAATATAATGGGAATGAGATGAGGTTGTAGCATATATGAGATTGAGCTAAGTAGTAAACTAAGAGATGCTTGTCTTAAATTTAGGGCCAAAAGAGCAACATACAACTAACCATGACTCAAAATATGGATTTATAAAACTAATCCAACATTATATAAGGATTGTCCTTAACTCTTGTTTTTTGTCACCGCAGTGAGATGGTGACAGCAGCTCGGCGACAGCGGCAGCGGTGGATGGCGGCTCCGGCGCAAGAAAATTAGGGGTGGACTCGGGTCCGGGCTGGGTCCGGGTCGGGCCTAGGCCCGGGCGGGCCGGCGGTTCAAGAATGGTGGACCCGGGACCGGCCCGAGTAGCCACTGGGTCTGGTCCGGGTCCGGGCCGGGCCTCCGGTTTGGATTTTTTTTTTTTGCTTTCCTAACACCCACCCCCCTCACCCCCACCCTCCCAAACCCCCCCAAACCCATCCTACCCATCAAGCCCAACCTGGGTGGAACCCCAAAAATGAAAAAAAATATAAAAAATTCAATTTGGCCCGGGCCCGGGCCCAACCCGGCCGGGCCGGTTCACCAAATTTGAGACCCGAGCCCGGACCCGCCCTACCCCCCGGGCCTAGGCCCGACCCGGACCCGGACCCGAGAACCGGGCCGGTCCCGGTCCCGCACAGTAGCGGGCCGGGCCGGTCCCGCACAGTAGCGGGCCGGGTGGCCCGACCCGAGTCCAACAATACTTAAATTAAAGAGGTGAAGAGTGTTTTATTCCCCATCGTCTTAATAAATAATTTTAATTCTTGTATTCGTTGTCTTGCTTGGAGGTGATTCCTCTCCGAAATTTAGATTGGTTATACTTTTGTTTGGTCTCCTCGCATGTTTAGGGAATGCAAAAGGAGAGAATTGCATGCAAAGGAGGGAAATAAACAGGCATCGAGTTTGCAAAAATGAAACATGTGCTCTCTTAAAGTGCAATATTGTATCATTTGTATGGTTAAACATCTTCATGTTAAAGTTAATCATCTAAAATTTTAAGTACTGATTATTATTATTATTATCGTCGCCGTCACCGTCATCGTCGTCATCATCATCATCAAATGACTTAAGAAAGAACGAAGTGTCATTAGTAGGGCTGGGTTCGGTTCGGGTCCCGAACCGATTCACCATATACCCGAACCGAACCGATATTTCGGTTTACAAAATTATCAAAATCGAAACCAAACCGATATAATATCAGAAACCGATTTTTGGTGCCCGATTTTTTCGGTTCGGTTTACCGGAACCCGAAAAAACCGACTCAGTTGTAATAATTAAATTTAAACTAATATCCAATAGACTAAAATCCATTGAAACATGCTAAATTTTTAGCCCAATTAGCCCAATGGCAACCTAGAACGTGTCTTAGCTGCCTAGAATGTATCTTGCCATTCTAAACTGAGGGACCTAGTTTATATTGATGATTTTGGAGTAGGATGCTACTCATTATCCGGTGTGGGACAAAATGGAAGAGGAAAGAAGCCAATTTTAAAAAATCAAACATTACGGATGCAAGCAAGAATCGATCCCCCGACGTTTCAATGCGAATAGGCTACGACTGCCCAACTCCGCTACTAGTCCAATTCGTCTAATTCGTACTCGGAATAATATTATACCTGTATTAAACTGTCATTAATTATTAGTATTACTAATATAAAAATTGTCGGCTCGGTTCGGTTTGAACCGATTTTTTAAAAATATAAACCGAGTCCGAACCGATTTTTATCGGGTCCCAATTTTCGGGTCCCATTTTCAATCGGTTCGGTTCGGTTTTTTTCCAAAGCGGATTGGTTTTTTTCGGTTCGGTTTTCGGTTTTTCGGTCTAAAATGCCAGCCCTAGTCATTAGTCCTTCAGCTACACATAGGTAAACATAGTGTTGGACTGAGCGGTACCGGCCTGGTCCGACTGACTTTTAGCGGTCTTCTTACAATAATCACATCTTGTCATAATTCAGGAATATTTCAATCTTTACACCACATCTTCATTCGTCGGTCCCTGACCGGTTGATGACCTGCTATTACATGTTTTTTTATTCTCTCTTCAAATTATTCAACCATAAATCTCAACTTTCACAAATCTTCTCAAAGCGATCCCACGCATCATTTTTCTTTTTTTCTCCCTAAAACTTTTCCTTTTTATTTTTATCGCCTTGACTCTTTTATTTCCCTTTTTGGTCTTATTTTTATATCTTTTCAATTTTTCATGTGTATGTATTCCATTTTTTTGTAGTTTTTCTTTTCCCGTTTATTATTTCATTTTCATTTTTATATATTTTTCGGAATAGTTTCCTTCTTATAAAAGATATTTTTCCGACCGTACTAACTTTTTACTTTACTTTCTTAGTTACATTTTTAGTTACACTTATTTATTTCATATTTCCTTTTCTTACCTTTATTCCATCACTAATACTGTATATTTTTGAGAAAATAGTCCCAAAATAGGACTAAACTAACATCTAAATGCATAAATAGGACTACATTATTTATTTTCCCAAAATAGAACTAAAGTACAATCTATCTTCTTATTCTACATTTCTATCTCTGCCATAACTTCATAGAATAATCATATTTTACATTATAATAAAAAATAAAATTAAAAAAGTATTTCAATTTATAAAAATATAGCAAAAAAAGTTTTTTATTTTTTTTTTGAAAAAATATAGTAAAAAAAGTTAAAACTATTTTTAAAAATAATAAAATAATAAATAGTAATAAAAAATAATTTAAAAAAAACTTTAAAAGTAAATAAAAATAGATAAAACACATTAAAAATAAAAATTGGAGGCCTTTCCTGCAGTCTCGCAACCTCCCAGCAATGCCAACTTCGATTGGCGAAAATGCCATTTTGTGTAAGCACTTTTCTCTTATATTTCCATGAATTTACTCTTTGAAAATGCCAAAATTTTCTTAAAAAAATGTCATGAAGATGGCATTACTAACACATGTTGACATTTTTTACGGTGGTCGAAGATGGTGGTGTGTGGAGGTTGTTGAAGCGGCAACACATGCTTCCATGTTTTTTACTCTTTTTATTTTTTTATTTAAAGTTTTTGAGTTTTTAATTTTATAATTTTCATTTTTCTAATGTTTTACTTTTATTAGTTTTAGTTAATATTTATTTTTGTTTTTTTCTATATTTAATTTTTATTATGAATAAGGTTGTGTGATTACTTTTATGTTTTAATTATTAATGAAATATGAATTGCACTAAACAAAACAAGGATATAATTGGAAAGCTAGTCCTATTTACGAAGTTTTAGAATTATACTCATATTCTTGCAATTAAAGTTTCATTAAATACAATTTGAGGAATGTCACCTATATTTTTCTCTTTTCTAAAATATTCAAAGAAAAAATATAAAAAAGTAGCCCGGAAAATTATAAAAAGAGACTGCAACGAATAGGAATACATAAAAAGGAAAGAAAATTTTAGGAAGAAAAAATAAAAATCATGTGAGACCTTTTCAAAAAGATTTGTATAAGTGAGATTTATGATCGAATGATTTGCAAAGAAAATGAAAAAACTTGGAATAACATGTTACCAACCAGTCAGAGAGTAACGAATAAAGACAGAGTGAAAAAGTTGAATTATTCCTGAAATTACGATAATGTGTGATTATTTTAAGAAAATTCTTGATTATTAAACGAAGACTCTGAGTTATCTCGGGAGGGATTATATTGTACCTAGGGCTGGGCTTTCTTGTTGTTTTCTTTCTATTTTTCTCTTTCCTGTAACTTCTTTTATTATCATTAATAAATAATAACTATACTCCAAAAAAAATTTAAGAAAATTACTAAAAGATTGGATTATAAAGCAGTTCTTCAATTACTATAATCAAACCCAAACATTCCGCTTGGGTGGGAATATTTATCCGCCGTGGGCACCCTAAAAACGAACCAAAACCATGCGCAGATTCAGACCTGTATCCGCCATGGGCAGCCTTTTACTCCCCTGTCACACTGCCTTCACACTCACCCACTTCCCAGCCTTCTCTTATCCGCGACTTCATCTTTCTCACATCATTTCTTTTTCCCGCGCGAAGTCTACAATACAGCCTCTGCGCCCACTATCAACATCTTCGTCCTCTGCAACTTCTGTCATCTCGTCGCCTCCTTTCTTGAGATCGGAGCACCCCGTCGACCCTAAGTACCTCTCATGCTCACTACCGGATAAGAATCCTCTCAAGCTGGCAGTTCTGGTTAGCGGTGGGGTTGATAGCAGCGTCGCTCTCCGCCTCCTCCACGCCGCAGGACACTCCTGCACAGCATTCTATCTAAAAATATGGTTCCAGGTGTGCTCACGTGTTTAATGAAGTTATATTTTGAATCAAATTTATGTTTTCCGGGTAAAAATTGAATCTTTTTAGCAAATTTATGCTAAAAAGTACGGATTCATAACATTTAGTTCAATCCTATAGGAAGGCTTTGAGAACTTCTGGTCTGAGTGTCCATGGGAGGAGGATCTAAAATATGTAAAAGCTGTCTGTGATCAGGTTCCTCTCTACCCTTTTTTCTATGCCTTTTTAATTGAGCATCTATTAGATCACATCTTTTCCTTTCTAACATTAAATGACACTTGAATTCAGGTTGACGTCCCTCTGCAGGTTGTGCATTTGACTGATGAGTATTGGAATAATGTGGTATGTTAATGTTTATGCCTTTAAACCTTTATATTATATTACCCGCAACATTTAAGTTTTCTAATATTCTTTTGATGGTGTGCTACATGCATTTGTGGTTTTGAATTGCTTATAAAATTAGCTTGTGGGAAAGGTGGGGCCTGGATGGGGTTATGCGGAGCAAACGAGGGCTTAAGTTTAGCCCATTAGCAGATGTGGTTTAAAGTTGGAAAAAGACTATGATGTGGAAGAGAAGTTTAGCCCATTGATACAACTAGGTGGGGGGGGGGGGGGGGGGTTAAAATGCAACTGTGGATATTGGAGTTTTTTTTTATTTACAAGGATTGATGCTTTTCAGGTATCATACATTATCGACGAATATAGATGTGGACGGACTCCAAATCCAGATGTCCTTTGCAATACAAGAATAAAATTTGGTTTGTAGTTCTGTCACAAAAGAGCTATTTACTTACTTGGTACTTCCCATTTTTTCACAACTTCATTTAGAAGAGGTTTGTTTAATTTTTAGGTGCATTTATGGACACAATAAGTGGAATGGAATTTGACTTTGTTGCTTCTGGACATTATGCAAAGATTGTTCATGCGTCTTCTGATCAACCACTCCAGCCTTCTGTTCTGGAATTGTCAAAAGATGTGGTATGCATTTCTATAAGCTTTTAGATTATTCTCTTGACCTTGCTTATAAATGTTGACGAAGTCTATCATAAGCATGCAAGATACCAGAAGTCCAAAATACCATCAACATAAAATCAAGAAAGCATTCTTTTTGTGTTAAAAGATAGTTGGTATTTTATAAATAATAAAGCATATAATATTGATTTTCCATCTCCTTAGTATGCTGTATCTTTATTCTCATTTAAAGCAAAGTAGTTTATATTAGATCTAAGACGAGGGTAATAGCTAATCTGCTAATGCCAAGCTAGGTCTTCGCACATAGTGCTACATTTTTGCAATATTTGAGCATATCTGGTGAGTTTCTTAAACCCGTTTGTTTAATCTTTAAACAACTGTTGTTGACTTATTGTGAAATGGGGGAGTATAACTTCAACTATTTACGGAAAACACTTAAACCTCACTAGTAGCTTAGGATCTGGCTACGGGTGTCAAACTGATTCCAAAGCTACCATGCATATAAGCATTGCAATGAGTGATTTTAAGGGTTTGTTTGGATCACATAGAATTCCAGGGTAAAAAAATGGGAAGGGGCACATGGAGAGACATCGGAAGGAAAGATAATTTGGGGGAAAATAAAAGAAAATATGTAACTCAATAATTATTTTAGATGAATGTTATTACTCATTTTATTAATTTATGTCTACTCTTACAGGCTAATAAATCTAAATATGTTAAAAAATGAAACTATCAAAGTAACATTCATATATCATTTTCTTATGCGAATGTATGGGATAAATCCTAAGGTGAAAACAAACTTTCTTTGATACTATTTTCGTATCCCCAGTATTTTACAGTTTATACTGGATCCAAATACACCTTAAGTGAGCAGTTAAATCCAGCAAAAATAAAAATGGCAAAGGATTCATAATATATTTGTTTACTACGTGTGAACTTGCTGTGTATTTTTCTATTGATATTAATATTATTGGATACTTATATTCTTTGATACCTTGGACTTGTTATTCCTAGTCAATTAATCATTAGCATCTGTTTAGTGTTCTACTGAGCTCAGGTCTTCATTTGTCATATATCTGTTGTAGGTAAAGGACCAAACATACTTCCTATCACATCTCTCACAGTCTCAACTTAAGCGACTTATTTTCCCTCTTGGATGTATTCCAAAGGTTAGGTGAGATTGATATTTCTCATAATTCATAAACAAGAAGTCATTGAATATATATTTATAAAATTGTTTCTTGATACATTTGACATCCACAGGAAGAGGTACGCAAACTTGCTAAGTTATTTGATCTACCAAACCAGGACCGTAAAGATTCACAAGGAATATGCTTTCTTGGCAAGGTTTGTGTTACTTTCTGAAAAGACCATATTTTAATTATATTATTAAGCGTTAAGGTGGTCCATCTTATTTCCTTCTCCGCCTTCCTTTCGCTTCTGTTTGCTTCATAAGGAGGGAGGATGGGAAAGTGGAAGAGTTTAAAAAGTTGCAATGTTTGGTTCAATGGAGGGGTGATTATGACCTACACATTATTTTAGTATATATCCCTCCGTCCCCCTAACTTTGTCCTGTTTTACCTTTTTCGTCCGTCCCATTAAGTTTGTCCCGTACCATATTTGGTAATATTTGGGTGGTTACAATTCATTCTTTATTCACACTTTATCAATTCAATATCTACCACACAATTCCACTTTTTCTTAAAAGTTGTGCCACACTCTCTTGAGTCTTGTCCCAAACATAGTGGGACGGAGGTAGTATAAAATATTTATATTTAATCCCCTCTCTCCGGTTTTGTTGGATAAACTTTTGTATGAAACTTTTTTCTTTCCAATTTATCCTTTTATGCATCATTTCACCTTTTACTATAAATGGATCCGTATTACTTTCTCCCTACCTCCCCCCACCCACAAACTCCTCCACTTTCTCCTTTACCTTCTTCAAAAACCTCTATCAAACAAGGGACTTGGGACTTGACTCCCCATTTACCTGATTAAGCCATCTAGGTTGTCAAAGGAAAAGTAACAATTTTAGCTAGGACTTGTATCTCTGTTACTATTCTGAAGATGTTACTTCTCTCACAAAAAAATCATTTCAAAGTATTTTTTATAGTTTATCATCTTAGTTTTATGTCAATTGCTCTACAGATAAAGTTTTGTGATTTTGTTGCACGACACATCGGGGAGGTAGAAGGGATTATATTAGAAGCCGAAACAGGGGATTATCTCGGAAAGCACAGAGGGTTTTGGTTCTACACTATTGGTCAAAGACAAGGTCTACGGCTTCCTGGGGGACCATGGTATGATCTTTCTAGAATGTCTTCTCGTACCATTTTTATGGCCTCAACCTTGGGCTCTTGGACCTCTTACTATTTTTTTGTTATTATATATTACCTCTGTCCCTTTTCTAGTCAATGATGGTAAACTTTGGTCATTCATTTTAACAATTATATATTTGCAAAAGTTATAAATTTTATACTTTTATGATAGTATTTTTGATAAGTAACTGAAGAATCCAAGAAGAAAGTAGTAGTTTATTAATGAACATTTAGTGAAGGAATACAGAAAGTCATGAAAGGAAAGGTTTGAGACTCTTCGAGTGGTCTCTCACTCCCAATATCCCAGTCCTGATCCCAAGTTCTGCCCCCCATCTACTCACCACTCACCCTTATTTATTCTATTTCTAATGGGCCAGTCAAGGCCAACTACTACCAGGCCCAGGACCCTCTATTACACTATCACACTTAATTATTATTATTCTCGTAAGCCCATTATCCTAACATATCTCCCCCGTTGGACAACCACCTTGTCCTCAAGGTGGGTGATATTAAACGGCCTTGATCTTTAGGTTCACCTTCATTCTTGCGCCTCTCCCTTCCCAGTACTTCACTGCTTTCTGGACCCATAGCTTCCTGATTTGAACCTTCATCATCACTCCTTCAATAGCAAGAAAGAGCATAGCAAGAAAGAGCAGAGGCAAGGACTTTGTTGCATCCTGCTCCACAATGTTGCAGAGGTAAAGATCTTCTAGTAACTGCATCTCTGGCCCAACTTCCCACCACTTTATGCTGTATTTCCTGAAATTTTTCTCTGCAGCTTCAGCAACTGTCCCTTCGAGCAAAGCATGAGTTGAAAGTGAGCTGGCATCGGCCTCAACATTTTCTGCCCCTTCCGGATTATCTGGTGGACGTCCTGTGGGTTGAATATCGTCATCGTTCATCTCCCTAAACGTGTAATGAATGCCATAAATAGCAGAGAATGTGGGTAGGTTTGACTTCCTTTTTAATATAGAAAATAAGTGTTTGTTCTCCAGCTCCCATACCATAGGACCTTCCATGTTGTTCCCTCCAACTGCTTTCAGCATACCATATGTGGTCCCCATAGTTAAGAACTGTTGAATAGGGTCAAAATGATTCCAGTACATCACACCACCACCAAAGTGCTGATTATAATCCATACCAAGACAACCAGAGACCTCTACTTCGTCTTCTGTGATATGATAGTGGTGCAGTACTTTTTCAGCATCACTATTGTTAGCTACTTTCATAAGATCAGAATTATAGCAGTGAATATAGCTCAAACTATCAAACCCCTCAGAGGAATTATTTTGATTTTGCATTTCAATTTTGTCCTCCTTTTTCTCAGACTTTGATTCATCCTCTTCCAAGTCCTCAGTTTCCTCTACACAGACGGTCTCTGTAGAGCTTTCCCAAGTATTTGAAACAACAATTTTATCAACAGCAGATTCATATTCCCTGGCAACCAAGGATTGAGTCATCACAGAGGATTTTTCCTCTCGTCCCTCATTACAGTAGATGAACGTACCTTCAGAGAGAGTTTTCTGCGAATTGCCCGACTCTTGTGACACGTACAACAACGGCGACGTGGAGGCTTCTCCTTCCAATCGCATCGTACCTTGAAGTGAACTGCTAGGGTAGGATGAAGTCTGCGAACCGATGGTGTCTCCTCTGTCTGGAGTGATACTAGGGTTCGCATAGGGATTTCGCAGCGATTTGGAGTCTCCTTCTGATAGCCTCACACTTTGATTCGAGATGATAGTAGATGAAGAGACCTGCGAACAAGGGAGGTCTATTTGCGAAGAAACTTGTTGACTGGAAGATGCTGTTCGCGACGAAGCTGAAGAGGCTTGCGAAGACATCTGCGGACCGGTAGAATCAGCTAGCGACTGTGAAGAGACCTGCGCTAGCGAAGGTGTCTGCGAACTACGCGAAGCAGTTCGCGATTGCGAACTAGGAGGAGCGACGGACGGAAACATCTGATTTTCGATTGGCCGACGGTGTCTAGGTGGACTCCTAGCTCTGTCTCTATGTCGCCTCTGACGGTGACGAAGTTTGCACAGCATATAGCGCAACTCCTTCCACTGACTGTCGCTATTGTCCATCTTCTTCTTCAACTGTCGTTGAAACTGACGATCGATTCAGGCTCCAGGAAGGATGCTTTGATACCAATGATAAGTAACTGAAGAATCCAAGAAGAAAGTAGTAGTTTATTAATGAACATTTAGTGAAGGAATACAGAAAGTCATGAAAGGAAAGGTTTGAGATTCTTCGAGTGGTCTCTCACTCCCAATATCCCAGTCCTGATCCCAAGTTCTGCCCCCCATCTACTCACCACTCACCCTTATTTATTCTATTTCTAATGGGCCAGTCAAGGCCAACTACTACCAGGCCCAGGACCCTCTATTACACTATCACACTTAATTATTATTATTCTCGTAAGCCCATTATCCTAACAATTTTTAACAAAGAACATTTTGATATCATTTTCATATTACAAGTACTTTGTATATAAATATAGTATCATTCAAATTTTAGCATCGTTAATTGTAAAAGTCAAAGACGCCTAACTAAAAATGGACCAAGGAAGTATTAATATAAAAGTAATTTGCAGTATGATTGATTAGATGATGGATCTTTGTAAAATGTTTATGATTTATACTCCGTAGTAGTTATTATGGATTATTATTATCTTCTTTATGTGTAACACTTATTAGACTTTTACTAAAAATTTGGCGTTTTTTATAAATTTAGTATAAGAACAAGACCTAGTGATCCTGAGTAATTGGTCCTACTCGCTACTCGTCTCTTGACCGAGTAGCCACCGAGTACCGATTTAACTACTTAGATTCAATCATCTCTATTCATTATTGTCACCTACATTAACACACTAGCATATAAAAGAAAACATGAGTACTTGACCCATCATAGGAAAACAAATAATATGTCATCTAGGGAGTGCTTTTTTTTACTTGATGCAGTAAACTTGTAGCCATATTGCCTGCTATGTTTTATCATCTCAGCATTTCATCTTTGTATTGAATACAGGTACGTTGTGGAGAAAGATAGTAAGAATAATGTGGTGTTTGTGTCAAGAAACTACTTCTCGGCTGATAAGAAAAGACGCCTATTTCGTGTTGGATCACTGAAATGGCTAAGTGGGAGCTATCCTGCACATGCAAATCAACTTCAATGCAAGGTAGGCATGTTCTTTTCTCTGAGCTAGACATGCCTTGGATTCTTTGATCACCCCATCCTCTTTGTTTCATTCTCTTTATTTGATCAGACTTGTTAAATTCTCGATCATTCATCATTTTCATTTACCCCAGTGACGCAAAGGCTCCCACCTACGGTGGGGTAAGGGAGGGTCGGATGTACGCAGTCTTACCCCTGTACTAAAGCACAGAGAGACCGTTTCCGGATGACCCATAGTAAAAATCGCGTCCAAAATTGCATGGACTGACTGCTGCTTCATAACAAAGAAGCGCAGACAGTTTAGTGAGCCATTTTGCTTTATTCCATCATAATTTCAAGCCAAAAAATAATGAATCTTTGGCTCCATTGCAAATGATGGATGAACAACATATTTCTAAGCTAAATGTATATAATCTAGTATCGAAGTGAATATGGAAGTGTCATTCCCTTCCATTTCAACCACAAAAACAACAACTTTTGCAATATATTTTTTCAGCTGGCGCACTCAAACAAGTACTAGCCTGGCAGGTAAATGGTATAAGTTGTACCATAAGTGGTGGTATTGATGGATTTTGGCACCCCAATTACAGAATGAAGCAAAGTTTTGTCAAAATCATTTGATTTGATAGTTGGTTGCGATAACTTTTTAATTAATTAATTACACACAACTCTTTAGAGAAAGAATGTGAAGCTCGGGTTGTCAGGTCAGATTGTTCTGGCCGGAATTTCAAATGAGACAAGTAAATGTACTTAGAGTACTAATTTATTCCATTTAGTAAATGCATCTTACCATTGTTTTAAAACTTGCTAGGCGCTAGTCGGGCAGTTGAGGGGCGCCTAGCTCCTAGGCACCGACTAGGCCAATTTTTTAACTGATTAGTCCTCTACAGTTAGGGCTGCCTAGCGCCTAGGCGCCGACTAATCGGAGCGACTAGGCAGATTTTTAGAATAAAATGCATCTTACCAATACTTAAGGTACCATTTGAACATTTTACTAGTGTTGGATATAAACTGTAAGGCTTGGATGGCTTGGATGTTGTTGTTATATTAGTGTTGCACATAAACTGTAGCTGATACAAACAATAACATCCAAGCCTGAAGTCCCAAAAGAGTTTGGGGTTGGGTAACACGATTTAATACTACTTATATGATTGAGAGCTAAAAAAGGATAAAAAAGATGATAAGATAAGATAAGCTAAAAAGAAACCAAAGTTAGAAAAGATAAAAAAGATAAGATAAAGATGAATATACAAAAGAGAAGATAAAAAAGAAGGCAAGCTACATGCTTTATGTGCTGTCTCGTATCTTGTGGAAATGACCAATCAACTAATGGTTGATAACATCACTTGACATGTCAATATTAGACCATTTATACGTTAAATTCTTCAATGTATAGCAACAATTTTATAGGTTCGCCATGGCCCCACTCTCTACAACTGTAGTTTGGCAATGGAAGTTGACAACAATGGTAAAACAGTTGGTGTCGTCCAGCTGTCTCAAGATGATCAAGGGCTGGCAGCAGGACAGTTTGCTGCTTTCTATGATGGGATGACCTGTCTTGGCTCTGGCGTCATCATGGATTCATGGGATGATCAAGGGTATCCAGTATGCGGAAGGGCTCTTGAAATAGCAAGAATGGAAGATAAGTCAATGCTTGGCAGACCAGTGAGAATAACAGTTAAATCGGGTAATGATCGTTTAATGGAATCTGATCCCAAAGATCATAGAGAGAATCTAAATCCTATTGTTGGTTCTGAAACCATTGAGCGGAATATGTCTTACCAAGGAGAGGATCACAGAGTATTGAATTGGCTAGAGTGGCTAAAGAAGAAGTGGTTACAAGTTTTCTAGTATGTTTATAGGTTGTATTACTGTATACTAGTGTAGTGTAGTACCATTGTACCAAGTTATTTAAAATTAATGTAACTTACCAAGGAGAGGATCACAGAGTATTGAATTGGCTAGAGTCTAGAGATATTATTTAATTTTTTGAGTTTATGTTCCAAGTTATTTAAAATTAATGTAACTTTCATAAATAAAATGTAAATTAATTTCAATAATTTATATCATAAAACATAAATTATTACCACTATTTGACTAAGATTATTTATAATCATATATGATTCAGCAGTTCTCCGTGAAGACATTATATTGAGCTTTACCAAACAAAAAGTTCCTATTTTCTGCAACTTAGACCAGTCATGTGGAGTTCTTACATTGAGTGCCTATTACATTGATACTTGGAGTTGTGCTTATGATACAGAGACTGTTGGGCAATGCTCAATGAAGGGCATTGATTCAGTTGGAACATACTTATTGGCAGATTTCATTTGGTCAAGTCAAGGGAAAGTTGATCCTTGTACTATCACGAAAAAGTCAATTATGTCTTCTTTAAAAAAGGTCAATCAAATTCTCGAATTTTGAAAAAATGTTCAATTGGATCAATTAGCAGATTATCCACCACGTCAGCAGGTCACTCGATGACATGAACTATAGTTGAAATGAGAGTTTTACTTTGAAGTAGTAGTTGTATTTATTGACCCTCAATTCCCCCATAGGTGATGTTCAGGAGGTCAGCCCTAATAGTATTCTCTCATTTGACTTTTAATTGCAATAGTTTCACCGGTGGAAAATCATTAAACTGTAGTGCCTTTTTTGCGGCGCTTAAATAATAAGCACCTTCAAAAATTTAATGTGCGGCGCTTATACTTTAAAGCGCCGTCCACTTCTTCAATAATTTGATAATATTTTCTTTATATTGCGTGCGGCGCTTATTTATAATTAAACGCCGCATAGATTTTCAAGTTTTATTTAAAAGACTTGCACTTTACACCCCATTTCACTTGGAAAATTCTTTAACTTTGTACCCCACTTCAAAAAATTTGCTTCACAAAATGTTTATGATGGGTGTAAAGTCAAATTTCTTTTTAAATGAAGTGCAAAGTCTAATGTCACCCAGAAATTGAGATGCAAAGTCAAATTGCTCCAATATCCCCGCAAGCTAGTACTTGGGAGTTAGGAGTGTAACTTTGTAGGATGTATTGTTTTCATTATTAGCAATCTTATAAAATTAATTTTTTGATCTTCATTGGAATATATCTCCTACTTATAGTCCTACTCTTTGTATATTTGAATTTTTCTAATAAATTGATAGGGCGTTCCCTCACTCCGACCCCAAAGAACTTCTTTTGGCTCCTCACCGGGTAAAAAAAAACTCCTACTTTTCCGCCCTTTTCTGTCAAACGGTCATCCTTATTTCTAACGTCCGTTTGTTCTCATCACAGAAGTGAAAGTATATACTCTCTATATGGTGGTCTGTACATCTCCTCCAATTGGATTTGGGCTCTCAATCTCCGTGTCTTGTTGAATCGTCTTATTCAAGTTTTGTTGTTGTTTATCTATATACTCTTCTAGGGCTAATCTCATATTTTGTGGCTATTTTTTCTGTGAACTCTTTGTGATTCTCACTCATATTTCGCTTGGTGAATTACTTTTGGGTTTGATTCATTTAAGAGTTTTCTTTAACGAGAAATTTTAGTTGACCACTTTCAGGTTTGATGTATTATCACTCAAATCCATACACTATAAAAATGCACTCGTAACCCTTCCAATCCTTACGATTAAGTAATTTCTAATTTATACTTAGAGAAAATTACAAATATACTTCCGTAACTTTTGATTTTTCCGCTTTTAATATTGTAACTTAATTTAATCACATATCTGATCGGATAATCAATAAATTTCTTCATATTGAAGACTTTTTCACCGGAAATCAAACCTAATAAAAAAAAAACCAAAAACGATCAAAAACTAGCCTCACTTCATCCAGTTACTTTATGCTTTTGGATTTGAAAATGCCTTAATTGAAAAAAGCCGACCAAAATATGTTAAAATTGACCAAAATTGAAACAACCATGACAAATTTAGTCGAAGATAACTTTAGAGTTTATTTCGAGAAATAATTTAAATTCTATGATCTGCTATTGTATCTGATTTAATTTGTATGAGAAAGATTTACTTTCATTATGATTTACATCATAGGTGAACTATAATATACTTTAAAGTTTTTTAGAAAGATAATATACTTTAGAATTAGCTTCAAACAATTTCGATTGATTTTTTCAATTTCTGTCAATTTAAGCATTTTGATTCGACTTTTTCAATTTAGTCATTTTTCAAATCCAAAGACATAAATAGAACTCTTTAATATAGATTGATTTATTAATTATCAAATTAATTCTGTAATTGACTAATACTACAACATTGAAAGCGGACACAATCAAAAGTTAAGATCTATATCACTAATTTTCTCTAAACATAAATTAAAAGTTATTTAATCATCATTAAAGAATAAGGAGGTAAGAAAACATTTTTTATAGTGTAGAAATGCTGGTGGTAATACATAAAACCTGAATAATAATTACCCTTCTTTAATTTGGAGATTCCGTTAAAACCACACCGAAGTGGTCAATTAGAAAGATTCTTCATTTTACTTGGTACACATTACGGTAATAATTTAAATAATATTGAAATTGTTTGAACGGTAGAGAATCCGTGAAATCCTAATATTATTATACAATACTCCCTCCGTCCCATTAGACTTTGCCAACTTTCCCTTTTTTGTTATCCCAAAAAACTTTGTCACTTTCCTATTAAAACAACCAATTTGTAATTCTGCATATTTCTCTCTCCTCTGCACAAATCTCACAAATTAGATCTAGGCAAACTTTTTCATAGCCAAGTAGTTGTGGAATGTGGATACAGGCTGATTTTGAATTTTGTTGAAAGAATTCATTTATAATCAAAGGTGAAAACAGAATACACTTCATTTCATTATTCTACTCCTTTCTGTTTTTTGTTGGGCACATAACCTTCGCACAATGTGCGAACATAGCTAGTATAATACTCCCTCCGTTTCTGAAACAAGTTCCACATTTGACTTCACACATTAAGAAAATAAATTTGACTTTACTGTGGAGTGCACTATTTGGCACTGTTTGACATTGTTTTGATGTAGATAATTTACCAAATAAGGAAATGTTTGAAAGTGGAACTTAATTTTGAATGTGCCCGAAAAGGAAAGGTGGAACTTGTTTCAGAAACGGAGGGAGTAATAAAATATGGGCTTCTATAGGTCGTGAATCGTGATATGAGCTAACTGGTGTGTTTCTTTTCTTTTTGACAGAAACTGTTGTATTTCGCAACATGAATATCCATTGATGTATTGGTATCTCAAAATCGGATTAATGGTAATTATATTACAGCTACCAACCTACCACCCTTTGCCCCCACCCCCCCGACAATAACATTAGGATAAAAACTGAGCAAAAAAAATTAGAGGTAAAACCGCGCGTAAAAGATAGATTGATTTTTTAAAACACGGTACATAGTCAATCAGCTACAAGGATGGCAATGCAGTTATGGGTGGAGTGAGATGAATGCCTGGCCTTGAGGCCCATCCCTTTCTATTCCTGTAGGCATCAACTGCTTTTAGGCGAAGTCTCTCTTGTGAAGCTTCCAATGTCATCTTCCGCACCTTTCCATGACACACATTAAAACATTCAATTCAGAGTAAGATGGCATTGATAAAAACACATTAACATCGGATGAAATCATACTTCTCATATAGGGTTGTAGAGATAAACGTGAAGTACATCTATAAACTTCACTAAAAGCTGAAGCCAATTGTTAAACTTCATTATTACTTGTCATTATTCATATTATTTTATATCAACAAGCACTGTTAAATTAAGTCCCATGGTATTATTTAAAAACATAGATATGAGTTAATGAAATAAGGATGTGTCTGTTTTCAGTTTTATTTATTTATTACTTTTTTTCTTGTCCATGCAACATAGTTTGTATTTCTCTAGTTATTAAAAAAGTTATATGTAGTATCTACCTTTGGGAGAGCACCCAGCTTTGGTGGAGCATCAACAACTTCCCCAAATTTTATTTTTTCATGCTTAGGATAGTCAAAAGCTTCTTGTGTACTGGCTTTCTTTCCCTTCTTTTTCTTGTCCTTCAAACGCCTGCATTATTTAAAACAATATCAATTCAATAATTCAATTTAACAAGTGAAACAAAAACCACTTTACCTTAACAAGTTTAGAGCTTGAGCTCACAATGTGGAAATAAGTAAATGAAAATGAAGTATAGCACATCTATTTCTTCTTCATTTAATTGCAGTCGTCTTCAGTAAAAAGAAAATACACTTTTGCCCTCGCCAAAAAAACCTCAACAAAATTAATATTTATTCTCAAGAAACCTACACTAGCTTTGCCTAGGAAGGGGACATAGAGAAGAACAAAAGAAAACTCA
Source organism: Cuscuta europaea (assembly GCA_945859875.1). Lineage (NCBI taxonomy): Eukaryota > Viridiplantae > Streptophyta > Magnoliopsida > Solanales > Convolvulaceae > Cuscuta > Cuscuta europaea. The sequence continues at coordinate 16,340,995 of CAMAPE010000010.1, read as the reverse complement.
GTAGAGGAAGTGTTAAAAATGTACTGCTTCCTGCGCTCCTTTCTTTTCGAACTAGTTCCGCCAAATTCTTCAGTTGATTCAAATCGAAGATCATTTGCTTTTTTCCTTTTCTTCTTACTTTTCTTTTCAGGAACGCTACTTTCTACTGGCTTCTCATCACTGGTTTTTCTTTTGACCCCAGACATTTTACTAGTGCTTTTCTCCTCCAAATGAAGCATCTGTTGACGAGAAGCAAATATAGCAGAGTCAGACAGAACAATCGGATGATTTCATGACTTGTTATTGAAAATCAAATCCTCAAAAGCTACACAAATGTGCAGAGAAACCTGTGAGGAGGTGTCCAAGAGAGCTGGGATATATTGGGTTTACTTAAAGGTTACACAAAGTGAAAACAATAAACTTCACAGGTTGCCTAATGTTTCATTTATCTTTATTGTCTTCTTTTAAGCATTCATAGTGCATAGAACTGTATCAAAAGTTTTTGGCAGCTAAAGTTGCACAATACATCTATTTACATACTAAAGGCCGGCCTGAACTGATAAACATACAGAAATACAATTGGTGAAAGCACAACCCTAAAAACATTAAGCTTTTTGTACCTCTCTAACACCGTCATTTCCTTTTGCACTGCCTTTTGGTGGGGTTTTTCCAGCTTCTAAGAACAGGGAAAATGAATTCAAAAACAGAAGAACAAATCAACAGATTAACAATAAACTACGAAGTGTATAAACTATTAGCCTAAAAGCAATCCAAGTTAATCTATCATATCTATTTATATACGCATTGTATTTGAGTTAGATGTATAAATTTAGAATGCAAACTAACCGGTCAGGGCCATGAGTTTGAGGAGCTTTGAAGGGAGAGCATCGACGGAAGATGGGTCGGGTGGCGGAGGGAGCCTGGCACTTCCTCCATGTGATTCTCTGTAGTTCTTCTCCCTTCTCTTCTGTCCTTTGCCTCCCATCTCTCCTTATCTCAGTGTAAAAATCTTGATTATACCCTAAATCCCTAATCTTGTACAAAAATACGAATCCACGTTCCCCAAATTGGCACACTTCTGTATGAGGAGCGCGCACTATCAGGTTTAAACGGAAGACCGGACCCGAAAAACCAGAACCGGATCGAATAGGAATGATGTCCGGTCCGTTTTTCGGTTATGAAAATTTTAGGAAACCGGTTTCCGGTTTAAAATCGGATTATTCCGGTTCGAACCGGATTTAACCGGTTTTGTTATATTTTTAAATATATATTTATTAATACTAATATAATAATAGTTATAAAATAAAAAATAATACTTCATACTAATAACAATATATAATAGCAATCAATCACATAATGATTATAATAAGAAGTTGTTGAGGTTAAGTCCCGTAGATTCGAAAGCCCAACACAAACTTTGGATCTTTCCGGAAATGGGTCACGAATCACGTGTATAAGAAAATATAAAAGATGAATAATCGTATGCTCATAAGCCCACTTGTATTAACTAATTTGCTTGATTACACAGAAACTTCCCGAACGGTACGTCGGAATAGTGATTAATACAAGAAACAAGAGTGATAAATCGATTCTAGGCTCTGAGTATCAAGAAGCTAACCATTTACAATGACATTAATCCCTCTATTTATACTAATGGGGGGAGGGGGGTATGAGGTGCTCCATGCTGATTGGCTGCTAATCCACCGACTTGAATGCCCATGCTTCTACTTGTTGATGTCGCACTCTGGCATTTAATGCACCTGGCCACTTGTAAGTTGCCCGTTGTCCGAACGGGGTGATGGCCCACGCCGGAAGCATCCGCTGATTTGGCTCAAGTACCCTGGGTGTCTCGATCCCCGTTCGGTACAAATATCTCACTGGGCCTGCTTTCCGTCTGGATTTTGGGCTATTTGCTAGACTCGATATTTTTGGCCTTTAACCCGGGTATTGGGCCTTCGTCCCAATATCCCAACACGAGTCCCCCACTTCCAATGTTTCGAATGGTAGTGAGTGCATTAGGAAGTAGAACTTATATACCGAATGGCGATCGGGATCCAGAACTCGTCGTTTCCCTATATCATGATTAGTACCTTATCAGCGGCGGTCGTTTGATTTTTTCCATAATCGCCATGATTATTGTCCCTTGTTCTCCCCACGCGTCACATGTCCTTTCAAATAGTTCAGGTGACACATGCCTTCCTCTGGTTGGTTATTGATTCGGCGCTTGTCAGGCTATAAGTAGGCCTTTTGCTTTCTGGTTCTGGGTATTCGAATTTTCATTTCCTTCGTGCTTTAGCTCTGCCTTCTCTCTAGGAACCCTCAAGTTTTTCGCGTTTAGGTATTCCTCCCCCCTCGATCTTCCCTCTACTCTTTGGTTCGGTCGGTATGTGTCCTCGATCACACTCTTCTGATTCGGAAATGGCTTCCTAAGGGGAAGACCATGATGCCGCCGTTGTGGACGTCATCACCGTCCCTTTTGTTGATGGCTCAAATGAGGCGACGACGGAGACTAGGGTGGAGGCGGAGGATTCTTCCGACGGGTCCTCTTCTTTCGGCAATGAATCCGACGATACCAAATCTGATGATGAGATTGCCTCTATGGCGGCTGGCCCCCCAGACGACGTTCCTCGCTACAAGCTTAACCTGAATTTGATCAAAGAGCGGCGGCAGAAACTAACCTCTCACAATAGGGCCCAAATCCCAGCCCTAATTCCGGATCCATTGGACTTTCGTCTCCGGGCTAGGCTTCACCCAATGCGCCACCTTTCTAGGATGGTGATAGTCCATTTAGACCCAGTGAAAGTTGGGCTTAGGTTTCCCTTACACCCGTTCTTCGTATCATTTTTTAATATGTATGAGATAGTTCCGGCCCAAGTCATGCCAAATTCCTACCGAGTGATGGCCGACTTCATCTGCCGTTGTGTGGATGCCAAGGTCACGCCCCGTCTGGAATTATTTCATCAATTTTTTAAAGTAGCCCCTTAGCAAACACATGGGTTTTTGGCTGCTAGTGCCCGTACGTGACATATTCTTTTTACCGATAACCTGACTTCCATTAAGGGGTGGAAGGATCGGTTTTTCTTCGTGTCTCTCCCGGACGGTTTAATCCCGAAGAAATGGAATGCTTTTCCCCGCAAGACTCCAGAACCGTTGCTTACCGAGGAAATTAGCAGAGATGTCTTTGCTGTGGAAAGGGATAAAAAAATGCAACATTATGAAATACCTGACTCCTGATCTGTTTGTGAAGGCCGGGATAGGTACTGCTCGTATTCCTGGGTCTACTTGTCTGAAAACCAAGTGCCATGGGCCGGACGGTGCTTCCCGTGCGAGAAATGTTCTGTTCCCCCTTGTTTCCCACGTGATAAGACCGCTCGGTACTAAAATTTTCCTTTGTTATTTTTTCAGCTCCCAATCCAGACGCTACTATGGATGATAACCGTGTGCTCATTGCTGGTGGAGTTGGGAAAAGGAAGAAAGCAAAGAAGAATCCCAAGGCAGTGCCCTCCACCACTACTTCTCAAAATGACGAGTCTTCTCAGACCGTTCGGGAACCTGAGCCTATTCAACAGGTTCCTCATCAGAACCAGTTTGATGATATGCTGATCGATGATCGGTTCAAGTCCGATCAACTGCATCATTTCTCTGAGCACTTTCAGGTTGCTCAGAATGTTAATATAGATGTGGGTGAGACCTATACCGCTAACCTTTCTGGGCAGGTCGAACGGATCTCTATGGCAGATCCCGTTCACGAAGTTTTGGAGAAAGCTGGTTCTTCTGCGAGCCAGATCTGGTCTGCCTCTGCTTTCTTCAACAACTTTGTTGTTCCTAAACTGCCGGTCGAGCAGTCAGAGGAGTGTTTGGCCTTAGCGGCTTTGAAGGTACATTGTTTTCCTCTGTACTTTGTTTCATATTTTATCAGTCGTTCCATATCAAATCATTTTTTGTTTTCGAACGGAATTCTGTAGGTGGGGCTATACAGTTTGCAACTGAGGGAGGCTCGGCTGGCCAAGGAGCAGGATTTGATCATCGCTCAAACTTCTACAGAGCAAACTGCTGCTGATGCTACTACTGCTGCTGAGGCTGATCGGAAGGCCTTTGTAGAAGAAAAACAATGGCTCGAGACCGAGCTTGGTGAGCTTAAGGTCCAGCTCGGAGCCTTTCAAGCCAAAGTCTATGCTGCTGAAGTTGCTTTGGTGAAGTTTGAAGAAACAGCTCCCCGTATCCCGGACGGCCCTGCTAAGGTGAACGTGGATCTGTCCGCTGTTCGGGAGGCATTCAAAGGTTCTGCGGAATTCTCTGCTATTAAAGAAGAGTATGTCAGTGAGCAACTTCCTTCTACCTTTGGGGCTTATCTGAAGAAGTTTCCAGAAGGTATCGAGCAGCTTAAGGCTGGTGTGAAAGTCCTTGATCAGGATCCCGAGGGTAAATAATGGAATGACTCCCTCGCTGAAGATCTGTATGTTAAGGGTTGTCAGCACATCCTTCGCCCTTTTGTGGCCGAGATGGAAAAGCAACTTGGGAGACCAGTTCAGACCTCTGACCTCCCACAAGCTGACATCGTTAAAGCCCAATTCAAACAGTATGAACGGGAGAGGAGGCGTGATGTCGCTCAGGAAGCTGGGAAAGAACCGGAGTCCTCATCATCGGAGGGTGAGGATAGTGATGAATAGACTAGCTTCCCTTTGTAATCCTTTACTTAGATTTGAACTTTTTATACCTACCGGCCGGTAGAGCCGATGAATATATATGAAATCTTTTTTGGTCAATGCTTTATTTAATTTTCTCTTTTGTCTTTGTCAATTTTTTGCTTTATCATTCGGGAGTCGGTCCGTTTTATAGGACTTGGCAGTTTTTTATGTTTTTTGCTCATTCTTTGGCTTGTCGTTCGAGATTCGGCAAGTTTTTAGGACTTAGCAGTTTCTTGTACCTTTTGATTCGTCCTGTTTTTCTCCCGATCAGTATTATTGGGGAATACTATTTTCAAACTATTGGTAGGAGTTCCTGTTCGGGTTGTTTCCTACCATTAGCTAAGATAAAGATGCCTCCGATTCATTTGCTTGATTTCTATATTTTCCCGTTCGGGTTAATAATACCAGGACAAATCATTTGTGTTGCTGAATATCACCCGGAACCTGCATATTTAAAGATTTGACACCACTTTCAGCCTATTCAGAACCTTTCCCCAAAATCAGCTAGGATGATTGCTCCCCTCAAATTGTTAACACTTCTTTTATCCTTTGTTCTTCAAAAATTACCCGTCCGGGCAATTTTAAGATACTTGGATTAATCATACAAGCTTGTATTAGGATGTTTATTGTCGTCATTGGAGTGGGCACTGTTCGGGGTACATGCTATTGTAGCCATGAATGCGTCATGATTGCTCGCAACCACATTCTGCCACGTGTTCGTCATGGGTTTGGGTTTTGGGCGGCACTTCACCTATAAATAAAGAGGTGCTTCCTTCTCGTTTTTCTGCTGCTTCTTTAATTTTCGCTCGCTTCTCTCTAAGCTTTCTCTCTCTAGAGTTATCAGGCTCCCTTGAAGTATCGGTGCCCTTTCATGTTATTCTCCTCCAGCTCAGAATCTGAATAAATGCCGCTCATTCGTCGTCCTAGACGGAAAACTTCCCCTGTTAGCAAGACCGGGGGCTCCTCTTCTCAAGCACCCCATTCCACTAATCCTTCTGCATCGCACCAGCCCGAACAGCCTCTTCCTTATGATGGATATCATTCGGGAGATGATCTTGCCGTATATCACAAGGGAATGTCCGAACGGCCACCTCGCATCCCTTTGCACTTCACCCGCATCCGAAAACAAAAACAACGCCTTCCTGAGGATTCCGAAAGGCAGCTCCGCCAACTTTTGCCTCCCCCCCCAGGGAGTTTTATGCTGGATTCATTAAGCATTCGATGAGGCACCGACCGGGGCACGTGTTAGTGCATTTTGATGCTCTAGTAGATGGGCTTCCCTTCCCTTTTCATCCATTCATTATGGAGTTCTTGCGCCGGATCTATGTACTCCCTGCTCAATTCATGCCCAGCACCTATCGCATCCTGAACGGTTTCATCATTCGGTGCCATGAACTGGGTATTGTCCCTAGCGTTGACTTGTTCCTGTACCACTACTGCTATCAGCCTTATTGGACTACGGGGTATTTGAAATTGGTGGCTTGAGCTGACCGTCAGTTGTTTACGGAAAATCCTACACCACCAGTTGACTGGGAGGAACGGTTTCTCTTTGTCCGTGTGGGCGCGTCACTTCCATTCCCTGATCGGTGAAATGCTTACCCAGTTCGGGATTCTGAACCTAAACTAGACGCCGTTCTGCATTCTCAATCTGAATCTCTACGTCTGGGAGGTTCTCGGAATCTTCGATCTTTCATTACTTCTTCCAAGATGTTGGCTACTGGAATCGGTAAGTTCTCTTATTTTTCCCCGATCGATCTTCGTTCAATTTCGTTCCTTATCTTTGTCTTCTTTTCTCTGTAGGTGTGATTTCTTTTGCTGATGTTAAGCGTACTACTCCTGCCCCTACCCCAATGGCCACTGCAAAGGGCAAGGGAAAATTGGTTATTGGAAACCAGGATGATGAAGAACACATCCGGAAGAGGCGTCGGGGAAGTGATGGCACCCAGCTTATCCCGATCGACCATGTGGTTGATTTGACCGGTCCTCAAACTGAGCCTGAGAGGCCTATCATCCCTACTACCAAGCCAGGGTTCAATCCTCCCTTACCGACATACCGGTCGATGATCGGATGTTTGTAGAATTCTCTAACATGGGGCCTCGTGCAGAGGGGAGGTATCTGTTCATGCAAATGCCATCCTCAATGTGGTGCAGTACATCCCTGAAGGTTCCCCCTAGTTTTTTCAATTAAACCCATTGGTTTGATCTGGTCGAGGCAGGTCATCAGGAAGCCCTCAAGGTATAGATCCTTTTAATTTTTTACTTACACATTCTTGAAGTTTTAGATCTTGTCTGATCCTGCTTATCACTTGTTTGTAGGCAGGTCATCAGGAAGCCCTCAAGGTATATTATCAATGGGCTTTCCTGGTGGCCGAACAGGAAATGAAGCTCCTGACTAGCGATCGGGATGATAGTCAGACCCTTCTATCAGCTGCTCATATGCTGATCACGGAGTTGCAGAACCGTGCCAACAGAGGTGAGAGAGCAATGGCCGAACTGGCCGATATGGAGGAGAGGATCCGCCGTCGTGATCGGGAGATCAGGGACCTTAAGGCCAAGGTGAAGGTGGCCGAATCCGCGGGGATGAAATTTGACAAAACCGAGGGGGGAAATCCTCTCGTTCCTTATACTGCCAATATTTCCAAGATCACTAGTGAGGCGGTGATCGATTATCAACGGGGAAAGGGGCTGGATATTGCGCTGCAGTACACCGCTCGGCAGTTCTTGGGGCCCCACCTCGGTCAATTTCTTTGTGAGAGCGAGAATCCGATCAAGTCGGGGATCGAGCTCCTGGATAGTACGCTCGAAGGGAAAGCCTTTTTGGATGTCCTGACCGAGAAGACTGTGAAGCAAAGTCAGGATCTGCTTCTCGACAGGAATCTTGATTTGATTATGGAGCATTTCCCCAAGCCGTTCGATGACCTGTTCGGGAATACATATGACCGGGTTGTTGAAAAAAGACAGAAGGCAGTTTCTGGTGATGCAGCACAGGCTGGCAGCTCTCAACCTCTATCTTCCCCGAACGGATGTCATCCAGTAGCATAGATCATTCTGTTATATTTCCTTGATTTTTCTTGTACTTTCCGGCCAGTAGTGCCAAAGAATAAAGCTTGATTCTTTCCCTGATCATATTATTGTATTGTTTTTTTGTATCTTCCAAACCCATCGCTCGGTTCATCCATACTTATAGTTTTGACACCACCTCCAAGCCGTTTTGATCCCTCTATTCGTTTGTTCATAATCATATGGTCAAAGACTGTTAGCTGAGATGATGGCTCCCTCCAAACTGTTAACACGTTCGTCATTCGGTCATCCGGAATGATTTTACATGTTAAAAGCTGAGGTGAGACTTTTCTTATCTTCCAAACCCAAAATTCCGATGCAATCCGTCCGGTTTTCTCCGATCCGGCTCATCCATATTAGGGGTTTGAGATGACCACTTTCAAACAGTAAGCAAGATCTCCTGGTCGAGTCATTTCCCACTTATAGCTAAAATGGCGACTCACTTCCAAATCAAGTTAATGACTGAGGCGAGATTTTAAAAACTATAGTTCCGATCCCACGTTCGAACAATCCGTGTTACCGAACGTCGCTCGGTTCGTCCATACTTATAGTTTTGACACCACCTCCAAGCCGTTTTGATCCCTCTATTCGCCCGTTCGTAATCATAGGGTCAAAGACTGTTAGCTGAGATGATGACTCCCTCCAAACTGTTAACACGTTCGTCATTCGGTCATCCGAAATGATTTTACATGTTAAAAGCTGAGGTGAGACTTTCCTGGAAGTTATGTCTCCTTCTGTCTATACACCACACATTTTTTTTCAAGAGGTGGCCACAGCCGTTTTTATTGATAGAATTTTCTCAAATGTTCAACATTCCATGTTCCTGCCAGTCGGCCCTCGGTACTTTGTAGGCCAAACGTTCCTGAAGCATATTTTTTGGAGACTTGATAAGGGCCTTCTCAGTTTTGGGTCATTTTCCCGCCTTCGAGAGGCTTGCTTTTTTCTCGTTTCCTTAGGACCAAGTCTCCTGCTTCGATTGATCAAATTTTGACTTGCTTGTCAAAGTATCTCCTTGTAGCCTTGTGATACTCCTCCATTCACCTTGTCGCTAGGTCCCTTCTTTCCTCAATGAAATGCATTTCAGCCCGTATATTATCTTCGTTTTGCTCGGGATGGTAATGCACCGTTCGGTGTGTGGGAACTAGGACTTCTGTTGAAACCTTGGCCTGGAAACCGTATGCAAGAGCAAACGGTGTTTCTCCTGTGGCCGTTCGGGGTGTGGTCCTATACGTCCATAGGATGTAATTCAATTGATCTGACCATGATGAGGAGCATTCTTCTAGTTTTTTCTTCATACTGTCCATGATGGTACGGTTCATATTTTCTACTTAGCCATTTGCCTGGGGGTATGCCACAAATGCTCTGGAATGCTTGATCCCCCATTTAATCAGGTAATTCTTGAAACTCCTGCTCACGAACTGCCTTCCGTTATCTGTTATGATCTGCTCAGGGAGGCCGAAACGACAAATAATGTTCTGCCAGACGAACTTCTGGCACTTGACATCTGTGATGCTAGCCAGTAGTTCGGCCTCCACCCATTTGGTGAAATAATCTATTCCGAGGATGATGTATTTTCGTCCTCCGGGTGCAGTAGGTAGGGGCCCTAGCAAGTCGATCCCCCACCTAGCAAATGGAAGAGCGATGGTCATTGGAGTGTAGAAAGTGGTTGGCCATCCGGGAACTGGTGCGTATAGCTGGCAAACATTGCACTTCCTGGTATGTGAAAAGCAGTCATGTTGGATGGTCGGCTAGTAGTATCCTTGCAGGATGATTTTTCTTTCAAGTGTGTTGGGCCCTTGATGGCTTGAACAGATGCCCTCGTGAATTTCCTCCATTACTGCGGCTGCTAGATCGGGCGGAAGACATTTTAAATAACGCCCCCGAATGTCTTTTTGTACAACTGCCCATCCACTAGCTCAAACATAGAAGCCCTCCTTTGAATGCAAGTCATCTGATATGCGGAATTTTTATCTTGTGGGAGGGTGCCGTCCTTTAGGTAGTTGGTCATGTCCGTGATCCAACTTGGAACGACATAAGAAATAGCCTCCACCTGAAGAACCATGATTGCTGGGGTTGTCAGGGTTTCCCGATGGGTAATCGTTGGATGTGAGCTGGAATTATCTGTGCCGGGTCGTCGAGTGCTGCATTTTCCAGTTTGGATAAGATATCAGCTTCAGAATTCTTTGTTCTGGAGATCTGGTCGAGCACCACATTTTCAAATTTGTTTATTTGCTCCTCGGCCAGCTCCTTATAGGCTTTCATTCTTTCTTCTTTGGCCTCAGCTGTACCGTTTACCTGGTTGACCACCAACTGGCTATCTGAGCGGACCTTTAGCCGATCGGCACCGAGGGCCTTTGCATACTTTAAACCTTCAATAAGGGCCTCATACTCGGCTTCATTTTTGGTTACTTTAAAGTAAAAATGAATGGAGTAATATGCTTTAAGCCCTTCGGGTGATGTGATCACGGCTCCGGCACCACAGCCCTTGGCACTTGATGCACTATCTACATACATCTCCCACCAGTTATCCAGCATGTTGTTTTGCGACTCGGTTTCTAAAGGCCGAGCGGTACATTCTGCTATGAAATCTGTCAGGGCTTGGCCTTTGATAGTAGGTCGAGGCCTGAAATCCACCTCATATTGCCCGATCAGGAGACTCCACTTGGTAATACACCCACTAGCCATTGGATTTCTCAAAATGGTAACGAGCGGCTGGTTTTATACACTATATCACTGGATGAGCCTGAAAATAAGGTGCAAGCCGTTTGATGGCTTCTATCAGGGCCAGTACTGTTTTTTCCAGTAGTCTCCGACCCATTCAAGGCTTTGCTCACGAAATAAATCGGTCGTTGGATGCCATCTTCTTCTTTCAGTAATACTCAGCTTACAACTAGATCGACCACAACAAGGTACATGTACAAGTGTTCCCCTGGATCAGCTTTTGTTAAGACCAGGGGAGAGGACAGATACGTCTTGAACTCCTCGAAGGCCGCTTGGCATTCGACGGTCCATTCAAAGGGGTTTGCTTTCTTCATAATCTGGAAAAATGGGATTGCCCGGTCGACAAGTTTGGATAAGAACCTGCTCAGGGCTGCCAATCGATCGGTCAATCTCTGTACCTCCTTAAGGTTTCTTGGAGCTTCCATATCCATGATCACCTTTACCTTCTCTGGGTTAGGCTCAATACCTCTCTCGCTCATCATATACCCCAAAAATAGACCTGCACAAACACGGGCTCGGGCCGGGCTTATTCTAAAAAATTTGCCCACTTGTAGTGGGCGGGCTCGGCCCGGCCCGGTAAAACGGGCCTCCTCATATGTCCAAGCCCTCCCATGAGAGCGGACCGGGCTGCCCACCGGGCTTTTGGCCCGGAAAATTATCTTTTGTCAACTCTGTTAAAAAAATGAAAACATTTATAAAATAACATCACAACATTTTAAATGCAATTAAATAATTAATGTACTCACAACACATTTTGAACAAAGGAATACGTTTAAATGCAATACACAAAACGATTCTGGAAAACAAAAAGCATCCAAATTCTTTTCCGGTCCGGTTCCGGTTATGAACGGGATAAACCGGTTCGGTTCCGGATAAAAACTGAAATACATACGGTCCGGTTTTCGGTTTCCAGATCATGGCAAATCTAGTTTCGGTCCGGTTCGATCTGGTCTGGTCCGGTTTTGAACCGGTGCACACCCCTACTCTGTATATTGTGTATTAGATGTTATACGGAGTACGACCACGGTCCACTCAATATATGTTTGGTTACGAGAATAGGTTAATTTTCCCAGATAAGGGGTAAAATGATAAATGACAAAAGGATTACAACAACCGTCGGCCCTTGGACCAGATTTAAAGCAATATAACTCGTTGATCCTATATATGCGATAAGTTATAACTTTTCAAACTACTAAACGTCTTCTAATATTCGAAAGACGATTAAATTGCTTGCAACTGTTGCAAGTCAACACCCGCTAACTCGCTTGACCTAGGGTTGGACAAGGCCCTAGCCGGGCCAGGATTGTGCGGGCCTAGGTTTTTGGATTGCAGATCCGATAACGGCCCGAGTTTGTACCGGGCCTGGGTCAGATCAGCTCAAGGTTTTTTTTAAACTTTGTTTTTCTAATTTAATCCTACCCCCACCCCCATCCCCCAAACCATCCAGCCCCACCCGCCTAACAGCCCTTAAAATGGCAAAAATAAAAAAAAGGCCCGGTCCCGGACTGGCCGGGCCGGTCCACCTTTTCCGCAAGCCGAACTCCGAAGCCCACCCCTAATGCCCCAGTTCGGGCCCCTGGTCCCGATCGGCTAGGCCGGTCCCAAACTGTAGCAGGCCAGGCGGGGCCGAACCGGCGCAATCCATGCCTACCTTGACCTCAACTCTAAATCATTTAGAAAAACTAACTGAATATAATCAGATATCTTTATTACTCCGTATATATTTATGTGGCCAGGTTTTTTTTTTTTGAACAAGGCGACTTAAATTAATATCAAAGAATTCAGCAAAGGAACAAGAAGATAAAAGGACAACTTCCAACCACCGACCCTCGAACAAGACTTAGAACCAATCACACTAGAAAAGGCAATATGGCTCGCTGAACCTATAATGGGTCTAAATGAGCCTAAGTGATTAGAATAGACCCCTCATCGCCCCAACCTAATGCAAGAGTGTGACAGAAATAAAAATAAAGGACAACAACGAAAATAGTATGGCCAAAGCAAATAACAGTAAAGAAAACAGAATACTGGAAATTTAGTTGCACCCTCGATATCCCGAAGATCTTCCCTTGTCCTTCCCTGACCTGGAGTGTCTTCAGAGCTCTCAGCGGGTCTGATAACCATGACCCGCCCCCTTTTCCTTTTTTGAATAATCAAGTGCCATATTGTCCCCTCCAATATCCTTGTGTTGCTTCTGCTCTCCCACCCCCGTCATTCCTAGTTGAGGAGCCCTCTGTCCACATGACCTGGCAGCCGTAAAAAATGTTACCTTCATGCTCACATGTCTCTCCCAAAATTGTTGCATGCAATCTCTATCCGTACACCAGTCGAGCACCGCCTGAGCATCCAAAATTGAGGAGCAAAAGTCTCATCCATACAACCCTTCTCAGAAAACCAAGTGTCGGAATCACATCCGGCATGGCCTAGGCCTGCATGGAATTGGGTCACCCATCCTCGTCGGAACTCTCTAACAGCTGCCCACCTTGTGCCATCATCAGGTAACCCAATAATCCCTATCACCCATCCAACCATCCATAGCAGGCCTACCGACCAAACCGCGGAGCAGGTAAACCTCGACAAGTATACCCCACGCTGAAGCCGCCAACACAAATCAGGCTATCCCACCGATGTATGTCCGACTCCAAAAAAAGACCACATCGTATGAGCAATCAGATCTAGGCATGGACCGGTTCCGGTTCGGGCCTCGGTTCAAGAAGGGGAGGCCCGGAACCGGCCCGGGTAACCCCCGGGTCCGGGCCGGGCCTCGGTTCTATTTTTTTTTTGGCTTTTCCTAGTTAACCCCCAACCCTCTCCCTCACCCCCAAACCAACCCTAACCACCTCAAATGGCCCAAAATACCCAGCCCAACCCAAAAACTTAAAAAAAAAATCAAAAAAAAAAAATTGGCCCGGACCGGTTCACCTTTTGAAGGGCCCGAGCCCGAACCGCCATCCCACCGGGCCGGTTGGCCCAAACCGGGCCCAGAACCGGTTCACCGGGCCGGGCCGAGCCCGCACAATAGCTGGCCCGTCTGGTTTCGGGCCGATTGGCCGGGCCCGAGTCCACCCGTAATCAGATCTCTCAAGAGAATTAAAAACCCAGCAACAAAATCCGCACCAGCCTAAGCCGAAGCTAGGCGACGGAAATAGCAAACCCTACGAGAGAGAGACGATCGCTATGTGGCCAGTTAATATAGGAAAAGTTCCCGAAATAGGACTAAAACCATTTCAAAATTACAAAATAGGACTGTCATGTCTTTTATTTCCAAAATATGACTAATTACTGTCATGTTTAAAAAAATACTGACATGTTTGAAATCTAGTACTGCCAAAATATGGCAATAATTAATCCTATTTTGGAAATAAAAACATGGCAATCCTATTTTGGAATTTTCAAACTATTTTAGTCCTATTTCGGGTAAACATTTTGGCAGTTAATATATTATCATAGAAAGATGGTTAATATATTTATTATGTTGCCAGTTAATATATTATCAATTCCAGAATGTAGCATTGGCTATGTATTTCAAATTATACCATAATAACAAACATAAAGTTGCCAAACTAGCTCATAAGGACAATATTTGTGAGAAAAGTTGCACATCAACGCGGAAGACCAAACAATCCTGACGGCTGGCGCTGAAGGTGTTATTTTTTTCTTCTTTATATAAGACACCAAAAAACTAAAACACAAGATATGAATGCACTGAAATCTTGACATTTACGTTAACTATTTATCTCATATTGCTCAATGGTTAACGAAACAAGATATTTATTCCCAAAATATTAATGGAATTTGTGTGTTCCCCATTTATCCTCATTATTTTAACATGGAATAAATATTTCATTTGTTCCAACATTCCCCCAAACAGGCCAGAAAAACGTCTACTTGTCTTCCAAGCGGCAGAGAATCGAATCTGCAAAACTCTGTTGCCTGCAAAGATAAGAGAGTGAATTCATTAAATACTGATTGTTTCTCTTCAGTTTCTCTTTTTGGCTCTGAATTCATTTAATGATAATCATTAAATCGATTCATGATATCATGAATAAGGTTTGGAAGTTGTTGTTTCTCTTCAATTTATTGCTCATTCTATTCAAGTGAGACGTATCTCTCATTCATGAGATAAACTTAGCACTTCATAAGACATCACTATTCCTCCTCACTATTTAAGCCCACGTTTAACAAACCACTACACGCAAAATAAGTGGCACACTTAGACTTAAGCAACTAGGCCGCCTGAACAGAAATAGAAATAGTCAGCCCATGGCAACCTATTACACCAAGGGAAAAAGGATCAAATATACTTACAACTATAAGCGAGTACACATATGTACACCGCAGCTTTTTTGGACCAATTAAACTGAAAAATTGTCATGTTAAAATAATTATACCCTTGAAATTGTAAAGTTTCAATTCCTGTGTTTAATTGTTTCAAAAGAAAATTGAAGGTGTATTTGTTCTGTGACATGTATTCTATGGTCATAAATTTTCCTTCCCCCAATGCCTAGGTGCAGGTTATAAAACAGGAGAAATTTGCTCCTAGTAGGACCACATCATAGCTCTTTTACAAAAACAATACCTACTAATGTTTTTTCCATTCAGGTTACCTATTTAGTTCTAGATTAGAAAACCTATTTCTAACTTTCCAAAGTTGCCCTTCAAAGAGTTCAAACGGGTAGCTGAAGAAAAGGAACGCCGCCGCCGCCACAGGCTTGCTAGTCAGACTGTCGACAAGGCAGCAGATGGTGCTTTCGAAGCTGCAGCAGCGGCCACGGTCGACGGAAGCAGCGGCTCTGATTTTGGAATTGTGGATCTGGAATCGCACCTCCATCTCTCTTCTTCGTCGCACCTCCATCTTCGCCGGAATCGTCACACCTCCGTCTTCGCCGGAATCGCTTCAATTAGGGCGGCGGCGCACCAGGTCCTTCTTATTCCCCCCTTCTCCTTGCGGGTCGGAGCATTAGACTGATTGCTTTCTAGAATTTATTGTTTATTTATTGTCTACTTATTGTCTATTTATTGTCTATTTAATGCCTATTATTTTCCAACAGTTAATTTTAAATTAAGATACATGAAAAGTCACTACCCCACAACACATAAAGGCATAAAGCATTACTTACTTCCGCTCTCGGTGCTTTGGGTTGGGGCGAGAATATTTTAAATATCCATCCCAAGGAACCTTCTTAACACCTGCTCTAATAGATATGATGTCCCTCACCCTAAAAAGAGATCATATCCATAAGAAAATCAAGGGTGTAATGCACTAAACTTCAATCGCTACAGGAAAGAATGGAGTAGGCTGGTAACAATTGTTCACCTCTCTGCGAACTCAATTGGCGTTTCACCGGGCTTTAGATTTTGAGGCTCTAAGTACCAAACATCGCATACAACAGCCCATGAGGTCATCAATTGCAGCAGGTGTGTAGTGAAAGATTGCCTGTGAACAATATCAAAAGCAAGCATGAGTTTTCTCAGAGTTGAAGAAAGTTAGAAATACCAGTCATTTTCATTTACCCCAGTGCCGCAAAGGCTCCAACCTACGGTGGGGTAAGGGGGGGTCGGATGTACGCAGTCTTACCCCTGTACTAAAGAACAGAGAGACTGTTTCCGGATGACCCATAATGAAAATCGCGTCCAAAATTGCATGGACTGACTGCTGCTCCATAACAAAGAAGCGCAGACAGTTTAGTGAGCCATTTTGCTTTATTCTATCATAATCTCAAGCCAAAAAATAATGAATCTTTGGCTCCATTGCAAATGATGGAAAAAAAAAAAGTTAGAAATACCAGTAAAGGTTTTTAAATGTGTGCCAATGGGAAAATGATGAAAAGCAACTAATGTGCTTCATTTTCAAGTTTCAGCAGAAAATTTGATAATTTCATTATATGAATAATGTGAGATTAAAATCAATATCTTATCCATTTCCATTGGATATTGCTTGAGACAAAGTACTATGGATTTTGGTGTCATTGACATGTAGTCCTGATTAACCTAGTTTTGCTGAATTATTATTGTTAATGACCTTTTGGTAAAAAAAAAATCAATATCTTATCACTAAAAAATACATTTGTCATCATTTAAGGATAGTTAAAAAATATATATACATTAAAAAAAACTCATTGGTTGTTTCTTATGTTGTGCCTCATGGGAAAACATTAGAAAGTCCATTTTCAGCAAGCGAGTTTCTAATGTGTGCCCATTGGCACATGATAAATTTTTGCCCAAAAAGCCAAATCTTGCCTATTCAAGTGGGACAGAAGCAGTAGCACGTAAAAGTGAAAGTGAATTCATAAGCAACAGAAGGAACAGACTGGGCAAGCACCATTAAGAGCTTACTTTTTACTATTCCAGAAGGCATCAACAAAGATTTTGTTGTACTTTATTGCGACTGGGCAAACTGTGCAGCCTAGCTCAAATGCACCCTATTAACTATCATAAGATAAGCAAATGCTACACTAAAAATGAGAGATTATAAATATCAGCGGAAAAGAGCAATGCCTTTTTGAACATGACAGTGTACTGATTATTCACACAAGTTCCTTCTGGGAATATAAGAAGGGGATTATTATCAGCCCCTTCAACGTGTTCCCTAAGCCTGAAATAGATATGATAATAAGGTACTCAAGGTCAATATATTATCCCTACACATTTTGAAGAAATAAGGTACTCAAGGTCAAGATATTATCTCATACTTCCTAGCAACAATTTCACGATCTTTAGCCTCTGAACGATTGAACCAAATACATCCTACACCTTCTAAAATTGTGCTCTGCAAAAATCCTGCAAAAATGAGGGCATCTTGTTTACTGTAAATCCTCAGTGACAGCCACGCAAATAAACATTAAGGATGGCATATTACACATAATTCTCCTTCTTTGTTTTTCCTTTTGTTTTGTTAATAACTTCAAGGAAATGCAAACAATGATTATAGTGATAGACTCAATGTGATGTGATCGTGGCAGCAAATCAGCACACAAAGGTCAAGAAATAATGAAGGATGTCTGATTACTTCAGAAGTCAGATGTAATCAACTGTAACCATTTACCAGTGAGTCGGGTGATGCATTAGGTTAGGGCTTCACTTACGTAGTAGTAGTACTGTACTAGCATTATATTGGACTTTGGATATACTCCACATAATACTAAAAGTGAGAAATTCATCTCAGGAGTTTTATGGCCTCTAACAAACCCAAATCACACCTTAATTTCAGTTTCCATCGTCTTCACATTTAATACCTTGAGGTTTCCCGGATCATAAAATAAGTCATAAGGATCCCTATATTTACATAATCGCATTCATCCTTATATATATGCATATGCATATTCATATAGATGTAAAGTGTCAACGCTTGTTAGACCATAAAGTCTCTAAAGACAAGAAACAAGTCAGGTAATGAGAACAGACTAAAAAATAAAAATAAAAATATGAATGAAGTGCATGTTTGCGTATAAGCATCAGGTATTAATTGTATAATTGTGTGTTAAACTGTCAATGACTGCAGGTAAAAGAGAGCAAGTGGCAGCCTTGGAAGTAAAAATGCCTGAATAAGGAGGGGTCATTGGAGGGAATAGTTCACATTTTTAGAATGAAGGGACGTAAAGTCTTACCAACCCATCCAGGATGTTTCTGCATGATGACAGCAAAGGCAGTCATCTGTTCTAAAATGATGAAATCAATCATAGATGTGTGGTTTGCGACAAAAACCTGTTTTGGAAACACTCTAGGAATCTCAGGTTCTGGTTTTTCATTGCATAGCAGAAAGTTACACGAGGCATATATCAAAAAGCAAGGTTAACCTGTTTAGGACGAATGCTAGGCCGTGGACCATGGTATTTGACAACACCAGTCCATGAAGCTACAAAGAAGCTGCATATCAACTCTACCAGAACCCGCTGAAAAGCAAATAAACATACCGATATGGTATTAAGTCAGTAAGATATAAGCTGAATACAAAAGGCAAGAGAGTTGAGATAAAGACCATTGACTTGAGACAATTATTTTCTGAGAGAAACATTTCCCAAATATTTTAGCTGTTTAGCAAACGAAGTAAACAATTTTGAAAAATTAACCAAGGCTACAGACAATGATCATGCTTGAGCAAAAATAATAATAAAAAAATGCAGCAGTCATGCATGCATACCTCCAATTTTTTCTGTAGCCTATCATGGCCCTTGAGGAGAAAATGCACAGGAATATAGCACGACACGAATATTATCCATCCTATTGTCAAAACAATTGCCCTGTATTACAGCTAAAAAACATATCAGACTGCAGGAATCTTGAAATACAGAGATAAATAATTTTACATTATGGCATTCAAAATTCAGACCCCAAGTGCTAAAAGATTAAATGGTTAAACCAATATATGGATAAACAGTTCAAATACATATTAATTAATAAACCTGCTTTGAAAATGATAGGCATTAGGAAATACTCTGTATAAGATTAGGCTAGTGGTACACATGGCATACAAAGATCATTTTTTGACAGTATTCAGTTGAGCATGTATCATTCTAATTTGAGTAATGACATACGAAATAGGTAGGAAGAGCCTCAGTAATATTGCCCACATCATAAGACGTTTACTATAAAGAAATGGCATGCTCGAAAAAGAAAACAATTCACTGAATCTGAAATGGGGGAAAGAAAAAAGCTAACCTTAATGGGAAAAGAAGTCCGTATCTGACTACAACACCCAAACACCACAGCGGAAATAAATAAATATTCCAGTTCCAAGGTTCGGGAGGATTAGACTTGAAGCATCTGGTAAAAGAATCCTGCAGAGGGAAAGTACAGATTGAATCCAAACACTAACCGCAAAGCAACAAAATTTATAAAAAGAGAAGATCGGTAAACGATTAGGAAAAAATATAAAATAAGGATAAGAAACCGAGCGATAAAAAACACGAAAAAAAAACAGATACGGCAAAGTAAAACTTAAAGCTAAAACTAAGAAGAGAGGGGTAGTCACATCAACAATAGCACCAGCGGCCTCAGTCAGAGTAGGCGAAATGTCCAGTAAATCTCGCCTGAAAGATGATTCATCAAGAAGAAAGTTAGGAAAATGATAAACAGCCAGTATCTACTCGTTGAAAGGGGAGAGACGTACAGGCAAAGCTTGCCGAGAGGCTCATGGATAGAAGATCCAGTGGGGAGATAGTCTTCCAGATTGGGTCGATCCAACTCCAATTCCGACCTCGACGTCGCCAGAACCGCACTCATGATATACTCGTTCCCAAACCTTATTACGATTTAGTATTGAGTGATTAGTATTCTTCCATCCCCAAAGACTTGGACTCGGATATGCAGAGCTCCTCCAGTCACAGGCTACTTCAATCACCTCCCACAGGCGGCGTTGGAGTTATCCTGAACCCCTAGTCCCTCGAAAATGAAAGATCAACCAGTATGCTCCCCTCTATGAATCTGGACAAAGAAAGGTAGAATGGTAGATAACATTGTTGCACAGAAAAATGCTTTCATTTTTTTAATTAATTAAAATGAAGAAAATATGGAGAAAATTAGGAAATCTGAAAAAGTTCGTAGTAATGACTAATGACCGAGGAAGTGAAAGAGTTTCAATTTTAATGAGTGTGAACATTCGGATGTATTCTACCGAGTACATTTCTACCTGGAATATTTAAAAGTTTCGGGAATATCACTCACACAGTCACACATCTAACACATGTTAATTTAAAAAGTATTTAAGAAATTAGGATTTGATTAAAACTATTTACTAAATTATGGAAAGCCGTCAAATATATCGGCGAGTCTCCTAAAAAATATGAAAGATGTGTGATGTGCCTACAACTTAGAGCAACTTTAATGCTAATACGTTTCATCAGCTCCAATTGAGGGCCTCGAAAACACGCTGGTTAGCAATCTGATGTGCTGTCAAACTGGGGAATGAGATGTAGATATCATTCGGGACTTGTTTAATCATAGAGACACAAAATTAATTCAAAGCATTTCCATTAGCATGAGGAAGGTACCTGATAAATTGATCTGGAGGTGGGAGGATAACGGGAAATTCTCTGTTCGGAGTTGCTATCAGAAGCTCATGGGTGAGGTCGAGGTTAATTCTTAGACGGGATGGACTATTGGACTGTGATGTGGAATTGGCGGCTTCCCCCAAAGATTAAATCTTTCTTCTGGCAGGTTTGTGTTGACTGTCTCCCAACCACGAACAACCTTGTCTGTCGCAAGGTGGACTGCCAGATGAAATGTGGCCTGTGTGGATCCGACGACGAGTCGCTGCTGCGCTTGTTTGTCCGATGTCTGATGGCGATTGAGTTCTGGGGAGCAGCAGGCTGGAGGAACTCCAATCAGGTTGGTCGGTCAGGTGGCTCTTTTTTAGAATGGTTTAAGCAAGCTTTTCAGGTGGTAAAAAAAAGAAGATTTACAGAGGTTGGCTTGGGGATGTTGGGGGGTTTGGACTGAAAGAAACAAGAGAGTGTGGAATCATAGCAGGTTGATTTCATCTCAACTTGTTTCTCAAACTAAAAGCTTCATTGATGGCTGTTGGAGGCGCACATGAAGAGGGTGGATTTACCTCCAAAGCACTAAAGCAGAGCTTGGGTTGTTCTTGGAAACGATCGGCGGTGGGGTTTGTTAGATTGAATGTGGATGCGGTTGTACGAGAGGAGAAATGAGTTTATTGCAGCTGGTGCTAAATCTTGGTTCATAAATTTTTCTTCTTTGGAAGCTGAACTACTGGGAATTCATGAAGCTCTTAGCTGGTTGAAGGATCAGTCGTGGGAGTTTGTGGAAGTTGAATCAGATGCTCTACATGCTATTACTGAAATCCGAGGAGGGTCCAGTATTTCTACTACGGAAATATTTGCTGGAGATATTAAAGAGATGTGTTAGGGGTTTAAGGAACTCCATTTTCTCACATTAGGCGATCAGCGAATAGAGTCGCTCACGAATTAGATGGAGTTAGGTTTGGACTCGGGTCCGGGTCGGGCCTAGGCCCGGGCGGTCCAGCGGTTCAGAAATGGTGGACCCGGGACCGGCCCGGGTAACCACCGGGTCCGGGCGGGGCCGGGCGGGGCCGGGCCCATTATCATTTTTTTTGTTTTCCTCTTCCTAATTAACCTCCCTCCCACTCCAACCCCCCAAACCACCCCAAATGGCCCAAAATACCCGGCCCAACCTGAAAATTTAAAAGAAATTGAAGAAAAAAATAGTTTTTGGCCCGAACCCGGCCGGGTCGGGCCTCGTTTTGGGTGACCTGAGCCCGGACCGGAAAACCCACGGGCCGGCCCTACCCGGACCGGTCACTGACCGAGCCACCGGGTCGGGTCGGGCCGAAACAGTACCGGTTTCGGGCCGGTTCCGGGTCGAGCCACCCCGCCCGAGTCCATCCCTAGCTGGAGTGGCTTGTTCTTTGTCTAATAGCCGTGTTTGGTGGTCTAACCCACCTAGCTTTATTAGTCATGTATTGAACTTTGATTTGATTAATAGCAATTAATTTATTTTCTTCTAAAAAATAAATTTTATACTTTTATTATAGTAATTTTAACAAAAAACATTTTCATATTCTAGATAATTTCATGTTGAAAAATATCATTTATCCAACTTGATCATTAGTGATCAAGAAAAATTAGTCGTGGACTCGGGCCGGGTCGGGCCCGGTCGGGCCGCCGGTTTGTATGACATGGGCCCGGGACCGGCCCGGGGGTTGGACGGGTCCGGTTCGGGCCGGGCCACCCGCCCGGGTCACGGGTAGGCATGGGACCGGTTCGGTTCTTACTCAAAAATAGTGGAACCGCTATTTAAATTTTAACAAATGAAATCGGTTCGGTTCCTATATAAAAATCAAGAACCGATATGGAACCGAACCAATACTAAACGGTTCGGTTCTTGCTTTTATCGGTTCCTAGAATAATTTTTTTCGTGTAAGAATTTACACATAGTTTAGCTTCTACCACATGAAAACGTCAAAAGTCAACAAGTCATAAACATTTATTTAGAGTTCTAATCGCTCCAAACATCAAAGCTCAGACTTAAGTGAACACATAATAGAATAAAAAGAAGATTTTAATTTTCATTTAATACATAAAATATAAAAATCGTTGGTTATGTCGTTAAAATGAAGGTTGCTCATCATTATAGTGGCAAGGATAGGAGTACACTTTATGCCTCTCAAAACCTAGAAATACATTGAGTTTGCATGTACAAATATAAAAGCATCACTACATTCTACTCCTATTGATGGAACAAAACTTGATTTGTAAAAATGAGCTTAATGTATTCAACCTCATGTGCAAATATTTATTATTTTTGTTTTCATAGATTAAATTAAATTAGAATTATTGGCTAAATATCATTCATTTATTATTATTATTATTGTTGTTGTTGTTGTTGTGTTTATTTTTGTTATATTAGTATTATCACGAATACTGCTACTATTTTTTTTAATATCGGTTCCTTAACGGTTCCGTGCATATATTTTTTATAGGAACCGGGAACCGAACCGTTAACAACAACTAGGAACCGAACCGTTAACAACTAATACCTCATTTGTAGGAACCGAACCGAACCGGGTTATAACGCTTCGGTTCCAACCATTTTAACGGTTCCCGGTTCCAAAATCCCACCCCTAGTCACGGGTCGGGTCCGGTTCGGGGCGGGCCGGTTAACGTTTTTTTTTATAATTTATATTTTATAGTTTATAGTTTTATACGAGTATTAAAAACAAGCTTCAAGTGCATTTATTTGAAATGAAATAGGAACTACATTTGAAAATAAAAACAAACTTTAAGAGACAAACATTTTGAAAATTGTAATCAATCGGAACTTCCCGCACCTCCCGATCCTTTGGCTTTGTCACGTGACTTCATATGATTGATTGTCATCCCGTATCCGCCTGAAACCCCCATGCTACATTTTTTCTCGCACCATTTGCAAGTTGCGTACCACATCCCGGTCTTCGGGTCCTTCTGCTTATCAAAATTATACCGTATAATGGCATCTTGATTTTCCATCTTAACTTCTTAAGTATAAACTATGCAGTAGATATATAAATAATAAATATAATATATTGGAGAATAAGAGAATTAGAGAGTAGAGAGTTAAGAATAGGATTTAGGAAGAATTGGAGAAGAGATATGAAAAAATGTTTAAGATTAGGAGTATTTATATGTTTTTTTACCCCCACCACCACCACCCCCCACCACCCAACCCCCCGGACCCCCCCAAGACCCACCCAACGGCTATGTAGCCGTTTGGGTTGTCCCCAGCCCACCCATAACGGCTAGTAGCCATTTAATTTTTTTTTAAAATATGACCGTTGGACCCGGCCCCGGGCCCGACCCAGCCCGGCCGGGTCGTATTTTTCCGGAACTGTGCCCGCCCCACCCATACCTACCGGTTCGGGTCTACACCCGGTCCCGGACCGCCCGACCGGGCCGGTCCCGGGCCCGCACAGTACCGGGTCGGGCCGGGTCACGGGCCGGGTGGCCCGAACCGAATCCACCCCTAAGAAAAATTAATATGGCCAAATTTTTCGAGACAAAAGTACGTGGGAGTAACATTACTAACAAAAGCTTTTAGACACAAATCACCTTGATAGATATGACTATATGAGTTCTAGAAAAACAAATACCAATTAGGTTTCTACTACTCTACTACTAATAAAGTAGGGAAAACGACCAATATGTTCCATTACATTTGATTTGAGAACGATTATTCCCTCCTTATTTTAAATGTCTTGTTTCAGTTTGATAAATTATAAATTAAATGATTGAAAAATAAAAATATGGTTGAGATATTGAATAAAAAAGAAAAATGACATTTATTTTGAGACGTCTAAAAAGGATAGTAGGACAAACAAATCTCTGAAAAAGGGAGTATATGTCACCTTCTAGTCTCACTTTGAGCAAATTTTTCTATGTTTGAGCAAAAACAAATGCATGAGATCAATAAATAAACAGCCTTTACAAATAAAACTGAATGAATAGATGCTGAAGAAGTTCCTACATCACATACAAAAGATACCAAACGCGGAGCAACTGACAATCCATGAGGGTTGAAAGCATGGAGGATGATCATCCTGATCCAAAAGCATAGAAGAGGGAAAGCAAAGCTCCACCAGCAACTAGCCATGGGTGAAGGAAGGTTTGAGAAAGAGCATAAGCCTCACTGCAATCATCATTCGCACCGCTGAAACATCCAGGTTTTGTCAGCTTCGCCACACCCCCGTCTAAAACAAAGCTTTGGTTTGATTTCCCATTGCTGAACAGAACACACCAGAAATACGGACCGCCATGATCAGTGCCACTCACAGCAGCACCAACCTCAGTGTGATTCTTGCTGTAGAGGATATCAAAGCTTTTCTGGTTTCTAATCAGGATATGCGAGAAGGCATCCGGCGACTCCACATACTCAGACTGGCAGGCGAGAAAACGCCCAGTTATGTGAGCAAGGGTATTTACTTTAACGCCACAATTGGGGGCAAATGTCTCATTAAATTCAGAATCAAGAGGTTTCTTAGCTTCTGAGCCTTCTCCACCAACAGATTTGCAATCACCTTGATAAGCTTTTATGTATTGCAGAGCTATGCATGCCAGTCCTGGGTTGCTGTTTAGGGAAGGCAATTTCTTTGCAGTCCTATTCTTGTTGAGTGCATCTACCAGCTCATCAGCAGGGTTGTCTGTCACTCTAATAACTGCATTTGCATCTGGAAACCAATGGTTCGAAATGATTTTTAGTTAAAAACAGGGAAAAATAATTCTAATGCACCCAACTATGAATGTGTGAACTTGGTACTCCAATGTGCGATATAAATGCTTTGAATTATTTTTTTCCAGCCTAATTAGGACTTCTTTGAATTATACGAGTATATTATAGATGATCCGTATATCATGATCGTAGATTTTTTTCATAAATGTAAATTTAGGGTACTAAGTTCAAGTTAACCCTTAGTTTCATAAATTTACATTTGTGAATAGATAATTTACGACCGTGATGTTGAGATCACCTTTTATATAAATCTCAGGAAGTCAGGATACATTTTTCACACATTGAGGTTCCATCTTCACACGTCCCATAGTTTAGTATTTGAATTAATTTTCCCTAAGAATATTTCAAGCTTCCATCTTGAGAAATACTTGTGCATTTAGAACTCAATATACTGTGTGCATAACAATCAATGTAAAGACTCACATTGCTAAACTATTTCATTTACGCCAAATGCAAAAATATAAACTTACATATTAGCATTAGACTACTCGTATTAGATTCATCACTTATGATTAAACTCAAGTTATGATACACATATTGAGGACTGTAGTTATTAGCAGGATTTGATCCTCAATTGTATGCAGCGGTTGAATACAACCAACCAATCCAAAACCATTCACAATTAACCAACTTAGCTTACAAGCAACCACATCACAGCGCACGCTAAGAACTCAATATGGTACAGAAAACCTGATCCAGAATACGGCACATAAAGAATAAATAGATCCCAATCTGTCCTTTTCCAGCTATTCCAACCATTAGCAAAAGTGCAAAACTGCAAAACCTTGATTGGAGCTAATTATAGAAAATGCCAAAATAGGAATGCGGAACAGTAGAACACAAATTTGCAGGAGAGAGATTTAAATATCTAATTTGAGTAAGTTTCTTGTGAGACCCTCAGTATGGGATGACACCATGACACAAAAAAATATACTGTTGTTTAAGTGATACTACATTTTAAACATAAATTTAAGAAGTTTTAGTATTGGCATTGCAAGTAATGCTTACTATCTCTCTATATTAAAAAAAATACTTTTAGTCTTCTATTGATTGCTAAAATCAGATGACCGCTGACCAGCACTTCCATTAATAGAATGTAGACACAATAAAAATTTGGACAGTATTTTTTAAA
This sequence comes from Cuscuta europaea, assembly GCA_945859875.1. Classification (NCBI taxonomy): domain Eukaryota; kingdom Viridiplantae; phylum Streptophyta; class Magnoliopsida; order Solanales; family Convolvulaceae; genus Cuscuta; species Cuscuta europaea. The sequence continues at coordinate 16,314,673 of CAMAPE010000010.1, read as the reverse complement.
TCAAGTCTCAATAGAGCAATCAAACTTTGATCAGGAAATTTGGCACTTGTTTGGTTGTGGATTTCAGAGTGGAACCAGGGGAGGGTTGATATTTATTTTATGAACGTATTCTTACATTTTTATGGCTGGAAAGAGAACGGGCATGACTTAGCAAAACACATAATCAATTCCTATTCTAAGAGTAACAAATCAATATAATAAATTACACTCCTCCACTTCTCTCAAAAATCCCCCAACCACCAAGCCCTAAATCACCCCAAGAATCTTCAGTACTGCAACACGCTTCATTGAGAAAAAAACATAATGCTGATGCAAAGCAAATAAGAGCGCCCAGCTAAATTCCAAATTCAAATATTTCAACAACTTCCTCAAGCATTCATTGAACCTCAATGTAAATAACATTTTAAAAGTAAACAGAAAGATCTATGATTTCAGCTACCTCATGTCCTCACCATGTGAAGATTATCTCCCAACCCATGCTCAGATCTAAAAAATACAGTACAAATACACAAACCCAAACACTGATCTGGATCAATGGACAATTAAAAACTCAATCCCTTCACTTTTCATTCCAAGTGTCAAGATCCAATGTTAATATATCAATACACTAATTATGTGTGTGTGTGTATAAGTTGTTATAAAGTACTACGTATAGTCGTATATACTAACAAGACATTGCAATGACGATATGCAGCTACATACACATAGAAGAACTAGCATTTCAAAGGGTAGTGAAGAAAAAAAGATTGAGCTCACTTTGAACATTAGCAGAAGCCCAGGTGAAGAAAACAATACAGAGAAGAAAGCATTGGAGCGGCGCCATGTCGGAGCTTCTTAGAGAGAGCCACCGACCAAGATGTGGACTGTCAAGCATCTGTCTTTAATCATAGCAAAGAAAATAGAAGGAAAATAAAGCATATCTAATGGTGATAAAGATAGACTCGGTAGCTCTTACTATCGTATTTGTTCGCGAGTCACTTTCCATCTGACGTTTTACCAAAGAGTAACACTCTTTTTTCTTTAAATATTTTTTCTTTAAATAGTTACGGAGGGTAACGGAGTACTCCGTAATCTTGTTCGAAAAAGATTCTAACCACCTTGGTCACTTGGTGTAAAGCTGTAATAAATTGGTAAACAATCGTGCACCATAGACAATGGAACCCCCGGCCGGTCAGTGGAGGCTTTGGGGCCAGTCAGCCCAGGCGGTTGCCTAGGGCCTCGTATCGGCGGAGGGCATCAAATAAGAAGTACGTAGTATTAGTAATACTCGGAATTGGTAGTTGAAGTGTAGTTGAAGTGTAGAATACAAACTCCTAAACTCAATTCCATAGAAAACAACTCAACAACACCTAACAAGTCCCTCCACATCTCAAATTTGGTGATTCCTCCCAATCCCCACTCCCCAGCGAACGAATCTGCATTGCAAGAGCCAAATTGACCAGAGACGCAGTGACAATGGCGATTTGATGATTGAACGTGACTCCCAGCCCACCCTCGTTCGTCTATTGAATGCCTCGCCGAGTCGCCGCCCACCTCGACAAATCTCTGTCTCTAGGATTTCTCTCTTAATCTCCTTTTAATTTTAGTCCGTATTACTTTTTAGAATTTAGTCAATAAAATACTACGTATGTAGTGCTAAATAACTAGAATACAGATGTCTAGGAGTAGGTTGCAAGGATTTTGACATTTTAGTATTTGAGTTATATACTTAAAACGAGACAAAAAAGCCTTTTGTACACACTCTTATACACATTTTTGTACATACCTATGTTTGTGAAATGTTTTTTTTGTCTGTGAACATCAACTCACAGACAATGTTTTGCACAAACAAAATATTGTCTGTGAACCGGATTCACAGACAAAAAAGCTTCACAAACATGGTGTGTATAAGGTGTGTATAAGGGTGTGTACATCAAGCAGTTTTGAAAATGAGAAGCGTATGGTGACAATTAGAGTGGACCCAATCAGGTCCGGGGCAGGCAGGTCCAAGTTCTGATCTCGGTTCTGACATCGGAATGGCCAGTCCCGGAACAGCCGGTCCCTGTCGTTGGTAGGAGGCGGTTAAATTCTGGTCTGAACTGGTTTCGGATACTCGGGTGGTTTTTAAATGGGTGAATTGGGATCGGGTAACATTCTTGGGCAAACTATGGGCGTCAAGGACCGGATTTTCCGAACCCAATTCCCAAACAATGTTGCACCTAGTTTTGAATTGAGCCGGCTCGCCGGACCAGATCCACCCTTATGACAATTATCCACTCTTGCTTCTTGTCCAATCTCCTTCAATATTTTATTCCCCTTAGAGAAAATGCAATTATAAAACAGGATATTGTCCTAAACATGACTATTATGTTTTCATTTTCTAAATATGATTAAATATTGTCATGTTTTGACAATACTAGATTTTAAACATTACAATATATTTCAAACTGGATATTTATTAATCTTATTTAGGAATTTTCAAATGCTTTTGGTCCTATTTTGGAATTTTCTCTTATAAATCAATGATTTGCAGAACTATTATGAGACCATTTTTCTAACGTATTATAGATTTTATTATTATCTTTGTTACTTTTGATTTGTAATATATTTAAATACTATTCATGTGTTATGTTTTCACTACATTTTATTTATTTTTTTTAGTTTTATTAATTCTCAAGACGCCTCTGCCGCCGGTGGAGAAAAACGGAGTTTGGATAAGCTTACATTTCTTTTGTCTTTGTAGAAGTAATTTCCGGCGAGATGTCGCTCTTCCCTGCGCAGGTTAACGTCTGCAGCCCATTTGCGCAGCGCTCTCTTTTGCAATTTTCGGGCTTGCTTCCGGCGAAAAGACAGCCGCGGTGTTTGATATTGAGATGCGCATTGGGCTCCGAGAAAGGGCGGGAAAGCAGGAGGTTGGTCTCCGTGTCTCTGGCCGGCTTTCTCTTCTGGTTCTCAGTGCCGAAAGGTATTCCTTCCTCTGAATTTGGTTATTTGTGAGAAACTAAATTGCGAACTAGATGCTTATTGTACAGAGGAGTTAAGGAACACTAATTCTACTTCTTTGTTATGCTGAAAATTAAAATAAAGTAATTGAAAGGGGAATCAAAAAAATATTTTGAGGGAACTTTCGTGCCTTTGCAGAGGCAGTACTGGCTGTAGGCGGCAGCGGTTTGGATAAATATGTAAAAAGGTGAGGTATGAATCAAAAGAGGCAATTATATTACGATGAGCGATTCAATTATTTGATAGATTTTTTTCAATGAATCTGAAGTTAGATTTTGCAGTAAAGTCGGGTTTTTGGAAGCTCAAAAAGAAAAACATGGTTTTAATGCAAGCCTGATTTTTCAACAAGTGAAGAGTTGATATTCTAATGCACTCTTGATTTTTGCAAATTACATGGTGCCATATATTGAGATCAGTTGGTATATTATTTTACAAGCTATTTCCTATGAGAAAATTGTTCTTCATAAGGCTAAAACTTATCCTTTTTACAAAAACAGGTCTACCTAGGTTATATTCCTTAAGCAGGACGTATATGATCCTTAGTTTGTAAAAGGTAATGATATTAGCCTAAGTTACCCTTTAGAGTTTAACATTAGTGCTTATGGTTTAACAATCCCTCTTGGACTGGGTTAGCATTTCCAGTGTTTTGCCATCCCTCCTCTTAGGGTTTAGTGGTGGCTGCCTGGGTTAGACTGGTGAGTGGTGACTGTCCGGAAGTGACCGGAGGTCCGCAACTTGCAGACTTTCCAGCAGTAACTGAAGGTCCGGCAGCGGCTACCCGGCAGCGCTGGACTGCTGGCAGCAGTCTGGAACTGGTTGCTATCAAGTGTTGGAAACCGTACAATAAAAGGGTATTTGGGGTAATCTTTTATAGTTTTCCTATTTTTATTTGCAGTCCTATGTAAAGAAAAATGTCATGTTTTGCTGATATAGTCCTATGTAAGGACATTACCCATTTCCTATCAACATTTGGGGTTAGAATTAAGGTGAATGTTCTTTTCCTTGATTCCATGTGATATCTTTTGCACTACCTCGAGTATAAGGCTTTGATTTTTTGGCTGTTGAATGCTGCATCATGGCTTAACACATTTCCTTAGTCTATCTTAATCTGGAATTTGTGGGTTTTGTCACACTTACTTGTTACTATTAAGACTAAGATTGCCCCAAAGATTTGTACATTAGTTTGTCATTTTATCTTTCCCCGCCTTCCCAAAAGTAGGTTCATACTCCGTATTTTCTTTTCTGAAAATAATTATGCAATTCACCCGATATCTCTCTCCTTGGAATAAGTCTTAATTACACACTTCTGCTGTCTTAAGCTTGCCATGGCAAACCAGAACCCTTATTTGGAATGCAGGGAGTAGTTAGCCAACGTGGAATAACTTCTTCGACAGTCACTATTGTTTCACTATCTTATCTATTCTATTTTAACGTTCACTGTGATTTCATAGTTGGTAGTCTTTCTTTTCTATCCCTTTCAACATTGTCTTTGGCTTGTCACTTTTTAGTCTTCTCTTTCTAGTATTTGACTTCCTTCCACCTTTATATAGTGTTTAAGTACTAGGTACTATTACATGGAGTAAGGATTGGGAAACAAATTTTCCCTACATTTTTTAGCTACATTAATGTGTAGTGTTAACTAACTTATTAGATGTTGAAAAGTTTTCTACTTTTTCAACATCCAACAAGCGAAAGTCAAATGTAGCTAGAAAAGTGCAGGAAAAAATGTATACCAAGACTTAATATATTGCATGCTCTCCAGTTCATGAGAAGGGTTCTGAAGTGTTACTTTTGTTGGATTTAACACTAGAAAATTCAAAATTTATAGTGGCATGTTTGTTTTCTCGATATTTTCTGATGCTTGTTCATTGACAATTATCTTTCATACCCACCATTCAGTCACTTCAATCTTACACTTCACCATATTTTTGTAACCTAGGAAAAAGCTTGAACCACTGGAATCTTATGTACCAGCTGTGTTATTGGCTCAGTTGCAGATCAAACAATTAGGTAATGCTGATTTCTGTTTCACAATTTATACATTCCATAGTGAACTAAGGCTGGCAAAGAGTTACATGGTAGATTTCCATCTCACTTGAAATCTATGTCATTATGTCTCTAGTCTCCTTGATCAAATATTCAAACATCATTGCATCAACTAGGACAAATATAGTAGATGCATACCATGAAATGATGCTTTTAGAACTTTAGAAGTCTTATTTACAAGATGATCAGGCCATTTCAATTATTTTTATATCATTGTGTATATTCAGCCATCTAGGGGTAAGTTTACACACCAAACAAATCCATAATTTCTTTTTTTAGTAATTAAATTAATAACTGAGGTGTCTAACTCTGTTTTTAGTATGCTGTGACAGTTGTCCATGAATAATTGCTTTTGAACTTATCACAACATACATACATACATACAACATCCATACAATGTCACAACTTCCTATGCATTAAACTAAACTAACTTTTAAAAGGGGGTTTATATGATCCCATCATTTTATGTTTTAGTTTCCTCGTCTATTTGCCTTAGAGGATATTTTCATTTCCTTCAACTCTAAAATTCAGTATTTCAGTGTACTGTGAAAGAACAGTCATGACTTTCATTCTTATAGCATTTAATATTCTAACTATGCAATTCTGCTTTCATGATGTTTTTATGTATACAGGGAAATCTCTGGAAGTTGATCAAACGAAATATGCTGACTGCAGGAGTCTATTACGTTCTGGTCCTGCTGCATCTCTTCGTGTTAATATCCGAGCAGTAAGTTTACTAAGTTAAAGTCTCTAACTGCCTTCGTCACCCTCACCCTTTTGAATGGCTGCATATAATGTCTAAATCAAATGGTAGGTATATAAGAATCAAAAGTGAGTCTGTTCATCATGAAGATATTACTCCTTACATCCCTACTTTTTGTACCACATTTGACTTTACATAGACTACAAGAAAATGAAATGCATAAAATCAATATTAAGGACACAAATACACAATAATAGTTACTTAAAAGAAAACAGGAAGGTTATTACGGAGTATTTAGGAGCAACCCGAAAAGGAAAGAGGGTCAATTTACTGTTCTTGTGGTGATAATAGTTTTCTTCATAGTAGTGAAATTTGCGACTTTGTTTCTCAAATACCAATTGATAAATTTTATTTGCAATTGCAGGTGGCTCAATATGCATCTGATGATGGCAATGGTTCTTTAGCCTTCAGTAAAGTTGATCAATGCTTGAGGTGCTGCTTCGATTATTGTAACATATGCTACCTGATATTCTTTCGTTTATGAGAATCTGTATGATATTCTTCTATTCACCTAATGATAGATAGCTAGGTTTTGAGTTCTTGACCTGTTCACACGTACCATAAAAACGTTATTCAGGGGCAATAGCTTATATAGTTCACACCACTTTAAAAACATCACTTTCTCCTTGCATTTTTGGAGTTTGTGATTCCATGACATACAAAGAGTGAAATAGGTACCCCCCCCCCCCCCCCCCTCCACAAAAAGAGTCAAACATAGTTCATTTCTTCATGAAATATGCCAAAAATGCTAATTATAATATGATGCATTTAGTTGGAATTAAAAAAAAAAACATTATGTACAAAAATATGCTTTCATTTCTTTTAATGGTTTCATGTCCGTATCAAGTCAGGAAGGAGGAAGGTACAGCGGTAGGCGGGTGACGACGAACAATATACTTTAGACACAATCATGACATGCATTGAAATATAAATATGTTGATTCATGTTAGCTGACTCCAAACTCGTTTGGGAATAAGACTTGATTGATGTTGTATTACTTTTAACCATGTTTGACTATGTTCTTTTTGGGCGGAGGAGGGTGTAATACTCTCTGACCACTCTTTAATGTCATTTTCACTTACATAGTAGTACCATTTTTTATACATGAAGATCGTTGGAAGAACTTGACTCATTGCTTTTGCATGCATCGAGAAATAAACAAGATGCATCTGTTGAATCTATGAAGGGAAAGACCACTGCAGCAATCAATGCACTAGACGAGTATACAGTTTATTTTCTCAGTTCAGTTTAAAATCATGTTTTAGAAAGGTTAGTAGTTCCATACTCATTTTTCTTGTCATCTGCAGACTTCTAAAAACGGTGCCGCCCAATGTACTTGACCAAGGGCGAACTGTAGCTGATGCATACATGGAAAGGTCTCAGGAGGAAGAAGATGAAGCACCACCAGATATCATGGACCCAAGTTTAAAGCAGTTAGAATCCATATTGTGAATGTTATTACCGTGTACTGAAGTCTTTTCATGGAAATTGCCAGGCTTTAGTTTGGACTAATTAGATATCTATCTGGATTAGTAACGAATCGCATATAGAGAACGAATAAAATGATATTTTACTTTTGAGGTAAAATGATACTGCATTTTACAACTCAAATACTATTTTAAAAAGTAAAATCTCAATTATGAGAATGAGGAAGGAGATAACTTAATTATAAGAAGAGAGTTACGTACAACTCTTTTGCAAATCACTACACGTAGGTGTGATTAACGACATTTCATGGAGGTAAAATAAAGAAAAAATAATAGGAAAAAATCAAAATAAAGTTAGCAAAGTGAGAAAAGAAGAAAAAACAGAATAATTTCCACAATGGAAAGCACAGTACTTTGTATCAATTATCAAGCAAATCATATATGGAGCGGAAGTATATAAACAACAATTAGGAATAAAATTAGTTGGACTCCTTTTAGGAAGGAGACCCTCCAAAAATGGGTGTGTGCTACGTATTGCTACAAACACACGGTATTCTTTAGTAAAAGGCGAAAGAATAGTTCACTTTGTGTTTGTAGCGCGGCTGCGTGAGGATTAAGTACATCAAGTTACTCGGTATATTAGGATTAAGTTCACTTTTGTGTACACTCATCTCTCCAGTAGACAAGTTGTCTGTCCACAGACAACTCTACAGGTGTACACAAAATCATTTTTCGTATATAGATACTACAACATAACTCTTCCTTACGTTCTCGGTGTGGGCTATTATTTCTATTTGTTTCCAAGTCTTCTTATACAACAAAAATAGACTCATAAGGGTTTTCCTTTCAAGTATAGACCTTGAAAACTAATGCTACCAATTAAGTAAGGGGTTGCTAACTGGTGTCGTTGTTGTTGCTCATGAAAGAATGAAAATTGACTTATGTGCTAACTTTATGCTCCAATTGCACTTGCTAATTCAAGAATTTGAAACCTGGAAGAATAAAAATACAAAAATGGTATAAAGATGCAAAAATGGGTGTGTGCTACGTATTGCTACAAACACACGGTATTCTTTAGTAGAAGGCGAAAGAATAGTTCACTTTGTGTTTGTAGCGCGGCTGCGTGAGGATTAAATACATCAAGTTACTCGGTATATTAGATATAGATAGGTTTTGTTTGATGTACACAAAATGTGTACACTTTTGTGTACACTCATCTGTCACCAGCAGACAAGTTGTCTGTCCACAGACAACTCTACAGGTGTACACAAAATCATTTTTCGTATATAGATACTACAACATAACTCCTCCTTACGTTCTCGGTGTGGGCTATTATTCCTATTTGTTTCCAAGTCTTCAAAATGAAGCCTTTTGTAGCTCTTGAATCCTTGGCCCTTTACTTCGGCACCTCGTCCTTTCTTCCAAGCGGCCAGTGGCGGAGAGAAGGGGGGCCAGACTGGGCCATGGCCCAGTGCAACCTGGTCTAGTCCCATTAGGAGTATTACTAAAAGCAAAATTTTGGGATTTTTTCACAACTAGACTAAAAATTGAAAGTAATATCAATTTTATCACTCTTCAAGATTCCTTTCAAAAATAGACTCATAAGTAGGGGTGGACCAGTTCCGGTTCGGGCCCGGTTCGGGCCTAGGCCCGGCCGGGCCTCGGTTCATGAAGGGGGAGGCCCGGAACCGGCCCAGGTAACCCCCGGGTCCGGGCCGGGCCGGGCCAGGTCGGGCCAGGCCTCGGTTCTATTTTTTTTTTGGCTGTTCCTAGTTAACCCCCAACCCTCCCCCCTCACCCCCAAACCAACCCTAACCACCTCAAATGGTCTAAAATACCCAGCCCAACCCAAAAACTTAAAAAAAAAAATCAAACAAAAAAAATAATAATAAATTGGCCCAACGCGGCCCCGAACCGGCCGGGCCGGTTCACCTTTTGAAGGCCCGAGCCTGAACCGCCATCCCACCGGGCCGGGTGGCCCGAACCGGGCAACCAACCGGTTCACCGGGCCGGTCCGGTTCCGGGCCGGTTGACCCGGCCCGAGTCCACTCCTACTCATAAGGGTTTTCCTTTCAAGTATAGACCTTGAAAACTAATGCTACCAATTAAGTAAGGGGTTGCTAACTGGTGTCGTTGCCGTTGCTCATGAAAGAATGAAAATTGACTTACGTGCTAACTTTATGCTCCAATTGCACTTGCTAATTCAAGAATTTGAAACCTGGAAGAATAAAAATACAAAAATGGTGTAAAGATGCAAAGAAAAATGCAACAAATTTATATATTCTCAAAATTACGAGAACAGCTCAAATTTTAAAAAGGTAATAAAATACAACAAATGCTTAAAATTTATAAGAGCTTAAAAGTAAAAATAATTTATTCATTTTTAAAAAAATACGTAGTATGTAAACTGCAATAAAAAAGATAAAGTGTACAAAAAGTGAAAAACTTATAAATTGAAAAAGATATAAAAATTTAATTTTTTAAATCCAAGATGTAAATAAGATAAAAATGTTTTGAAAATATTTATAATTATAGGAGTAATTATAAATTTTTATGAAAGACTAACTATATTTAAATTAGTATAAATGAAAAGTACAAAACCTAAAATTTTCAAATAAATAAACAAAATTTGAAAACATTAAAAAATCAAATATATATAAAAAAGATGAAAAAATAAATAAATTTTGGGAAAAAATAAAATAGAAAATAAGATTCTTAAAAGTTTATAAAATTCAATAAATTAAATAAACTAAAGCTCCTGTAAGTTATAGAATTTAAAAATAAAAATGAAAAAAGTAACGACAATATAAAAAAAACCAAAAAACTGAAAAATTAAAATACATAATTTTTTAGTAATATAATATTTTAAAGAGATACAATTTAATTAATATTGTTTGTTGCAAATAGTTTTTTTGTGTTTCTCTTTGTTGATAACTATAATAATTTTTTGTTTTTTATTGTTTCTTCATGTTTCTTTTTGTTTATTCATGAATTCAAATTTATCATTTTAGGTGCTTTTATATATAGCTATATCTGATTTTTTATTCCAAGTCACTAACAAATACTACCTCTATCCCTTAAAACTTTGCCAAAGTTGACCGGCACGAAGAATAATAAAGTAAAATTTGTGTGGTTGAAGTTTGTGCACAAGAGAGAGAAATAACCAAAACCACAAATAATTGATTAAAAGAGAAAGTGACAAAGTTTTTTGGGAAATCCTAAAAAGGAAAGATGACAAAATTTTAAGGGACGGAGGGAGTATAAAGAACAATAAGCAACACGATACAACAAAATATAACATAGTACAACAAAATGCAACACAATGCAATAAAATACAAAACAATACAACAAAATGCAACATGATACAATAGAAAAAAACACGATGCACAAAAAAGAAACACATGCGATGCAACAACGAGCAACAAAAACAATATATAAGAATATCACAAAAACAACACGATACCAAAACGAGCAACAAAAACAATATATAAGAATATCACAAAAACAATATATAAGAATATCACAAAATGCAACATGATACAACAGAAAAAAACATGATGCAACAAAAAGAAACACATGCGATGCAACAACGAGCAACAAAAAGAATATATAAGAATATCACAAAAACAACACGATACAAAAACAACGAGCAACAAAAACAATATATAAGAATATCACAAAAACAATGTGTAAGAATATCACAAAATGCAACACGATACAACAGAAAAAAACACGATGCAACAAAAAGAAACACATGCGATGCAACAACGAGCAACAAAAACAATATATAAGAATATCACAAAATACATATAACTCAATCTATTATTACAATTTTTACATTTATCTAATACATATATTGCTTTTGGTTCTCCTCACTTCTTATTCCTTGTCAATCTTCTCATCCTTACATGTTCATGTACTTCTTTTTAATTATGTTCCTGCAAGATGAAATCCAATCAAGTTGACACAAAAAGACATCCACAACTAGAAGATAACAAAATAAGAAATAAAGATTGAAATTGAACATTAACTCAGTCAATCTATGAATAACTAATGACGAGGCATACACTTTTTTATTCTCAATCTTTGAAAAAATCTATGAAACATTAAAAACAGAGAACTCTACATATCACATTACGGAGAAATATATGATTGGTGATTCTAGATCAAACAATTTAACCAAACAACATCCAAAACTAGCATAACAGTTAGCTATAATGGAATAACCCATCAAGCATACACTTCAACATCTCCAATGCACAATAAACCAAAGAGGGGTTCCACAGTAAAAACAAATTGGCTATAATGGAACAACCCATCAAGCACCCTTGTCTCCTGCTCAACTACTTCTATCTTTTCTCAAAGCACCTCATTTATATGTGTTAGAGTTCGTTGGTTTAGAGTTTGGATTAAAATTTCTAAACTAGCTAGCAACCCTTCCGAAGGGGGACTGAAAAATAGGGATAAATTAGTAGAATAAAAAACCTTTCCACTCCTTTTGTCCCCTATCAAATCCCCTAACCAAACAAGCCAGGAGGGAAAAAGCATTTCAGAAGTATAGCATCTCCTAAATCTGAAGCAGCAAGAACAAATCTCTATTTTCAATCAACTATGAGTGTTAAGCCATCCTCGTATTGTACAAAATCAGTGTAAAGTTGTTGAATTCATTCCGATAGAATTAATGTAGTCTGAACCGACTAAAAGTTTGTATTAATAGGAAACTGCCCCAACCAAAAAGGATCCCTTCAAGGGCATATTACTTACAAGGAACAAAATAAGCTCTCCATGTTCATTACTGGAAAAAATCTCTCCATGTGCATTACTGGAAAGTGCATCCATAAGTTTAGATAATAATTAATTCAAAAACGTAATCCGAGTCATGGTTCTAAAAACAAACAAACTAGTTTAGCACATAAGTAGATACTCCTTAATAAATTAAAACAAAATTGCAATGAATGATATAGATAAAAAATCTCAAACACATACATGCAAATCTCACACACATACCTAAAAATAGGAAATCAGCAGACGGTTAGGCCGTGATTCAGCAAGCAGCGAAGTTTCCGAGCAAGCACCGGCGGAGGGCGGAGCGTGAAGCCGATCAGGTCGGAGGGCGGAGTGCGGAGGGCGGAGGGAGAAGCCGATAGGACGGAGGTCGGATCGCGGAGTACGAAGCAGCACAAGACGGAGGGCAGAGGGCGGAGCTGGAGGAAAAGCCGGCTCTAGACAGGAGGAGAAGAGCCGTCGCATACGCTTCTGCTTCGTAAGGATGCCAGATTGCCGATCTCTAAAGCTGTTTTGATTCAGATTTAGTTATTTTAAAATAAAAAGATGAATAGTGAAAAGGCAGAAGTTTATATTTGAAAAGTAAATTTTTAGGTGACATAAATGAAATGCAATTTATATAAGCCCAGCGATTCAGCGCGCCGGCGACTCCGACGCAGTGCGCCAGCCGCCAGTTCGAGACGCCAACCGCTTGGCCTATTCCAACTCCAATTATCTCTACACTTTTTGGTCTGTTACTCACGCGGTACTTGATCGATGAAATGCCACAGAGGAGGTGAACGAAAGTATGATTATAATGTGATGGTGAACTGTATAGGGAAGAACCCAGCTTCTGGTGGTTCAGTGGAAGCAGGTTTCGTAGAAATGTTATTGGTGTGAAGTTTTGTTAGGCGATAGCAATGAGAGCTGTGAAAAACCTCCTCTGTGGGTCAAGGGTTTTGTCAGTCAGGCAGAATGCTGTGATCAGAATGAGTTCCATTTCGTACCACTACTTGGAGGAACCGAAGTTGGAGTCTTTTTCGTCTGATTGGTATGAAAAAGCCTTCTCAAAGCTATCAACGTTATCTCACTTGCTGAATAATGTGGATGTCATTAACGGTAGGACTGTTAATGTGATTGATGAATCGATAATTGAAGATGATGTTTTGCTAGAAAACATGCATCTTTTTAAGTCTCTAGCAAGAGATTTTATTGGGTGTCCTTTTGTTCAAGAAATCATTAGGAAAAATATTATTATGTCTTTAGGGAGCAATGCAAAGGAGAACCAACAGCTTCCTTGTTTCAATCAAGCTGGTGAGAGAGAACCAATGATCGTGGATTCACTCACAACGGTTTCTGAGATCTTGAATATTTCAGCTCAACAAAGGAAGGTAGTCAGGGCAACGATATGCCCCCAGGTAACTCAACATCAGATATGGACTGGTGCGCTTGAGGTGATACTAGATAAGTTGAAATCTGAGATGGAGTATTTGGATTCTAAGTTCCCTAGTAAAGAAACTAAAATGGCAAAGCAAATAGTTTTGAGCTGTCTGAAGGTTTTGGACATTGCCATTTCTTACAACCCCGATTCCAGTTCATGGATGCGAGTTGCACCCACAAGAGATGCCAATTCACCTCCAACTTCACACAAGTGGGAAGACATTCTTGAGATGTTCATTGATCTTGCTGATTGCTTGAGTGAGGTATCAAAATTATGTTTAGAGATTAGGAAGATAGAGGTCATGAAAGAAGGTCTGTATCAGATAAGGGATATTCGGATAGATAAAAACATTGGATACAGGGAAAATCGCCATCAAGAAAGCTCAGTACAAAAGATATTAACTAAGAGACTGGGCCACTCATCTCGGTGTTTACTTACACTTCTCACTTATTATCTATATGGTATCGTAAACGATATTGAAGTAGAAGTTCGTGGGGGACTATACGTTGTTGGTCATGGGGATAAGTTCCGCCTTTGCATGGGGAAAATATTGACATCATATGAAGACAAGATGCTTTTGAGAGGAGTGAAGCAGCTCGATCGAGCCCTGGGGTTGTTTAAGTTTATATGGGAAACAGCTGGAATGAAAGGAGACCTTGAACTGCAAGGCCATTTATGGTGCATTGGCACTCATAGCAGATCACTCACATATAGAGGGACTACATTCTTGTTGCATGGGATTGATTGTTTTCATTAAGGGACTTTACGATTGAAGGTTTACCACGTTGGGAAGACACTTTCATTTCTGTTCTTGATAATTGCTGCAATGGTTTATTGTGCATTTATTTTTAAAATAAGGAAATTAGTTTGACACATCAATGGGTGTCTGTTCAAGTTGCAATGTGGGAACCAGATTCTAAGGTGAGTATATTTGACTTACCTAGTCTGGTTTGAACTACTTTTCTTCATTTAGTTCTCACCAAAGCTATTTAAAAGTTTATTAGAAGTTGATACACACACTACAGTGACAAACAGACAAAGACTTGCATTTTATGGCAGAGTGTTCTAGAATCTAGTTAGGCTATTAGTAACTTTTTCCCATGTGTATCATACTGATGATGCAACTGCTTGTTTTGGTTCTTTGTGCAGCCAACTTAAGGATGACGGCTTATCTGCCACAACAAAATTGTGTCCTCTCATCAAGTCATTAGTATTAATGCCATGCCCATCAGTTGGGTCTGATGGGCTCTTGTCTTTATGTGGGCTTTTAGATTTGACTTATCTTGACCTGTCCTACACCTTCCTGGTCAATTTGCAGCAGTTACTTTTCCTTCGGTTGTCCTTTTTTCTACTCTGTAGTTTTTATTGTAGTTAAATAATTGAACATGTATTTTTGTCATGTATATCTAGATATTTATATGCACATATGGGCTTCATAGTATAGGCTTATGTTTAGGGTACCCTTCTTCCATTGCACTCCTGTTCAAATTCTAAACATGATTTGGATCCCTCTAGGTTGTGTTTCGTTAGTATTGGCCCTTTTTGTTTGGTCTGTAGTATCTAGAATAGCCAAAGTGTTTAGAATCTAGATTTATCATAAGAGTAAATGTTTGTTGCATTGTCTTTTTACTTGTAATATTTGGAGATGATAATATTCTATAATTGTCTAAGTGTATGATTTATCTTTACAACCATGTACTGTTGTACATAGATATGTAATCTTACAATATATCTTATCAAATTAAAAATAACATAAAGCCCTTTCTAAAGTTGAGTCGCTAACTCAACTACTTCCCCTCACCCCATTAGTAACTGAGAGAGAAAAAATTTAGTACAACAATTTAGTTACAATTTCTCTTCCACAGTTCATAGTTATTATGTATGGGAATCATGACACTTTGTCTCTGAGTTATACCCCTTAGACTTTCAGCCGGGTATGTGATGTCACAAACTCTGCATTTTTAGTCTAAGTTTTCTCGAAATGACCTTTTTAGTGTTCAATCTCAAAACTGTAATTGAGGACTACCTAAATAGTTACTTCAGGAAAATGGAGGACCGAAAATGTTGACACTAGCAATTTGTGTACTAGAAGTGTACCAATGATATACCTTGTGGACTAAAAGTGCAATTTTTTCTTATGTATTGATATCTTGGTATAAACTGCTGGTCCTGTTCTGCTATTGTTCATTTAGGTATTGAAATTGCAAGCATGCATGCCAGCAAGACATGGAGATGACCAGGTATTTGTTGTAATAAAGTTCATGTCTATGCGTAAGACAGTGTGGGAAAGAGATTTGGATGGAACAACTTGGAATCTTAAGATGAAGGTTGTAGCACTATAAATGCGCTAGCATATCTTCATAACCCCAGAAGCCAAAATATGTATAGGGATTTCAATTTATCTAATAAACTGATTGAATTTAGGTGCAGAACCTTAACTCAGTATTTCAATCATCCGTAACACTACAGGGGCGTTTACTTTCGACTTAATGGTCTAAATGGAAACAACTTATTCGGTCAGCTACTCAGCTATATACCCGTGTTTACATAGGACTTATTTTACAATATGACTTATTCGCTAAGACCATTTTTGACTTGGTCGTTCTGCCCAAATTGAAAAGTCCTTAGGCTTCAGACATAGTATGTAGCCGTTATCCCTTTTCTAACCCTCGTCCCTCCATTGCTACTTCGTTGCTAATATCTCGATCGTACTGTGATGAAATACTACGTATTTCATCTCTAGCTCTCATCTGATCATCCTCATCTTCTCTAT
This sequence comes from Cuscuta europaea, assembly GCA_945859875.1. Taxonomy (NCBI): domain Eukaryota; kingdom Viridiplantae; phylum Streptophyta; class Magnoliopsida; order Solanales; family Convolvulaceae; genus Cuscuta; species Cuscuta europaea. The sequence goes on along the minus strand of CAMAPE010000010.1, from coordinate 16,298,477 downwards.
ATTGGTATTTCATATCCAACTTTCATCTCTCACCTTCTCCATACATATTTCATATTTTATCTTTCTTTTGCTTTCTATTTCCCCTAATAAGAGTTTATCCTTGTTCTCTATCATATTTTTCACTACCTATGCACTGCAGTTTCGAATTTTTAGGTAAATTCATTACAATTTTATATTTAGGTCAATCTTTTGTAATTTAATTTACATATGTCGTATGGTTATACTTCATGTTTGATGTTCAATGCTTTCATATTAGAGGTTCATGAATGATTTTCGGATGTGTTCTTCCTTGGGATTTTTTCACAAATAAGCTAAAAAGTGAAAATAATATCACTTATTTCACTTTTCAAAATTCTTTTCAAAAATAGCCTAGCTAACTTTTCTTTTCAAAAATAGATCATGTACGTAGACAAGCCTCCTCGAAACTATACTCAAAGAAACGTGTGCAGGCACTATGCTACTCATTTTACACCTCTTTATACAATCTCCAAAATTAATCAAATCATATTTTTAAATAAAAAAAAATTAAATGTTTAGTAAAATGTAAAAATGATGAAGATAATTCGAAAATAATAAAATTATGAAAAATAAGAAAAAATAAAAAGTAATAAAATTAAGAAAAAACGATCAATGCATAGTAAAATATCTAAGTTGAAAACTTCTGAGTTAAATTTAAAAAATCGGAATTTAAATTTAGAAAAATAAATCTGAAACACGTTAAGAAACATATAAAAAAATTGGTAATACAAAAATCAAAAGATGAAATGAGGTAGATCTACACAAAACTAAAAAGTTGAAAAATTATAATTTTATTGTTTAGAAGACTTTATGTACCCTTTAATTTAAATAAAATGTACGTATAAAACAATAAAAAAATAATTGAAATTTTTATAAAATTATTAAAACTCATAAAAAGAAATATAAAAATGCTAAAGAAGAATCAAATTACATGGCATAAAATAAAATATAGATACAAATAAATTTAATTAAACTTAAAAGAATGACAAATAAATAAAAAATCTAAAAGAAGTGTGCATAATGAAAATTTAAACACTAAAACAATTGAATTAATTTAAAAATATAAATATTGTAATTCAGTTTTTTTGTTTCTTTTTGTTGCCCATTGTTTCTTTTTGTTGACTATTGTTTCTTTTTGTTGATAACTCTGATTTTTTTTTATTTTTTATTGTTTCATTATGTATCATGTGGTTGGTTTATTTAAATCCAAATTTATCATTTTAGGTAGTGTTTGTATATAAATCTATTTAGCTATTTTTATTTCAAGGAAGGAGCAAAGATAAAAATTTAAATAAACATTAAAAAACAAAAATCAATAACAAAACATCAATAATCAACACATTGCAACAATCTGCAACACAATGCAACAATAAGAAACACATGCTATGCAACAAAAAGAAACAAAAAATAACATATCAAATATCACAACAAATACATAGTTCAATCTTTTATTTCACTTTAAACTTATCATTTTCACTTATCCTTGGCCACTATCAACTCTGCATTTGTTGTTTCTCCAAATATAGGATTAAAGCTTTTAAGTAAAGCTCCCATACCTTGAGTTAGGACCTAGGAGAGATGTTGGGTACATGTTCAAAATCTATAATTAATAAAGCAACCTTGAATAAAAAAATAGACATCTTCGCTCATGACCAAATTACAATTTCAGGTAGTGTTTGTATATAAATCTATTTAGCTATTTTTATTTCAAGGAAGGAGCAAAGATAAAAATTTAAATAAACATTAAAAAACAAAAATCAATAACAAAACATCAATAAGAAACACCATGCAACAATAATCAACACATTGCAACAATCTGCAACACAATGCAACAATAAGAAACACATGCTATGCAACAAAAAGAAACAAAAAATAACATATCAAATATCACAACAAATACATAGTTCAATCTTTTATCTCACTTTAAACTTATCATTTTCACTTATCCTTGGCCACTATCAACTCCGCATTTGTTGTTTCTCCAAATATAGGATTAAAGCTTTTAAGTAAAGCTCTCATACCTTGAGTTAGGACCTAGGAGAGATGTTGGGTACATGTTCAAAATCTATAATTAATAAAGCAACCTTGAATAAAAAAATAGACATCTTCGCTCATGACCAAATTACAATTTCAAATCAGTCATATAAGCTGCAAGACTTTTCCACATTCTTTCTGTCCTATGCAAACCATCCCAATGCATTCCTGCCCAACAAGGAAATATGTCTCCACTTTAGTGGCAACATAAATGAGCATAAAGTTTTAAGGAGGGGACCGAGAAATTGATTTCGTTATGCCGTATATTATTATATATCTTTGAACCATACATAGAGAAGGCTAATAATGCAAGTTGCCCAAGAAATTGCTGAAGGAAAACTAAATGATCATTTTCTTTTGGTGATTTGACAGATTGGGAGTGGTACACAAAGTAACATGAATGCTAATGAGGTTATGACAAACAGAGCAGGTGAAATTCTTGGTCATAAACTAGGTGCAAAAGTTGTACACCCAAATGATCATGTGAATAGATCACAGTGTTTCAACTACACATTTCTTGTGGGTGATTGAATATTAAGAGCAAGACCATGCTAAGAGATAAAAACATGTCATAATGGCAGAACCTAATCCCTACAACAAGTAATAAGACTTAATTAGTAAATCTCTAAACCATCCTCGTAACCCTGAACTCCACATAAGGCACATTATAGAGAAACTATCTACTTGATATGAATGTATGGCACTAACATAATAGCAAGATAGGAATCCCTGATTCATTCAAACTTACATCCTACAGTAGGATTTAATTTGTCAAAACAAAAGAATAAAGTTTCAACAATTCACCATATGACACAAAGCAACTATAGAAGAAAAATATGAATATGAAGTATGTGGCTCATGTGGGTAAATCGAACTGCAAGTATATTGCATGCAACTATTCCCATTCAATTCAAGTAATTCCTCACCACTTTGAAGCTTCGATGACCTTATCAAGAAGGGAAGCGGAAACAAAGCTACTATTGGAAGCCTGCGTTCAGGTAAATACACTACCGCGTAGGGCACAACCACATATGCCGGATATCACCACCGCCAATGCCATCTCTGATGATAGTTACTCCTATTAAAAGCTATTAGGTCATATAAGAAATGAGAGTTCGCCAATCTGCATAATACTTGGTGCAAATTTTCTAGAATCAATCATAATAATAACCTTCAATCTTTTAACATAGCTTTACCTTAAACAAGATGAAAGCAAATACCTGGTGAAATACAATTCACACATTCACATTAGAGTCTAAGATATACGGACTAATTATATACCTTGTAATTATCTAAACACTCAAGTTTGGTTAAATAAGAAATCGCATAAGGCTGATCTCGAAAAAGCTGCGAACGTCTTTAAAAGTGTCTTAGGAAAATTGGAGATAAAAAGCACATGAAATATATGAAAAGGAAAGATATGGTTTGATTTTCAGAAAATTGTTCGGCAATAACCTCACCGCTGCAATTGTTGGAATTACTGAATTGCTAGGCAATTGACCGATAGCTTCGTCCTCTCTTCCATGATGGGAGAAGCATCAATAACGGCCAGACCTCTCAATTGTAGTTGTCGGAGGAGCGATTACAGATGGTAGAGCCATCATTGTAGCAGATACTCTAAGCTTGTCCTGTAAGTATTCAATAAAATTTTGTTCATCGGCGAGACAGAGAAAGTGAATATCCGGACCGCACCTCCTTTTCAAGTGTTTCTGCAGAGATGGGGAGAAGAAGTGTCGCTCGACAGTGAAGTTTTGGTGCTGAATGGAAGTAAACGCTCGTGGTTGCAGGAAGTTAAGATCAAAATGTGAAATTGCCGATGGTCGAGAAGGGTGTAGGCTCTAATTTTAGCTTATAGACTATTTTCGAAATAAAAAAGAATCAATGAAAAGTTAAAAGTCTAGATATGAAAAAAACGTTGTGGTGGGCTATAAAAGAAATAAAATAGGTAATAGGGGCTAAAACGGGATATGATGGATAGTCTACCCGGGGGTATATATCCGAAGGGTTATTGCGGGAATAACTTAGAGAGAAGTCAGAGCAAACAAGTAAGAGAGAGAGTGTATATTCGATATGTACTAAGCGTGGTTACAAATGGGGGAAAGGGGTGCTATTTATAGTAGCAATAAATGCCGGGCAGGGACACGTGTCAAGCGCTCATTGGCCGAGGGGTCACCTCAACTGGTTGGCGCTGGCAGCCGCATGTGGCCGCATTTAATGCGGCTGTTGGATGGGACGTCTGTGCGGGGTACGGTGATCTGTACGCATGTGAGGCGGATATCTTGTCGAGTGAGATGCCTTCGACCATAGAGCAGTAGCCGAGGGCTCTTCCACCCGATGGCACCCTGGTGCCGAGGGCTCACAGTGCCGAGGGCTACTGTTTTCGCCGTTTTCTCCCAGTTTCTTAGTTTGCTTGAAAAACCTGTTCTGTGAGAATTTAGAGCCTTCGGCCGGGGGGCCGAAGGCACCCCTGGCGCGTTGTGCGGACTGCTTGGTACTCTGGGCGCTGTGATTTGGGCCTGTTGGGCCTTTTGGGCCTGTTGGGCCTTTGCTGGAGTAGTAGGAGTCTGTGGGCCGGGGGTTCCCGGGCCATATACTCCATCAGGAGTCCCTCACTCCTTTTGCCGAAAGGTACTTGAGGGAAAAGGAGTAACTTGTGCTTGCCCTTTGATGTTGTCCCATCGTGATTCCTGAAGTTGGTGAGGAGTTGTTGCTTTTATGTCCCTGCCGAAGGCAGTCCCTCAGTTACCCACATGTCGGGACTTGAGGGCTTGCTTTGTTGTTTGTTGGAATTTCACAGATTTTGTAATTTAATGGTTTTCCCGAAGGGGTCCTCCAGTCCCCCACTCCTTGAGGCACTTGTAAAGTGGTGAAAAGGAGTAAAGTAGTTACGTTGCCGTTGTGGGCCGAAGGCTGGCGCTTTTCGTTTCATTTTAGGGGGATGCCTCGTTAAAAACCTCATTAGGAAAAACCCTTTGGGAAAAATCCTAATGAGGGAAAAAGAGTGCACCGAATTCCCCCAATGATGAATCGAAAATGTCAAACCTTGGTACAAAGTGGGGAATGACGGGAATGCCGAAGGCTCTCTCCTCTGAGGGCTCCTGTGTTGATTAGCCGAAGGCTTGCTGTTGATGTCCTGGTGGTGCCGAAGGGGAGCCCCTCAATCCAGGGATCGAGGGCCTGCCAGATGAGGGCAGCAGTGAAGTTGTTACCGGGGGGTTCACTGTTTGTTGATGAGTTGGTGATGAAGTTACCCGAGGGCTCCCATTACCTGTGTGCCATGGGCCATCCGTCAATGAGGCACTCCCCGGGGGCTACCCGGTTTTGCAGTGCTGAGGGGGAAACCCCGAGGGGTGCCCTGATATGCAGCCCTAGGGATCTGAAGGGGTGATCCCGAAGGCGTGTGTAATGTGCTGTGTGGGGCACAACCCGGGGGCACTTCTGGGTGAGTGCACCCGGAGGCTATCCTTGATGAAGTGGAGTGAAATTAGAAAACCCGGGGGCTTCCAAAATATAGCCGTTAGAAATATAGTCGTTGGAATATGTAACGACGGGATATAGCCGTTGGGGGGCACACGTGGCGTGTGATGGCTGGCTGTCCGTGGGCGGCGTCACCGGTTGGGCGAAGACGCGGTGAGTAATGATGGCGTCCATCCGGAGGCCCGGAACCCAGGCCCAAGCCCGGATTCCAGCGCCTATAAATACCCCAAGGCCAGAGCCATTTCCCCTGTGCGAACTCAGTTGTTTTAGCGAAGCTCTGCCAAAAAATCTAGTGAGAGAAACTCCCGCCTTCGGTCCTAATTCAGCTTTCGAGGTCAGTGCTCCCTGCCTTTCTCCTTCTAGCATAGATGTACTGTGCCCTTAGGTTTAGGAGATAGAAAAGTTAGGAAACACTACCGTCTACGAGCCCTCGAACTAGAGTGCGAATGTCGTCCCAGAGTGATTCTCAAGATATCTCGGGGGCGCCCTCAGTGGAGGATGAAGTCCTCTCGGACGTGGAGTCCTCAAGTGCGGAGTCCTCGGTGGGACAGGATGCCGTCATTGCCCTGGAGTTGCAGAAAGCCCTCGTAGCTGAGGCGGAGGCCAAGGGCTTTGAGCAGGAATGTGAGGACGAAGAGTTGGCCATCGCCTGGCAAGCAGCTGAAGAGGAGGCACAAAAGGAAAGCGAGAGGGTCACTGTTGCTGTGCTCCCCCCTCGGGGTGCCGGGGAGGCCAGCACCTCTCAGCCGCTGAATGCGGTCCCCCTCCGGGTGGCCCCCGGAAAGAAGAAGGCCAAGGCCGCTGTTCCCAAGAAGAAGGGCAGCGTAGCAGATCAAGGGAAGCCCCTCGATATGCCCGAGGGGTACTCATATCTCAACACCGCCGCTTTGGAGATCAAGTCGAAGGTTGATGCAGCGGACATCTATGTCACCCAGCTTCACGTGGGCCCCTCGGCCATCGTGGTGACACCGGGTCCGGATGACGTTCTCTCCCGGGCTCCCGAGGGCTGCATTGCGGTGCACGTCCTCTCAGTATCCATGGGGCTCCGCTTTCCCCTGCACCCCTTCCTCCGGGAGTACCTTCGGTTCGTTGGCCTGGTTCCCTGCCAGCTGACCCCGAACAGCCATTCTTATATTACTGGCTTCCTTCAGCTCTGTAAGTCCCGGGGGGTGACGCCTAGCCTGGATCTCTTCTTCCAGAGCTTCAACCTGTGCCGGGGGGGGGGGGGGGGGCACGCGAATGCCGAGGGATTCGCTAATCTGCAGCAGGTATCCGTGTTCAAACTCTTCACCGAGGCGCCCTCCTCGAACAAGGGGTGGAAGGACCGGTGGTGCTATGTGAAGCTAGCCGAGAGCCCCTTCCCGAGGGAACTGCGTGACCGCTTCAGGAGGCACGAGAAGAGGAGGAGCGCCGCCCTCGAGAAAGATGGCAGGACTCTGGCCATGATCCCGGAGGGCCGGGACAAGAACATCTCCATCAAGGACTGTACCAAAGAAGTAGATCTCTACACCCTCGGGTTCCGGCGGTACCGGTTCCTGGGGGAAACTGATGAGAAGTTCCCAGTGTTTGAGGGGGCCTCCGGAGGTAGTAGCTGAGGGCATTCTCACCCTCATCTTAGCACGTTTGTCCATTTGTTTTGTTAATCCTTTATGCCACTTAGTAGTGACCCCTCGATCCTAACCCCTCATTTTTTTTGCAGGTGTTCCAGTAAGTATGATGAACGTCAAAGGCCTCGCCCGATTCAAGAACAAACCGGCCAAGGATCCGAAGGGGCCGGACGCAGGTGGCCAAAAGCCCGTCGGTGCGCCCCTCAAAAAGCCCGAGGGCGATGCTGCTGCGGCTAAGAGAAAGCCGTCGGCAAAGGAGCCCCCCCAAGCCCCTAAAAAGTTAAAGAAGGGGGATGCCGCGAAGGATGACCCCCCGGTGGTGATTATAGATGACCCTCCGGTGATGCCGACGACGCAGGTGCCGGGGGTGGTCCGGGAGCCATCTCTCGAGGTCCTCACGCTCTCCCTTCCGGCTGGTACAGCCGTGTTGAATGGCACAGCCGACCCGAGGGCGCTCCTGAGGGGTATAACCCTCGATATCGACAGGGCAGCTCTCGGGGCTGATGATGATCAAGCCCTTGAAGACAGGATCCTCCGGTCTTCCCTCACGGTGAGTTCACTGTAGTTTGTTTCTTTGTTTCCCACTTTGAACTAAGAAATCACGTTTGGCCCTGACAACCCGCTTATCTTTGCAGACTTGTGTTGCCCTCGGGGAGCAGTTCCGACGGCTGGAGGAATGGCGCCTCCACAAAGCTAGGCAAGATGTCAAGATGAAGGAGCTGATCCTTAGGGACTCTCAGGCCACGAAGCTGATGGCCCAGCTTGAGGAGGACCTCCGGCTTGCGAGGGCGGAGGCCGAGAGGCTCAGGGAGGAGAAGGCAGAAGCTGAGGCGGCAGCTGCGGAGGCCGTAAGGAGAGCAGCCGAGGCCACCAAGGCGAAGGCTGTCGCCACAGCCCGGGAGGAGGCCATCTCCGGGTTCCTGGACGGGGGGTGGAAGACCGAGGGGCACAAGGCATGGTTGTCTTCGGTTGTTGAGGCCTCGGTTGATGAATGGTCCGAGGGCCCGGGGGAGGAGTGGATGGCCCGGAAGGGTAAGCAATATTATGATGGGGGTGAGTTCTTCACTCAAGCCCTCATCTACCGGAGGATGGCCCGCCATCTGAAGGTTGAGCCGAAGGACTTTGATCCGGCGGCGTACGGGCTCCCCCCTCTGCAGCCAGATATCCGTGTCCCTCTCCCCCCTGATGTCGAGAGGCCAGACCTGGAGGATTTCGAGCTCCGAAGGGAAGCCGAGGGCGACGATCCTGAGGCCGATGCAGAAGTTTCCTCGAAGCCATCGGGGGAGGCCGCCCCCGGGAATGACATGATCTGATATGTATTCTGTAATTTGAACAATTTTGTAAATGGCCTCGGCCTAATCATTGTAATAACTATATTCACTCTTTGTTGTGATGAATGATTGAATGCCTTCGGGCTTTGTATATATGAATTGTTTTTCCAATTCCTTTCTGCTTGAATGTATGCCTTCGTTTTCCTTGAGTGTATGCCTTCGGTATTTTTGAATGTATGTCTAGGACTTAGAATATTTTTCGATTGTAGCTTGCCCTTGGAAGCCTTCGGTAGTTGGGCACCCTCTGCTGGATATGCAACCGAGGGTTCAGCAGCAATTAGGACTTAGAAAATTTTCCTAAGTGTAACACACCATAGGGCCTTCGGGTGTTTGCAGTAACCCAAATCCTAGGACTTAGAAAAATTTCTAAGTGTAGATTTCCCCTTGGGAGCCTTCGGGACATGGCATCTCTTCCTGATGTGTGAACGTTGGACCGAGGGCCCAACGCACAGAACTTAGAGATTTTTGCAAGTGTAGTATGTCATGTAGCCTTCGGCTAGTGTGGGGCCCCAACGGAAATATTGAATAGGCCGGGGGCTAATTCTTGAGGACTTAGAAGATCTTCTTGAGTGTTGATTCCTTGTGTACTGTAGCCCTCGATTGATAGGCAGCCTTCGGCAATTAGGTCCCTTGAGATGAGGGGTGAAATATGTAGGACTTAGAAAATCTTCTAAGTGTAGAGTTTCCCTTGGGAGCCTTCGGGAGATGGCATCCCTTCATGATGTATGAGTAGCTGACCGGGGGGGAAAATATGTAGGACTTAGAAAATCTTCTAAGTGTAGAGTTTCCCTTGGGAGCCTTCGGGAGATGGCATCCCTTCATGATGTATGAGTAGCTGTCGGGGGGGGATATGTGGGACTTAGAGTATCTTCTAAGTGCAAAATCTCCTTTGGGAACCTTCGGGAGATGGCATCCCTCCTTGATGTATGAGTAGTTGACCGGGGAAAAACATGTAGGACTTAGAAAATATTCTAAGTGTGGATTTTCCCTTGGGAGCCTTCGGGTGATGGGTGCCCTCTGATTCCACACCACATTGCAGATGCCCGGGGGCTACTCATTTAGGACAGAATACTCCTTTTTTAAGTGTTGTTGTATTGCATGGCCTTCGGCCACCATATTCCCTTGGCTGTAATATTGATTGGGCCGGGGGCCCAATCTTTAGGTATTAGAATTTTTTCAAGTGCTGCTTCCCTGTGTAGCCTTCGGGTGCCCGAGGGCTGCTCCTTCAGGATTTAGAATTTTTCTAAGCATAAACTGATGTTGAATCCTGTTGTTGTGAAGAAAGCCAATGAGGAGTGTGTGCCCTCGGAAAACCATTAAAAAGTTGTAGGATTTGACCCTTGTCATGGGGAAGGGGCCCTCGGTATTTATGCATAACAGATGCCTTCGGTGTTTGTTTGAAGTACCGTTTAGTGGACCTTGGATAGTCCAGTCCTTTTGTATTGTTGAAGCCTCCGGTGTTTTTGTGACCGGAGGTGACCAGGTAGTGGTCTTTGCCGTTTCCTGATGATATTTCTTTGAGTAGTATCCTTCGGGAAATAGGAGTCTTCAATTACCGGAGGTGTTCCCGTGGGGAGCCCTCGGCATGTTGTGATTTGTTGGAGTGTACTCTTTGATTTCTCGCTGAGTCTACTCCCCTTCACCCCTTTTTTTTTTTGGTTGGTGGTGAAGGGAAGGCATCAAGAAACTTGGTTTCTTGGTAAGGCTGTGCCTATTAGGAGACCATCAGAATACACCAATGGCTCTCCTCCCTCGGGTTAACCTTCCGAGTTCCGAGGGGATCGAGGGACGTTTCCTGGGCACAAGATATGGTGGTCCGTAACCTGCCTCCCCTTGGGGGATGGCGCGGAAAGCGCCTCATTTTTGAAAGTCGTCCCCTCAGCGTTAGACATAGTCTGTGGCCTGCCACACCCTTGGGGTGGTGGCACGGGGAGCGTTTCGGTTTGGAAGTCGAATCCTGGGCATTTCTCATACCTGTCATACCCTGGGGGTAGTGACGCGGATAGCGTTCCGTTTTTGAAAGTCGAATCCTGGGCATTTCTCATGCCTGTCACACCCTGGGGGTAGTGACGCGGAAAGCGTTTCAAGGAAGGGTTTTCATTTGCACACTAGTTGCAAATGGCCGGGGGCACTACGTGCCGCCGGCACCGATGGTGGCGCCTTCGGTATATGCGTCCTCGTGGGGTACGGCTTTTAGAAACAACACTTGGTGTTAGTTTCGATGTGTAGCCCTGGTACTTGGTACCGAGGGGTCTTCTGTAGGAACACTTGGTGTTCTCCTTTGTTGCAATTGATGGGGGTGTCTACCCTCGGTACTTGGTACCGAAGGGTCCTCTAGTGAAACACTTGGTGTTTCCCAATAGATGTTTGGAAGTTGATAGGAGAGCATCTCCCTGGCACTGGGTGCCGAGGGATCTTCTGTAGGAACACTTGGTGTTCTCTTTTGTTGTAGTTGATGTTGAAGGTGGGGATGTACCCTCGGCACTGGGTGCCGAAGGGAAATGAAATACATGGTGTTCCTTGTTGTTGGTGATAGGAGTTTCCTCCCTCGGCACTGGGTGCCGAGGGGTCTTGACTGAAAACACGTGGTGTTTTCACTGTTTTTGTAGGTGTTGATGGTGTCCGCCCTCGGCACTTGGTGCTGGAGGGAGTTCTTCTCGTGGTGAGGCCTGGGGCCTGTAGTCAGTTTGAGGGCTTGATGTCTTGAATGTATCTTCATTCTTCGAAATTGGAGGCCTTGGGCCATAGGATAGTACATTCACTAGTTATGAGGGCTTGGCCGCTCTTACATTATTGATAAAATTTAACTAAATGGTGTACATTCCAGTGCCTAGGGACTTCTTTCCCATTGGGGCGTTTGAGCTCGTAGGTCCCGGGTTTGATGATGGCTGCTATGATGTAGGGGCTTTCGAATTTTGGTGCCATTTTTCCTCCCTCGGTTGGTTGGCTGGCTTCCCTCCTCCGGAGGACATAGTCCCCCACTTGAAATTCTCGGGTTCGAACTTTGGTGTCGATGTAGCTTTTAACTTGCCTTCGGTAGTTTTCTGCCCGGATGAAGGCCTGCTCCCGGCGTTCTGAAATGAGGTGGAGGTCGAGGGCCATGTTGCTGTCGTTGACCTCGGGGTCATACTGGATCACCCTTCGGGTAGGAAGGGTGACTTCCGTAGGAGCTTTGGCTTCAAAACCGTAGCAGAGGGAGAAGGGTGTTTCACCTGTAGCTCGCCGAGGGGTGGTGCGGTAGGCCCAAAGGATGTTGTGAAGTTCTTCTACCCATCCACCGCCCTCGGCCTCCAGCTTCTTTCTGAGGCCCTCGAGCAAGGTCCGGTTGGCGTTCTCTACTTGCCCGTTGCCTTGAGGGTAGGCAACGGAGGAGAAGGTGTGTTTGATGCCCCATGCCTCCAGAAGGGCACAGAAGGGGGCTGCCTCAAATTGTGTCCCATTGTCGGAGATGATCTGCTGGGGGACGCCAAACCTTGTGAGGATGTTCTTGAGGACGAAGTGACGGCACTTCGCCTCTGTGATGCTGGCGAGGGGTTCAGCCTCCACCCACTTGGTAAAATAGTCGACGGCCACAATGATGTACCTGTTGTTGGAGGTACCCCTCGGCAGAGGGCCCACAAGGTCTATCCCCCATCGAGAAAAAGGGACAGATGTGCTGATGGGGGCATAGTTGACCGCTGGCCTGCCGGGGGCTTTCTGGAAATGTTGACATGCGGTGCACCTCCGGGCGAGATCAGCACAATCCCTGGCCATGGTTGGCCAGAAGTAGCCCTGGAGAATGAGCCTTCGGGACATGGAGAAGGGTCCCTGGTGAGCTGAGCAAGTGCCACTATGCACTTCCTCCATTGCGACCTCGGCTTCATCTGGATGAAGGCACCGAAGTAGCGTGCCATTGTAAGATCGTTTGTAGAGCCTCCCATCTTCGATGGTGTAGCTGGGAGCCCTCAGTTTCGCCAGTTTAGCGCGGGCCTCATTCTCGGGTAGCTGCCCTGTGGAGATGAAGGCGGTGATATCTGAGATCCAATCCTCCTGACGCTGTAGTATGTTCATCACAGGGCTTGCATGGATGCTTGAGAGGCTGAGTTCCTCGATTTTGGCAATTTTGGAGATGTGCTCGGGGGAGTCTGCCGAGAGCTTATATAATATGTCGGCCTCGGAGTTCTGAGCCCTCGGTATTTGAGTGAGAGAGTGTGCCTCAAATACCTTAAGCAACTTCTTGGCCGCTTCCTTGTACTGTTTCATTCTCCCCTCCTTGGCCTCATATTCTTCGGAGATTTGGCCAACGACCAACTTGGAGTCGTATTTGATATGGATCTGCCGAGCCCTCATGTTGGCAGCCAGCCGAAGGCCACATAGGAGGGCCTCATATTCGGCCTCATTGTTGGAGACCTTGAAGGAGAAGCGGATTGCATAGTAAGCCCTGAAGCCCTCGGGAGTAATGAGGACTACCCCTCCCCCGCATGCTTTGGTCGCGGAGGAGCCGTCAGTGTAGAGGGTCCACCAGTCGTCCGAGGTGGCCGAGGGCTCCCCGTCCGTGGCTGCTCTTGCGGTACACTCCGTCACAAAGTCCGCCAGGGCTTGGCCCTTGATGGCAGGCCTTGGACGGGTGTCAATGTTGTACTGGCTCAAGAAGATAGCCCATTTCACCATGCGGGAGGAGCTGGTGGGGCTCCTCATGAGGGCGCCGAGGGGTTGATGGGTGAGGACCTGAACCGGGTGAGCCTGAAAGTAGTGGCCCAACTTCTTGACAGTCCAAACGATGGCTAACACCATTTTTTCCACAGGGGGGTACCTGAGCTCGGCCTCCCTTAGGGTCTTGCTAACATAGAAGATGGCATGTTGGATGCCGTCTTCCTCCCGGATGAGCACAGAGCTGATGGCCGCCGGGCTAACCCCAAGGTAAAGGTAGAGGGTCTCCCCTACCTTGGGTTTGGAGAGCACAGGAGGTGAAGATAGATATCTTTTGAGCTCGTCGAAAGCCTCCTGGCATTCCGGAGTCCATAGAAAGCCAGCCGTCTTCCTCATGATCTGGAAGAAGGGTAGAGATTTCTCCGCCGATTTAGATAGAAAACGGTTGAGGGCTGCCAGGCGGCCCGTCAACCGTTGGACTTCCTTCACATTGCGTGGGGGCTCCATATTGATGATGGCCTGGATCTTCTCGGGGTTGGCCTCAATACCCCTCCGGCTCACCATGTAGCCTAAGAATTTGCCCCCTTGGACGCCGAAGGTGCACTTCTTCGGGTTTAGCCGAAGGTTGAATTTTTGCATGATGGCGAAGATTTCCCGGAGGTCGTCAGCATGGCTGGAAGATTGCTGGCTCTTGACGATCATGTCGTCGACATAGGCCTCCATGGTGCGCCCTAGGACGGCTTGAAATACCCGGGCCACCATCCGGGTGTAAGTGGCCCCCGAGTTCTTTAGGCCGAAGGCCATCACTAGGTAGCAGAAGATGCCCTCGGGAGTCATGAAGGCAGTTTTTTCGGCGTCCTCCTCGTGCATGAAAATTTGATGGTACCCTCGGAAGGCATCGAGGAAGGACATGATCTCACACCCTGCGGTCTCGTCCACCAATTGATCAATGTTTGGTAGAGGGAATGGATCCATAGGGCATGCTTTGTTGAGATCGGTGTAGTCCACGCACATGCGGAAGGTAGGGGGCTTCTGTGCGAGGACTACATTCGCCAGCCATGAGGGATATTTCACCTCCTTGATGTGCTTAATGGAGAGGAGCATGGCGACCTCCTTCTTCACAAACTCCCTCCTCTCGGGGGGAGAGGGGTCTTCTTCGTTGTTGTACTGCTTTTGCCGAGGGGTCCACCGAGAGGCGGTGGGTGATGACCCTTCGGCTGATTCCCGGCATGTCCTCCGGCCCCCATGCAAAGACATTGGAGTAGGCGCGGAGGGCGTCGGTGATACCGGTCTTCAAATCTTCAGGGAGCTGGGCTCCAATCTTCACGACTCTCTCCGGCTGGGCCGGATCGAGCGCAAAGTCTTCTACGTCCTCGGCCGGTTCAGCCCTCGGCCTTCTTTCCTCTTGGTCGACGGCTCCGGTGATGGTGTCAACACGGAATTCCGTCTTGCTTACCTTCTTAGTGACCTGAAGATAGCAGGCGCGGGCAATTTTTTGGTTCCCCCGGGAGTAGCCAATGCCCCCCTCGGCGGGAAACTTGAGGCAGAGATGCCTCATGGAGATGATGGCTTCGAGGTCCTCGAGGGCTGGCCGACCGAGGATGATGTTGTGGGCGCAGTCAATGTTGACGACGACGAACTCCACCTCGAGCTGGGCTCTATGGAGCCCGTCGCCGAAGATCACCGGGAGGGTTATTACCCCCTCGGAATCAATAGTGTCGCCGGTGAAGCCGGCAAGAGGGGTCTTAATGGGCCGAAGGGACCCCCTCTCCAGATGCAGCTCTCTGAAGGTGCTGAGGTACATTACATTGACGGAGCTGCCCGTGTCAACGTAAGTTCGGTGAATGATGGTGTCGTTGATCTCCGTTCGAATCACCAAGGCATCCCTGTGAGGAGAAGAAGTAGGAGGGAGATCTGCGTTGGTGAAGGTGATGGGTTCCTCCCTCAATCGCTTTACCGGGGGCATATGAGTGACTTCCCCTACGTAAAGCGATTGAGCCCACTTCTTTCGCTGGCTGGTGGAATCGCCCCCTGTGTTGCCACCGGTGATCATGAGGATGTGGCGTTTTTTCTCCTGGTAGTGGGGGTATTCCTCCTCCTCTTCTTCCAAGTTTCCAATCTCCCTTTTCTTGCCGAGGGGGATGGTATTCGGGTTTACCCAAGCGTTCACCTTTGTGTGATGCCCTCGGAGAGGCCCCTGATGAGAAGGTCCCTCCTGCCGAGGGCTCTGGACAAACTGGGACAGGTGCCCTGCCTGTATTAATCTCTCGATGGTCGTCTTCAGCTGATGGCAGTCATCGGTCCTGTGCCCCTGGTGCCGATGGAAGCGACAGTAGGGGAACTGAGGGTTGATAGCGTGTACCTCCGGGGGTGCGCGAGAGTCGCGCTCAACGAGGCCCCTCTCCTCGGCAAAATCGAGGATGATGCTGACGGGGTGCGTCAATGGTGTCCGAGGGCGGTCCAGGAGAATGGGCTGGGCCCAAGTCTTAGGGTTGCTCTTATAACCTCCCCCGGGCTTGGCTTGGCCTTGCCGAGGGCGGTCATCGGAGGGTCCCGAAGTCTTGGGGCGATTTGGAGGAGCCCCCGGCCCTCGGTTATGCTTGTTGTCAGCCCTCGGGGGCTGCTAGTCCGGGTGTTGGTGATACTTCTCCACCTCCTCGGCCTCAGCATACCGGTCCCCCCGCTGCAAGGCCCTTATGTAGTCGGGGGGGGGGGGGGGGGGGGTTCAATGATGAGGCTCCTTGAAAAGTTGCCGGTACGGAGGACGGTTTATAGGAGGGCCAGGAGGGTCCCGTCATCAGCACCGTCGACCTTGTCGGCCTCCGTCCTCCAGCGCTCTAGGAAATCCCGAAGGGTCTCATCCTTCTTTTGGCGTATTGTTAGGAGGTGGGAGAAGTGCTTCCTTGTGCGACGTCTCCCGGCAAATTGTGTCAAGAATCGCTGGGCGAGTTCTTGCCACGAATCAATGCAGCCCTCGGGCAGCCTGTTGAACCATTCGTATGCTGGTCCCTCTAAGGTGGAGAGGAACCAACGACACAAATATTCGTCTGACGCCCCCACCATCATCATGCTGTTCTGGTACTTGCTGTAATGTTCCTGGGGGTCCGTTTTCCCGCTGTAGGGCTGTATGTGTTGCCCTCGGTATTTTTCCGGGATCCGGGCCGCCAATACCCTTGGGGTAAATGGCGTCCGAGTCCGGAGTTGGATGACGGGTTCCCCGGAGCCCTCGGCCACCTTCTTCTGTAATTCCTCCATTTTGGCCATCATGGCCTCGTATTTGAGGTCTGAGTGAGGGGTGGAGGTGGTGGCGTGAGCTTTGTTGGACTCCATCTCGTCAAGCCGGCGTTGGAGGGCCGCAATAATCTCGTCCCGGGGGTCCCTCGGGAGGGTCTCCGCCCCCTGCGAACGAACCCGGGCCGAGTGGGCCTGATTGATCTGGTGGCGAGCATCATCGGCATGAAGGGGTGCCTTGCCTTTGTCCCGAGGGGGACGCTCCTCGTCTGCCCTCGAAACAGATCCCCCGCTTTCCTGGGGCCTTTGGAGTGCTTTCCCCCCGAGGCGGTCTTGGACCCCTCGGTGGTCTGGCCCTCCTCCGAGCCGGTTGAGGGCGGAAGTACGGGGCCTTTCCCTGTTGTCATTATGGCGGTCCCGGGACTGAACTTCCTGGGAGGATGTTTCTTGGGCCACCACCCCTTCGTCGTTTCTTACCCGAGGGGTGGGATTTCCGAAGGGGTGTGGCAGAGGGGGAAGTATGATGTTTTCCCCGATCTGAGGGTGAGCTGGAGCCAGGGTGCCGAAGGCACCCGGGTTCTGGGTGAGCGTCTGGATGAAGGCGGAGAGCGCCGATTGTACGTCGATGGTGAGAACCGGAGGGCTGACTTGGTCATCGCTCCGGTTTTTCTTCTTGGCCTCGATGCCGAGGCGGGCATCGGGGGCATTTTGTTGGATCTGAAGGCGTAGGTCGACAGCCGCCTGTTCCAGCCCAGCGACGACACCGCCCTCGGGAGCCCTGTGAGAGGCTTCGGGGGCGTTGACGTCGCCGAGGGCCAGGTTCTTGTCTTCTACGTTCTTTGAGTTGGCACGTGTTGTCCTCACCATTTTGATAGAGGGCTAGTGTTTTGTGTTTGGTCGAGGGGGAGGGTTTCTTACTCGATTGTTCAACCTCTCAACGAGAGCACCAAATGATGGATAGTCTACCCGGGGGTATATATCCGAAGGGTTATTGCGGGAATAACTTAGAGAGAAGTCAGAGCAAACAAGTAAGAGAGAGAGTGTATATTCGATATGTATTAAGCGTGGTTACAAATGGGGAAAAGGGGTGCTATTTATAGTAGCAATAAATGCCGGGCAGGGACACGTGTCAAGCGCTCATTGGCCGAGGGGTCACCTCAACTGGTTGGCGCTAGCAGCCGCATGTGGCCGCATTTAATGCGGCTGTTGGATGGGACGTCTGTGCGGGGTACGGTGATCTGTACGCATGTGAGGCGGATATCTTGTCGAGTGAGATGCCTTCGGCCATAGAGCAGTAGCCGAGGGCTCTTCCACCCGATGGCACCCTGGTGCCGAGGGCTCACAGTGCCGAGGGCTACTGTTTTCGCCGTTTTCTCCCAGTTTCTTAGTTTGCTTGAAAAACCTGTTCTGTGAGAATTTAGAGCCTTCGGCCGGGGGGGCGAAGGCACCCCTGACGCGTTGTGCGGACTGATTGGTACTCTGGGCGCTGTGATTTGGACCTGTTGGGCCTTTTGGGCCTGTTGGGCCTTTGCTGGAGTAGTAGGAGTCTGTGGGCCGGGGGTTCCCGGGCCATATACTCCATCAGGATATTTCCACTTCTTCCTTAGGTTTTGTTGTGCGTAGTATAATTTAGCTAATTTACATTACCTCAAATTAAGAAAAACTGAAAAAGTAGTTCACAGAGGAGGCTAGTTCAATTCATATGGTAGGTTTATATTTTTTTGCGTTTTAGCATATTAGGTTAATGTTATTTATGTTTGGTCTTAAAAAAGAAGTAATAAAAAGTTTAATACATAAAAGAGGATAGTTTCATCCATCATGCATTCATGTGATTTACAAGGATGGACTCGGTTCGGGCCTTGAACCGGGCCTCGGTTCAAGGTATGGGAGGCCCGGAACCGGTCCGGGTAACCCCCGGGTCCGGGCCGGGCCTCGGTTATATTTTTTTTTGGGCTTTTCCTAGTTAACCCTCAACCCTCCCCCTCACCCCCAAACCAACCCTAACCACCTCAAATGGCCTAAAATATCCAGCCCAACCCAAAAACTTAAAAAAAAATCAAAAAAAAAAATTGGCCCAGCCCGAGCCCGAACCGGCCAACCAACCGGTTCACCGGGCTGGTCCGGGCCCGCACAGTAGCGGGCCGGTCCGGTTCCGGGCCGGTTGGCCCGGCCCAAGTCCACCCCTAGTGATTTATGTATACAATTTTATTTTCTAAATTATTAAAAAGTGACTCATAAAGGAAGCTAATAATCTATGACAACTTGGTACCCATCTATTTATTTTAGACAACAAGAACAATAATGATTTTTGAAGTCAAGGAAGACCACTCCAGTATATCGATCACATCTAGGTGAAACTTCCAACATTGTTAATGCTCCTGCTTCGGCAATAGTAGCTAGTGAGACTGCACATTAGAATATGCACCTGCCCATCTAGCTAGTGATAGGAATGGACAAGGACAGGTCGGACCAGTCCGGTACCCGAACTGGACCGCCACTGTGTGGTACCGGCCTAGCCCAATTAACTTGGACCGGGCCTTGGGCCTGAACCAGGGGTGTTTTGGGGCGGGTCACGGGCTCATGCTCTCTTGGAACCGGCCCGGCCGGTCCGGGACTTGTCTGGACCCAAAATGTTTTTTTTTTCGAATGCATTGGGTGGTAGGTAGGTTGGGCTGGGTTGTTTGGGGGTGTTTGGGGGTGGGGTAGAAATAAATAAGAAAACAAAATTTTTAAAAAAATATATAAGGCCCGACCCTACCCGGTCCCGGAACCTACCCGGGCCGGTACGAGGTCTCCAACTCCCAAACCCAGTACCGCCCAAGGCCCGACCCGGGCCTGGTCCCAACCCGGGCCCGGTCCACCCTTAGCTAGTGATGATGAATCCCACCCCCGACTTGCTGCCAATGATTCAGGCATCATTTTTCTCTATTTTGCATCTGCTGTACTCCTAATCCACATAGGTCGAGGAGTGTGAATACTTTTCGTTTCTATATTTTTCAATTGAATTTGATGCCATCTACTTTTTAGTGAAACATATGTCGATGCATATACCCAGAAATATATGAAGTTTTGCAGATTTAATGCCAAGCATTTTTGAGAGTGCATTTGTTTTATAGGATAAATTACCCATCTATTTGCGCTCTATGAATTGTTGGGATATACGTCTTTCATTTTTAAGGTATGGAACACGCTGGCAAAAAAGCAAAAAAGATGTAGGATAAGCTTGAAAAATATCAACTTGGTGAAGTATTTCTTGAGACCTCTCTATCTATGAGATTTTTGTAAACTGGCAGGAAGGTAGTAGTCTGAAAGCACTTTCTTGAAAGAAAGTTTGAAGAAAGTTGCTTGCGTTTTGAATGTGACTCGTAAATTTTCTGTTGTACAGAAGTAAATGAAAAATCAACACACTTATTTTAAAAGAAAATATGAAGCCTAGTTATTGCTCAAAAATAAAACGAGCAATGTGTATCATTCGTCCACCAACATATTTAATCTTACGCACTAGGAATGAGAGGTTGAAATTAAGGTAATTTTTGTCTTATGGATACCTCTTTTTATTTCGTTGTACATTTTTTCTTTCCTATACTCTACATTTTTTTAAAAACAACAAATAAGTACATTGAAAACCGAAAACATAATCGAAAAAATCCGAACCACAACCAAAACAACCGAACTCAAAAAACCAAATCGAACCGTAGTTGTTTGGTTTCGGTTTTGGTTTTCACGTCTCAAAACCGAACCGAACCGAACAAATCGAACTTTTTAAAACTTGCTACTTTATTTATCATTAAGTATAATATTTTTCATAGTTCAACATATTCATCAAATTCAGTCACTTCAGAGAAATCAAATGTTTATTAATTTTAGCAGGATTAACCGATTCAATCAATTTCAGTGTTATCAATTGGGCCCTACATTTGCTCCTCTACGTTATATACCGCCGCTTACACGGTTCAAAAAGTAAAAAAAGAAAGTCCATCTTTAAATTAAAGTTTAGAAAGTTGTTATTATTATAATATAATTTTACCATTTTTCTTAATTGATAATAATAATTACTAAATAGAAGTATATTAACTGCTAATATTTCTATAACAAAAATATGATGTTTATTACCTCTTACTTGATCAAAAAGTAAGAGGAATAACAGCATTTCAAAGATACGAATTATTAATTAAATGAGTCAAATAATAGGAAATAAAAAAGAGAAACGGGTCAACGTCTAGGTTGCTACTACGGACTACACTCCCTCGCTTCCCTATATATAAGAGTCGCAATATCATAGTGAAGCCATTAAGCTTCCATTAATTCTTATTCTTACAAATTAAAATCAGAGAAGATCCATGGCCATGGGGAAGGGAAAGTCCAAAATTCTGATGAAGAAGATCGAGTTTTTACCGGCCCGAAACGTCTGCTTCTCCAAACGCAAAAAGGGGCTGTTCAAGAAGGCAGATGAACTCTGCAGCCTATTCCCGGGAGTCAAAATTGCGGCGGTCCTCTTCTCTCCCGCCGGAAACCCTTACATGTACGGAGACCCAGCAGGTATTCTCGAGACGGCGGGCGAGAGTGAAAAGAGAACCGGATTAGTGGGTAAAGTGTCGCAGCGGGAGGGCGGCGGTCCTCTTTCTGCTCGGTTTTCTTCGCCCATGTCCGGTGATCCGGGCGAGAATACTGCTTGGAACAGCGGCGGACCGTTGGCTGACGAAGTTATCGAATCAGTGATCCGAGAGGTGCAGCAGAGGCAACTGCAGGGAGGGTGTCCTGTTAATTTTCCTCCGCAATATCCTTCGCCGTCCTCTGTTCCGGCTGGGGGCGGTGGCCATGTTATTTGTGAACCCTGCTGCTACTCGCCAATTGAGAAGGAGACACTCGATACTCTTTGGGAAGATGATTGGCTAATTAGTGGAGAAGACATTGGATCAATGATCCGGGAGTTGCAGGCGGAGCAGGGCGGCGGTCCTGCTTTTCCAGAATATGGACCGTAAATATGTATATCCTGGTTCGAACTTTGAGAATGTTACTAGTTTATGATTTAATTCTTGCTTTAATTTGGTGTATTTTTATTGATTTTTTGTTGATTATAAAATGGTTTCTTGTACTCCGTATTTTAAGGATGTTTTTACTTGGACTGTCCAAATAAAAATAACATCCTAATTAGTAAGTTTTGAATCAATATTTAATATTTATCGAATCATACTAACGTATCGATATGTTACTTCATCTCACATACGTAGTATAACTGAATCTTAATTAGTTAACGGATTTATATGTGTAAGCAGTTCTTGTTACAATCATTACATGATAAAGGTTCATTTATGAAATATCGAATCTTACGGTTCTAGTTAGTGGATTTGTTTCTAAATTTTAATGATGTCAATATTCATTTTATAGATTGATCAAATAAAGTCCAAACTTGGAGAGCAAGTGTTTAGTTATTAATCCTTTAATTTACTAAATTCAATGAGAAAACTTCTCGTTAATTTGCATGTGGCAATAGTTCAGTAGTTCACTATCAAACACTATTAATTATCAACTCTAAGCTAATTTTATCCGGAACGGGTATGGTGTCATCAACTTTTACTCATCTAATTATAAACCAATGATCATAAATTAAGAGCACATTTGATGACCCCATTTTTCAGCTTAATTATTAGTCTTATCAGTTTTTTTTTTCATTGTGTAAATCAAGTAATGTTTGTTTTCGTGTTTTGAATTGTATAATACTCAAAGTAAGGAACGTTGCAGTTACTTTTCAGACCAAATTGGTTGAAGTTACGGTAGAGAGATAATGTTAACTAATAGTTCATTTAATTTTTTCTTTATTATATTAATAAAACATATTTAAATATATTTTTTTCATATATAAATAGAATAAACTAATCCAGCCATTTCAATCAAAACTTTGGAGCTCTTAATGAACTTTATATTTGCTCCCTCCTCTAATTTTACTTCTCACGCCCTACCTACTTATCAAATTCTATACGTTTTCAAATGTTTACATTTTTTGTATAATTAGTGAGTATGTACATGATGTACCTAATGTACACATATTGATGGAGTATATGGGTCTGAGCCCCCGGACCCACATACTCGGAAGAACAGAAAGCTCAAGACACAGAGTGGCGCCCTCGTCGGCCAAGACGCCCCCGTCGGCCGAAAAGGTGCCAACTCAGATTGTGGTCCTGAGCCCAAGGAACCCGGGTGCCCTCGTCGGCCGTGCCCTCGTCGGCCACGCCCTCGTCGGCCACGAAGACCTCACAGAACCGGATTTTATACTTACTCATTTGTACAGCCCATTAGTGGCTTTGTATTCGGCCCAGTAGCGGCCCAGTTGTAAATGGGCCTCCCAAGCCCAAGGCTTGGGAGCCCAGCCCGTATTTTCTCTATAAATACTCCCCTTGGGAGTAGTTATAGGGGTTACAAATTCATTCTATTGAAGCATATTACTGCACTTCTCTCTCTAGCTCTCACTTCTCTCTAGATATACTCTATCATTTGGTGCTCTCGTTGAGAGCTAGAACAATCAAGTTAGCACCCTTCGTCGCTACCAAGCACAGCTAACCACTGATCATGGGAAGAACTAAGTCAAACCGCAACCTCGTCAGCAAGGCCATCTCTGAGGACCAAGAGCCCAGGGAGCACGATGAGGACGCCACGGCCGAACAGGTCGGCGGAGGGGACCTCTTCCAGGAGGCCTTCAACCTCACGACGGACCTCCGCAACCAACTCAACGGCGGAGCCCCTGATGCTCGCCTCGGCTTGGACAAGAAACGAGCTGAGAAGACAGATCACGCCCTGACCCAGCCTATGGCCGCGGCCTCTCCGTCCGTGGATCCAAAGGTCCAGGCCGCGCTGTCGGCCATCATCGCCAGCCTGGCTCAGAACCCCACCGTCCTCAGCGCACTCTTGCCAAGGACCGGGGGGAACGTCACTCAACCTCCTCAGCCCCAACCGTTGGCCGTCCAGATAGGCAACGATGAGGGGGTGGTGCCCCAGGACACGGCGTCGTCCCACTCCCACCCTGCTTCCCCTCTTCGGCCTGGGCAGACCCCAGCGCGTGGAAAAGCCTCTGCCTTCAACAGGCTAGGTGACACGCGCCGTCGTCCGGTTTCGGAGAGGATGGCGGGACAGATTGGTGAGCCTCGTCCTGGCTCGCCGATGGAAAGCTTGGGGTCTGTGTCCCGGACAGCGGACCAGCCCCGCCCGGACAAGGGCAAGGGAAAGTTGCACGAAGACGATGTGCGCCACCGGATCAATGCGGCTCACGACGAGCGCATGAGGAACCAGCCGGGCGCCGCTGCGGCCGCCAGGGACCCCCGGGACGAGGTCATCACCGAGCTGGAAAGGAGGTTGGCACAGATGGAGGCCAAGCAGTCGGCCAACATCCCTACGGCCGGCGCCTCCAACGACCCCGGCCTCAACGCGCTCATGAACAAGGTTAGCGCCCTGGAGAGGGAGCTGGCCGAGGGGCGAGGTGACCCCATCATCCAGGTCAGGACCAGGACCCCTTTCACCAACAGGGTCCTCTCGTCCCCCATCCCGGAGAAGTACAGGGGAAACGCCATCAAGTCATACGATGGCCGATCAGACCCCCAGGAGCACTTCAGCCGTTATCAGAACAACATGCTGATGGTGAACGCGTCCGACGAATACCTCTGCCGTTGGTTCCTCTCTACTCTCGAGGGGCCAGCGTACGAGTGGTTCAACGCGCTCCCCGAAGGGAGCATCGACTCATGGCAGGATCTCGCCCAACGCTTCCTCACTCACTTTGCCGGGAGGAAGCGTGCGAAGAAGTATTTCACCCACCTCCTCTCCGTCAAGCAGCAGCACGAGGAGTCCCTCCGGTCATTCATTGATCGGTGGACGAGGGAAACCGAGGAGGTCGAGGGGGCCGATGAGCGCACCCTCCTCACCTTGTACCAGGGAGCCCTCCGCAGCTCCCCGTACGCTAGGAGCCTTATCACCGACCCTCCGAGGTCGTACGCCAAGGCGCTCCAGCGCGGAGGCTTGTACGCCGACGCCGACGAGCTCCATAATCACAAGAAAGAGGGGGGCCATCCCTCCAAGAAGACAAATCCTTCGCCGGCCCGGGGTCCGTCCCCGGCCGGCCAGGGTGCCCAGGGCCGTTACGGCTCTGGTGGACAGAGTAAGAAAGATCGCCACTTGCGGCCGAGGTTGGAACGGCCGGGGTCTCCCTCACTCACCCGGTCGGCACCATCCTCGATTATGCCGAGAAGCACGGCCTCATCGAGCAGGCTCCTCGGCCGGCCGAGGAGATCCTTGCCATCCAGCAGGGCGGCACATACTGCCGGTTCCACAAGAACTCGTCGCACAACACCGACGATTGCATCTCACTGAAGAAGGCCGTCGAGCGCCTTATTCGCCAGGGGGAACTCTCCCAGTTTGTTAAAGGTGGCCCACGCAAAAACACATGGGTAAACACCGGCAAACATGGGGGCGAACCCTCTGCGAAGAAGCGCGAGATTGGTAGACTCAGCGACGACGAGGACTTCGAAGAGCCCCAGCCAAAGAAGAATCACATTCACCTCATCGTAGGTGGAAACACTGGGGGGGACTCCGCCACTCAGAGAAAGAAATGGGCCCAATCCCTCTACATTGGGGAGGTGTCCCACGTTCCCCCCCCCCCCCCCCCCCAGCCGAAGAAGCAGCGAACGGAGGCGATCACCTTCACCAACAAGGATTTGCCTCCGGGGACGGAATCACACAGGGACGCCCTCGTCATCCGGTGTGAGATCGGTGACTCCATCATCCACCGCACTTACATCGATACGGGGAGCTCCGTCAACGTGATGTACTTGGATACCTTCAGGCAGCTGAAGCTGGATAGGGCTCTGCTGAAGCCGATCAAGACACCGTTATCCGGCTTCACCGGGGACTCTATCGACGCCGAGGGCACGATAGTCCTCCCCGTGGAGGTCAGTGACGGCCCCCACCGCGCCAGAATTGACATGGAGTTCATGGTGGTCAACCTCCAGTGCGCCCACAACCTGATCTTGGGCCGGCCAGCGCTGGAGGACTTGGAGGCCATCATCTCCATGAAACATTTGTGCCTGAAATTCCCCACCAATGACGGCATCGGCTTCGCCAGAGGAAATCAGAGGATTGCCAGAGCTTGCTACCTCAAGCTAACGAGGCCGGCCGAAAGGGAAGGACAGAGGATAAACACCATCACGGCCGCCGTCGCCATGGACGAGGAGAGGCCACATGCGGAGCCGGCCGAGGAGGTCGAGGAAATCCCTCTGGATACCTCCCGGCCGGAGCGGGTTCTCAGAGTCGGGAAGCAACTCCCCCAGGACCAACGAGACGCCATCCTCCTCGTCCTACGGTCATACGCCGTTGTCTTCGCGTGGGGCCCGGACGATATGCCAGGCATCAGCCGCCAGGTGATCACTCACCGGCTGACCGTCGATCCGGCCTCCGCGCCTGTCAAACAGAAGCGGCGTTACTTGTCCGCCGACAGGCGGGACTTCGTCAAAGGGGAGGTCACCATGCTCCTCTCAATCAAACACATTAAAGAGGTGAAGTACCCGACATGGTTGGCCAACGTCGTCCTCGCCCAGAAACCGCCGACGTTCAGAATGTGTGTTGATTACACTGACCTGAACAAGGCGTGCCCCATGGACCCGTTCCCTCTCCCCAACATTGATCAGCTCGTGGACGAGACGGCGGGGTGCGAGTTGATGTCGTTCCTCGACGCTTTCAGAGGGTACCACCAAATCTCCATGCATGAAGATGACGCTGAGAAGACGGCATTCATGACCCCAGAGGGAATCTTTTGCTACCTCGTCATGGCCTTCGGACTCAAATACTCCGGCGCCACCTACACTAGGATGGTGGCCAAGATCTTCAGGGCGGTCCTTGGCCGGACGATGGAGGCGTACGTCGACGACATGATCGTCAAGAGCAGGCAGGCCACCTCCCACGCCGACGACCTCCGGGAAATCTTTGGAATAATGAAGGAGTTCAGGCTCCGCCTCAACCCGAAGAAGTGCGCCTTCGGCGTCCAGGGCGGCAAGTTCCTCGGCTACATGGTCAGCCGGAGAGGCATCGAGATAAACCTGGAGAAGACGCAGGCTATCATCAACATGGAGCCGCCCCGCAACGTCAAGGAGGTACAGCGACTGACGGGGCGCCTGGCGGCCTTAAACCGGTTCCTCTCCAGGTCAGCCGAGAGGGCACTCCCCTTCTTTCAGATCATGCGTAAAGCCAACAGCTTCAAGTGGACGACGGAGTGCCAGTAAGCATTCGACGAATTGAAAAGGTACCTGTCGTCCCCACCCGTGCTCTCCAAGCCCAAAGCCGGCGAAACCCTCTTCTTGTACTTAGGGGTGAGCACGTCGGCCATCAGCTCCGTGCTCATCCGTGAGGACGAAGAGGTGCAAAAGGCCATTTTCTACATCAGCAAGACACTCAGGGAGGCCGAGCTCAGGTACTCCCCCATTGAGAAGACGGTGTTGGCCATCGTCCATACGGTGAAGAAGTTGGGACACTATTTCCAGGCCCACACCGTCCATGTGCTGACCCAGCAGCCTCTCGGCGCACTCATGAGGAGTCCCACCAGCTCCTCAAGGATGGTGAAATGGGCGATCTTCCTCAGCCAGTTTCAAATTGAGATCAAGCCAAGGCCATCTATCAAAGGGCAAGCCTTGGCCGACTTCGTCATGGAATGCACAGCAAGGGAGACGGCCGTCGCCAACCCCGGGCCAGAGCCGGACGATACGTGGACCCTGTTCACTGACGGCTCGTCGGCCGCGAAATCATGCGGCGGCGGCGTCGTCCTCATATCCCCTGAAGGATTCAGAGCTTACTATGCCATCCGCTTCAACTTCAGGGTATCCAACAACGAAGCCGAGTATGAGGCCCTCCTCGGCGGTCTCAGACTCGCCGCCGGCCTCAAGGCCAAGCACCTTAAAATCAAGTGCGACTCCAAACTGGTAGTGGGCGAGGTGGAGGGATCGTACGAAGCAAAGGAAGGCCGGATGAAGCAGTACAAACAAGCGGCGGAGGAGTTGCTGAAAGCGTTTGAAACCCACGAGATCACTCAGATCCCAAGGGCCGAGAACGCCGAAGCCGACATCCTCTCCAAGCTCAGCTCGGACACCCCGGAGCACATCTCCCAGTTGGCCAAGATCGAGGAGTTGAGCATGTCCAGCATCCATGCCAGCCCCGTCTTGTGCGTCCAACAGCGACCAGAGGACTGGATCTCCGACATCGCCACCTTCATCACAACGGGGGAGCTGCCCCCGGACGAGGAGAGGGCCAAACTTGCCAAACTCAGGGCCCCAAGCTACACCATCGAAGATGGCAAACTCTACAAACGGTCCTATAATGGCACTCTCCTCCGATGCCTGCACCAGGACGAGGCCGACATAGCCATGGAAGAAGTTCATTGTGGCGTCTGCTCCTCGCACCAGGGCCCTTTCAGCATGTCCCGACGTCTCGTCGTCCAGGGCTTCTTCTGGCCGACGATGGCACGAGACTGCGCGGATCTGGCCAGGAGGTGTACCACATGCCAGGTGCTCCAGAAGGCCCCTGGTCGGCCGGCCGTAAACTACGCCCCCGTCAGCACTGCAATTCCATTCTCTAGATGGGGGATTGACCTGGTCGGCCCCCTGCCCAGAGCCGCCGGAAACAACCGCTACATCATCGTCGCCGTCGACTACTTCACCAAGTGGGTCGAGGCGGAACCCCTGGCCAGCATCACGGGGGCCAGATGCCAAAAAATTGTTTACAAGAACATCATCACACGCTTCGGCGTCCCCCAGGAGATCATATCAGACAACGGCACCCAATTCGAGGCAGCCCCTTTCCAGGAGCTCCTCCGGGAGTTTGGGGTGAGGCACCGTTTCTCCTCCGTTGCTTACCCTCAGGGCAACGGGCAGGTCGAGAACGCCAACAGAACAATCATGGAGGGGCTGAAGAAGAAACTTCAGGCCGCAGGGGGTAGTTGGGTCGACGAGCTCCCCAACATCCTGTGGTGTTACAGAACCACGCCGAGGAGGGCGACAGGTGAAACGCCTTTCGCCCTATGCTACGGCTTTGAGGCAAAGGCGCCCACAGAAGTTGCCATCCCCAGCCGACGGGTGGAACAGTACGAGCCTGACGCCAACGAAGAAAGCATGAAGATTGACCTGCACCTGGTCGATGAGAAGCGTGAGCAAGCTTACGTCCGAGCAGAGAACTACCGGCGTCAAGTAAAATCATACTATGATGCCAAGGTACGTTCCCAGGAATTTCAGGTGGGGGACTACAACCTCCGCCGAAGGGAAGCAAGCCAGCCGACAGAGGGTGGCAAGCTAGCATTGAAGTACGAAGGGCCCTACATCGTCAGTGCCGTGGTCAAACCCGACACCTACAAGCTTAAACGCCCGAATGGGTCTGATGTACCACGAACGTGGAATGTGCACCATCTGGTGAAGTTTTACCAGTAATCCGAAGGAGGTGCAGACGGCGAAGCCCACACCCCTTAACGGGTTACTGATTGAACGCCACCCTCGGCCTCGAGCCACTTATGAATAAAATCATGTTCCTCCTGATTTTTTCTCTGGAATTTAAAGTAAAACATTAGCAGGTGCCCCCGTCGGCTACCTTAGAGCGAAAGGCTCAGGCATGGCCGACGTGGCCCCTTGCATTTGCAGCCTACGAGCGACAAGCTCAGGCACTCCATTGTATTTTGTATCAGCGAAGGGCTCAGGCCTAGCTGAGAGAGCACATCGTCCTGGCCCCGTAAACCTAGAAGTGAAACGCTCAGGTATGACCGACGATGTCCCCAGGACGAGGGGCCCGCAAACGACCCACGTCTTGAAACGGGAAGCTCACCGCATCGTCCACGCGCCAGATCGCATGACGACAAGCCTGAAATCATGACTGAGGTGACAAAATCCCAAAACTCAGGGATGGGCAACGACATCCGTTGGAAACCGACCAAAAGTCTAGCCCGCGTCATAAATAGGCGACGGGACCCGCCCTGAGATCACAGACGTTATAAACGAAGTCCGAACCGGCCGAAGGACGAGCACACCCTTCGGCCGAAGCCTGAAAGAAGGATACTCCCCGAAACGAAAAAAAATATATATATAAGGGAAAAAGAGGGAAGCCGACGGCCGTGCACACTGGCCGGCCTCGAGCAATGAAAAAATAAAATCCCCACAATTCAGGCCCAATTTGGCCAAAGTACATATCAGTTGAACGCAAGTGTAGTACCACTGACAGGTACAATGGACGACACGTCCACACACCACAAGGGAATGGTCACGGCCGACATATGCCTATAAAACCCTAACCGAATCGGTTGGGTGACACGCGAGAGGTAACCTTCATCGGCCACAGTCCTTTGGAGCACCAACGCTTGGTAGGAAACAAAGAATCACAATCCTGAGGATGACCAGGACGAAGCAGGCACTTATCACACCCGCGGAAGAATCAAGCAATCAAGAAACAATCCTTACTTGCCACAGCATCCTGGATAGCCGTTACAGGCACTGGAACCCAGGCCGTTGGTCAAGCGAAAGCCCTTTAGGAATTTGTTCAAGTGTCTACCAAACACTTAGAGAAAACTCTGAAGAAAAAGTTCCTCAAGAAGGAACTATGCCTTAGCCGATGAAGGTAGGGCCTTCTCTTGGGGAAAGCAAGGGGCACCCTCATCGGCCACAAAGCCAGACCTTGGCCGATGATGGTAGGGCCACCTCCTAGCCGGCAACGGTACCACAAAGAAGGAACTATGCCTTACATTTATACTTAGAAAATTCTCTAAGTACTTAAATGGAGGAACTCTAGACGAAGCGGACACCTGTATACTCCAAGGCCGTTAGCTACCTACGCCTTTGCATGTGTACTTAGAAAAAATTTTAAGTTCAAAAGAGCAAGGCGAAGGTGCCCTTATCGGCCACAACACAAGGATGCAGGTCGACCTTCATGGGCCGACAACGACACTGGTTCAAACACTTGGGGAATCTCCCAAAGCATTTGTCAACAATGAGAAATCCAATGCCAGTACGATGAGAACACCCATCCACTTGGAGTTAGACACTTCGAAAAATTCTAACAAAAAAAGAAGAATGGGACAACGCCAGGACGGAGTGGACACCACGGTCAAGGCCGAAAGGAAAGCACCTAAGTGGATCCAAAACACTTAGGAAATTTTTGAATAAATCCTAAGTGTTACGACAACAAAGAAACACCGGTCAGGCCGACAAAGCCACCAGGCCGGAAAGAAAGCACCTAAGTGGATCCAAAACACTTAGGAATTTTTTTAAAAAAAAAATCCTAAGTGTTATGATAGTAAAGCAACGACGAACAGGCCGACCAGGCCCCCGGACAGGATGGACTACCCCACGGACGTAACGGACACTCGCGGGTGACCCAAGTTGTAACTTTGACACTTAGACAAATTTCAGAATTGAAATGGCAAAGGGAAATTAGCATACAAGGAATTCATAGCCGAGCAGGACAGCAAAAAATTTCATTCATAATCAGTTCATTACAATTGTGGGCGCTTCGGCCATTACACCAATTGGGCACAAAATGAAAAAGCTAATTACAAGGAAGCGGGGAGTAGCCGATCAAGCCTCTTGGGCACCTCCATCCGCGGCTGGCTCTTCGACGTCGTCGGCTCCCTCCTCGGCCTCAGTCTCCTGGCCGGCGGCAGCCGCAGCACTGGTGGCATCGTCCAGGAAATCGAACTCTGTGTAATCCGGCTCGCCGAGGCCGGAACTCTCAATGGGGGACTCCCGCTTCGACAGAGGAAGCTTGGCCTGCTCTTCTAGGTCTTTCATCAGCTTTGGCAGCTTCAAGTTCCGTCTAGCCCACCCGGATGTGTAATTCATGGCCTTCAGAGCACGAGACAGCCGCCGACACAGGAGCCTCTGCATCCGCTCCTGGCCCATGTTATAGTAAACGGCCATCTCCCTACTGAAATACTCCTGGCCGGCGGGGGAGTTCATCCCCCAATTTTCAAGCCTGGCGGCCACCACTTCATAGCACAAGGGGAGCCTCTCATCGGCCTTCCACCCTTCGGCCAGGAATTGCTCAACGGCCTTATCAGCAGCCTTCACTGCGGCAGCCTCGGCCTCAGCTCTCGCCTTCACGGCCTCCTCGTTCTTGCGCCGCTCGGCCTCCAGCGCCCTTTGGCTCTCTTCGAGTTTGGCCAGGGCATTGTCCCTGGCTGCGGCGGCCTTGTCGGCCTTTTGTTGCAACGCCTTGGCATCCTCCCGGAGCCGATCCAGGCAAGCTACCGCCTCATCGGCCGAGACAGCCTTCTGCTCCAGCTCTTTCAAACGAGCTATCTCCCGGTACTGCCTCTTATGGCTCTCCATGAGCATAAAGGCACCCTGCATAAAAAAGGAAAACAAAACTCAGGCAAATGACTCTACACGGACGACGAGAAAAACGACAAGCAAAAGGAAAGGAACTTACTTGGACGAGGAGGTCCATCCCGCCCTCGTACACCTTCACGTCCCCGAGCCTCTTCAGATAGGCCCTATCTTTGGCCGGCATGGCCTAGGCCAGGACGTCGTGGCCAAGGACGACATCATCAAACACACCCCCGCCGACGGGGTATTCTACCATCTTCTGGTAGGTGGCACCGGCAATCTCCTTGCCGGCCCTCTTCGTCCGTGGTTCCTGGACGAGAGGAAGCGATGGGGCAGCATCACCAGCAGCAGTGAGGTCCACAACAGGACCGCTATCGACCACACTGGGGACGGCAAGGGTGCCGGCCTCAGTAGCCTGGGAAGGAGACGGTGCCCTCTTCGTCTTCTTGGCGATGTTCAAGCCGGCCTCAGTTAACTTCTTCTGGCCGTCAGTAGGAGGCCTTTTCTTCTTAGATTGGGCAGGCTTTGGGGCCGCACCAGCAGTAGCCCCGCTTCCCTCGGCCGCGGCACGTCTGGCCGCCTCGGCCGCCTTAGCAGCCAACTCCTCGGCCGCTTTGGCCTTAGCAATAGCCATTATGGAACGACGATCCATGACAAAATCTACAAAGGAAAAACAACAGATTAGCAAGGCAAAAGAACAAATCATAAAGGAAGAAAGCCGACGAAATAATTACCATCGGCCTCAGCAGGAATGCCCAAATCCGGGCCGTCGGCCTCTTCGAAGGTGGTAGTCATCCTCGGCTAGAGTTGGAGATCATCCTCCTTATTACCATACACATGGTATCTCAAGAAGCCGAGGGCGGTCATCTTGTACTCAGTTATATAATCTTTCACGCTCCTCGGCCCCCCTTCCAAGAAAGCCTCCACCTGAGCGTCCAAGATAGAACTCTTCGGCGGGTCATGCAGATTGAACCTCCCGCTATGGCCGAGGGAGGGAAACTCGGTGCCACTCTCACCAAGGGATACAAAAACGAACTTGCTCTTCCACCCATGAATGGACGAAGGCAAGTCCGTGAAGCTCCTCTTCTTCGGCAGCTGTTGAAGAGTAGCATAGGCCGCACAGTTTTTGTGACTTCCTCGGCCGATCTGATACAGATTCATGAATAGGGCCGTCGTCGGCCTGTAGCCCAGCTCCTCACACCGGAGCAGAAACCCCACCATCAAAGAATAGCTGTTCGGCGTCAGCAAGGCCGGAGGGAGCCCTACCATATCCAGATATTCAGTGATGAAGGGGTGAAGGGGGAACCTCAGCCCCTTGGCAAAACTCATCGGGTATACTCCAAAGTATCCTGGTGGCGGAAGAAGAACATGGTCTGTCGGGCTGGGTGCCCTAACCCGCCCGTACGGCCCCACGTACATCTGGGCAACAAGGTAGTCGGCTGCGCTGCTCTCCGGCTTGATCAGGAAGATATTTGTGAGATCCAGGTAGGAGATGCCCGGCCCACTCTTCGGCCTCCTCACTCTTTTCGGCTTAGCAGCTCCCTTAACGGCGGACACCGGCCTCGGGCACGGAATAACAGCTGAAGTGGACGCCCCGTCCACCACTCGGGACGCAGCTGCGTCCTCACCTTTTGAAGATGAGGCGGACTCCTCGTCCTCGACTTCGTCGTCCACCGGCTCTTCAGATTTGTAGGGACTTGAGTGTTGTATCTCCTCCTCGAACTCCTCGAGCACCTCATAGTCGAGTGACCTAGTGGAGGGCTGGTCGTCGTACGGATAGTAGTCTTCATTCAAGCTCTTCATCATAACTACTACTACGAGCCTAAGGAGATTAACTTAGGATCTAAGGATGTTCAAACGCCTAACACTAGATCACTAGCCTAGGAAGCAAAGTATGAAAAGTGCAGAAGATTGCGATGAACACTAACCTTGAACACGAAGAACACGAAGAACAAGCTTGGGAGTTTATCTCTCTAGAAAATTGGCCAGCACTTCGACAATTCAGAATGCGAATGAGATTTTTGGTCGGAGGGGGAGGGGTATTTATAGAACCCCCCACCCAACGGTCACTACACGTGGCACCCTCCCAATGGCCACATCAACGGCCACCAATGGGGGGCCACCACGTCACCAACGGGCCAAGCTACATGTCAACAGCCCACCGGCAAAACAGACTACGGCCTATACACTTGCCGGCTTCACGAGCGCCAGCAAGCGCCCACAACGTCCTATTTGCTTGCCAGGTTCACAAAGGCCAACAATAAGGAGACGACAACGGCCAGGAACGTAATGAACGCCCGTAACGGCCACAGAACCAAAGGAACCAAGAACCCACAGCCATCGGCTCCTCGTAATGACCCTTGATGATAACTCTCTACAAGCGATCTGCGCACAAGGGTTCTCCCACAGGGATACCTTGGCCAGAAAATCGCCATGAGGGTTGGATCCAGGGGGACTACGGAGAGGCCGCTTCGGCCAGGGACTCTAGCAACTCCTTCACCCCTCACACTCTTCGGCCTGAAGCAGTGGGGGACTGGGGGACTACACCGGCCTCAACAAAACAAAAAGGAACAATACAAAGAACATGACTGTAACCAACAAAGCATGGTCACATCGGCCATGTACCACACCGCGCCCCGTCGACCAAAGGCACACAACGTCATCAGCAACGGCCAACTGGCCACCTAAGGCAAGGACACTCATCGTCCTCCGCCAACAGTTAATCATGATGAGCTCTTCGGCCGAGAACACGAAGGCCAATCAGCGACGGCCAAAAGGAGTGCGCAAACACCCTCATCGGCCACCCAAAGGAAAGGACGCCATCGTCCTCAAAGCAAGGTTCAACCTCAGTGGCCTCATCGGCCCAAACATAAACTTCAACCATCAACGTCCAGGAAAGGGAAAGCGTGCCTTCAACGGCCACCATTGAAGCAGGACACTTGTCGTCCCCAAACAAACACATCAAGGAAACAACGGCCTCCCCGCCCACAGCGAGGAGCAGGTAACGGCCAAGGCACAGAACAGGATCACCAAAATGGAAACAACACCAACACCGCAACAGCCGACGGCCTGGGAATGCCCGCATCGGCCAAAAGCACTAAAGCACGGGAATCTACTCTCCTTCACTTCGTCTACGTCTCAGCTTAGAGAGTGGGGGACTCCTGATGGAGTATATGGGTCTGAGCCTCCGGACCCACATACTCGGAAGAACAGAAAGCTCAAGACACAGAGTGGCGCCCTCGTCGGCCAAGACGCCCCCGTCGGCCGAAAAGGTGCCAACTCAGATTGTGGTCCTGAACCCAAGGAACCCGGGTGCCCTCGTCGGCCGTGCCCTCGTCGGCCGTGCCCTCGTCGGCCACGCCCTCGTCGGCCACGAAGACCTCACAGAACCGGATTTTATACTTACTCATTTGTACAGCCCATTAGTGGCTTTGTATTCGGCCCAGTAGCGGTCCAGTTGTAAATGGGCCTCCCAAGCCCAAGGCTTGGGAGCCCAGCCCGTATTTTCTCTATAAATACTCTCCTTGGGAGTAGTTATAGGAGTTACAAATTCATTCTATTGAAGCATATTACTGCACTTCTCTCTCTAGCTCTCACTTCTCTCTAGATATACTCTATCACATATATACTTCCATCTTTTCAAAATTGAGGATGTTCATGTGAGTCTTATTAATCTGGATATATCACATATTTTCATCTAAAGTTGAAATAGAACAAGTTTTATTCATGAAGAAATTAAATAAGAAACAATTAAGTCCACCAACTTAAATAACACTCAATTAAACCCACGAACACATAAAAGATTCAAAATGGCTTTTTAGGCGGTGACATCCCGGTTTCCTGGTTAACTTTGTTGACTGGGATATGCGTTGGCTTTTAAATTTTCTTACTCCCTCCGTCCCAATTTGATTTACAAAATTTCCTTTTTTAGTTGTCCTAAAATGGTTTTCCACTTTCTATTTTAGGTATGTAAATAAGAATAAAGTGACAAATTTACCCTTACTTTTACTTTTTCCCCATTAACTTAAAGGCATCTACTTTTAGAAAGATGGGCAAAAGTGTAAAAAGCAAGCATCATTTATTGTCATTTCATAATCATTGTGCCGGTCAAGTTTGCAATTCAATTCGGGACGGAGGGAGCGAGGGAGTATTAATTTTTTCTTCTTTCCTTTCTCTCTCTTTCTTCCCCCATCCCCTTTTCTTCTCCGGATGCACTCTCTTGGGCCTGCGATTCTCCCTCTCTCTCTTTATTTTACACTAGGCGGTCTGGCCAATTGGGATCCAAACACTATGACCTTATGATATCAGAATTATAATTAAACATTTACCATTTTGACTAGGTGATTATTATTTATCTACGTTTGCTTCTAAATGAACTTCCTTTATGAAGTTATGAAGTAGTTGGATTGACTGATTCCGCTGATTTATGAAAAATATATTAAAAATAATTTTTACTAATAAAATATATAAAAAATAGCTAAAATGATCTTCTACAGTAACTTCAGCCAATACAGCCCGAAAAGTAACTAAACCTTACTTTTTCCAATTATTACACAATTCAACGCGCAAAATCAAAAGTTACGTGTTTGGTGAAAAAGCAGGTTGATAAGCTTGATAATCCGAAAAATAGTATGATCAAAATTTCTTACATCTTAGAAAAATTTCTAATGTTGATGTGAGTTGTAAACATGAAGTTAATCATGATATATCCGATACTTTAATCTAAACTTGAAATAGAACAAGGTTGATTCATGAAAAAGTTCAATAAGAAAAATTATTATAATTCACTGCATATTAAAATGGTGTTAGAATTGAAGTTACATAAACTTGGAGAACTTTAATTAGGTATAAATTTTGTGTGAAGCCATGAACTAGGATGCACACTATTCTTAATCTTAATAAATTCATTTGAACATAAAAACACAATATTGATCGAGAACAATGATCTGAGAGTTGCAGCCGCAGCAGGACGGTGGTCATGCTTTTCCAGAAAACAATTTAAAGCTTATTACATTTCAAAGTATAAGAAAAATTAAGATTATTAAGTGAAGGCGAAATTCAAAACAATAATCTATACTTTTAGGGATTCTATAACAATAATCCCTACTCAAATTGTATATAAAAATAATTTTAACTAGTATAGTGTCTATAAGAATAAATTGAGGTGAATTCAAAATGATGTCCTTTTAATACTATCAATCCCTACTCTAACTTCTCTCTTCACCGCTCTTCTTATCGAAGTGAATTAAAACTAAAACCCGTTTAATTTTAATGTCATTTCCGCCATATGTAGTTCTTTCTAGGAATGAAGATAGAAGTATTACCTGAAAAGAAGAGTGGTGAAGGGGAAAGTAGAGGTAAGATT
This sequence comes from Cuscuta europaea, assembly GCA_945859875.1. Classification (NCBI taxonomy): domain Eukaryota; kingdom Viridiplantae; phylum Streptophyta; class Magnoliopsida; order Solanales; family Convolvulaceae; genus Cuscuta; species Cuscuta europaea. The sequence goes on along the minus strand of CAMAPE010000010.1, from coordinate 16,261,456 downwards.
TGGGAGAATTAAATGGGAAATAATTTTAATTTACATCAATTTATTTTTGTGGACACTATTGCTAGTGCGGATTATTTTTATAAATACTCTCAGTAGAGATTATTATTATAGAATCCCTAAAATTAGAGATTATTTTTGTGAATTTCACCTAAAATGAATATGCGCACTTCATTGAGTAACAATCTTTATTTACAAAGAAAAATTTGAAGAAAGAAAATTTGATGTATTTGGAATAACGAATTAGGGAAAATATTTAGGAGTTTATATGAACTTGGAAATTCTTTTTAGTTGATTGACAAGTTTCTTCAATTGAGTGTCATTGTCTAGACGCAAGAACATGAAGAGCTTTCGGGTGTTATTAGTATATTATATTAAATATAATAGAGTATTAAAATAATATTTTGAAATGATATGGTTCGATCCGGGTACCCGTTTTTCAAATTTTAGTACCCGTTCGGTTCCTAAGTTTTTAAGAACCCGCCTCACCCCGAACACGTATTACCCAGCCCGACCCGCAGTTCCCGTACCCGTTTGCCCACCTCTATTCTACCTGCCTCCATTGGTCTTAATATATATGGACATAGGCTTACATATTGTTAATTGATACGTAGTACTTAATTAATTGGTATTACGTGAGTGCCGCATGCCACACGAGAAGTTGTTCCATTGAATTAATTAGAAAATTGAAGGATTAATAACTTACATCTTCCTCTCCAAGTTTGGTCAACTTAAATTATGAAATCAATATTGACATCATTAAAAAGTTAGAAACAAATCCACTAACAAATTATATATCCTTCTCAAGATATATAATAATTTGCTTAGACATGTAACAAATGAATGAAATAACTCAAATAATAATTTGCTTAGACATGTAAGGAATGATAAAACTTTTGTTTTAACGGTTTTCAGTCTTAGATCAGACCAGATCAAATTAAACTTAAACAAATCAGATCAGGTCACACTTTATATTTATAAAATAGTAAAATACACATAGGTCGAACATTTATCAGACCAGATCAAACTAGTTCATACCAGATCAGACAATACTAACACACAAAGTAAGATGTGTATTAGTGCAATCAATATTGACATCATTAAAATTTAGAAACATATCCACTAACTAATATTGTAAGATCCCTTAACAAGTAATCATTGCACAAGTAACAAGAACTACACGTACATCTCTACCATGAAGTATATACATCGATAATATAAGTATTAAATATTGATACAAAACTTGATATTAATTACATAGAAGAAATCAATTTATAATCAACAAATAATTCAATAAAACTTCCCTCAGTTAAAACAAGAATTACATCATAGATTAAGCTAATAACATTCTGAAAGTTGGGACTAGAAGTAATACACTTGAGCACCAAATTAAAATTACTCTGAAGATAATAATTTGTCTAGACATACACTTCAACATCTCCAATGCACAATAAACCAAAGAGGGGTTCCACAGTAAAAACAAATTGACTATAATGGAACAACCCATCAAGCACCCTTGTCTCATGCTCAACTACGTCTATCTTTAAAGTTCGTTAGTTTAGAGTTTGGATTAAAATTTCAAAACTAGCTAGCAACCCTTCCGAAGGGGACTGAAAAATAGGGACAAATTAGTAGAATAAAAAACCTTTCCACCCCTTTTGTCCCCTATGAAATCCCCTAACCAAACAAGCGAGGAGGGAAAAATCATTTCAGAAGTATAGCATCTCCTAAATCTGAAGCAACAAAAACAAATCTCTATTTTCAATCAACTATAAGTGTTAAGCCATCCTCGTATTGTACAAAATCAGTGTAAAGTTGTTGAATTCATTCCGATAGAATTAATGTAGTCTGAACCGACTAGAAGTTTGTATTAATAGGAAACTGCCCCAACAAAAAAGGATCCCTTCATGGGCATATTACTTACAAGGAACAAAATAAGCTCTCCATGTTCATTACTGGAAAAAATCTCTCCATGTTCATTACTGGAAAGTGCATCCATAAGTTTAGATAATAATTAATTCAAAAACCTAATCCGAGTCATGGTTCTAAAAACAAACAAACTAGTTTAGCATATAAGAAGATACTCCTTAATAAATTAAAACAAAATTGCAATGAATGATAACGATAAAAAATCTCAAACACATACATGCAAATCTCAAAAACATATCTAAAAATCGGAAATCAGCAGGCGGTTAGGCCGTGATTCAGCAAGCAGCGAAGTTGCCAAGCAAGCACCGGCGGAGGGCGGAGCCTGAAGCCAATCAGGTCAGAGGGCGGAGGGAGAAGCCGCATAGGACGGAGGTCGGATCGCGGAGTACGAAGCAGCACAAGACGGAGGGCAAAGGGCGGAGCTAGAGGAAAAGCCAGATCTAGGTAGGAGGAGAAGAGCCGTCGCATACGCTTCTGCTTCGTAAGGATGCCAGATTGCCGATCTCTAGGGCTGTTTTGATTCAGGTTTTGTTATTTTGAAATAAAAAGATGAATAGTTAAAAGGCAGAAGTTTATATTTGAAAAGTAAATTTTTAGGTGACATAAATGAAATGCAATTGAAAAAAGTGTACTAAACGGGTTATTTCCACAAAAAATTTTAGTGATGGACCAGTGTCCAAAACAATAAGCCCAGTGCCATATAAAAAACTACAGCCCAAAATACTACCAAATTGAATCGCAGCCGGGCCAACTAAGAGACATACGGCCATCTCAACTCTCTCGACAATCTCAATTCTCGACTCAGGACTCAGGTCAGCCACTGGCCCACTCAGCCCGCCACTCCGCCAGCCCGGGACACCGGCGATTCAGGGCGCCGGCGACTCCGACGCAGTGCGCCAGCCGCCAGTTCGAGACGCCAACCTCTTGGCCTATTCCAACTCCAGTTATCTCTACACTTTTTGTAGTAGCAGGTGAAGCTTCAATTTATCTTTGGTCTGTTAGTCACACGCCACCTGATCGATGAAATGCCACAGAGGAGGTGAACGAAAGTATGATTATAATGTGATGGTGAACTGTATAGTGAAGAACCCAGCTTCTGGTGGTTCAGTGGAAGCAGGTTTCGTAGAAATGTTATTGTTGTGAAGTTTTGTTAGGCGATAGCCATGAGAGCTGTGAAAAACCTCCTCTGTGTGTCAAGGGTTTTGTCAGCCAGGCAGAATGCTGTGATCAGAATGAATTCCATTTCGTACCACTGCTTGGAGGAACCGAAGTTGGAGTCTTTTTCGTCTGATTGGTATGAAAAAGCCTTCTCAAAGCTATCAATGTTATCTCACTTGCTGAATAATGTGGATGTCATTAACGGTAGGACTGTTAATGTGATTGATGAATCGATAATTGAAGATGATGTTTTGCTAGAAAACATGCATCTTTTTAAGTCTCTAGCAAGAGATTTTATTGGGTGTCCTTTTGTTCAAGAAATCATTAAGAAAAATATTATTATGTCTTTAGGGAGCAACGCAAAGGAGAACCAGCAGCTTCCTTGTTTCAATCAAGCTGGTGAGAGAGAACCAATGACTGTGGATTCACTCACAAAGGTTTCTGAGATCTTGAATATTTCAGCTCAACAAAGGAAGGTAGTCAGGGCAACGATATGCCCCCAGGTAACTCAACATCAGATATGGACTGGTGCACTTGAGGTGATACTAGATAAGTTGAAATCTGAGATGGAGTATTTGGATTCTAAGTTCCCTAGTAAAGAAACTAAAATGGCAAAGCAAATAGTTTTGAGCTGTCTGAAGGTTTTGGACATTGCCATTTCTTACAACCCCGATTCCAGTTCATGGATGCGAGTTGCACCCACAAGAGATGCCAATTCACCTCCAACTTCACACAAGTGGGAAGACATTCTTGAGATGTTCATTGATCTTGCTGACGGCTTGAGTGAGGTATCAAAATTATCTTTAGAGATTAGGAAGATAGAGGTCATGAAAGAAGGTCTGTATCAGATAAGGGATATTCAGATAGATAAAAACATTGGATACAGGGAAAATCGCCATCAAGAAAGCTTAGTACAAAAGATATTAACTAAGAGACTGGGCCACTCATCTCGGTGCTTATTTACACTTCTCACTTATTATCTATATGGTAGCGTAAATGATATTGAAGTAGAAGTTCGTGGGGGACTATACGCTGTTGGTCATGGGGATAAGTTCCGCCTTTGCATGGGGAAAATATTGACATCATATGAAGACAAGATGCTTTTGAGAGGAGTGAAGCAGCTCGAACGAGCCCTGGGGTTGTTTAAGTTTATATGGGAAACAGCCAGAGTGAAAGGAGACCTTGAACTGCAAGGCCATTTATGGTGCATTGGCACTCATAGCAGATCACTCACATATAGAGGGACTACATTCTTGTTGCATGGGATTGATTGTTTTCATTAAGGGACTTTACGATTGAAGGTTTACCACGTTGGGAAGACACTTTCATTTCTGTTCTTGATAATTGCTGCAATGGTTTATTGTGCATTTATTTTTAAAATAAGGAAATTAGTTTGACACATCAATGGGTGTCTGTTCAAGTTGCAATGTGGGAACCAGATTCTAAGGCGAGTATATTTGACTTGCCTAGTCTGGTTTGAACTACTTTTCTTCATTTAGTTCTCACCAAAGCTATTTAAAAGTTTATTAAAAGTTGATACACACACTACAGTGACAAACAGACAAAGACTTGCATTTTATCCAAACAATCCAATGTAAAATATTGTTAACGTTTGTCTTTACAGTATTTTTTGTTAATGTTATTAGTCAATGACACGCGGGATAATATTTAAGGTAAATTCGCCCCCACTGATGAATTTTTCTGGATACACCACTGGCCATTGCATTGGATTGTCAAAGCTGTTTTAAAGATAAGTTTGGTCTATGACTTCATCCCAGGGTGTGCATATCACACTTTAAGGACTGTCCCACTTTGATAGGGAAAATAGTTTGTTATCTTTCAGCATATCTTATTCAATCTTATTCATTATTCTTCAAAAAAGAAGACTGAATTGGTATAGTCTTCAGAAGTTTTCTCAATTTTCTATAAAAATTAGTTTTGCAGAAAAAAGATTTTCTTATATTAAGCTTCTACGCTTGGTTTATTACTCTTGTTTTAAGCTTCACACTGTCTTCTTTAAGCTTAAAGGTTTGCTTATCATAAGTTTCTAAGCTTGACTTATTACTCTGCTTTCATGTTTTAAATTTCTTTGTCTTATTTCTCATTTTCTGGATTCTTAATTGTTAAGGTTCAATGCTTTGTACTACTGCTGAACTACATGCTATTTATGTACTTCAATCTATTGATACTTGAATTTTTGAATGGTTGGACAGTGATAGGTTCCTAGCTAATTCACAATGAATTACAAGAAACAAGATGAAGAACAGAGATATGATTACATTGAAAGGGTTCGTATTACAGAAAATAGAGAGAGAAAATACAAGACAGTTCCAACTTCCAAATCCCAAGCCCAAATGATAATTCCAACCTCCTTTCTATTCTCCCCTCCACATCTATTTATACTAACTATTCTAATATTATTATTACTCTTATTATTATTAGTGCTATTCTGCCGGAGTCCTATCATATCTCCCCCCTTAAACATCCACCTTGTCCTCAAGGTGGGTGATAGGAATCCGCCTTGATCTTCAACTTTATCTTCATCCTGGCGCCTCTCCCTTCCCAATATCTCACTGAATTCTTAACCTGCAACTCCGGTACTTGAACCTTCATTTTCATGTTCTTCACTGCCAGTAGGAGTAGATGCAAAATCCTGGTGGCAGAATACTCCATGTGCTTACTTATGAACTCTTCAAATAAACCATTAACCCATTGAAGAAGCACAACATCACCTATTGACTCTGCATTCACTTCAGCAGCGTTAGAGTCCTCCAGGTTGATAAAGTAAAATTGCTTGTGACCCTTTTCTGCATTTTCTTTTGGGTGTGCCTCATAGGCATGCACATCCAGCACCTCCCTTCCAATATATTCAATGATAAAACACATATCAAATACTCCTTCAAAATTTTGCAGTCCGTACCCCTTGTTTCCACCCTTATACCACTCCAGTTTAGCATCCTTCCATCTCTGAAAGTGTTGGTTCAAACCTTGCACACCATAGTTCTCTTTTGCATATAACTTGCTAATCAATTCAACTGCTGGGCTCGGCTCAACCCTCGAATCCACAAACCACTTTGATAGTTCGAATGCTTCACTTTTAGGTACCTCCCCTTCTGCTAGCTTATATATGAAGCCAATCCTAGCACTCCCTTGCCCATTCATCTTGCATTTTGCAAGATACAGAAATAGATGGACAATAGCATTGATGATCATTTGAGATATAGTCTGAATATTAGGGAGCAGGAAGTTCATCTTCAACCTTGGGGTAAAAATATCTTGAAACTCAGTAACAGAGTGCAGCATCCCAAAAGTTGATTGTTGATTGTGCATTGTTGCTTCAGCCTCTTCATCATTAATAGCAAACTTTTCTCTGCACACACCCTCCAACCAGGCTACAAGACCTCCAAGTGAAAACTCTACCCCAAGTGGAACTTTTGCATCTGATATCCCAGAAAATGGGTAATCATGGTTCTCTTGTGCCTCTGGACCAGTCCTACTTTTACCCTTAAGCTCACTAAGTTTTCCAAATGTAAGTTTGGTCCCATCAGATGAAACATGTGGATCTAAAATAGGCAAGGTTGATGTACTGGCCACGTGCCACAGGTCAAACATCAGGAACATGTCAGCATAACCATCAGTAGTGTAACTCACCTTTTTCTTCCTATTTCCAGTCATACTTACTTCCAGCCACTTTTGAATACACTTAATAGAAGTAACACCATCAAATCTGAAGTTATCAAACTCATTCAACCTTTCCAAAATTTCTTTTTCTAATTGATGGTGCACAACATTCATTAGAATATCCAGTCCAGGTTCAAGACTTATATCAATCCAAGATTTGAATTCCTCAGGATTACAGCCTAGTATACCAGCATACCTCCTAGTATCATTGTTAAAGATACGTGTGTGAAACTGGGCCTCTTTATCCTCTCCTGTATCATCGTTGGTCAGTACCAGGGCAACATCAGTGGGTGCTGGACTATTTGTTTCGTGATGGTAAAGAATGTCAACTTCGCTATTTTTTGAAACTGTTGGTGCCGCCTGCTTCAACTCAGTATTGATTTCCGGAAGTAGAACCCCTGTAAATCCTTTTCCTGACGCGACGATGGTTATGTTATCTGAAATGGATGATTCAGGTGGACATGTCGAAGCTAGCACACTGGGAGAAGTGGCTTGCAATGACATCTGCGAACTGGTAGCAACTGTTAGCGCTTGAGACAAATCTTGCGAACCCAGCGACAAACTTTGCGAACTCGGCGAAATCTGCAAACATAGAAGCACTGTTCGCGTCTGCGAACTGGGAGGAACTGTTCGCAACTGCAAACTGGGAAATTCTTCCCTCGATCGATTCGCATTTTGACGCGAACTGAGAGCCGGTGAAACAACCTGCGAAGAGTTCTGCGATGGAGCATGTGAACGGTGAGAAGTTTCTCGCGATGGGACCTGCGAACTTTGCGATTGAGACGATCGGTGAGGACAGTCATGTTGAGCGTTGCTCCTTGAGGTTCTTGATCTTCTTCCCTCACGTTGAGCGTTCTGCTGCAGAATCAGTTTGCGCAACTCAGCGATATCTCTTCTCACCTTGTCGCTATCATAGCAAACCCTCGATATCGTTCCGCATCTCCTTGCGGTCGCGTACCAGACTTTCCAGTCTTTCTTCCATCGTTACGCGCGTATCAACCAGTGACAGGTGGCAGGCACGTCGCTCTGATACCAATGATAGGTTCCTAGCTAATTCACAATGAATTACAAGAAACAAGATGAAGAACAGAGATATGATTACATTGAAAGGGTTCGTATTACAGAAAATAGAGAGAGAAAATACAAGACAGTTCCAACTTCCAAATCCCAAGCCCAAATGATAATTCCAACCTCCTTTCTATTCTCCCCTCCACATCTATTTATACTAACTATTCTAATTTATACTAACTAAATTTCTTTGTCTTATTTCTCATTTTCTGGATTCTTAATTGTTAAGGTTCAATGCTTTGTACTACTGCTGAACTACATGCTATTTATGTACTTCAATCTATTGATACTTGAATTTTTGAATGGTTGGACATATATAAGCCGGAATTAACTTTAGGCAGATTTAATTTTAGGCAGTTTTTGACCATTATGTGATACACAAGGTATATGTTTACTTCTTCAAAATCTTTTATATGGTTCTCTCAGTCTTCATCCCATATCTTCTTGAATTACTCTCTTCTTGCGATGACATTTCAAAACACAATCTTGTATACCTAAAGGCATAATCCATCTCCCCAAAAATTTGTCCACTTCTCACCCTAATTTCATATATACCGTTGTATTGTCCTCCATAATTCTCCCCTGATTTTCCTCTTTCTTCTTGCTCATAATCATCAGTTTCTTCAGTTTCTTTTTCAATGTGTTGTTAGTCGCAGCGAAAATTGGAACATTAACGGAGCTCTGATTTCTCAACGGTTCATTCTCTTTAATGTCTCAACCGTTAATTTTCTCTCCGTTCTCATCTGAGTCCTATATTCCCCTTTTCTCCATTTTTCAGATTCTATGTCCCCATAATAATCATCCATTCATCCACAGCCATGGTGTGAAAGGTCATCACAAACACAATTCAATACGGAGTATTTCAATAATTTAGGTATGATGTTTCATTTTCTACGTTCTACATTGTAATTGTTCATTCTGTGTCTCTACTAATCTAATTGCCCCCGTTCCCATTTTCCTCCTTCCTCCATCTCCATTGTCCTCTCCATTTTTTTAGCTTCATCCATCCTCATCAATTTCAGTTTTTCAGTGACAGTCTCTATGTAAAAAATTCATCACAAACTCAATTCAATATTATTATGGAAAAATGGACAAGAATAATCCCAACTATTAGTGATCCGCTTGAAATAATCCAAAGTATCAATTATCTCAAAATAAGTCCAACTATTGAAAAAACATCTCAAAATACTACAGGGATAATAAATAACATGTAAATGACTTATAATATTTTATTTTCCCTGGAGTATTTTGAGATATTTTTTCAATAATTGGGATTATTTTGAGATAATTGATAATTTGGATTATTTCAAGCGGATCACTAATAGTTGGGATCATTCCTGTCCATTTTTCCTATTATTATTTAGGTATGACATTTCATTGTCTACATTCTACACTCTATGCTAAGGTTGAAATGCATCAGGGTTGAGTTCAATCATCTCTAGAAGTCTAGAACCGCTTATTCTTGCCTAATTTGTTTTCTGATAGATCACAACAATTTCACAGAAGAAAAACAGAAACAATATAGAAGAAATCTCCAGAACTTTATTGAATGTAACAAGCAACAATGGCCGAAGCCCCCAAAAGAGAGAGACAGTAAATCTCAATCTTTCCCAGTCCAGACTACAACAGTCTAACAGCCTACTGACCTCTCCCAGACTTATTCTATTTATAACCATCTAGCTTAACCGTAAGTAGTTAATAGCTAACAACAGAATTTAACTATCAACTAATTAGCCTATTTATTCCTTGTACAATATACTCGGCCATAGTATTTTTTTCTTTTAGTAAAAATGCCCAGTTGATTGTTCTAATAATCATCGACGGCCATGGTGTGAACGCTCATCACAAGTTCAGTCTCGCATCCTCTCCTAAACAAACATCGTGTATATCTTTAAGTGTGATTTTGGGCGACGTGAAACTGGATTGAATTCAAGTTCCACTCGGTGTTTAAATTATTACTTCACAGATACATCTTTTTTATATTGATATTTCTGGGAAAATAACTTTTATGGAATCCAAGACTCTCACAGCTGGGAAAACTCTTACAATTGTGGATACAAGTAATTCTCATGATTTAGTATTTGGGCGTGTATTCAAACTTATTATTAGTGGAAACGTTTTCTCCTTAGATACAAAGAAATGATGATAAAAACAACAACAATAATAATAGTAATTAATATTATTATCATCATCATAATTGTTGCTATCTGCGCTTTGCAGAGGTTGGACGAATTGGTACAGGCATTTGTTATGATATTTGATTTCAGAAGCTAGTTATGCTATATGCATCGAGAGGTTGGGTCTTTCTCTTTTTGTGCATTATCTTTTGTATTGCCAGCCAACTGATGGTTGTGCCATCACTGACATTGATCACCAGGCATTCACTTGCTGCTATCCTGGTGCCTTTAACATGACTACTGGATCACTCCACTGGGAATTACTACAGAGGGTAAGATAAAAATGTCATTTTTTCTTCTAAAGATAAAAATGTCATTTTTTCCCTTTCCACTGTATTGGAAGAAGTCCTCATCGCCAAGTCCTTTGGTTTGAAGTGCACACTCTGTCATGCTATTACATATTTTTATGCAATCAAGGATATGTCCTTGCTGACTGCTATTTTCATTCTTATTGCAGGGCTGCAGATAATCAGGTACCCTGCTCTCATTTTCTCTTAAGATCTACTACGTATATCTTATCAAATGAGGCTTTGAAGCTATAGGGTTAGGAATAAAAAAACTAACTTCCCTGCTGTAGGCAAGGAAGGTGATCGATGGTTCCATCAACAGACTGTTAGATTATGCATTTCCAAAGCTAGTTATTATTCCAATTTCCAAGTGGTAAGCCTCATAGGAAAAAGCCAGAGTCCTAAAACAGGAATGGTAAGAGTTCTAAACTATAACAAACTCAGAAATAAGAGATTGACTAAAATATGGAAAGCTAAATAATAGGAAATGGCTAGGATACACAAAACTAATTAAATAGATGTAGCCAATATAATTTGTGGACCAATTAATTAGGCTTCTTTCTATGCCGATGGTACTCACAGACGAAACAGCCTGTATCAGGCTAGTGTGATACTATTTTGTATGACTAGCCAGTCTTAAGTACCTATACAGCCTTCCGTGGCTGGAATGCGAATCAGGATATCACACAAATTCGTTAATATTATTTTCTATACACAAATCACAACTCACAAATTAGAGCTTGTATGATGGTTGCTGAAGGGCATTGCTGTTGTGCCTTTTAAAATATGTAATTGAGTACAAAATCTGCAGAAAAGTGAGGAGAAAACAAAAGGACTTTCCAAGATGAATTCATTCCACTTTTGGTCTCCAGCTTCTGTTTTTCTACTTTTGGTCCCACAGCTATAGTTATTCACTTACCGCACTCCTGACCACTTAACCCGGTCAATTTCTGTAAAACTTCTGGTTGACTTCGGTCAAAAATGTGGTTGAGTGGACTGTAAATGATTCCCCACTGATGATGCAACTGCTTGTTTTGGTTCTTTGTGCAGCCAACTTAAGGATGACGGCTTATCTGCCACAACAAAATTGTGTCCTCTCATCAAGTCATTAGTATTAATGTCATGCCCATCAGTTGGGTCTGATGGGCTCTTGTCTTTATGTGGGCTTTTAGATTTGACTTATCTTGACCTGTCCTACACCTTCCTGGTCAATTTGCAGCAGGTACTTTTCCTTCGGCTGACCTTTTTTCTACTATGTAGTTTTTATTGTAGTTAAATAATTGAACATGTATTTTTATCATGTATATCTAGATATTTATATGCACATATGGGCTTCATAGTATAGGCTTATGTTTAGGGTACCCTTCTTCCATTGCACTCCTGTTCAAATTCTAAACATGATTTGGATCCCTCTAGGTTGGGTTTCATTAGTATTGGCCCTTTTTGTTTGGTCTGTAGTATCTAGAATAGCCAAAGTGTTTAGAGTCCAGATTTATCATAAGAGTAAATGTTTCTTGCATTGTCTTTTTACTTGTAATCATTGTTCTAAAACTTGCTAGGCGCTAATCGGGCGGTTGAGGGGCGTCTAGCACCTAGGCGGCTGACTAGGCCGATTTTTTGGCCGACTAGGCCGATTTTTTGTCCGACTAGGCCGACTAGGCCTCTACCGTTAGGACCGACTAGGCCGACTAGACCGATTAATCGGTCCGACTAGGCCGATTTTTAGAACACTGCTTGTAATATTTGGAGATGATAATATTCTATAATTGTTGAAGTGTATGATTTATCTTTACAGCCATGTACTGTTGTACATAGATATGTAATCTTACAATATATCTTATCAAATTAAAAATAACATAAAGCCCTTTCTAAAGTTGAGTCGCTAACTCAACTACTTCCCCTCACCCCATTAGTAACTGAGAGAGAAAAAATTTAGTACAACAATTTAGTTACAATTTCTCTTCCACAGTTCGTAGTTATTATGTATGGGAATCATGACACTTTGTCTCTGAGTTATACCCCTTAGACTTTCAGCCGGGTATGTGATGTCACAAACTCTGCATTTTTAGTCTAAGTTTTCTCGAAATGACCGTTTTAGTGTTCAATCTCAAAACTGTAATTGAGGACTACCTAAATAGCTACTTCAGGAAAATGGAGGACCGAAAATGTTGACACTAGCAATTTGTGTACTAGAAGTGTACCAATGATATACCTTGTGGACTAAAAGTGCAATTTTTTCTTATGTATTGATATCTTGGTATAAACTGCTGGTCCTTGTTCTGCTATTGTTCATTTAGGTATTGAAATTGCAAGCATGCATGCCAGCAAGACATGGAGATGACCAGATGGTTTTTGTTGTAATAAAGTTCATGTCTATGCGTGAGACTGTGTGGGAAAGAGATTTGGATGGAACAACTTGGAATCTTAAGATGAAGGTTGTAGCACTGTAAATGCGCTGGCATATCTTCACAACCCCAGAAGCCAAAATATGTATAGGGATTTCAATTTATCTAATAAATTGATTGAATTTACGTGCAGAACCTTAACTCAGTATTTCACTCATCCGTAACACTACAGTGGCGTTTACTTTCGATTTAATGGTCTAAATGGAAACAACTTATTCGGTCAGCTACTCAGCTATATACCCGTGTTTACATAGGACTTATTTTACAATGACTTATTCGCTAAGACCATTTTTGACTTGGTCGTTCTGCCCAAATTGAAAAGTCCTTACGCTTCAGACCAAACTTATTAAAAGCGAAATAAAGCGACAAAAAGCGTGAAGCGTAGGCTAGCGATGGCCTATCGCTAAGATTTACAGAAGCGCACCCCTGTGAGAAAACGTCGTTTTTTTCCGCCTTTCCTTAAGGCGTCGCTGCGCAAAAAGCGAGCGCTTTTAATCGCCTCTCACAAAAAGCGACGGGTAGGTCAAAGCTGAGCCGGTATTTTTTTTAGTTTTAGTTTACTTAGGGTTACGAATTAGGATAGTTTCCATTCCTTAGAAGCTCGATTCCATTTGTTCGAAGACTCCAGGTATTCTTCTTCAGAGCCGCGACAACCAGGAACGATGCCAATCTGCTGAGCCGCTGAAGACTGAGTTATTCTTCTTTCTTCTTCGGTTCTTCCAGCTGCTGAGGACTGATGTATTTCTCTTAGTCTGCTATTAGCCTATTACTCATTGGTTCTTTCTTCTAATCATCTTTCCCTTTCTGCTGTTTCTGGAGCTTAATTTCAGTTTTGCGGCTTCTGCCAGCCTTGTGTGTGATTTTATTATTTGTTTTAGAAACTAGTTAATTGCAGTTTAATTGCAGCTCTGCCGATTCTGGAACTATTTCCAGTTTAGAAGAAATTTTCTTATAGTCTGCCATTACTTATTATTTCTTTTAGGCCGACGACGGCTCTGTTCATGAACCTGTACCAGATCGGCCGAGGGAGCCACAAAAACTGTGCTGGTTATGCTAATCTCCAACAGCTGCCAAAGTAGAGGAGTTTCACTGACCTCCCTTCGTCCATTCATGGTTGGAAGAGCAAGTTCGTCTTCGTATCTTTGGGTGAGGACAGCACGGAGTTTCCCTCGGTTGGTCATGACGGTAAGTTCACCATTCACGACGTGCCGAAGAGCAGTATTTTGGATGCCCAGGTAGCGGCATTTCTTAAGGAAGGGCCGAGGAGCGTGAAACATTACATTACAGAGTATAAGATGACCGCCCTCGGCTTCATGAGGTATAATGTGTACGGCGACAAGGAAAGTGACATCGAGCTGTGGCCGAAGATGACCACCACCTTTGAGGAGGCCGACGGCCCGGATATGGGCATTCCTACTGATGCCGATGGTAATACCTTCCGTGGCGTCTTCGTCTATGTTTTCTTTTGTTTTTGCTAACTGTTTGTTTTCCTTGTTTTGCAGACTTCACTATGGATCGTAGATCCGTCATTGCCCTAGCCAAAGCTAAGGCGAAGGAGGAGATGGCTGCAAAGGAGGCCGCAAAGATGGCCGCTGCGAGCGGCGCCCAACCAAGCTCTGATGCGGTGAAGAAGCCATCAACGCAGCCGAAGAAGAAGCGGCCTGCTGATGACGGCCAGAAAAAACTTACCGATGCCGGCATGCAATCCAAGAAGCCGAAGAGGGCTTCCCCTCTGGCGGATGTTGGTGCTGGAGGTCTGGCCATACCGGATGATGATGCCGGGGGCTCAAATGCCATTGTCGTTGTGGACGTGGTTTCGGTCCCCTCTTCGGTGGTCCTATCTCAGCCGCCGCCTATCGGCCAAGAGCCCCGCAAGCAAAGGGCCGACAAGGAGCTGGCCGGTGGGATCTACAAGCTCGAGGTCGAGTATCCCGTGAAGGGTGGCGTCTTCAATGACGCCGTTGACGGCCACGATGTCCTGGCCCAGGCTGTCCCGGTCGAGGATCGGGCTTATTTGAAGAGGCTGGGTCCCGTCAGGATCTACGATGGCGGTATGGACCTCATCGTCCAAGTAAGTTCTTCATACTTTACGTCTTTTTGTGTCATGGGTTTGGCGTCGTCCTCATTCTTCATTTTTCCTTTTCGTTGCAGGGCGCTCTCATGCTGATGGAGAGCCACAAACGGCAGGAGCAGGAGATTGCCCGCCCGAAGGAGGCTGAGAAGAAAGCCACTTCGGCCGAGGAGGCCATGGCCTACCTGGATCATCTCCGGGAGGAGGTGAAGGCCTTGCAGAAGGGGGTTGATGAGGCCGACGTGGCCTACCGGTAGGTGGCAGCCGATAGGGACGATGCTTTGAGAGCCAGGGATGAAGCCCTGAGAAGCCGTGATGAGGCCCTGCTTCGGGCCGAGGACGCTGCGAGGGCTCAGGCGGATTCTGAAAGGGCTGCTGAGAAGGCCGTTGACGGCGCCATCGAGAGGTTCCTGGCCAAAGGCTGGAAGGCCGATGACCGCCGGCCCTGGTGCTACGAAGTCGTGGCGGACCGGCTCGAAGACTGGGGCCAGAACTGCCCTGCTAGCCAAGAGTATTTTGCTCGTGAAATGACTGTGTACTACGACATGGGTCAGCAAAGGATGCAGCGGCTGATATACCGGAGGCTGCACCGGGCGTTCAAAAAGCTGAAGCTCACCCAGAAGTGGGCTAAGAAGAACCTGAAGCTTCCACGACTGATGAGGGATCCGGAGGCCGAAACGAAGCTCCACCCGTCTGAGAGGCAGGATCCGGTGCTCAGCTCTTCAATCGGGGAGCCTGACTGGTCCAGCGATGACACTCTGGCCGATACTGCCGTCTCCTCAGCAGCCGAGGCCACCGGAGGTGCCAGGACGGAGGAGGCCGAAGCGGAGCGGGTGGCCGAGGAGACCGTCCCCGAGAGTTGATCGGCTGACTTATCATTTTGTAATTTAGCTGGGCTGGTGTTTGTAACGCCCTTCTCTTTAGTAATGGCCGTTGAGCCCTCCTTATGTAATGACCTTATATGAATGAAATGTGCAATGTTTCCGACCTTATTCTGTCTTCTCATCGTCATGTTCTTCTTTTGCGTTTGTTCTCAACTTTTCCAAGATTTTTCTAAGTGTTTGGAATTGGGACTTAGGTTATTTTTCTAGGTACCAAGGTTTCACGTGAGTGGGTGTCCGCGTCGTCTTTGCATCACGCCCCCCCTTTTCTTTTGCCCGAGACTTTGGAAAATTTTCTAAGTGTTGAACTATATGCCACACTTGGTGATCTCGTCGGCTCTGTGTTTTTTTCGGCCTTTCTTTTTGTTCCCATGCTCCGTGTTTGAACAGGAAGTCACATCTGTTTTATGTATTCGTAGCCGATGAGGGCATCTGTCCTTTGCCCGTCCTATGTAACTTAGCCTTGACTGAGTGGATAGTGCTGTTGTCCCCTTCGGCTTTAAATGTTTTTGCTTGTTGCCTTCGTTATTCCAATTTTGAAATTTGTCTAAGTGTCAAACCAGCACATAGATAGCTACCGCCCGTTGCTGGGGCCGAGGCGGGCGTTTGAGTGCCTGCTTCGGCTTGAGGCTGTCCCCTCGTTATTCAATACTTTGGAGATTTCTCTAAGTGTTGGGCCATGTAGTTTTCTTCTGCTTAGTACCGTTGTCGGCCAATTTGGGCGGTGTGGCCGATGAAGGTACCCGGGTGTTGCGCACCCGGGTGCTTGCCTTTTCCTTCGCATTTGCTTTCTTCAAAAAAATTTCTAAGTGTTTGAAATTCACTTAGGCAACTTTCTTCAAAAATTTTCTAAGTGTTTGCAATTCCCTTAGGCAACTTTGCCCTTTGTTGTTCGCTTCTTCTTGGGGATGCCTTTTCCCTTTTGCCTTTGAAATTTTTCGAAGTGTTCATCTTGAGTAGCCGCCTAGGTTTTAGCGCTTTTAACGGCCAGCAAGAATGTTGTGGCCGGTAAGCGTTGCCGTCAGTGTGTTCAACTTTCTGTCCTGGACCTCTTTTCTGGTGTTCAACTCCAGGATTGTGTTAAGTGTCAAGCTGGGACTTGGTTTGCATGCTGAGTGTTGGAACTCGGTCGGTCATGGCCGATGAAGGTAACCACCCTCGTTTCACCCAACCACTTGGTTATGATTCTATAGGTGCATGCTCCGTCCTTGACACTTTCCTCATAGGGGGTGGCCGCTTCGTCCGAGTTACCAGTTGGTAGTGTTACCTTCGTATTCAACTGATATGTACTTAGCCAAATGTGGCTTGATTTGTGGGAATTTATTTTTACTGCTCGAGGCCGGCAAGTGCGCACGGTCCTCGGCTTCCCTTTTTTTTTGTTCCCTATTTCGGGGAGTGTCCTTCTTTCAGGCTTCGGCCGAAGGGGTCGATAGTCCTCCGGTTGGTTTGGACTTCGTTTATAACGTCCATGATCTCAGGGGGGTCCCATCGCCTATTTATGACGCGGGCTAGACTTTTTGGTTGGTTTCCAACGCCTGCCGTTGCCCAACCCTGAGTTTGGGGATTTTGTCACCTCGGCCATGATTTCAGGCCTGTCGTCCTGCGATCAGGCGCGTAGACGACGCGGTGAACTTCTCATTTCAAGACGCGGGCCATTTGTGGGTCCATCGTCCTGGGGACATCGTCAGCCCTGCCTGAGCGTTTCGCTCTTTCAGCTGGGCCTAAACCTTTCGCGGATGCAAAATACAATGGAGCATACCTGAGCCTTTCGCTCTAAGGCTGCAGATGCAAAGCGCCACATCGGCCATGCCTGAGCCTTTCGCTCTAAGGTGGCCGATGAGGGCGCCCGTTAATGTTTTACTCAAATTCCAAGAAATCAAAGGAAACATGATTTTTATTCATAAGTGGCTCAAGGCCGAGGGTGTTGTTCAATCAATAACCCGTCAAGGGGTGAGGGCTTCGCCGGCTGCACCTCCTTCGGATTATTGATAAAACTTCACCAGATGGCGTACATTCCACGTTCGTGGTACATTGGTCCCATTTGGGCGTTTAAGCTTGTAGGAGCCGGGTTTCACCACGGTACTGACGATGTAGGGACCTTCATACTTCAAGGCTAGCTTGCCCCCTTCCGTCAGCTGACTTGCTTCCCTTCGGCGGAGGACGTAGTCCAAGAAGCGAAAGTCAAATGTAGCTAGAAAAAAGCAGGAAAAAAAGTATACCAAGAGTCCAAGACTTAGTATATTGCATGCTCTCCAGTTCATGAGAAGGGTTCTGAAGTGTTACTTTTGTTGGATTTAACACTAGAAAATTCAAAATTTATAGTGGCATGTTTGTTTTCTCGATATTTTCTGATGCTTGTTCATTGACATTTTTCTTTCATACCCACCATTCAGTCACTTCAATCTTACACTTCACCATATTTTTGTAACCTAGGAAAAAGCTTGAACCACTGGAATCTTATGTACCAGCTGTGTTATTGGCTCAGTTGCAGATCAAACAATTAGGTAATGCTGATTTTTGTTTCACAATTTATACATTCCATAGTGAACTAAGGCTGGCAAAGAGTGACATGGTAGATTTCCATCTCACTTGAAATCTATGTCATTATGTCTCTAGTCTCCTTGATCAAATATTCAAACATCATTGCATCAACTAGGACAAATATAGTAGATGCATACCATGAAATGATGCTTTTAGAACTTTAGAAGTCTTATTTACAAGATGATCATGCCATTTCAATTATTTTTATATCATTGTGTATATTCAGCCATCTAGGGGTAAGTTTACACACCAAACAAATCCATAATTTCTTTTTTTAGTATTTAAATTAATAACTGAGGTGTCTAACTCTGTTTTTAGTATGCTGTGACAGTTGTCCATGAATAATTGCTTTTGAACTTATCACAACATACATACATACATACAACATCCATACAATGTCACAACTTCCTATGCATTAAACTAAACTAACTTTTAAAAGGGGGTTTATATGATCCCATCATTTTATGTTTTAGTTTCCTCGTCTATTTGCCTTAGAGGATATTTTCATTTCCTTCAACTCTAAAATTCAGTATTTCAGTGTACTGTGAAAGAACAGTCATGACTTTCATTCTTATAGCATTTAATATTCTGGCTATGCAATTCTGCTTTCATGATGTTTTTATGTATACAGGGAAATCTCTGGAAGTTGATCAACCGAAATATGCTGACTGCAGGAGTCTATTACGTTCTGGTCCTGCTGCATCTCTTCGTGTTAATATCCGAGCAGTAAGTTTACTAAGTTAAAGTCTCTAACTGCCTTCGTCACCCTCACCCTTTTGAATGGCTGCATATAATGTCTAAATCAAATGGTAGGTATATAAGAATCAAAAGTGAGTCTGTTCATCATGAAGATATTACTCCTTACATCCCTACTTTTTGTACCACATTTGACTTTACATAGACTACAAGAAAATGAAATGCATAAAATCAATATTAAGGACACAAATACACAATAATAGTTACTTAAAAGAAAACAGGAAGGTTATTACGGAGTATTTAGGAGCAACCCGAAAAGGAAAGAGGGTCAATTTACTGTTCTTGTGGTGATAATAGTTTTCTTCACAGTAGTGAAATTTGCGACTTTGTTTCTCAAATACCAATTGATAAATTTTATTTGCAATTGCAGGTGGCTCAATATGCATCTGATGATGGCAATGGTTCTTTAGCCTTCAGTAAAGTTGATCAATGCTTGAGGTGCTGCTTCGATTATTGTAACATATGCTACCTGATATTCTTTCGTTTATGAGAATCTGTATGATATTCTTCTATTCACCTAATGATAGATAGCTAGGTTTTGAGTTCTTGACCTGTTCACACGTACCATAAAAAACGTTATTCAGAGGCAATAGCTTATATAGTTCACACCACTTTAAAAGCATCACTTTCTCCTTGCATTTTTTGAGTTTGTGATTCCATGACATACAAAGAGTGAAATAGGTACCAAGTTTGGAAGAACTTGACTCATTGCTTTTGCATGCATCGAGAAATAAACAAGATGCATCTGTTGAATCTATGAAGGGAAAGACCACTGCAGCAATCATTGCACTAGACGAGTATACAGTTTATTTTCTCAGTTCAGTTTAAAATCATGTTTTAGAAAGCTTAGTAGTTCCATACTCATTTTTCTTGTCATCTGCAGACTTCTAAAAACGGTGCCGCCCAATGTACTTGACCAAGGGCGAACTGTAGCTGATGCATACATGGAAAGGTCTCAGGAGGAAGAAGATGAAGTACCACCAGATATCATGGACCCAAGTTTAAAGCAGTTAGAATCCATATTGTGAATGTGATTACCGTGTACTGAAGTCTTTTCATGGAAATTGCCAGGCTTTAGTTTGGACTAATTAGATATCTATCTGGATTAGTAACGAATCGCATATAGAGAACGAATAAAATGATATTTTACTTTTGAGGTAAAATGATACTGCATTTTACAACTCAAATACTATTTTAAAAAGTAAAATCTCAATTATGAGAATGAGGAAGGAGATAACTTAATTATAAGAAGAGAGTTACGTACAACTCTTTTGCAAATCACTACACGTAGGTGTGATTAACGACATTTCATGGAGGTAAAATAAAGAAAAAATAATAGGAAAAAATCAAAATAAAGTTAGCAAAGTGAGAAAAGAAGAAAAAACTGAATAATTTCCACAATGGAAAGCACAGTACTTTGTATCAATTATCAAGCAAGTCATATATGGAGCGGAAGTATATAAACAACAATTAGGAATAAAATTAGTTGGACTCCTTTTAGGAAGGAGACCGTCCAAAAATGGGTGTGTGCTACGTATTGCTACAAACACACGGTATTCTTCAGTAAAAGGTGAAAGAATAGTTCTCTTTGTGTTTGTAGCGCGGCTGCGTGAGGATTAAGTACATCAAGTTACCTGGTATATTAGATATAGATAGGTTTTGTTTGGTGTACACAAAATGTGTACACTTTTGTGTACACTCATCTGTCCCCAGTAGACAAGTTGTCTATCCACAGACAATTCTACAAGTGTACACAAAATCATTTTTCGTATATAGATACTACAACATAACTCTTCCTTACGTTCTCGTTGTGGGCTATTATTCCTATTTGTTTCCAAATCTTCAAAATGAAGCCTATTGTAGCTCTTGAATCCTTGGCCCTTTACTTCGGCACCTCGTCCTTTCTTCCAAGCGGCCAGTGGCGGAGAGAGGGGGGCCAGACTGGGCCATGGCCCAGTGCAACCTGGTCTAGTCCCATTAGGAGTATTACTAAAAGCAAAAATTTGGGAATTTTTCACAACTAGACTAAAAATTGAAAGTAATATCAATTTTATCACTCTTCAAGATTCCTTTCAAAAATAGACTCATAAGGGTTTTCCTTTCAAGTATAGACCTTGAAAACTAATGCTACCAATTAAGTAAGGGGTTGCTAACTGGTGTCGTTGCTGTTGCTCATGAAAGAATGAAAATTGACTTACGTGCTAACTTTATGCTCCAATTACACTTGCTAATTCAAGAATTTGAAACCTGGAAGAATAAAAATACAAAAATGATATAAAGATGCAAAGAAAAATGCAACAAATTTATATATTCTCAAAATTACGAGAACAACTCAAATTTTAAAAAGGTAATAAAATACAACAAATTCTTAAAATTTATAAAAGCTTGAAAGTAAAAATAATTTATTCATTTTTAAAAAATACGTAGTATGTAAACTACAATAAAAAAAGATAAAGTGTACAAAAAGTGAAAAACTTATAAATTGAAAAAGATATAAAAATTTAATTTTTTAAATCCAAGATGTAAATAAGATAAAAATGATTTGAAAATATTTATAATTATAGGAGTAATTATAAATTTTTATGAAAGACTAACTATATTTAAATTAGTATAAATGCAAAGTACAAAACCTAAAATTTTCAAATAAATAAACAAAATTTGAAAACATTAAAAAATCAAATATATATAAAAAAGATGAAAAAAAAATAAATTTTGGAAAAAAATAAAATAGAAATTAAGATTCTTAAAAGTTTATAAAATTCAATAAATTAAATAAACTAAAGCTCCTTTAAGTTATAGAATTTAAAAATAAAAATGAAAAAAGTAACGACAATATAAAAAACCAAAAAACTGAAAAATTAAAATACATAATTTTTTAGTAATATAATATTTTAAAGAGATACATATTAATTAATATTGTTTGTTGCAATTTTTTTTTGTGTTTCTCTTTGTTGATAACTATAATAATTTTTTGTTTTTTATTGTTTCTTCATGTTTCTTTTTGTTTATTCATGAATTCAAATTTATCATTTTAGGTGCTTTTATATATAGCTATATCTGATTTTTTATTCCAAGTCACTAACAAATATAAAGAACAATAAGCAACACGATACAACAAAATATAACACAATACAACAAAATGCAACACAATGCAATAAAATACAACACAATACAACAAAATGCAACATGATACAATAGAAAAAAACACGATGCACCAAAAAGAAACACATGCGATGCAACAACGAACAACAAAAACAATATATAAGAATATCACAAAACAACACGATACCAAAACGAGCAACAAAAACAATATATAAGAATATCACAAAAACAATGATGGATAGTGTACACGGGGGTAGCTTATCCGAGGGGTTATTGCGGAGAATAACTAGAGAGAAGTCAGAGCAAGTAAGTAAGAGAGAGAGTGTATATCAGATATGTATTCAACGTATTTTGCTTCTGGTTACAAATGGGGAAATGTGGTGCTATTTATAGTAGTAATAAATGCCAGATAGGGTGATTCAGGCGCATGTGGAGTGGATATTATGTCGAGAAAGGTGCCCTCGGCTACAGGTGATTAGCCGAGGGCTTTGAGTACCGGGGACCCCTTAGTGCCGAGGGCTCTAGGTCCCGAAGGCTACCGTTTTTCGCCGTTTTCTCCCAGTAACTTTGTGTGCTTGAGCTGGCCGTCCTGTGAGGATTTGGAGCCTTCGGCCAGGGGGGCGAAGGCACTCCCAGTGTGCTGCGTGGGTTGCTGAGTACTTGGGGTGCTGTGTTTTGGGCCTGCTGTGCCCCCTGGGCCTATTGGGCCTTTATCAGAATAGTAGGAGTCTATGTGCTGGGGGTTCTTGGGCCATATACTCCATCAGGAGTCCCTCACTCCTTTTGTCGAAAGGTACTTGAGGGAAAATGAGTAATCTGTGCTTGTCCTTTTGGTGTAGTTCCGTTGTAGTTTGTGGAGTTTGTGAGTACTTTGTTGTGTGCATGTTTCAGCCGGGGGCAATCCCTCAGTTACCCACATTCCGGGATTTGAGGGATCATGTTTGTTGTTGTGGGAGTTTTTGACATTTTTTTTATTTTGAGATTATCCCGAAGGGTCCTCCAGTCCCCCACTCCTTGAGGCACTTGCAAAGTGGTGAAAAGGAGTAGAGTAGTGCCTGTCTGCAATATAGAGCCGAGGGGTGATGCTTTTCATTTCATTTTGGGGGGATGCCTCGTTAAAAACCTCATTGGAAAAAACCATGTGGGAAAAAATTCCAATGAGGGAAAAAGAGTGCACCGAATTCCCCCAATGATGAGTCGAAAAGGTAAAACCCTGGTCTGAAATGAGTGTCAATATTTGTGCCGAAGGCTATCCTTGTGTGAAGGCGCGTGTGTTGCTTTGCCGAAGGCTTGCTGTTGTTATCATGAGGGATGCCGAAGGGGGAGCCCCCAAATTATGGGAATGAGGGCGTGATAAATGTGGGTGATGTTTCCGGTGTTGCCGAGGGGTCCCTTGTTTGTTTACAAGTGGGGTGCTGTGGTGCCCCGAGGGGCTCCTTGTTGCGTGGCCGGGGGCTTCTGGAGGGGTGAGCCCGAAGGCATTCGTGATGCAGTATGAGGGGCCTAAGCCGTGAGCATCTCTGGGTGAGTTTACCCGGGAGCTCCTCATGATGAAGTGGAGCGAAGGAGAAAGCCCGGGGGCTAGTTTCTTGGCTGATGAAGGAATGGTCTGCCGAATACAGCCGGGAGCTCCCAGAATATAGCCGTTGTAAATAGAGCTGTTGGAATACCTAACGTCAGAGATATAGCCGTTGGGGGGGCACCACGTGGTGTGCGTTTGTTGGCCGCCTGTGGGCAGGCGTCACCGATTGGGCAACTCGTCGGTTTGTAATGATGACTTCGTTCCGGAGGCCCGGTTTTCAGGCCCAAGCCCGGATTTAGGCGCCTATAAATACCCCAAGGCCAGGGTCATTTCCTTTGTGCGATTTCATTGTAGCGAAGCTCTGCAGAATTTTCTAGAGAGAGAAACACCTGCCCTCGATCCAATTCTCGTTCCAAGGTCAGTTCCCCACCTGCTCTTCTCCTCTCTTAGTTAGCTGTGCTCCGTGTCCTTAGACTAGGAGTTAGAATTCCGTAGACAGCCCTCGGTGTAGAGTATCGTCTTCGTAGCATACCAAGATGTCGTCCCAGAGCGATTCTCAGGACATCTCGAGGGAACCTTCGGTTGAGGATGAAACTGTCTCCGATGTGGAGTCTTCCAGTGAACAGCCTTCGGTGGAGAATGATGCCGCTGTGGCAATGGAATTGCAGAGAGCCCTCGTCGCTGAGGTGGAAGCCGAGGGCTTCGAACAAGAATGCGAGGATGAAGAGCTGGCCCTCGCCTGGAAAGTGGCCGAGGAAGAGGCGCAGAGAGAGAGAGCGTGAGGGTCACTGTCGCTATTCTCCCCCCTCGCGACGCTGGTGAGGCCAGCACCTCTCGGCCATTGAACGCGGTCCCTCTCTGGGTGGCCCCCGGGAAGAAGAAGACGAAGGGTGCCGCTTCAAAGAAGAAAGGCAGTGTTGCAGACCAAGGGAAGCCTGTCGACATGCCCGAGGGGGTACTCCTACCTGAATACCGCCGCCCTTGAGATACGATCGAAGGCTGATGGGGCGGACCTACACGTTACCCAGCTCCACGTGGGGCCCTCGGGGATGGTGGTGCCGCCGGGAACAGATGATGTCCTCTCCCGGGCCCCCGAGGGATGTATAGCCGTTCACATTCTCTCGGTGTCAATGGGCCTCCGATTCCCCCTGCACCCTTTTCTGCGTGAGTACCTTCGGTACGTAGGACAGCTCCCCTGCCAGCTCACGCCAAATAGCCACTCGTACATCGCGGGCTTCCTCCATCTCTGCAAGTCCCAGGGGGTAACCCCTAGTTTGGACCTATTCTTCTAGAGTTTCAACTTGTGTCGGGGGGGGGGGGGCATGCGAATGCCGAGGGCTTCGCGAACTTGCAGCAGGTGGCTCTGTTCAAGTTGTTTACTGAAGCGCCCTCCTCAAACAAAGGGTGGAAAGACTGATGGTGCTATGTAAAGCTAGTCGAGAGCCCATTCCCGAGGGAGTTGCGCGACCGGTTCAGGCGTCATGAGAAGAGGAGGAGCACCGCCCTCGAGAAGTGCACCCAGGAGGGGGATTTGTATGCCCTCGGGTTCCGACGGTACTGTTTCCTGGGAGAAACAGATGAAAAGTACCCGATGTTCGAGGGAGCCTCCGGGGGTTTAGGAGGTAGTGGCTGAGGGCATCCAACTTTTAGACTTATGAATATTTTTTGTTAGGCGTAGGCATTTTTTTTTTCGTTGCACCTTTTCTCCTTTGGTCTTAACCGCCCTCGTTCTTTTGCAGGTATTAACATGGATCTCAACGCCTTCGCCGCCCTCAAGAAGCAGAAGGCTAAGGTCCCGGGCCAGAAGGAGCCTAGTAAGCAGAAGCCCCTCGGGGAAGTCTCGAAGAAGGGTAGTGAGCCTTCGGAAGAGGCTGCCAAGAGGAAGGCAGCCGGTAAAGGTCCAATCCCCGAGGGGAAGAGACCAAAGAAGGGGGACGCTGGGAAGAAGGCTCCCCCGGTGGTGGTCGTGGATGAGCACTCCACCTCCGAGCCCCGGGTTCAAGTGGCGGCGACTGCTTCCCATCTTCCCTCGGGCGAGGGGGTGAGGTAGGTCTGCCCCGGGAGGATATACGGTTCTCCCTGCCGAAGGGGGCTGCCATCACCCTGTTTTTTTTTGTAGTGAAGGGAAGGCTTCAAGAAACTTGGTTTCTTGGTAAGGCTTGGCCTATCGGGAAGTAACATAATACACCATTAGCTCCCCCCTCGGGTTAACCTTCCGAGTTCCGAGGGGATCGAGGGTCATTTCCTTGGCACAAGACATGGTCTGTAGCCTGCCTCCCCTTGGGAGATGGCGCGGAAAGCGCCTCAGTTTTGAAAGTCGTCCCCTCGGCGCCAGACATAGTCCGTGGCCTGACACACCCTTGGGGTAGTGGCGCGGGGAGCATTTCGATTTGGAAGTCGAATCCTGGGCATATTAGATGCCTGCCAATCCCTTGGGGAAAAGGTGCGGAAAGCGTTCCGTTTTTGAAAGTCGAATCCTGGGCATATTACCTGCCTGTCATACCCTTGGGGTAATGACGCGGAAAGCGTTTCAGGGAAGGATTTTCATCTACACACTGGTTGCAAATGGCGGGGGGGGGGGGGGGGGGGGGGGGCACTACGTGCTACCGACACCGATAGGTGGCGCCTTCGGTATATGCGTCCTCGAGGGGAACAACTTTAGAAACAACACTTGGTGTTTGTTTCAAGATGTGGCCCCCGGTACTTAGTACCGAGGGGTCTTCTGTGAAAACACTTGGTGTTTTCTTCCATTTGTTGAAAGTTGACAGTGATGTATCCCCCCGGCATTGGGTGCCGAGGGGTCTTCATTGAAGACAGTTGGTACTTTCTCCCTTGTTGCAGGTGATAGTATCGTCCACCATCGGCACTTGGTGCCGAGGGTTTTTGCTTGTGATAAGGCCTTGGGCCAGGGGGTGATATGAGGGCTTGGACACTCGTAAGAGTCTTGTTCCATGTTCTTGGTGTCTTCAATATGCCTTCATTCTTCAAAATTTTTAGGCCTTGGGCCGCAAAATAATACATTCACTAGTTATGAGGGCTTGGCCGCTCTGATATTATTGATAAAATTTAACTAAGTGATGTACATTCCAGTGTCTAGGGACTTCAGTCCCGTTGGGGCGTTTTAGTTTGTAAGTTCCTGGTTTGATGATGGCCGCCACGATGTAGGGGCCCTCGAACTTTGGTGCCATCTTTCCGCCCTCGGTTGGTTGGCTAGCTTCCCTTCTTCGGAGGACATAGTCCCCCACTTGGAAGTCCCGGGAACGGACCTTGGCGTCAATGTAACTCTTCACTTGCCTTCGGTAGTTTTCCGCGCGTATGAAGGCTTACTCTCGGCGTTCTGAAATAAGGTGGAGGTCGAGGGCCATATTAGTGTCGTTGGCCTCTGGATCATATTGTGTGACCCTTCGGGTCGGAAGAGTTACCTCAGTGGGGGCCTTAGCTTCAAATCCGTAGCGAAGGGAGAAGGGTGTCTCGCCTGTCACTCGCCGAGGGGTGGTACGGTAGGCCCATAAGATGTTGTGGAGCTCTTCTACCCAACCACCCACTTCGACCTCCAGTTTCTTTTTTAGGCCCTCGAGCAAGGTCCGGTTGGCGTTTTCCACTTGACCGTTGCCTTGAGGGTAGGCAACGGATGAGAAGGTGTGTTTGATGCCCCATGCCTCTAGGAGGGCACAGAAGGGGGCTGCCTCGAACTGAGTCCCGTTGTCGGAGATGATTTGCTGGGGGACGTCAATCCTTGTGAGGATGTTCTTGAGAACAAAATGACGGCACCTGGCCTCAGTAATGCTGGCGAGGGGCTCAGCTTCCACCCATTTGGTGAAGTAATCGATGGCGACGATGACGTACCTGTTGTTGGAGGTACCCCTCGGCAGAGGGCCCACAAGGTCTATGCCCCATCGAGCGAAGGGTATGGATGTGCTGATGGGGGCATAGTTGACCGCTGGGGGTTCCGGGGGCTTTCTGGAAGTTTTGGAATGCGGTACGTCTTCGGGCGAGATCTGCACAATCCTGGGCCATCGTAGGCCAAAAGTAGCCCTGGATTATTAGCCTTCAGGACATGGAGAAGGGTCCCTGGTGAGTTGAACAAGTGCCATTGTGCACTTCCTCCATCGCCACTTCGGCTTCATCTTGATGAAGGCACCGAAGTAACGTCCCATTGTACGATCTTTTGTAAAGCCTTCCGTCTTCAATGGTGTAGCTGGGAGCCCTCAACTTTGCTAGCTTGGCACGGGCCTCATCCTCGAGCAGTTGTCCTGTGGTGATGAAGGCGACAATGTCTGAGATCCAGTCTCCTTGCCTTTGTTGTATGTGCATGACAGGGCTAGCATGTATGCTGGAGAGGCTGAGCTCCTCGATCTTGGCAATCTTTGAGATATGTTCAGGGGATTCGGCCGAGAGCTTTGATAAAATGTCGGCCTTAGAGTTTTGAGCCCTCAGTATTTGAGTAAGAGAGTGTGCCTCAAATACCTTAAGCAACTCCTTGGCCGCTTCTTTGTACTGCTTCATTCTCCCTTCCTTGGCTTCGTACTCCCCGGAAATTTGGCCGACAACTAATTTGGAGTCGCACTTGACATGGATCTGTCGGGCCTTCATGTTAGCTGCCAGCCAAAGGCCACCGAGGAGGGCCTCGTATTCGGCTTCGTTGTTAGAGACTTTGAAGGAGAAGCGGACTGCGTAATAGGCCCCGGAGCCTTCGAGTGAGATGAGAACCACCCCTCCTCCACATGCCTTGATGGCGGAGGAGCCATCGGTGTAGAGGGTCCACCAATCATACGTAGGGGCCGAGGGCTCCTCGTCCGTGGCTGATCTTGCCGTACATTCTGTCACGAAGTCCGCTAGGGCTTGGTCCTTGATGCGGGCCTAGGACGGATGTCGATGTTGTATTGGCTCAGGAAGACAACCCATTTTACCATTCGGGAGGAGCTGGTGGGGCTCCTCATCAAAGCGCCGAGGGGTTGGTGAGTGAGGACCTGGACCGAGTGAGCTTGGAAGTAGTGGCCCAACTTCTTGACAGTCCACACGATAGCCAACACCGTTTTTTCCACAGGGGAATACCGGAGTTCTGCTTCCCTGAGGGTCTTGCTAACATAGAAGATGGCATGTTGGATGCCATCCTCTTCCCGGATGAGTACTGAGCTGATGGCTGCCGGGCTAACACCCAGGTAAAGGTATAGGGTCTCCCCCACCTTGGGTTTAGAGAGCACAGGGGGTGAAGATAAGTACCGTTTCAGTTCCTCGAAGGCCCCCTGACACTCTGAAGTCCACTGGAAACCGGCGGTCTTTCTAATGATCTGGAAGAAGGGTAAGGACTTCTCCGCTGATTTTGATAAGAAGCGATTGAGGGCTGCCAGGCGGCCCGTCAATCGTTGGACCTCCTTTACGTTGCGTGGGGGCTCCATGTTGATGATGGCCTGTATCTTCTCGGGGTTGGCCTCGATACCCCTTCAGCTCACTATGTAGCCCAAGAATTTGCCCCCTTGTACGCCGAAGGTACACTTCTTCGGGTTTAGCCGAAAGTTGAACCTCTGCATGATGGCGAAGATTTCCCTCAGGTCGTCAGCATGGCTTGCTGACTGCTTGCTTTTGACGATCATGTCGTCAACATATGCCTCCATGGTGCGCCCTAGGACATCTTGAAATACCCTGGCCACCATCCGAGTGTAGGTGGCGCCTGAGTTCTTTAGGCCGAAGGCCATGACAAGGTAGCAGAAGATGCCCTCGGGAGTCATGAAGGCTATTTTTTCTGCGTCTTCCTCATGCATAAATATTTGATGATACCCGCGGAATGCATCGAGAAATGACATGATTTCACACCCCGCAGTTTCATCTACAAGTTGATCAATATTCAGCAAAGGGAAGGGGTCCATGGGACACGCCTTGTTGAGGTCCGTGTAGTCCACGCACATGCGGAATGAGGGCGGTTTCTGTGCGAGGACTACGTTTGCCAGCCATGAGGGGTATTTTACCTCCTTGATGTACTTGATAGAGAGGAGCATGGCGACCTCCTTCTTCACAAATTCCCTCCTCTCGGCCGAGAGGAGTCTCCTCCGCTGTGGTACTGGTTTGACCGAAGGGTCCACCGAGAGGCGGTGGGTGATGACCCTTCGGCTGATCCCCGACATGTCCTCCGGCCCCCATGCAAAAACAATGGAGTGGGCGCGGAGGGCGCTGATGATGCCGGTCTTCAAGTCTTCGGGGAGCTTGGCTCCAATCTTCACGACTCTCTCCGGCTTGGCCGGATCGAGCGCAAAGTCTTCTACCTCCTCGGCTGGTTCAACCCTCGGTCTCCTCTCTTCCGCTTCCACAGTTCCGGTGATGGTGTCAAAGCGGAACTCCGTCTTGCTAACCTTCTTTTTCACTTGAAGGTAGCAAGCGCTGGCAAGTTTTTGGTCCCCCCTCGAGTAACTGATGCCCCCCTCGGCTGGGAACTTGAGGCAGAGGTGCCTCATGGAGATGACGACTTCGAGATCCTCAAGGGCTGGCCGACCGAGGATGATGTTGTGGGCGCAGTCGATGTTAACGACGACGAACTCCACCTCGAGCTTGGCTCTATGGAGCCCGTCGCCAAAGAGTACCGGGAGGGTTATGACCCCCTCGGAATCAATGGTGTCGCCGGTGAAGCCGGCAAGAGGGGTCTTGATGGGCCGAAGGGACCCCCTCTCAAGATGCAGCTCTCTGAAGGTACTGAGGTACATTACATTGACGGAGCTGCCCGTGTCAATGTGAGTTCGGTGAATGATAGTGTCATTGATCTCTGCGCGGATGACGAGGGCGTCCCTGTGTGGAGAGGACACTGGGGGGAGATAAGCGTTAGTGAAGGTAATGAGTTCCTCCCTCAGTCACTTTACTGGGGGCATATGAGTGACAATCCCCCACGTAAAGTGATTGAGCCCACTTCTTTCATTGACTCGTAGAATCACCCTCGGTATTGCCCCCCGTGATCATGAGGATGTGGCGCTTCTTTTCTTGGTACCGAGGGTACTCTTCCTCCTCTTCTTCCAGGTTCCCGATCTCCCTCTTCTTGCCAAGGGGGATGGTGTTGGGGTTGACTCATGCGTTTGCTCTCGCAGGGTGCCCTCGAGGTGGCTCTTGGTGAGGGGGGCCCTGTTGCTGAGGGCCCTGGACAAATTGGGACAAATGGCCCGCTTGTATCAACCTTTCGATGGCCGTCTTCAGCTGATGGCATTCATCGGTTCTGTGCCCCTGATGCCGGTGGAAGCGACAGTAGGGGTAGTTTGGATTGATGGTATATACTTCCGGGGATGTGCGTGAATCTCACTCCACCAGGCCCCTCTCCTCAGCGAAGTCGAGGATGACGCTGACGGGGTGCGTCAAAGGTGTCCGAGGGTGCTCTAGGAGAACAGGCTGTGCCCAAGCCCTCGGGTTCCCCTTGTAACCTCCCCCGGGCTTGGCTTGGCCGTGCCAGGGGCGATCACCGGGGGGTGCCGAATCCTTGGGTTGGTTACGGGGAGCCCCCGACCCCCGGTTGCCTTTGTCGTCTGGCCGAGGGCGTTGCTGATCGGGGTTGTGATGGCACTTCTCCACCTCCTCGGCTTCGGCATACCTGTCCCCCCGCTGTAGGGCCCTTATATAATCGCGGGGGGTTGATGATGAGGTTCCTTGAGAAGTTCCCGGGGCAGAGTACTATTTGAAGGAGGGCCAGGAGGGTCCCGTCGTCTGCACCATCAACTTTATCAGCCTCCATTCTCCAGCGCTCCAAGAAGTCCCGAAGGGTCTCCTCCTTCCTCTGCCTCACTGTCAGCAAGTGGGAGAAGTGCTTTCTTGTGCGGCGCCTTCCCGCAAATTGCGTCAAGAATCGCTGGGCGAGTTCTTACCATGAGTCAATGCAGCCCTCAGGCAATCGATTGAACCATTCGTAAGCCGGCCCCTCTAAGGTGGAGAGGAACCAGCGGCACAAATATTCATCCGATGCCCCCACCATCATCATACTGTTTTGGTATCTGCTGTAGTGCTCCTGGGGGTAAGTTTTTCCGTTGTAGGGCTTGGTGAGTTACCCTCGGTATTTCTCCGGGATCCGGGCCGCCAATACCCTTGGGGTAAATGGCGTCCGGGTCCAGAGTTGTATGGCGGGTTCCCCGGAGCCCTCAGTTATCTTCTTCTGCATTTCCTCCATCTTGGCGAACATCGCCTCATACTTGAGGTCTGTATGAGGGGCAGAGGTGGTGGCGTGTGCTTTGGTGGCCTCCATCTCATCAAGCCGGCGCTGGAGGGCCGCAATGATTTCATCCCGGGGGTCTTTCGGGAGGGCCTCCGCCCCCTTCGAATGGACACGGGCCGAGTGGGCCTGGTTGATTTGGTGGCGGGCGTCGTTGGCATGGAGAGGTGCCTTGCCTTTGTCCTGAGGGGGACGTCTTTCATTGGCCCTGGAGACGGATCCGCCAGTTTCCTGAGGCCTCTGGAACACCTTCCCCCCGAGGCGGTCTTGGACCCCTCGGCGGTCTTGCACCCCTCCGAGTCTCTCGAGGGCGGAGGTCCGGGGTTGTTCTTTGTTCACGTTGTGGCGGTCCTGGGACTGGACTTCCTGGGAGGCCGTATCATGGGCGAATACCCCCTCGACATTCCCAATTCGGAGGACTGGGTTCCCGAGGGGGTGTGGATGAGGGGGAGGCATCAATATTCTCCCCGACCTGCGGTTGGAGGGGAACCAAAGTGCCGAAGGCACCCGGGTTCTGGGTGAGCATCTGGATGAAGGCGGAAAACGCCGATTGCACATCGATAGTGATGACCGGGGGCTAACTTGATTCTCGCTCTGGTCCTTCTTCTTGGCCTCGATGCCGAGGCGGGCATCGGGGGCATTCTGTTGAATCTGATGGCGTAGGTTGACAGCCGTCTGGTCCAACCTAGCGACACCGCTGCCCTTGGGAGCCCTGTTAGAGGCTTCGGGGACATCGACTTTGCCGAGGGCCAGATTCGTGTCATCAACGTTCTTGGAGTTGGCACGAGTTGTTCTCACCATTTTAGCTAAGTGTTTCGTGTTTGGCGAGGGGGGGGGGGGGTTTCTTACTTGATTATTCGACCTCTCAACGAGAGCACCAAATGATGGATAGTGTACCCGAGGGGTAGCTTATCCGAGGGGTTATTGTGGAGAATAACTACAGAGAAGTCAGAGCAAGTAAGTAAGAGAGAGAGTGTATATCACATATGTATTCAGCGTATTTTGCTTCTGGTTACAAATGGGGAAATGAGGTGCTATTTATAGTAGTAATAAATGCCAGATAGGGACACGTGTCAAGCATCCATTGGCCGAGTGGTCATCAATCGGTTGACGCTGACAATCGCATGTGGCCGCATTTAATGCGGTTGTTGGATGTGACGTCGTACTTGGTACGGTGATTCAGGCGCATGTGGAGTGGATATTATGTCGAGAAAGGTGCCCTCGGCTGCAGGTGATTAGCCGAGGGCTTTGAGTACCGGGGACCCCCTTAGTGCCGAGGGCTCTAGGTCCCGAAGGCTACCGTTTTTCGCCGTTTTCTCCCAGTAACTTTGTGTGCTTGAGCTGGCCGTCCTGTGAGGATTTGGAGCCATCGGCCAGGGGGCCGAAGGCACTCCCAGTGTGCTGCGTGGGTTGCTCAGTACTTGAGGCGCTGTGTTTTGGGCCTGTTGTGCCCCCTGGGCCTATTGGGCCTTTATCAGAATAGTAGGAGTCTATGGGCCGGGGGTTCCTGGGCCATATACTCCATCAAACAATATATAAGAATATCACAAAATGCAACATGATACAACATAAAAAAACAAGATGCAACAAAAAGAAACACATGCGATGCAACAACGAGCAACAAAAAGAATATATAAGAATATCACAAAAACAACACGATACAAAAACAACGAGCAACAAAAACAATATATAAGAATATCACAAAAACAATGTGTAAGAATATCACAATATGCAACACGATACAACAGAAAAAAACACGATGCAACAAAAAGAAACACATGCGATGCAACACCAGCAACAATAACAATATATAAGAACATCACAAAATACATATAACTCAATCTATTATTACAATTTTTACGTTTATCTAATACATACTACCGTATATTGCCTTTGGTTCTCCTCACTTCTTATTCCTTGTCAATTTTCTCATCCTTACATATTCATGTACTTCTTTTTAATTATGTTCCTCCAAGATGAAATCCAATCAAATTGACACAAAAAGACATCCACAACTAGAAGATAACAAAATAAGAAATAAAGATTGAAATTGAACATTAACTCAGTCAATCTATGAATAACTAATGAAGAGGCATACACTTTTTTATTCTCAATCTTTGAAAAAATCTATGAAACATTAAAAACAAAGAACTCTACATATCACATTACGGAGAAATATATGATTGGTGATTCTAGACCAAACAATTTAACCAAACAACATCCAAAACTAGCATAACAGTTAGCAATAATGGAATAACCCATCAAGCATACACTTCAACATCTCCAATGCACAATAAACCAAAGAGGGGTTCCACAGTAAAAACAAATTGGCTATAATGGAACAACCCATCAAGCACCCTTGTCTCCTGCTCAACTACTTCTATCTTTTCTCAAAGCACCTCATTTATATGTGTTAGAGTTCGTTAGTTTAGAGTTTGGATTAAAATTTCAAAACTAGCTAGCAACCCTTCCGAAGGGGGACTGAAAAATAGGGATAAATTAGTAGAATAGAAAACCTTTCCACCCCTTTTGTCTCCAATGAAATCCCCTAACCAAACAAGTCAGGAGGGAAAAAGCATTTCAGAAGTATAGCATCTCCTAAATCTGAACCAGCAAGAACAAATCTCTATTTTCAATCAACTATGAGTGTTAAGCAATCCTCGTATTTAACAAAATCAGTGTAAAGTTGTTGAATTCATTCCGATAGAATTAATGTAGTCTGAACTGACTAGAAGTTTGTATTAATAGGAAATTGCCCCAACCAAAAAGGATCCCTTCATGGGCATATTACTTACAAGGAACAAAATAAGCTCTCCATGTTCATTACTTGAAAAAATCTCTCCATGTGCATTACTGGAAAGTGCATCCATAAGTTTAGATGATAATTAATTCAAAAACTTAATCGGAGTCATGGTTCTAAAAACAAACAAACTAGTTTAGCATATAACTAGATACTCCTTAATAAATTAAAACAAAATTGCAATGAAATCGATCATATACATGCAAATCTCAAACACATATCTAAATATCGGAAATCAGCAGGCGGTTAAGCCGTGATTCAGCAAGCAGCGAAGTTGCCGAGCAAGCACCGGCGGAGGGCGGAGCGTGAAGTCGATCAGGTCGGAGGGCGAAGTGCGGAGGGCGGAGGGAGAAGCCGCATAGGACGGAGGTCGGATCGTGGAGTACGAAGCAGCACAAGACGGGGGGCAAAGGGCGGAGCTGGAGGGAAAGCCAGATCTAGGCAGGAGGAGAAGAGCCGTCGCATACGCTTCTGCTTCGTAAGGATGCCAGATTGCCGATCTCTAGGGCTGTTTTGATTCAGGT
This sequence comes from Cuscuta europaea, assembly GCA_945859875.1. NCBI lineage: Eukaryota > Viridiplantae > Streptophyta > Magnoliopsida > Solanales > Convolvulaceae > Cuscuta > Cuscuta europaea. The sequence goes on along the minus strand of CAMAPE010000010.1, from coordinate 16,226,381 downwards.
TTAGTTATTTTGAAATAAAAAAATGAATAGTGAAAAGGCAGAAATTTATATTTGAAAAGTAAATTTTTAGGTGACATAAATGAAATGCGATTGAAAAAAGTGTACTAAACGGGTTATTTCCACCAAAAATTTTAGTGATGGACCAGTGTCCAAAACAATAAGCCTAGTGCCATAGAAAAAAATCCAGCCCAAAATACTACCAAATTGAATCCCAGTCGGGCCAACTAAGAGACATACGGCCATCTTAACTCTCTCGACAATCTCAATTCTCGACTTAGGACTCAGGTCAGCCACTGGCCCACTCAGCCCGCCACTCCGCCAGCCCGGGACACCGGCGATTCAGCGCGCCGGCGACTCCGACGCAGTGCGCCAGCCGCCAGTTCGAGACGCCAACCTCTTGGCCTATTCCAACTCCAGTTATCTCTACACTTTTTGTAGTGGCAGGTGAAGCTTCAATTTATCTTTGGTCTGTTAGTCACGCGCTATTTGATCGATGAAATGCCACAGAGGAGGTGAATGAAAGTATGATTATAATGTGATGGTGAACTGTATAGGGAAGAACCCAACTTCTGGTGGTTCAGTGGAAGCAGGTTTCGTAGAAATGTTATTGGTGTGAAGTTTTGTTAGGCGATAGCAATGAGAGCTGTGAAAAACCTCCTATGTGGGTCAAGGGTTTTGTCAGCCAGGCAGAATGCTGTGATCAGAATGAATTCCATTTCGTACCACTGCTTGGAGGAACCGAAGTTGGAGTCTTTTTCGTCTGATTGGTATGAAAAAGCCTTCTCAAAGCTATCAATGTTATCTCACTTGCTGAATAATGTGGATGTCATTAACGGTAGGACTGTTAATGTGATTGATGAATCGATAATTGAAGATGATGCTTTGCTAGAAAACATGCATCTTTTTAAGTCTCTAGCAAGAGATTTTATTGGGTGTCCTTTTGTTCAAGAAATCATTAGGAAAAATATTATTATGTCTTTAGGGAGCAATGAAAAGGAGAACCAGCAGCTTCCTTGTTTCAATCAAGCTGGTGAGAGAGAACCAATGACTGTGGATTCACTCACAAAGGTTTCTGAGATCTTGAATATTTCAGCTCAACAAAGGAAGGTAGTCAGGGCAACGATATGCCCCCAGGTAACTCAACATCAGATATGGACGGGTGCGCTTGAGGTGATACTAGATAAGTTGAAATCTGAGATGGAGTATTTGGATTCTAAGTTCCCTAGTAAAGAAACTAAAATGGCAAAGCAAATAGTTTTGAGCTGTCTGAAGGTTTTGGACATTGCCATTTCTTACAACCCCGATTCCAGTTCATGGATGCGAGTTGCACCCACAAGAGATGCCAATTCACCTCCAACTTCACACAAGTGGGAAGACATTCTTGAGATGTTCATTGATCTTGCTGACTGCTTGAGTGAGGTATCAAAATTATCTTTAGAGATTAGGAAGATAGAGGTCATGAAAGAAGGTCTGTATCAGATAAGGAATATTCGGATAGATAAAAACATTGGATACAGGGAAAATCGCCATCAAGAAAGCTTAGTACAAAAGATATTAACTAAGAGACTGGGCCACTCATCTCGGTGCTTATTTACACTTCTCACTTATTATCTATATGGTAGCGTAAACGATATTGAAGTAGAAGTTCGTGGGGGACTATACGTTGTTGGTCATGGGGATAAGTTCCGCCTTTGCATGGGGAAAATATTGACATCATATGAAGACAAGATGCTTTTGAGAGGAGTGAAGCAGCTCGATCGAGCCCTGGGGTTGTTTAAGTTTATATGGGAAACAGCTGGAATGAAAGGAGACCTTGAACTGCAAGGCCATTTATGGTGCATTGGCACTCATAGCAGATCACTCACATATAGAGGGACTACATTCTTGTTGCATGGGATTGATTGTTTTCATTAAGGGACTTTACGATTGAAGGTTTACCACGTTGGGAAGACACTTTCATTTCTATTCTTGATAATTGCTGCAATGGTTTATTGTGCATTTATTTTTAAAATAAGGAAATTAGTTTGACACATCAATGGGTGTCTGTTCAAGTTGCAATGTGGGAACCAGATTCTAAGGTGAGTATATTTGACTTACCTAGTCTGGGTTGAACTACTTTTCTTCATTTAGTTCTCACCAAAGCTATTTAAAAGTTTATTAGAAGTTGATACACACACTACAGTGACAAACAGACAAAGACTTGCATTTTATGGCATAGTGTTCTAGAATCTAGTTAGGCTATTAGTAACTTTTTCCCATGTGTATCATACTGATGATGCAACTGCTTGTTTTGGTTCTTTGTGCAGCCAACTTAAGGATGACGGCTTATCTGCCACAACAAAATTGTGTCCTCTCATCAAGTCATTAGTATTAATGTCATGCCCATCAGTTGGGTCTGATGGGCTCTTGTCTTTATGTGGGCTTTTAGATTTGACTTATCTTGACTTGTCCTACACCTTCCTGGTCAATTTGCAGCAGGTACTTTTCCTTCGGCTGACCTTTTTTCTACTCTGTAGTTTTTATTGTAGTTAAATAATTGAACATGTATTTTTATCATGTATATCTAGATATTTATATGCACATATGGGCTTCATAGTATAGGATTATGTTTAGGGTACCCTTCTTCCATTGCACTCCTGTTCAAATTCTAAACATGATTTGGATCCCTCTAGGTTGGGTTTCGTTAGTATTGGCCCTTTTTGTTTGGTCTGTAGTATCTAGAATAGCCAAAGTGTTTAGAATCTAGATTTATCATAAGAGTAAATGTTTGTTGCATTGTCTTTTTACTTGTAATATTTGGAGATGATAATATTCTATAATTGTTGAAGTGTATGATTTATCTTTACAGCCATGTACTGTTGTACATAGATATGTAATCTTACAATATATCTTATCAAATTAAAAATAACATAAAGCCCTTTCTAAAGTTGAGTCGCTAACTCAACTACTTCCCCTCACCCCATTAGTAACTGAGAGAGAAAAAATTTAGTACAACAATTTAGTTACAATTTCTCTTCCACAGTTCATAGTTATTATGTATGGGAATCATGACACTTTGTCTCTGAGTTATACCCCTTAGACTTTCAGCCGGGTATGTGATGTCACAAACTCTGTATTTTTAGTCTAAGTTTTCTCGAAATGACCTTTTTAGTGTTCAATCTCAAAACTGTAATTGAGGACTACCTAAATAGCTACTTCAGGAAAATGGAGGACCGAAAATGTTGACATTAGCAATTTGTGTACTAGAAGTGTACCAATGATATACCTTGTGGACTAAAAGTGCAATTTTTTCTTATGTATTGATATCTTGGTATAAACTGCTGGTCCTTGTTCTGCTATTGTTCATTTAGGTATTGAAATTGCAAGCATGCATGCCAGCAAGACATGGAGATGACCAGGTATTTGTTGTAATAAAGTTCATGTCTATGTGTGAGACAGTGTGGGAAAGAGATTTGGATGGAACAACTTGGAATCTTAAGATGAAGGTTGTAGCACTGTAAATGCGTTGGCATATCTTCACAACCCCAGAAGCCAAAATATGTATAGGGATTTCAATTTATCTAATAAACTGATTGAATTTAGGTGCAGAACTTTAACTCAGTATTTCAATCATCCGTAACACTACAGGGGCGTTTACTTTCGACTTAATGGTCTAAATGGAAACAACTTATTCGGTCAGCTACTCAGCTATATACCCGTGTTTACATAGGACTTATTTTACAATATGACTTATTCGCTAAGACCATTTTTGACTTGGTCGTTCTGCCCAAATTGAAAAGTCCTTAGGCTTCAGACATAGTATGTAGCCGCTATCCCTTTTCTAACCCTCGTCCCTCCATTGCTACTTCGTTGCTAATATCTCGATCGTACTGTGATGAAATACTACGTATTTCATCTCTAGCTCTCATTCGATCATCCTCATCTTCTCTATATTGGTATTTCATATCCAACTTTCATCCCTCACCTTCTCCATACATATTTCATATTTTATCTTTCTTTTGCTTTCTATTTCCCCTAATAAGAGTTTATCCTTGTTCTCTATCATATTTTTCACTACCTATGCACTGCAGTTTCGAATTTTTAGGTAAATTCATCACAATTTTATATTTAGGTCAATCTTTTGTAATTTAATTTACATATGTCGTATGGTTATACTTCATGTTTGATGTTCAATGCTTTCATATTAGAGGTTCATGAATGATTTTCGGATGTGTTCTTCCTTGGGAATTTTTCACAAATAAGCTAAAAAGTGAAAATAATATCCTTATTTCACTTTTCAAAATTCTTTTCAAAAATAGCCTAGCTAACTTTTCTTTTCAAAAATAGATCATGTACGTAGACAAGCCTCCTCGAAACTATACTCAAAGAAACGTGTGAAGGCACTATGCTACTCATTTTACACCTCTTTATACAATCTCCAAAATTAATCAAATCATATTTTAAAAAAAAAATTAAATGTTTAGTAAAATGTAAAAATGATGAAGATAATTCGAAAATAATAAAATTATGAAAAATAAGAAAAAATAAAAAGTAATAAAATTAAGAAAAAACAATCAATGCATACTAAAATATCTAAGTTGAAAACTTCTGAGTTAAATTTAAAAAATCAGAATTTAAATTTAGAAAAATAAATCTGAAACACGTTAAGAAACATATAAAAAAATTGGTAATACAAAAATCAAAAGATGAAATGAGGTAGATCTACACAAAACTAAAAAGTTGAAAAATTATAATTTTATTGTTTAGAAGACTTTATGTACCCTTTAATTTAAATAAAATGTACGTATAAAACAATAAAAAAATAATTGAAATTTTTATAAAATTATTAAAACTCATAAAAAGAAATATAAAAATGCTAAAGAAGAATCAAATTACATGGCATAAAATAAAATATAGATACAAAATTATTTTAAAAATTTAAAAGTAAAAATTTAATTAAACTTAAAAGAATGACAAATAAATAAAAAATCTAAAAGAAGTGTGCATAATGAAAATTTAAACACTAAAACAATTGAATTAATTTAAAAATATAAATATTGTAATTCAGTTTTTTTGTTTCTTTTTGTTGCCCATTGTTTCTTTTTGTTGACTATTGTTTCTTTTTGTTGATAACTCTGATTTTTTTTTTATTTTTTATTGTTTCATTATGTATCATGTGGTTGGTTTATTTAAATCCAAATTTATCATTTTAGGTAGTGTTTGTATATAAATCTATTTAGCTATTTTTATTTCAAGGAAGGAGCAAAGATAAAAATTTAAATAAACATTAAAAAACAAAAATCAATAACAAAACATCAATAATCAACACATTGCAACAATCTGCAACACAATGCAACAATAAGAAACACATGCTATGCAACAAAAAGAAACAAAAAATAACATATCAAATATCACAACAAATACATAGTTCAATCTTTTATTTCACTTTAAACTTATCATTTTCACTTATCCTTGGCCACTATCAACTCTGCATTTGTTGTTTCTCCAAATATAGGATTAAAGCTTTTAAGTAAAGCTCCCATACCTTGAGTTAGGACCTAGGAGAGATGTTGGGTACATGTTCAAAATCTATAATTAATAAAGCAACCTTGAATAAAAAAATAGACATCTTCGCTCATGACCAAATTACAATTTCAGGTAGTGTTTGTATATAAATCTATTTAGCTATTTTTATTTCAAGGAAGGAGCAAAGATAAAAATTTAAATAAACATTAAAAAACAAAAATCAATAACAAAACATCAATAAGAAACACCATGCAACAATAATCAACACATTGCAACAATCTGCAACACAATGCAACAATAAGAAACACATGCTATGCAACAAAAAGAAACAAAAAATAACATATCAAATATCACAACAAATACATATTTCAATCTTTTATTTCACTTTAAACTTATCATTTTCACTTATTGACGAGCACTTTGTCACGGTGCGTCAAAATAAATTCAATACTAAAACCCGGTTAGTAGAGGCATCACAGGAGAACAAGGCTTGAAAACCAAGCCTTCGGCACCTGCAGCCCTCGGCAGGTAGGAGCCCTCGGCCCGGTCGAGGTGACCATTCGACCACCAGAAAACTGACACGTGTCCTTATCTAGCATTTATTACTACTATAAATAGCACCCCTTTCCCTCATTGTAAACCACGCTTAATACATATCGAATATACATTCTCTCTTACTTGTTTGCTCTGACTTCTCTCTAGTTATTCTCCGCAATAACCCCTCGGATAAGCTACCCCCGGGTACACTGTCCATCATTTGGTGCTCTCGTTGAGAGCTCGAACAATCGAGTAAGAAACCCTCCCCCTTTGCCAAACACTAGCCCTCTACCAAAATGGTGAGAACAACACGTGCCAACTCCAAAAACGTCGAGGACAGGAACCTGGCCCTCGGCGAGGTCGACGTCCCCGAAGCCTCTAACAGGGCTCCCGGGGGCGGCGTCATCGCCGGGTTGGACCAGACGGCTGTCGACCTACGCCATCAGATTCAACAGAATGCCCCCGATGCCCACTTCGGCATCGAGGCTAAGAAGAAGGACCGGAGCGAGAATCAAATTAGCCCTCCGGTCATCACAATCGACGTACAATCGGCGCTCTCCGCCTTCATCCAGACGCTCACCCAAAATCCGGGTGCCTTCAGCACTTTGGTTCCCCTCCAACCTCAGGTCGAGGAGAATATTATGCCTCCCCCTCATCCACACCCCCTCGGGAACCCGGTCCTCCGGATTGGGAACTCCGAGGGGGTCGTGGCCCAGGATACGGCCTCCCAGGAAGTCCAGTCTCGGGACCGCCACAACGTAAACAAAGAACAACTCCGGACCTCCGCCCTCGAGAGACTCGGAGGGGCGCAAGACCGCCGAGGGGTCCAAGACCGCCTCGGGGGAAGGTGTTCCTGAGGCCTCAGGAAAGTGGCGGATCCGTCTCCAGGGCCAATGAAAGGCGTCCCCCTCAGGACAAAGGCAAAGCACCTCTCCATGCCAACGACGCGCGCCACCAAATCAACCAGGCCCACTCGGCCCGCGCCCATTCGCAGGGGGCGGAGGCCCTCCCGAAGGACCCCCGGGACAAAATCATCGCGGCCCTCCAGCGCCGGCTTGACGAGATGGAGGCCACCAAAGCACACGCCACCACTTCTGCCCCTCATACAGACCTCAAGTATGAGGCCATGCTGGCCAAAATGGAGGAGATGTAAAGGAAATTTGCCGAAGGCTCCGGGGAACCCGTCATCCAACTCCGAACTAGGACGCCATTTACCCCAAGGGTATTGGCGGCCCAAATCCCGGAAAAGTACCGAGGGCAACTCATCAAGCCCTATGTAGGAAAAACTGACCCCCAGGAGCATTACAACAGGTATCAAAACAGCATGATGATGATGGGGGCATCAAATGAATACTTATGTCGTTGGTTCCTTTCCACCTTGGAGGGACTAGCATACGAATGGTTCAACCGATTGCCCGAGGGCAGCATTGACTCTTGGCAAGACCTTGCCCAACGCTTCCTCACCCATTTTGCCGGAAGGAAGCACGCGAGAAAGCACTTCTCCCAGCTCCTCTCTGTCAAGCAACAGCCTGACGAAACACTTCGGTCCTTCATTGACCGGTGGATGAAGGAGACAGACGAGGTCGAGGGCGCCGACGAGCGTACCCTCCTCGTCCTCTTCCAGGGGGTTCTCCGCAGCAGCCCCTACGTACGGAGCCTCATCACCGACCCCCCAAGATCATACCTCAGAGCACTCCAGCGGGGGAGCCTATACGCCGACGCCGACGACCTCCACTCCTTCAAGAAGAACGAGGGCCAGCCCTCGAAGAAGACAAACAACACGCCGTCCCCAAATGCACCCTCGCCCGGAGGTCGAGACCATGGAAGCCACACCCAGCAGGGCCGTAACGAATGCCAATGGCGCCCTCGGCTGGACATGCCGAGGACTCCCCTCACGCACCCGGTGAGCACTATCCTCAACTATGCGGAAGAGCAGGACCTTTTCCCCAAGGACCCTCGGTCGGCGAGGGAGATCTACGCCATCCACCAAGGCGGCACTTATTGCCGTTACCACAAAAGCACCTCCCACAATACAAACGATTGTGTCTCGTTGAAGAAGGCTATTGAACTCTTAATCCAACGGGGTGAGCTCCACCAATTCATCAAAAATACCCCAAGGAAAAACACCGGGGGGAACACCGATAAAGAAGAAGGGGACATCACAATGAAGAAACATGAAATCGGGAGGCTCAACGACGGCGAGGAGTTCGAGGAGCCCCAGCTGAAGAAGCGCCACCTCCGCTAATCATGTTCCTCGCCTTCGGCGTTGGTCTCAGCCTTGGGCCCTCGACCTCGAGGCACATTATCATCCCCTCGGCCTAGAGCCCTCGGCCTCGAGCCGTGTATCTTAACAAAGCCGTTGTCAAACAACGCACCCTTTGTATTCCGCTTGTTTATATGAATTTAAGTAAACTACAACACAATCCAGACATCTTATCGGCCCCTTCGAGGCCAAATGCCTAGGTATGGCCGATGGTGTCTAAAGACGAGGGGCCTGCAAAAGGCCCGCGTTTTTGGAGTGGGACGCTCGCCGCGTCGCCGGCGCGCAACGCACAGCGACAGGCCTGAAAGAATGGCTGAGGTGACGAAATCCCCAAACTTGGGGGTGAAACGGCAGTCGTCGGAAACCGACCAAGCCTAGCCCGCGCCGTAAATAGACGACGGGACCCCCCAAGGTCAAGGGACGGTTCAACGCCGGGGGACTAACAGACGAACCCCCGGATTGATCACTTGGACCCCCTTCCGGCCGAGGCGGGGAAGCAACCCCCTCGGCCGAAGCCTGAAAGAAGGAACACACATCGGGAGGACTAACATACGACCTCCTGGCACAATCAAGGGGCGGCCCAGCGCTGGGGGACTAACAGACGAACCCCCGGACGGATCACTTGGACCCCCTTTCGGCCAAGGCGAGGAATCAACCCCCTCGGTCGAAGCCTGAAAGAAGGAACATACACCCGGAGGACTCCCGGAACTATCAAGGAAACGCCCTCGGCCTCAATTTGATTCTAAATCACCAAAGGCCCTCGGCCTCAACGTGATTCAACATCAACAATGGCCCTCGGCCTCAGCGTGATTCCACATCACAACGGCCCTCGACCTCAACATCAATAATGGCCCTCGGCCTCAGCGTGATTTCACATCACCAAAAGCCCTCGGCCTCAACGTGATTCAACATCAACAACGACCCTCGGCCTCAGCGTGATTCCACATCACAACGGCCCTCGACCTCAATGTAACACCCCCAAATTTCCCACCCAAAACGTTGACATAATTGAAATAAAACTTTTATTTATTCATCAAAGAGTTGAAGAAATACAGCGGAAGTCTAAAATAGGAAATGAGTGTTACCGCCACATCCGGTCATCTCTCAACCGGATGCACAGGCAACTAAAAACATAACAACTAATTTAATAAAAGTAAAGTGTTTGAAAAGTAAATGTTTATTTCATGACTAGTATAACTAAGGCGACTTCTAACTCGCTCTCGGCCGTGCAAGCAATCATCACTCGACAACATCATCCTCACCTGCACAAATAAAGTGCAGAAACAAAACAAGGAAAAGAAAACAAAAATTAGCTTTAGAGCTAAGTAAGTACTACCCAACCCCGTAAAATAATCACGTTTGACAAAAATAGAATTTTTATATAGTAATATATAAAAATACTCACACCATCGATATTCTTTTCACTTTGATTTTTCTCAAGACTATTTCTTTACAAAAATCCTCAACTTCTCTATAAAACTTCATAATAACTCTTTTCTTTGATTTCCTCAAAAATCACTTCTTCTCTAACTTCCTAGTAATTTAGAAGGGCGGTGCTCAACCTTTCGGTAGAGCCCGGTGGACCGTGGTTACGGACGGCCACCCCGAACAAGTGCCGGTACCACAACTGCTCTGTTGGAAACGGAACGACTACCTTAAGTGTGCACACCCCCTAAAAGGGATTCCAAGCCCTCCGAGTAGTGAGTCGTAACGAGTAGTCGGGACTCAGTCTACCAACTACCCCTGAATAAGATATTTTGAATGATTAGGGATTACTACTACCATAACTTCTTCTTAAAAGGGATCATCGATCCAAATATCACTTTAAACTCAAACTGTACTTCTTAGTTGTAGCAAACCTAATCACCCTCCACATTTATCCGGACGTGGAAAACCGACACCTCGGATTACTCCCGAGATGCTCACTTCTTATAAAATGTAAATTTTATCTTCGCTTAACAATACTTCAAAAATACTTCTTAATTTCTCTAAAAAGTCTTGAAGGTATTTAAAAATATTTAATACCCCAAAAGTACTTAATTTATATTTCTCAACAACCATATATATGATATCTCTTCACAATTCTCATACACAGAATTCAACAATTCACACTTATTCACACAATGCATAATAAGCATATAATACGAGAAAACAATTTTGGATTGGCAGAGAAACTTACCTCTAGTCCGGGTGCTCCTAATTCTCTTCTTCTACTCCGGTCTCTAAATAATCACCTTTTTAATTAAGATGATATAATTAGTCACTTACTCTTTAATAATTATTTTACTCGATTTTTACCTTTTATTTTATTTTTCGAATTCACTAATTCAATTATTTTATTATCCGCGTTAATCACTTCTTATTAATTAAATTAACTTATTAATTCCGTCGTTAAAAATACTTAAATTATAAAACATACGAATATAATTAATTACAATATCAAATTTCTAATTTAATAATCATCTTTTTATTTACTCAACTCCTAAAGCATTTGGTATGTCTTAATATTATATCCGAATTATTTTTAATCTAACTAATCAACTATCGAAATTAATTGATATTAACATTACTAGCATTAATAAATCCGAATTAACTAACATATTCTGATTTTATTAATTACTTAAACACTTAATATTTCAAAGTCCGTAATTATGTAAATTTTATATTACTCTACCTTAATTAGTCCAATAATTAGTGAAAACAAAATCTACCAATTTATTTAATCTAATTATGATACCAAGTCCAAATAATTATTTTAATATAATATTCTTTAATGAATATTAAACTATAAATTCATTTCATCGATAATAAAATTTTTATTATTTAATTACTTAATTAGCTTTATATGGTCCAATTTAATAAAATAGCCAAGAGTCGACTTTATAAATTAATACCGTCCATAACTATATTTTGGTTCTACATTTGGCTTAGGTTGTCCAAATATTTATTTTAAAAATTCATTTTCCTTAATTATTCATTTATTTTCGTATATCAAATAACCGGTCCATTTACGATTAAATATACTAATATTAATTTTTATTATTTATAAATGGTCCATAATGTCTTAGTTAGTCTTATATTTATCCTAGTTTACTCCAATATTTATTTCATAATTAATTTCGCCATTTACTTATTTATTTACTAATTGTGTACAAATTGGTATCAGAGAAACCCTGCGACAGTGTGCTGACCCGTTAGATATCGGGCGGGCACTTAGCGGGGCAAGATTCTGGGGTTTGATTGAGATAGTTAAGGGTGCAACGAGGACGTTGCGATCCTAAATGGGGGTGATTGTAATACTTCAGATTTAATTTAAATGGATTAATAGTACTACTCATATCAACAAGATGCATCTCCTTTTAAGGGAGCTCATCACCAAGAACTCCAAAGTTAAGCGTGCTTGCACGGGAGTAGTCTTGGGATGGGTGACCCCCTGGGAAGTTTCTCAGGGCGCGCACGAGTGAGGACAAAGTGTGCGGAAAAGGCTAGTGGCGGTTTGTGAGGACAGTACTAGAGGTCAGAAGTAACTACCTCGGGGCCTACGGGGCCGGGGTGTTACACTCAACATCAACAATGGCCCTCGGCCTCAGCGTGATTTCACATCACCAAAGGCCCTCGACCTCAACGTGATTCAACATCAACAATGGCCCTCGGCCTCAGCGTGATTCCACATCACAACGGCCCTCGACCTCAACATCAACAATGGCCCTCGGCCTCAGCGTGATTTCACATCACCAAAAGCCCTCGACCTCAACGTGATTCAACATCAGCAACGACCCTCGGCCTCAGCGTGATTCCACATCACAACGACCCTCGACCTCAACATCAACAATGGCCCTCGGCCTCAGCGTGATTTCACATCACCAAAAGCCCTCGGCCTCAACGTGATTCAACATCAACAACGACCCTCGGCCTCATTGTGATTCCACATCACAACGGCCCTCGTCCTCAACATCAGAACGGCCCTCGGCCTCAACATCAACAACGGCCCTCGGCCTCAGCGTGAGACCATCACAATGGCCCTCGGCCTCAACAATCAGACGGCCCTCGGCCTCAACATGACTATGTCATAACGGTTTTGGCCTTAGCGTGATCTCACATCACCAACGGCCCTCGGCCTCAGCGTGATTCCACATCACAACGGCCCTCGGCCTCAACGTCAGAATAGCCCTCGGTCTCAAAATCAACAATGGCCCTCGGCCTCAACATTAGACGGCCCTCGGCCTCAACATGACTCTATGTCATAACGGTTTTGGCCTTAGCGTGATCTCACATCACCAATGGCCCTCGGCCTCCAGATCACGAAAGCCCTCGGCCTCAACATCAGAACGGCCCTCGGCCTCAGCATGACTCTATGTCACAACGGCCCTCTTTCCTCAACATCAGAAGGGCCCTCGGCCTCAACATCAGAACGGCCCTCGGCCTCAACATCAACAACGGCCCTCAGCCTCAACATGACTCTATGTCATAACGGTTTTTGCCTTACATGATTTCACATCACCAAAGGCCCTCGGCCTCAACGTGATTCAACATCAACAACGGCCCTCGGCCTCAACATCAGAACGGCCCTCGGCCTCAACATCAGAATGGCCCTCGGCCTCAACATCACAACGCCCCTCGGCCTCAGCGTGATTCCACATCACAGCAACCCTCCGGCATTTTATTTGATGTCGGGGGCTATCATGCAGGCCCATCGGCCTTCATCCCTCCGACATCTTTATTTGATGTCGGGGGCCATCACACAGGCCATCAGCCTTCACCCCTCCGGCATCTGTGTTTGATGCCAGGGGCTATCATACAGGCCCACCGGCCTTCATCCCTCCGGCATCTTTATTTGATGTTGAGGGCCATCACACAGGCCCCTCGGCCTTCATCCCTCCGACATCTTTATTTGATGTCGGGGGCTATCATATAGGCCCATCGGCCTTCATCCCTCCAGCATCTTTATTTGATGTCGGGGGCAATCACATAGGTCCCTTGGCCTTCATCCCTCCGGCATCTTTATTTGATGCAGAGGCTATCATACAGGCCCATCGGCCTTCAACCCTCCGACATCTTTATTTGATGTCGGGGGCAATCACACAGGTCTCTCGGCCTTCATCCCTCCGGCATCTTTATTTGATGCCAGGGGCTATCATACAGCCCCATCGGCCTTCATCCCTCCGACATCTTTATTTGATGTCGAGGTCCATCACACAGGCCCATCGGCCTTCATCCCTCCGACATCTTTATTTGATGTCGGGGGCTATCATACAGGCCCATCGGCCTTCATCCCTACGGCATCTTTATTTGATGTCGGGGGCAATCACACAGGTCCCTCGGCCTTCATCCCTCCGGCATCTTTATTCGATGCCAGAGGCTATCATACAGGCCCATCGGTCTTCATCCCTCCGACATCTTTATTTGATGTCGAGGGCCATCACACAGGCCATCGCCTTCAGCCCTCCGGCATCTTTATTTGATGCCAGGAGCTATCATACAGGCCCCTCGTCCTTCATCCCTCCGACATCTTTATTTGATGTCAGGGGCCATCACGAAGACCCCTCAGTCTCCATCCCTCCGACATCTGTATTTGACGTCAGTGGCTCTAACACAAGCCCACCTGGCCTTGCACCCCTCCGTCACCTTTATTTGATAACGAGGGGGGGGGGGGGGGGGGGGGGTCCTTACAAGCTCCTTAGCCTTTTCATGCAGGATCTAAGGCTGATCTTGGATATCTCCTCAGCAGACGGATACAACCGCCGCTCAACAATCAAGGCCGAAGGGTGCACTCCTTTTGCTTCATTCTGAGGGCATCCGGTGTACTCTTTTTCCCTCATTAGGATTTTTTCCCACACGGTTTTTTCCTAATGAGGTTTTTAACGAGGCATCTCCCCATTGTGGAACAAAAGGCGTCACCCCTTGGCGGCTCCTGCTAAAGGCATGCATCACTCTACTCCTGTTTCCCTCGAGAAACTCTCGGCAAAAGGAGTGGGGGACTGGGGGACTCCCCTCGGCAAAACACGCAAATGTTAAAAAATTTCTATTTCTCAGCTACAGCAAGATGAGGCAAGATCACAACGGCAATCTACTCCCCTCGACATGATGCTTTCGGCTTACAGAATGCCTCCGGCCACACAATGCCTTCAGCCACATGATGCCTCCGGCCACACAATGCCTTCGGCCACATCATGCCTTCGGCCACATCATGCCTCCGACCACACAATGCCTTCGGCCACATGATGCCTTCGGCCACATGATGCCTTCGGTCACACAAAGCCTTCAGTCAACAAATGCCCTCGGCAAAGCACACAAATGCAGATCTCTCATTGCTTTACAAACTACAACAAAGAAACACATACGAGCAACACACTTACACTCCCTTCAGGAAGCTCTCGGCCCTCGACATATGGGGGAATTGAGAAAATGAGGCACCCAACAGAACAGGGAAGCTTTCGAGAAATCACCACAACTACTCCTTTTCCCTCAAGAACCTTTCGGCAAAAGGAGTGGGGGACTCCTGATGGAGTATATGGCCCAGGGACCCCCGGCCCACATACTTCCTCTACTACAATCAGGCCCAACAGGCCCAAACGGGCCAAGCCCAGAAAAATGGAGCTCTAAGCATCCCACAATACGCAAAGGGATGCCTTCGGCCCCATGGCCGAAGGCTACCAGTGACGGAATCGAGCTCAGAAACATCACAGAAGAACAAGGCTTGAAAACCAAGCCTTCGGCAACTATAGCCCTCGGCAGGTAGGAGCCCTCGGTTAGAAGAGGCATCACAGGAGAACAAGGCTTGAAAACCAAGCCTTCGGCACCTGCAGCCCTCGGCAGGTAGGAGCCCTCGGTCAGAAGAGCCTTCGGCCCAACACCCTTCAGCCGAAGGCATCCACCTCGACAAAATATCCTCTTCACATGCGCCTGGATCACCGTACCAAGTACAAACGTCACATCCAACCGCCGCATTTAATGCGGCCACATGCGAGTGCCATTGCCACCCCGGTCGAGGTGACCCCTCGACCACCAGAAAACTGACACGTGTCCTTATCTAGCATTTATTACTACTATAAATAGCACCCCTTTCCCTCATTGTAAACCACGCTTAATACATATCGAATATACATTCTCTCTTACTTGTTTGCTCTGACTTCTCTCTAGTTATTCTCCGCAATAACCCCTCGGATAAGCTACCCCCAGGTACACTGTCCATCAGTTTGATTTCGTGTTTTGAATTGTATAATAATCAAAGTAAGGAACGTTGCAGTTACTTTTCAGACCAAATTGGTTGAAGTTACGGTAGAGAGATAATATTAACTAATAGTTCATTTAATTTTTTCTTTATTATATTAATAAAACATATTTAAATATATTTTTTTCATATATAAATAGAATAAACTAATCCAGCCATTTCAATCAAAACTTTGGAGCTCTTAATGAACTTTATATTTGCTCCCTCCTCTAATTTTACTTCTCATGCCCTACCTACTTATCACATTCTATACGTTTTCAAATGTTTACATTTTTTGTATAATTAGTGAGTATGTACATGATGTACCTAATGTACACATATATACTTCCATCTTTTCAAAATTGAGGATGTTCATGTGAGTCTTATTAATCTGGATATATCACATATTTTCATCTAAAGTTGAAATAGAACAAGTTTTATTCATGAAGAAATTAAATAAGAAACAATTAAGTCCACCAACTTAAATAACACTCAATTAAACCCACGAACACATAAAAGATTCAAAATGGCTTTTTAGGCGGTGACATCCCGGTTTCCTGGTTAACTTTGTTGACTGGGATATGCATTGGCTTTTAAATTTTCTTACTCCCTCCGTCCCAATTTGATTTGCAAAATTTCCTTTTTTAGTTGTCCTAAAATGGTTTTCCACTTTCTATTTTAGGTATGTAAATAAGAATAAAGTGACAAATTTACCCTTACTTATACTTTTTCCCCATTAACTTCAAGGCATCTACTTTTAGAAAGATGGGCAAAAGTGTAAAAAGCAAGCATCATTTATTGTCATTTCATAATCATTGTGCCGGTCAAGTTTGCAATTCAATTCGGGACGGAGGGAGCGAGGGAGTATTAATTTTTTCTTCTTTCCTTTCTCTCTCTTTCTTCCCCCATCCCCTTTTCTTCTCCGGATGCACTCTCTTGGGCCTGCGATTCTCCCTCTCTCTCTTTATTTTACACTAGGCGGTCTGATGAATTGGGATCCAAACACTATGACCTTATGATATCAGAATTATAATTAAACATTTACCATTTTGACTAGGTGATTATTATTTATTTACGTTTGCTTCTAAATGAACTTCCTTTATGAAGTTATGAAGTAGTTGGATTGACTGATTCCGCTGATTTATGAAAAATATATTAAAAATAATTTTTACTAATAAAATATATAAAAAATAGCTAAAATGATCTTCTACAGTAACTTTAGCCAATACAGCCCGAAAAGTAACTCAAACCTTACTTTTTCCAATTATTACACAATTCAACGCGCAAAATCAAAAGTTACGTGTTTGGTGAAAAAGCAGGTTGATAAGCTTGATAATCCGAAAAATAGTATGATCAAAATTTCTTACATCTTAGAAAAATTTCTAATGTTGATGTGAGTTGTAAACATGAAGTTAATCATGATATATCCGATACTTTAATCTAAACTTGAAATAGAACAAGGTTGATTCATGAAAAAGTTCAATAAGAAAAATTATTATAATTCACAGCATATTAAAATGGTGTTAGAATTGAAGTTACATAAACTTGGAGAACTTTAATTAGGTATAAATTTTGTGTGAAGCCATGAACTAGGATGCACACTATTCTTAATCTTAATAAATTCATTTGAACATAAAAACACAATATTGATCGAGAACAATGATCCGAGAGTTGCAGCCGCAGCAGGACGCTGGTCATGCTTTTCCAGAAAACAATTTAAAGCTTATTACATTTCAAAGTATAAGAAAAATTAAGATTATTAAATGAAGGCGAAATTCAAAACAATAATCTATACTTTTAGGGATTCTATAACAATAATCCCTACTCAAATTGTATATAAAAATAATTTTAACTAGTAATAGTGTCTACAAGAATAAATTGAGGTGAATTCAAAATGATGTCCTTTTAATACTATCAATCCCTACTCTAACTTCTCTCTTCACCGCTCTTCTTATCGAAGTGAATTAAAACTAAAACCCGTTTAATTTGAATGTCATTTCCGCCATATGTAGTTCTTTCTAGGAAAGAAGATAGAAGTATTACCTGAAAAGAAGAGTGGTGAAGGGGAAAGTAGAGGTAAGATTTGGGAGAATTAAATGGGAAATAATTTTAATTTACATCAATTTATTTTTGTGGACACTATTGCTAGTGCGGATTATTTTTATAAATACTCTCAGTAGAGATTATTATTATAGAATCCCTAAAAGTAGAGATTATTTTTGTGAATTTCACCTAAAATGAATATGCGCACTTCATTGAGTAACAATCTTTATTTACAAAGAAAAATTTGAAGAAAGAAAATTTGATGCATTTGGAATAACGAATTAGGGAAAATATTTAGGAGTTTATATGAACTTGGAAACTCTTTTTAGTTGATTGACAAGTTTCTTCAATTGAGTGTCATTGTCTAGACGCAAGAACATGAAGAGCTTTCGGGTGTTATTAGTATATTATATTAAATATAATAGAGTATTAAAATAATATTTTGAAATGATATGGTTCGATCCGGGTACCCGTTTTTCAAATTTTAGTACCCGTTCGGTTCCTAAGTTTTTAAGAACCCGCCTCACCCCGAACACGTATTACCCAGCCCGACCCGCAGTTCCCGTACCCGTTTGCCCACCTCTATCCTACCTGCCTCCATTGGTCTTAATATATATGGACATAGGCTTACATATTGTTAATTGATACGTAGTACTTAATTAATTGGTATTACATGAGTGCCGCATGCCACACGAGAAGTTGTTCCATTGAATTAATTAGAAAATTGAAGGATTAATAACTTACATCTTCCTCTCCAAGTTTGGTCAACTTAAATTATGAAATCAATATTGACATCATTAAAAAGTTAGAAACAAATCCACTAACAAATTATATACCCTTCTCAAGATATATAATAATTTGCTTAGACATGTAACAAATGAATGAAATAACTCAAATAATAATTTGCTTAGACATGTAAGGAATGATAAAACTTTTGTTTTAACGGTTTTCAGTCTTAGATCAGATCAGATCAAATTAAACTTAAACAAATCAGATCAGGTCACACTTTATATTTATAAAATAGTAGAATACACATAGGTCGAACATTTATCAGACCAGATCAAACTAGTTCAGACCAGATCAGACAATACTAACACACAAAGTAAGATGTGTATTAGTGCAATCAATATTGACATCATTAAAATTTAGAAACATATCCACTAACTAATATTGTAAGATCCCTTAACAAGTAATCATTGCACAAGTAACAAGAACTACACGTACATCTCTACCATGAAGTATATACATCGATAATATAAGTATTAAATATTGATACAAAACTTGATATTAATTACATAGAAGAAATCATTTTATAATCAACAAATAATTCAATAAAACTTCCCTCAGTTAAAACAAGAATTACATCATAGATTAAGCTAATAACATTCTGAAAGTTGGGACTAGAAGTAATACACCAAATTAAAATCATTCTAAAGATAATAATTTGTCTAGACATACACTTCAACATCTCCAATGCACAATAAACCAAAGAAGGGTTCCACAGTAAAAACAAATTGACTATAATGGAACAACCCATCAAGCACCCTTGTCTCATGCTCAACTACGTCTATCTTTTCTCAAAGCACCTCATTTATATGTGTTAGAGTTCGTTAGTTTAGAGTTTGGATTAAAATTTCAAAACTAGCTAGCAACCCTTCCGAAGGGGACTGAAAAATAGGGACAAATTAGTAGAATAAAAAACCTTTCCACCCCTTTTGTCCCCTATGAAGTCCCCTAACCAAACAAGCGTGAAGGAAAAAATCATTTCAGAAGTATAGCATCTCCTAAATCTGAAGCAACAAAAACAAATCTCTATTTTCAATCAACTATAAGTGTTAAGCCATCCTCGTATTGTACAAAATCAGTGTAAAGTTGTTGAATTCATTCCGATAGAATTAATGTAGTCTGAACCGACTAGAAGTTTGTATTAATAGGAAACTGCCCCAACAAAAAAGGATCCATTCATGGGCATATTACTTACAAGGAACAAAATAAGCTCTCCATGTTCATTACTAGAAAAAATCTCTCCATGTTCATTACTGGAAAGTGCATCCATAAGTTTAGATAATAATTAATTCAAAAACTTAATCCGAGTCATGGTTCTAAAAACAAACAAACTAGTTTAGCATATAAGAAGATACTCCTTAATAAATTAAAACAAAATTGCAATGAATGATAACGATAAAAAATCTCAAACACATACATGCAAATCTCAAAAACATATCTAAAAATCGGAAATCAGCAGGCGGTTAGGCCGTGATTCAGCAAGCAGCGAAGTTGCCAAGCAAGCACCGGCGGAGGGCGGAGCGTGAAGCCAATCAGGTCAGAGGGCGGAGGGAGAAGCCGCATAGGACGGAGGTCGGATCGCGGAGTACGAAGCAGCACAAGACGGAGGGCAAAGGGCGGAGCTGGAGGAAAAGCCAGATCTAGGTAGGAGGAGAAGAGCCGTCGCATACGCTTCTGCTTCGTAAGGATGCCAGATTGCCGATCTCTAGGGCTGTTTTGATTCAGGTTTTGTTATTTTGAAATAAAAAGATGAATAGTTAAAAGGCAGAAGTTTATATTTGAAAAGTAAATTTTTAGGTGACATAAATGAAATGCAATTGAAAAAAGTGTACTAAACGGGTTATTTCCACCAAAAATTTTAGTGATGGACCAGTGTCCAAAACAATAAACCCAGTGCCATAGAAAAAACTCCAGCCCAAAATACTACCAAATTGAATCCCAGCCGGGCCAACTAAGAGACATACGGCCATCTCAACTCTCTCGACAATCTCAATTCTCGACTCAAGACTCAGGTCAGCCACTGGCCCACTCAGCCCGCCACTCCGCCAGCCCGGGACACCGGCGATTCAGCGTGCCGGCGACTCTGACGCAGTGCGCCAGCCGCCAGTTCGAGACGCCAACCTCTTGGCCTATTCCAACTCGAGTTATCTCTACACTTTTTGTAGTAGCAGGTGAAGCTTCAATTTATCTTTGGTCTGTTAGTCACACGCCACCTGATCGATGAAATGCCACAGAGGAGGTGAACGAAAGTATGATTATAATGTGATGGTGAACTGTATAGTGAAGAACCCAGCTTCTGGTGGTTCAGTGGAAGCAGGTTTCGTAGAAATGTTATTGTTGTGAAGTTTTGTTAGGCGATAGCAATGAGAGCTGTGAAAAACCTCCTCTGTGGGTCAAGGGTTTTGTCAGCCAGGCAGAATGCTGTGATCAGAATGAATTCCATTTCGTACCACTGCTTGGAGGAACCGAAGTTGGAGTCTTTTTCGTCTGATTGGTATGAAAAAGCCTTCTCAAAGCTATCAATGTTATCTCACTTGCTGAATAATGTGGATGTCATTAACGGTAGGACTGTTAATGTGATTGATGAATCGATAATTGGAGATGATGTTTTGCTAGAAAACATGCATCTTTTTAAGTCTCTAGCATGAGATTTTATTGGGTGTCCTTTTGTTCAAGGAATCATTAGGAAAAATATTATTATGTCTTTAGGGAGCAACGCAAAGGAGAACCAGCAGCTTCCTTGTTTCAATCAAGCTGGTGAGAGAGAACCAATGACTGTGGATTCACTCACAAAGGTTTCTGAGATCTTGAATATTTCAGCTCAACAAAGGAAGGTAGTCAGGGCAACGATATGCCCCCAGGTAACTCAACATCAGATATGGACTGGTGCACTTGAGGTGATACTAGATAAGTTGAAATCTGAGATGGAGTATTTGGATTCTAAGTTCCCTAGTAAAGAAACTAAAATGGCAAAACAAATAGTTTTGAGCTGTCTGAAGGTTTTGGACATTGCCATTTCTTACAACCCCGATTCCAGTTCATGGATGCGAGTTGCACCCACAAGAGATGCCAATTCACCTCCAACTTCACACAAGTGGGAAGACATTCTTGAGATGTTAATTGATCTTGCTGACTGCTTGAGTGAGGTATCAAAATTATCTTTAGATATTAGGAAGATAGAGGTCATGAAAGAAGGTCTGTATCAGATAAGGGATATTCGGATAGATAAAAACATTGGATACAGGGAAAATCGCCATCAAGAAAGCTTAGTACAAAAGATATTAACTAAGAGACTGGGCCACTCATCTCGGTGCTTATTTACACTTCTCACTTATTATCTATATGGTAGCGTAAACGATATTGAAGTAGAAGTTCGTGGGGGACTATACGCTGTTGGTCATGGGGATAAGTTCCGCCTTTGCATGGGGAAAATATTGACATCATATGAAGACAAGATGCTTTTGAGAGGAGTGAAGCAGCTCGATCGAGCCCTGGGGTTGTTTAAGTTTATATGGGAAACAGCCGGAGGGAAAGGAGACCTTGAACTGCAAGGCCATTTATGGTGCATTGGCACCCATAGCAGATCACTCACATATAGAGGGACTACATTCTTGTTGCATGGGATTGATTGTTTTCATTAAGGGACTTTACGATTGAAGGTTTACCACGTTGGGAAGACACTTTCATTTCTGTTCTTGATAATTGCTGCAATGGTTTATTGTGCATTTATTTTTAAAATAAGGAAATTAGTTTGACACATCAATGGGTGTCTGTTCAAATTGCAATGTGGGAACCAGATTCTAAGGCGAGTATATTTTACTTACCTAGTCTAGTTTGAACTACTTTTCTTCATTTAGTTCTCACCAAAGCTATTTAAAAGTTTATTAAAAGTTGATACACACACTACAGTGACAAACAGACAAAGACTTGCATTTTATGGCGGAGTGTTCTAGAATCTACTTAGGCTATTAGTAACTTTTTCCCCAGTGTATCATACTGATGATGCAACTGCTTGTTTTGGTTCTTTGTGCAGCCAACTTAAGGATGACGGCTTATCTGCCACAACAAAATTGTGTCCTCTCATCAAGTCATTATTATTAATGTCATGCCCATCAGTTGGGTCTGATGGGCTCTTGTCTTTATGTGGGCTTTTAGATTTGACTTATCTTGACCTGTCCTACACCTTCCTGGTCAATTTGCAGCAGGTACTTTTCCTTCGGCTGACCTTTTTTCTACTATGTAGTTTTTATTGTAGTTAAATAATTGAACATGTATTTTTATCATGTATATCTAGATATTTATATGCACATATGGGCTTCATAGTATAGGCTTATGTTTAGGGTACCCTTCTTCCATTGCACTCTTGTTCAAATTCTAAACATGATTTGGATCCCTCTAGGTTGGGTTTCATTAGTATTGGCCCTTTTTGTTTGGTCTGTAGTATCTAGAATAGCCAAAGTGTTTAGAGTCCAGATTTATCATAAGAGTAAATGTTTCTTGCATTGTCTTTTTACTTGTAATCATTGTTCTAAAACTTGCTAGGCGCTAGTCGGGCGGTTGAGGGGTGTCTAGCACCTAGGCGGCTGACTAGGCCGATTTTTTGGCCGACTAGGCCGATTTTTTGACCGACTAGGCCGACTAGGCCTCTACCGTTAGGACCGACTAGGCCGACTAGACCGATTAATCGGTCCGACTAGGCCGATTTTTAGAACACTGCTTGTAATATTTGGAGATGATAATATTCTATAATTGTTGAAGTGTATGATTTATCTTTACAGCCATGTACTTTTGTACATAGATATGTAATCTTACAATATATCTTATCAAATTAAAAATAACATAAAGCCCTTTCTAAAGTTGAGTCGCTAACTCAACTACTTCCCCTCACCCCATTAGTAACTGAGAGAGAAAAAATTTAGTACAACAATTTAGTTACAATTTCTCTTCCACAGTTCATAGTTATTATGTATGGGAATCATGACACTTTGTCTCTGAGTTATACCCCTTAGACTTTCAGCCGGGTATGTGATGTCACAAACTCTGCATTTTTAGTCTAAGTTTTCTCGAAATGACCTTTTTAGTGTTCAATCTCAAAACTGTAATTGAGGACTACCTAAATAGCTACTTCAGGGAAATGGAGGACCGAAAATGTTGACACTAGCAATTTGTGTACTAGAAGTGTACCAATGATATACCTTGTGGACTAAAAGTGCAATTTTTTCTTATGTATTGATATCTTGGTATAAACTGCTGGTCCTTGTTCTGCTATTGTTCATTTAGGTATTGAAATTGCAAGCATGCATGCCAGCAAGACATGGAGATGACCAGATGGTTTTTGTTGTAATAAAGTTCATGTCTATGCGTGAGACAGTGTGGGAAAGAGATTTGGATGGAACAACTTGGAATCTTAAGATGAAGGTTGTAGCACTGTAAATGCGCTGGCATATCTTCACAACCCCAGAAGCCAAAATATGTATAGGGATTTCAATTTATCTAATAAATTGATTGAATTTACGTGCAGAACCTTAACTCAGTATTTCACTAATCCGTAACACTACAGGGGCGTTTACTTTCGACTTAATGGTCTAAATGGAAACAACTTATTCGGTCAGCTACTCAGCTATATACCCGTGTTTACATAGGACTTATTTTACAATATGACTTATTCGCTAAGACCATTTTTGACTTGGTCGTTCTGGCCAAATTGAAAAGTCCTTACGCTTCAGACCAAACTTATTAAAAGCGAAATAAAGCGACAAAAAGCGTGAAGCGTAGGCTAGCGATGGCCTATCGCTAAGATTTACAGAAGCGCACCCCTGTGAGAAAACGTCGTTTTTTTCCGCCTTTCCTTGAGGCGTCGCTGCGCAAAAAGCGAGCGCTTTTAATCGCCTCTCACAAAAAGCGACGGGTAGGTCAAAGCTGAGCCGATATTTTTTTTAGTTTTAGTTTACTTAGGGTTACGAATTAGGATAGTTTCCATTCCTTAGAAGCTCGATTCCATTTGTTCGAAGACTCCAGGTATTCTTATTCAGAGCCGTGACAACCAAGAACGATGCCAATCTGCTGAGCCGCTGAAGACTGAGTTATTCTCCTTTCTTCTTCGGTTCTTCCAGCTGCTGCTGAGGACTGAGGTATTTCTCTTAGTCTGCTATTAGTCTCCAGGATTCAGTTTTGCGGCTTCTGCCAGCCTTGTGTGTGATTTTATTATTTGTTTTAGAAACTAGTTAATTGCAGTTTAATTGCAGCTCTGCCGATTCTGGAACTATTTCCAGTTTAGAAGAAATTTTCTTATAGTCTGCCATTACTTATTATTTCTTTTAGGCCGACGACGGCTCTGTTCATGAACCTGTACCAGATCGGCCGAGGGAGCCACAAAAATTGTGCTGGTAATGCTAATCTCCAACAGCTGCCAAAGTAGAGGAGTTTCACTGACCTCCCTTCGTCCATTCATGGTTGGAAGAGCAAGTTCGTCTTCGTATCTTTGGGTGAGGACAGCACGGAGTTTCCCTCAGTTGGTCATGACGGTAAGTTCACCCTTCACGACGTGCCGAAGAGCAGTATTTTGGATGCCCAGGTAGCGGCATTTCTTAAGGAAGGGCCGAGGAGCGTGAAACATTACATTACAGAGTATAAGATGACCGCCCTCGGCTTCATGAGGTATCATGTGTACGGCGACAAGGAAAGTGACATCGAGCTGTGGCCGAAGATGACCACCACCTTTGAGGAGGCTGACGGCCCGGATATGGTCATTCCTACTGACGCCGATGGTAATACCTTCCATGGCGTCTTCGTGTATGTTTTCTTTTGTTTTTGCTAACTGTTTGTTTTCCTTGTTTTGCAGACTTCACTATGGATCGTAGATCCGTCATTGCCCTAGACAAAGCTAAGGCGAAGGAGGAGATGGCTGCAAAGGAGGCCGCAAAGATGGCCGCTGCGAGCGGCGCCCAACCAAGCTCTGATGCGGTGAAGAAGCCACCAACGCAGCCGAAGAAGAAGCGGCCTGCTGATGACGGCCAGAAAAAACTTACCGATGCCGGCATGCAATCCAAGAAGTCGAAGAGGGCTTCCCCTCTGGCGGATGTTGGTGCTGGAGGTCTGGCCATACCGGATGATGATGCCGGGGGCTCAAATGCCATTGTCGTTGTGGACGTGGTTTCGGTCCCCTCTTCGGCGGTCCTATCTTAGCCGTCGCCTATCGGCCAAGAGCCCCGCAAGCAAAGGGCCGGCAAGGAGCTGGCCGGTGGGATCTACAGGCTCGAGGTCGAGTATCCCGTGAAGGGTGGCGTCTTCAATGACACCGTTGACGGCCACGATGTCCTGGCCCAGGCTGTCCCGGTCGAGGATCGGGCTTATTTGAAGAGGCTGGGTCCCGTCAGGATCTACGATGGCGGTATGGACCTCATCGTCCAAGTAAGTTCTTCATACTTTACGTCTTTTTGTGTCATGGGTTTGGCGTCGTCCTCATTCTTCATTTTTCCTTTTTGTTGCAGGGCGCTCTCATGCTGATGGAGAGCCACAAACGGCAGGAGCAGGAGATTGCCCGCCTGAAGGACGCTGAGAAGAAAGCCACTTCGGCCGAGGAGGCCATGGCCTACCTGGATCATCTCCGGGAGGAGGTGAAGGCCTTGCAGAAGGGGGTTGATGAGGCCGACGTGGCCTACCGGTAGGTGGCAGCCGATAGGGACGATGCTTTGAGAGCCAGGGATGAAGCCCTGAGAAGCCGTGATGAGGCCCTGCTTCGGGCCGAGGACGCTGCGAGGGCTCAGGCGGATTCTGAAAGGGCTGCTGAGAAGGCCGTTGACGGCGCCATCGAGAGGTTCCTGGCCAAAGGCTGGAAGGCCGATGACCGCCGGCCCTAGTGCTACGAAGTCGTGGCGGACCGGCTCGAAGACTGGGGCCAGAACTGCCCTGCTAGCCAAGAGTATTTTGCTCGTGAAATGACTGTCTACTACGACATGGGTCAGCAGAGGATGCATCGGCTGATATACCGGAGGCTGCACCGGGCGTTCAAAAAGCTGAAGCTCACCCAGAAGTGGGCTAAGAAGAACCTGAAGCTTCCACGACTGATGAGGGATCCGGAGGCCGAAGCGAAGCTCCCCCCGTCTGAGAGGCAGGATCCGGTGCTTAGCTCTTCAATCGGGGAGCCTGACTGGTCCAGCGATGACACTCTAGCCGATACTGCCGTCTCCTCAGCAGCCGAGGCCAGCGGAGGTGCCAGGACGGAGGAGGCCGAAGCGGAGCGGGTGGCCGAGGAGACCGTCCCCGAGAGTTGATCGGCTGACTTATCATTTTGTAATTTAGCTAGGCTGGTGTTTGTAACGCCCTTCTCTTTAGTAATGGCCGTTGAGCCCTCCTTATGTAATGACCTTATATGAATGAAATGTGCAATGTTTCCGACCTTATTCTGTCTTCTCATCGTCATGTTCTTCTTTTGCGTTTGTTCTCAACTTTTCCAAGATTTTTCTAAGTGTTTGGAATTGGGACTAAGGTTATTTTTCTAAGTACCAAGGTTTCACGTGAGTGGGTGTCCGCGTCGTCTTTGCATCACGCCCCCCCTTTTCTTTTGCCCGAGACTTTGGAAAATTTTCTAAGTGTTGAACTATATGACACACTTGGTGATCTCGTCGGCTCTGTGTTTTTTTCGGCCTTTCTTTTTGTTCCCATGCTCCGTGTTTGAACAGGAAGTCACATCTGTTTTATGTAGTCGTAGCCGATGAGGGCATCTGTCCTTTGCCCGTCCTATGTAACTTAGCCTTGACTGAGTGGATAGTGCTGTTGTCCCCTTCGGCTTTAAATGTTTTTGCTTGTTGCCTTCGTTATTCCAATTTTGAAATTTGTCTAAGTGTCAAACCAGAACATAGATAGCTACCGCCCGTTGCTGGGGCCGAGGCGGGCGTTTGAGTGCCCGCTTCGGCTTGAGGCTGTCCCCTCGTTATTCAATACTTTGGAGATTTCTCTAAGTGTTGGGCCATGTAGTTTTCTTCTGCTCAGTACCGTTGTCGGCCAATTTGGGCGGTGTGGCCGATGAAGGTACCCGGGTGTTGCGCACCCGGGTGCTTGCCTTTTCCTTCGCATTTGCTTTCTTCAAAAAAATTTCTAAGTGTTTGAAATTCACTTAGGCAACTTTCTTCAAAAAATTTCTAAGTGTTTGCAATTCCCTTAGGCAACTTTGCCCTCTGTTGTTCGCTTCTTCTTGGGGATGCCATTTCCCTTTTGCCTTTGAAATTTTTTGAAGTGTTCATCATGAGCAGCCGCCTAGGTTTTAGCGCTTTTAACGACCAGCAAGAATGTTGTGGCCGGTAAGCGTTGCCGTCAGTGTGTTCAACTTTCCCGTGAGTGTTTGAGTGCCCGCTTCGTCCTGGACCTCTTTTCTGGTGTTCAACTCCAGGATTGTGTTAAGTGTCAAGCTGGGACTTGGTTTGCATGCTGAGTGTTGGAACTCGGTCGGTCATGACCGATGAAGGTAACCACCCTCGTTTCACCCAACCACTTGGTTATGATTCTATAGGTGCATGCTCCGTCCTTGACACTTTCCTCATAGGGCGTGGCCGCTTCGTCCGAGTTACCAGTTGGTAGTGTTACCTTCATATTCAACTGATATGTACTTAGCCAAATGTGGCTTGATTTGTGGGAATTTATTTTTACTGCTCGAGGCCGGCAAGTGAGCACGGTCCTCGGCTTCCTTTTTTTTTTGTTCCCTATTTCGGGGAGTGTCCTTCTTTCAGGCTTCGGCCGAAGGGGTTGATAGTCCTCCGGTTGGTTTGGACTTCGTTTATAACGTCCATGATCTCAGGGGGGTCCCATCGCCTATTTATGACGCGGGCTAGACTTTTTGGTTGGTTTCCAACGTCTGCCGTTGCCCAACCCTGAGTTTGAGGATTTTGTCACCTTGGCCATGATTTCAGGCCTGTCGTCCTGCGATCAGGCGCGTGGACGACGCGGTGAACTTCTCATTTCAAGACGCGGGCCGTTTGCGGGCCCATCGTCCTGGGGACATCGTCGGCCCTGCCTGAGCGTTTCGCTCTTTCAGCTGGGCCTAAACCTTTCGCTGATGCAAAATACAATGGAGCATACCTGAGCCTTTCGCTCTAAGGCTGCAGATGCGAAGCGCCACATCGGCCATGCCTGAGCCTTTCGCTCTAAGGTGGCCGATGAGGGCGCCCGTTAATGTTTTACTCAAATTCCAAGAAATCAAAGGAAACATGATTTTTATTCTAAGTGGCTCAAGGCCGAGGGTGTTGTTCAATCAATAACCCGTCAAGGGGTGAGGGCTTCGCCTGGCTGCACCTCCTTCGGATTATTGATAAAACTTCACCAGATGGCGTACATTCCACGTTCGTGGTACATTGGTCCCATTTGGGCGTTTAAGCTTGTAGGAGCCGGGTTTCACCACGGTACTGACGATGTAGGGACCTTCATACTTCAAGGCTAGCTTGCCCCCTTCCGTCAGCTGACTTGCTTCCCTTCGGCGGAGGACGTAGTCCAAGAAGCGAAAGTCAAATGTAGCTAGAAAAAAGCAGGAAAAAAAGTATACAAAGACTTAGTATATTGCATGCTCTCCGGTTCATGAGAAGGGTTCTGAAGTGTTACTTTTGTTGGATTTAACACTAGAAAATTCAAAATTTATAGTGGCATGTTTGTTTTCTCGATATTTTCTGATGCTTGTTCATTGACATTTTTCTTTCATACCCACCATTCAGTCACTTCAATCTTACACTTCACCATATTTTTGTAACCTAGGAAAAAGCTTGAACCACTGGAATCTTATGTACCAGCTGTGTTATTGGCTCAGTTGCAGATCAAACGATTAGGTAATGCTGATTTCTGTTTCACAATTTATACATTCCATAGTGAACTAAGGCTGGCAAAGAGTGACATGGTAGATTTCCATCTCACTTGAAATCTATGTCATTATGTCTCTAGTCTCCTTGATCAAATATTCAAACATCATTGCATCAACTAGGACAAATATAGTAGATGCATACCATGAAATGATGCTTTTAGAACTTTAGAAGTCTTATTTACAAGATGATCAGGCCATTTCAATTATTTTTATATCATTGTGTATATTCAGCCATCTAGGGGTAAGTTTACACACCAAACAAATCCATAATTTTATTTGCAATTGCAGGTGGCTCAATATGCATCTGATGATGGCAATGGTTCTTTAGCCTTCAGTAAAGTTGATCAATGCTTGAGGTGCTGCTTCGATTATTGTAACATATGCTACCTGATATTCTTTCGTTTATGAGAATCTGTATGATATTCTTCTATTCACCTAATGATAGATAGCTAGGTTTTGAGTTCTTGACCTGTTCACACGTACCATAAAAAACGTTATTCAGAGGCAATAGCTTATATAGTTCACACCACTTTAAAAGCATCACTTTCTCCTTGCATTTTTTGAGTTTGTGATTCCATGACATACAAAGAGTGAAATAGGTACCCCCCCCCCCCCCTCCACAAAAAGAGTCAAACATAGTTCATTTCTTCATGAAATATGCCAAAAAGAGTCAAACATATCATTTCTTCATGAAGATCGTTGGAAGAACTTGACTCATTGCTTTTGCATGCATCGAGAAATAAAGGGGGAGGCTCGGAACCGGCCCGGGTAACCCCCGGGTCCGGGCCGGGCCGGGCCTCGGTTCTATTTTTTTTTTGGCTGTTCCTAGTTAACCCCCAACCCTCCCCCCTCACCCCCAAACCAACCCTAATCACCTCAAATGGCCTAAAATATCCAGCCCAACCCAAAAACTTAAAAAAAAATCAAACAAAAAAAATAATAATAAATTGGCCCGGCGCGGCCCCGAACCGGCCGGGCCGGTTCACGTTTTGAAGACCCGAGCCCGAACCGCCATCCCACTGGGCCGGGTGGCCCGAACCGGGCAACCAACCGGTTCACCGGGCCGGTTGACCCGGCCCGAGTCCACTCCTACTCATAAGGGTTTTCCTTTCAAGTATAGACCTTGAAAACTAATGCTACCAATTAAGTAAGGGGTTGCTAACTGGTGTCGTTGCAGTTGCTCATGAAAGAATGAAAATTGACTTACGTGCTAACTTTATGCTCCAATTGCACTTGCTAATTCAAGAATTTGAAACCTGGAAGAATAAAAATACAAAAAAGGTATAAAGATGCAAAGAAAAATGCAACAAATTTATATATTCTCAAAATTACGAGAACAGCTCAAATTTTAAAAAGGTAATAAAATACAACAAATGCTTAAAATTTATAAAAGCTTAAAAGTAAAAATAATTTATTCATTTTTAAAAAAATACGTAGTATGTAAACTGCAATAAAAAAAAGATAAAGTGTACAAAAAGTGAAAAACTTATAAATTGAAAAAGATATAAAAATTTAATTTTTTAAATCCAAGATGTAAATAAGATAAAAATGTTTTGAAAATATTTATAATTATAGGAGTAATTATAAATTTTTATGAAAGACTAACTATATTTAAATTAGTATAAATGAAAAGTACAAAACCTAAAATTTTCAAATAAATAAACAAAATTTGAAAACATTAAAAAATCAAATATATATAAAAAAGATGAAAAAATAAATAAATTTAGGAAAAAAATAAAATAGAAAATAAGATTCTTAAAAGTTTATAAAATTCAATAAATTAAATAAACTAAAGCTCCTATAAGTTATAGAATTTAAAAATAAAAATGAAAAAAGTAACGACAATATAAAAAAACCCAAAAAACTGAAAAATTAAAATACATAAGTTTTTAGTAATATAATATTTTAAAGAGATACAATTTAATTAATATTGTTTGTTGCAGATAGTTTTTTTGTGTCTCTTTGTTGATAACTATAATAATTTTTTGTTTTTTATTGTTTCTTCATGTTTCTTTTTGTTTATTCATGAATTCAAATTTATCATTTTAGGTGCTTTTATATATAGCTATATCTGATTTTTTATTCCAAGTCACTAACAAATACTACCTCCATCCCTTAAAACATTGCCAAAGTTGACCGACACGAAAAATAATAAAGTAAAATTTGTGTGATTGAAGTTTGTGCACAAGAGAGAGAAATAACCAAAACCACAAATAATTGATTAAAAGAGAAAGTGACAAAGTTGTTTGGGACATCCTAAAAAGGAAAGATGACAAAATTTTAAGGGACGGATGGAGTATAAAGAACAATAAGCAACACGATACAACAAAATATAACACAATACAACAAAATGCAACACAATGCAATAAAATACAAAACAATACAACAAATTAAAATGCAACATGATACAATAGAAAAAAACACGATGCACCAAAAAGAAACACATGCGATGCAACAACGAGCAAAAAAAACAATATATAAGAATATCACAAAAACAACACGATACCAAAACGAGCAACAAAAACAATATATAAGAATATCACAAAAACAATATATAAGAATATCACAAAATGCAACATGATACAACAGAAAAAAACATGATGCAACAAAAAGAAACACATGCGATGCAACAACGAGCAACAAAAAGAATATATAAGAATATCACAAAAACAACACGATACAAAAACAACGAGCAACAAAAACAATATATAAGAATATCACAAAAACAATGTGTAAGAATATCACAAAATGCAACACGATACAACAGAAAAAAACACGATGCAACAAAAAGAAACACATGCGATGCAACAACGAGCAACAACAACAATATATAAGAATATCACAAAATACATATAACTCAATCTATTATTACAATTTTTACATTTATCTAATACATATATTGCTTTTGGTTCTCCTCACTTCTTATTCCTTGTCAATCTTCTCATCCTTACATGTTCATGTACTTCTTTTTAATTATGTTCCTGCAAGATGAAATCCAATCAAGTTGACACAAAAAGACATCCACAACTAGAAGATAACAAAATAAGAAATAAAGATTGAAATTGAACATTAACTCAGTCAATCTATGAATAACTAATCAAGAGGCATACACTTTTTTATTCTCAATCTTTGAAAAAATCTATGAAACATTAAAAACAGAGAACTCTACATATCACATTACGGAGAAATATATGATTGGTGATTCTAGATCAAACAATTTAACCAAACAACATCCAAAACTAGCATAACAGTTAGCTATAATGGAATAACCCATCAAGCATACACTTCAACATCTCCAATGCACAATAAACCAAAGAGGGGTTCCACAGTAAAAACAAATTGGCTATAATGGAACAACCCATCAAGCACCCTTGTCTCCTGCTCAACTACTTCTATCTTTTCTCAAAGCACCTCATTTATATGTGTTAGAGTTCGTTGGTTTAGAGTTTGGATTAAAATTTCTAAACTAGCTAGCAACCTTCCTAGTCAATTTGCAGCAGGTACTTTTCCTTCGGCTGACCTTTTTTCTACTCCGTAGTTTTTATTGTAGTTAAATAATTGAACATGTATTTGTTACGGACCAATATTATGGTCGTACATATGAACGCAGAAAGCAGTGTGGGGCAGAGAAGATTAATGACCAACGTGGCTGAGAGAAAAGAAATAAGAAGGCAGTTAGAGTCATATTAGTATTAGTATTTAATTAGTCCTACTTTAATTAGTATTCCTTTATTTAAGTT
The DNA here is from genome assembly GCA_945859875.1 of Cuscuta europaea. Classification (NCBI taxonomy): domain Eukaryota; kingdom Viridiplantae; phylum Streptophyta; class Magnoliopsida; order Solanales; family Convolvulaceae; genus Cuscuta; species Cuscuta europaea. The sequence goes on along the minus strand of CAMAPE010000010.1, from coordinate 16,193,454 downwards.
GTATTAGAATAGCAACTTAGTTTCCTATTTGTTTTAGGAAACCCTTTTGCAACTTAGTTTCCTATTTGTTTTAAGAAACCCTTTATCTATTTAAGGGGGTCCCAGCTACTTTAATAAACAGCTTTTTGGTTAATTAATCTTGAGATCTCTTGACTAGGTCGGAGATCGATAATTATCTATTAAGCCCCTATTTTCGGTTCATCTATTCCTCGTCAATTAAAAATAGCTCCCGGAACATCATCCCTTACCTGTGGTCAATTCCGTTCACGTTCTTGGACGAGGTCTCTAACTCACGCACTTAACAACTTGATATCAGATTTTGGGACGATGGGGACCGAGACTCCTACTGCGGATTCACTAAAAACCATGATTGAGAGTATCGATCACCGGCAACTGGCGGTGGAACAAACCTTGGCAGATCTGCAGACCGCTATGGCACAACTGGCCACCCTTCCGGCCGCCATGGAGACACTCGCTTCAACGGTGCAGAAATTAACAGGCGATTCCTCATCCAACTCCTCCCAGTTCGACCGCAGGAGAGAGGCGGACCATTCGCGCCGTGATACTGAAGATTCTTTAGTTCCCAGGTTCTCGAAAATTGAATTCCCACAATACGATGGGAAAAGCGATCCCCTCTCCTGGTTAAAACGCTGTGAGAGCTTTTTTATTCAGCAACGCACATCTGCTCCAGCTAGGGTGGGTTTGGCGACTTTCCACATGATCGGGACCGCACAACTATGGGCTTATCAGTTGGATACTGGAACTTCCGTTATCTCTTGGACTGAATTCTACGGTCGCTGTACTAAACGTTTTGGGCTGCCGAGTAGCACAAATCCGGAAGGCGATCTAGCCAAACTACGCCAGACCGGCGATATCGAGAATTATATTGAAACATTCCAACAGATGTTGGCTCAAACTGTGGGAATTTCTGCCCGTATGCAGGTAAAAATATTCACCGCTGGGCTGCGCGAGGTTGTACGCATGGAGGTTGAATACCAGGATCCTCTTGACTTGGATTCTGCTATGATGTTTGGTTTCGGTTTTGGTTTTCACGTCTCAAAACCGAACCGAACCGAACAAATCGAACTTTTTAAAACTTGCTACTTTATTTATCATTAAGTATAATATTTTTCATAGTTCAACATATTCATCAAATTCAGTCACTTCAGAGAAATCAAATGTTTATTAATTTTAGCAGGATTAACCGATTCAATCAATTTCAGTGTTATCAATTGGGCCCTACATTTGCTCCTCTACGTTATATACCGCCGCTTACACGGTTCAAAAAGTAAAAAAAGAAAGTCCATCTTTAAATTAAAGTTTAGAAAGTTGTTATTATTATAATATAATTTTACCATTTTTCTTAATTGATAATAATAATTACTAAATAGAAGTATATTAACTGCTAATATTTCTATAACAAAAATATGATGTTTATTACCTCTTACTTGATCAAAAAGTAAGAGGAATAACAGCATTTCAAAGATACGAATTATTAATTAAATGAGTCAAATAATAGGAAATAAAAAAGAGAAACGGGTCAACGTCTAGGTTGCTACTACGGACTACACTCCCTCGCTTCCCTATATATAAGAGTCGCAATATCATAGTGAAGCCATTAAGCTTCCATTAATTCTTATTCTTACAAATTAAAATCAGAGAAGATCCATGGCCATGGGGAAGGGAAAGTCCAAAATTCTGATGAAGAAGATCGAGTTTTTACCGGCCCGAAACGTCTGCTTCTCCAAACGCAAAAAGGGGCTGTTCAAGAAGGCAGATGAACTCTGCAGCCTATTCCCGGGAGTCAAAATTGCGGCGGTCCTCTTCTCTCCCGCCGGAAACCCTTACATGTACGGAGACCCAGCAGGTATTCTCGAGACGGCGGGCGAGAGTGAAAAGAGAACCGGATTAGTGGGTAAAGTGTCGCAGCGGGAGGGCGGCGGTCCTCTTTCTGCTCGGTTTTCTTCGCCCATGTCCGGTGATCCGGGCGAGAATACTGCTTGGAACAGCGGCGGACCGTTGGCTGACGAAGTTATCGAATCAGTGATCCGAGAGGTGCAGCAGAGGCAACTGCAGGGAGGGTGTCCTGTTAATTTTCCTCCGCAATATCCTTCGCCGTCCTCTGTTCCGGCTGGGGGCGGTGGCCATGTTATTTGTGAACCCTGCTGCTACTCGCCAATTGAGAAGGAGACACTCGATACTCTTTGGGAAGATGATTGGCTAATTAGTGGAGAAGACATTGGATCAATGATCCGGGAGTTGCAGGCGGAGCAGGGCGGCGGTCCTACTTTTCCAGAATATTCCTCGCCGGCGTCCTCTGTTCTGGCCGGGGGCGGTGGCCATGTGATTTGTGAACCCTGCTGCTACTTGCCAATTGAGAAGGAGACACTCAATACTCCTTGGGAAGATGATTGGCTGATTAGTGGAGAAGACATATCAATGATCCCGGAGTTGCAGCCGGATATGGGCTTCATAGTATAGGCTTAAGTTTAGGGTACCCTTCTTCCATTGCACTCCTGTTCAAATTCTAAAAATGATTTGGATCCCTCTAGGTTGGGTTTCATTAGTATTGGCCCTTTTTGTTTGGTCTGTAGTATCTAGAATAGCCAAAGTGTTTAGAGTCTAGATTTATCATAAGTGTAAATGTTTGTTGCATTGTCTTTTTACTTGTAATATTTGGAGAATACCCAAAGATTTGTACATTAGTTTGTCATTTTATCTTTCCCCGCCTTCCCAAAAGTAGGTTCATACTCCGTATTTTCTTTTCTGAAAATAATTATGCAATTCACCCGATATCTCTCTCCTTGGAATAAGTCTTAATTACACACTTCTGCTGTCTTAAGCTTGCCATGGCAAACCAGAACCCTTATTTGGAATGCAGGGAGTAGTTAGCCAACGTGGAATAACTTCTTCGACAGTCACTATTGTTTCACTATCTTATCTATTCTATTTTAACGTTCACTGTGATTTCATAGTTGGTAGTCTTTCTTTTCTATCCCTTTCAACATTGTCTTTGGCTTGTCACTTTTTAGTCTTCTCTTTCTAGTATTTGACTTCCTTCCACCTTTATATAGTGTTTAAGTACTAGGTACTATTACATGGAGTAAGGATTGGGAAACAAATTTTCCCTACATTTTTTAGCTACATTAATGTGTAGTGTTAACTAACTTATTAGATGTTGAAAAGTTTTCTACTTTTTCAACATCCAACAAGCGAAAGTCAAATGTAGCTAGAAAAGTGCAGGAAAAAATGTATACCAAGACTTAATATATTGCATGCTCTCCAGTTCATGAGAAGGGTTCTGAAGTGTTACTTTTGTTGGATTTAACACTAGAAAATTCAAAATTTATAGTGGCATGTTTGTTTTCTCGATATTTTCTGATGCTTGTTCATTGACATTTTTCTTTCATACCCACCATTCAGTCACTTCAATCTTACACTTCACCATATTTTTGTAACCTAGGAAAAAGCTTGAACCACTGGAATCTTATGTACCAGCTGTGTTATTGGCTCAGTTGCAGATCAAACGATTAGGTAATGCTGATTTTTGTTTCACAATTTATATATGTGTTATAGTAGTACCATTTCTTATACATGAAGATCGTTGGAAGAACTTGACTCATTGCTTTTGCATGCATCGAGAAATAAACAAGATGCATCTGTTGAATCTATGAAGGGAAAGACCACTGCAGCAATCAATGCACTAGACGAGTATACAGTTTATTTTCTCAGTTCAGTTTAAAATCATGTTTTAGAAAGCTTAGTAGTTCCATACGCATTTTTCTTGTCATCTGCAGACTTCTAAAAACGGTGCCGCCCAATGTACTTGACCAAGGGCGAACTGTAGCTGATGCATACATGGAAAGGTCTCAGGAGGAAGAAGATGAAGCACCACCAGATATCATGGACCCAAAGTAAAAATAATTTATTCATTTTTAAAAAATACGTAGTATGTAAACTACAATAAAAAAAAGATAAAGTGTACAAAAAGTGAAAAACTTATAAATTGAAAAAGATATAAAAATTTAATTTTTTAAATCCAAGATGTAAATAAGATAAAAATGATTTGAAAATATTTATAATTATAGGAGTAATTATAAATTTTTATGAAAGACTAACTATATTTAAATTAGTATAAATGCAAAGTACAAAACCTAAAATTTTCAAATAAATAAACAAAATTTGAAAACATTAAAAAATCAAATATATATAAAAAAGATGAAAAATAAATAAATTTTGGAAAAAAATAAAATAGAAATTAAGATTCTTAAAAGTTTATAAAATTCAATAAATTAAATAAACTAAAGCTCCTGTAAGTTATAGAATTTAAAAAAAAATGAAAAAAGTAACGACAATATAAAAAACCAAAAAACTGAAAAATTAAAATACATAATTTTTTAGTAATATAATATTTTAAAGAGATAAAATTTAATTAATATTGTTTGTTGCAATTTTTTTTGTGTTTCTCTTTGTTGATAACTATAATAATTTTTTGTTTTTTATTGTTTCTTCATGTTTCTTTTTGTTTATTCATGAATTCAAATTTATCATTTTAGGTGCTTTTATATATAGCTATATCTGATTTTTTATTCCAAGTCACTAACAAATATAAAGAACAATAAGCAACACGATACAACAAAATATAACACAATACAACAAAATGCAACACAATGCAATAAAATACAACACAATACAACAAAATGCAACATGATACAATAGAAAAAAACACGATGCACAAAAAAGAAACACATGCGATGCAACAACGAACAACAAAAACAATATATAAGAATATCACAAAACAACACGATACCAAGACGAGCAACAAAAACAATATATAAGAATATCACAAAAACAATGATGGATAGTGTACCCAGGGGTAGCTTATCCGAGGGGTTATTGCGGAGAATAACTAGAGAGAAGTCAGAGCAAGTAAGTAAGAGAGAGAGTGTATATCAGATATGTATTCAGCGTATTTTGCTTCTGGTTACAAATGGGGAAATTGGGTGCTATTTATAGTAGTAATAAATGCCAGATAGGGACACGTGTCAAGCATCCATTGGACGAGGGGTCACATCAATCGGTTGGCGCTGGCAATCGCATGTGGCCGCATTTAATGCGGCTGTTGGATGTGACATCGTACTTGGTACGGTGATTCAGCCGCATGTGGAGTGGATATTATGTCGAGAAAGGTGCTCTCGGCTGCAGGTGATTAGCCGAGGGCTTTGAGTACCGGGGACCCCCTTAGTGCCGAGGGCTCTAGGTCCCGAAGGCTACCGTTTTTTGCCATTTTCTCCCAGTAACTTTGTGTGCTTGAGCTGGCCGTCCTGTGAGGATTTGGAGCCTTCGGCCAGGGGGGCGAAGGCACTCCCAGTGTGCTGCGTGGGTTGCTGAGTACTTGGGGCGCTGTGTTTTGGGCCTGCTGTGCCCCCTGGGCCTATTGGGCCTTTATCAGAATAGTAGGAGTCTATGTGTCGGGGGTTCCTGGGCCATATACTCCATCAGGAGTCCCTAACTCCTTTTGCCGAAAGGTACTTGAGGGAAAATGAGTAATCTGTGCTTGTCCTTTTGGTGTAGTTCCGTTGTAGTTTGTGGAGTTTGTGAGTTGTTTGTTGTGTGCATGTTTCAGCCGGGGGCAATCCCTCATTTACCCACATTCCGGGATTTGAGGGATCATGTTTGTTGTTGTGGGAGTTTTTGACATTTTTTTTTTATTTTGAGATTTTCCCGAAGGGTCCTCCAGTCCCCCACTCCTTGAGGCACTTGCAAAGTGGTGAAAAGGAGTAGAGTAGTGCCTGTCTGCAATATAGAGCCGAGGGGTGACACTTTTCATTTCATTTTGGGGGGATGCCTCGTTAAAAACCTCATTGGAAAAAACCATGTGGGAAAAAATTCCAATGAGGGAAAAAGAGTGCACCGAATTCCCCCAATGATGAGTCGAAAAGGTAAAACCCTGGTCTGAAATGAGTGGCAATATTTGTGCAGAAGGCTATCCTTGTCTGAAGGCGCGTGTGTTGCTTTGCCGAAGGCTTGCTGTTGTTATCATGAGGGATGCCGAAGGGGGAGCCCCCAAATTATGGGAATGAGGGCGTGATAAATGTGGGTGATGTTTCCGGTGTTGCCGAGGGGTCCCTTGTTTGTTTACAAGTGGGGTGCTGTGGTGCCCCGAGGGGCTCCTTGTTGCGTGGCCGTGGGCTTCTGGAGGGGTGAGCCTGAAGGCATTCGTGATGCAGTATGAGGGGCCTAAGCCGTGAGCATCTCTGGGTGAGTGTACCCGGGAGCTCCTCATGATGAAGTGGAGCGAAGGAGAAAGCCCGGGGGCTAGTTTCTTGGCTTATGAAGGAGTGGTCTGCCGAATACAGCCGTGAGCTCCCAGAATATAGCCGTTGTAAATAGAGCTGTTGGAATACTTAACGTCAGAGATATAGCCGTTGGGGAGGCACCACGTGGTGTGCGTTTGTTGGCCGCCTGTGGGCGGGCGTCACCGATTGGGCAACTCGTCGGTTTGTAATGATGACTTCGTTCCGGAGGCCCGGTTTTCAGGCCCAAGCCCGGATTTAGGCGCCTATAAATACCCCAAGGCCAGGGTCATTTCCTTTGTGCGATTTCATTGTAGCGAAGCTCTGCAGAATTTTCTAGAGAGAGAAACACCTGCCCTCGATCCAATTCTCGTTCCAAGGTCAGTTCCCCACCTGCTCTTCTCCTCTCTTACTTAGCTGTGCTCTGTGTCCTTAGACTAGGAGTTAGAATTCTGTAGACAGCCCTCGGTGTAGAGTATCGTCTTCGTAGCATACCAAGATGTCGTCCCAGAGCGATTCTCAGGACATCTCGAGGGAACCTTCGGTTGAGGATGAAACTGTCTCCGATGTGGAGTCTTCCAGTGAACAGCCTTCGGTGGAGAATGATGCCGCTGTGGCGATGGAATTGCAGAGAGCCCTCGTCGCTGAGGTGGAAGCCGAGGGCTTCGAACAAGAATGCGAGGATGAAGAGCTGGCCCTCGCCTGGCAAGTGGCCGAGGAAGAGGCGCAGAGAGAGAGAGAGCGTGAGGGTCACTGTCGCTGTTCTCCCCCCTCGCGACGCTGGTGAGGCCAGCACCTCTCGGCCATTGAATGCGGTCCCTCTCTGGGTGGCCCCCGGGAAGAAGAAGACGAAGGGTGCCGCTTCAAAGAAGAAAGGCAGTGTTGCAGACCAAGGGAAGCCTGTCGACATGCCCGAGGGGTACTCCTACTTGAATACCACCGCCCTTGAGATACGATCAAAGGCTGATGGGGCGGGCCTATACGTTACCCTGCTCCACGTGGGGCCCTCAGGGATGGTGGTGCCACCGGGAACCGATGATGTCCTCTCCCGGGCCCCCGAGGGATGTATAGCCGTTCAAATTCTCTCGATGTCAATGGGCCTCCAATTCCCCCTGCACCCTTTTCTGCGTGAGTACCTTCGGTACGTAGGACTGCTCCCCTGCCAGCTCACGCCAAATAACCACTGGTACATCGCGGGCTTCCTCCATCTCTGCAAGTCCCGGGGGGTAACGCCTAGCCTGGACCTATTCTTCTAGAGTTTAAACTTGTGTCGGGGGGGGGGGGGGGGGGGGGGGCATGCGAATGCCGAGGGCTTCGCGAACTTGCATCAGGTGGCTCTGTTCAAGTTGTTTACTGAAGCGCCCTCCTCAAACAAAGGGTGGAAAGACCGATGGTGCTATGTAAAGCTAGTCGAGAGCCCATTCCCGAGGGAGTTGCGCGACCGGTTCAGGTGTCATGAGAAGAGGAGGAACGCCGCCCTCGAGAAAGATGGCAAGATCCTGGCTAAGATCCCAGAGGGTCGGAACAAGAACATCACCATCAAGGAGTGCACCCAGGAGGGGGATTTGTATGCCCTCGCGTTCCGACGGTACCGTTTCCTGGGAGAAACAGATGAAAAGTACCCGATGTTCGAGGGAGCCTCCGGGGGTTTAGGAGGTAGTGGCTGAGGGCATCCAACTTTTAGACTTATGAATATTTTTTGTTAGGCGTAGGCATTTTTTTTTTCGTTGCACCTTTTCTCCTTTGGTCTTAACCGCCCTCGTTCTTTTGCAGGTATTAACATGGATCTCAACGCCTTCGCCGCCCTCAAGAAGCAGAAGGCTAAGGTCCCGGGCCAGAAGGAGCCTAGTAAGCAGAAGCCCCTCGGGGAAGTCTCGAAGAAGGGTAGTGAGCCTTCGGAAGAGGCTGCCAAGAGGAAGGCAGCCGGTAAAGGTCCAATCCCCGAGGGGAAGAGACCAAAGAAGGGGGACGCTGGGAAGAAGGCTCCCCCGGTGGTGGTCGTGGATGAGCACTCCACCTCCGAGCCCCGGGTTCAAGTGGCGGCGACTGCTTCCCATCTTCCCTCGGGCGAGGGGGTGAGGTAGGTCTGCCCCGGGAGGATATACGGTTCTCCCTGCCGAAGGGGGCTGCCATCACACATGGCACTATGGACCCTCGGGAGTTCCTGGGCAGGGCTACCCCTTCATTGGACAGGAAGGCCCTCGGGAAGCTTGATGATGAAGCTCTCGAGTCAAAGATCCTCCGGTCCTCCCTTACTGTAAGTTCTTTTCCTTCTTTTTTCTTTTTGCATAGTGGCTTACCTCCTCTATCTGTTGTATGATGGTAGCCTTACCCCCTTACGTTGTTGTTGTTAACAGGCTTGCATAGCCCTCGGCGAGCATGCCAGGAGGTTCGACGAGTGGCGCCTCCAGAAGGCGCAACCGGATGAGACAATGAAAAAACTCATCCATGACAACGCCGAGGCCGTGAGGCAAATGGCCCAACTGGAAGGGGACCTTCAGTAGGCGAGGGATGCAGCGGAGAAGGCGACCAAGGAGAGAGCTGAGGCCGCAAAGAAAGCTTCTGAGGATGCAGAGGCCGCCAAAGCAGAGGCCGCCGCCGGTGCTGTTGCTGCCTTCATGGCCGAGGGGTGGAAGGCAGAAGGCCACAGAGATTGGGTGGCTTCGGTCGTAGAGGGATCTGCCGACGGGTGGGTGAAGGGCCCTGGGGCGATGTGGCTAGCCCGAAAGGGCGAGGATTATTATGCTGGGGGGGAATTTTTCACCCAGGCCTTGATCTACAGGAGGCTTGCGCGGCATCTGAAGATTGAACCGAAGGCCTTCGACCCAGCGGCATATGGCCTCCCCCCCCACCAACCAGATATCAGAGTCCCCCTTCCCGAAGGCGTTAAAAGGCCAGAATTAGAGGATTCTGAGCTGTTGAAGGAGGCCGAGGAAGAAGAGGAAGGGACCGGAGCAGAGGTCACCTCGAAGCCTGCTGAGGAAGCGAAGGCTGAATGATAACTTGTACTTAGTAAGTTTTCTTTGAACAATTTTGTAATGGACATCAGTATACTCCCGGCCTCGGCCACTCTGTAGCCTGCCTCCCCTTGGGAGATGGCGCGGAAAGCGCCTCAGTTTTGAAAGTCGTCCCCTCGGTGCCAGACATAGTCCATGGCCTGCCACACCCTTGGGGTAGTGGCGCGGGGAGCATTTCGATTTGGAAGTCGAATCCTGGGCATATTAGATGCCTGCCAATCCCTTGGGGAAAAGGCGCGGAAAGTGTTCCGTTTTTGAAAGTCGAATCCTGGGCATATTACCTGCCTGTCATACCCTTGGGGTAATGACGCGGAAAGCGTTTCAGGGAAGGGTTTTCATCTGCACACTGGTTGCAAATGGCGGGGGGGCACTACGTGCTACCGGCACCGATAGGTGGCGCCTTCGGTATATGCGTCCTCGAGGGGAACGGCTTTAGAAACAACACTTGGTGTTTGTTTCAAGATGTGGCCCCCGGTACTTAGTACCGAAGGGTCTTCTGTGAAAACACTTGGTGTTTTCTTCCATTTGTTGAAAGTTGACAGTGGTGTATCCCCCCCCCGGCATTTGGTGCCGAGGGGTCTTCATTGAAGACAATTGGTACTTTCTCCCTTGTTGCAGGTGATAGTATCGTCCACCCTCGGCACTTGGTGCCGAGGGTTCTTGCTTGTGATAAGGCCTTGGGCCAGGGGGTGATATGAGGGCTTGGACACTCGTTAGAGTCTTGTTCCATGTTCTTGGTGTCTTCAATATGCCTTCATTCTTCAAAATTTTTAGGCCTTGGGCCGCAAAATAATACATTCACTAGTTATGAGGGCTTGGCCGCTCTGATATTATTGATAAAATTTAACTAAGTGATGTACATTCCAGTGTCTAGGGACTTCAGTCCCGTTGGGGCGTTTTAGTTTGTAAGTTCCTGGTTTGATGATGGCCGCCACGATGTAGGGGCCCTCGAACTTTGGTGCCATCTTTCCGCCCTCGGTTGGTTGGCTAGCTTCCCTTCTTCGGAGGACATAATCCCCCACTTGGAATTCCCGGGAACGGACCTTGGCGTCAATGTAACTCTTCACTTGCCTTCGGTAGTTTTCCGCGCGTATGAAGGCTTGCTCTCGGCGTTCTGAAATAAGGTGGAAGTCGAGGGCCATATTAGTGTCGTTGGCCTCTGGATCATATTGTGTGACCCTTCGGGTCGGAAGAGTTACCTCAGTGGGGGCCTTAGCTTCAAATCCGTAGCGAAGGGAGAAGGGTGTCTCGCCTGTCGCTCGCCGAGGGGTGGTACGGTAGGCCCATAAGATGTTGTGGAGCTCTTCTACCCAACCACCCACTTCGGCCTCCAGTTTCCTTTTTAGGCCCTCGAGCAAGGTCCGGTTGGCATTTTCCACTTGACTTTTGCCTTGAGGGTAGGCAACGGATGAGAAGGTGTGTTTGATGCCCCATGCCTCTAGGAGGGCACAGAAGGGGACTGCCTCGAACTGAGTCCCGTTATCGGAGATGATTTGCTGGGGGACGTCAAACCTTGTGAGGATGTTCTTGAGAACAAAATGACGGCACCTGGCCTCAGTAATGCTAGCGAGGGGCTCAGCCTCCACCCATTTGGTGAAGTAATCGATGGCGACGATGACGTACCTGTTGTTGGAGGTAGCCCTCGGCAGAGGGCCCACAAGGTCTATGCCCCATCGAGCGAATGGTATGGATGTGCTGATGGGGGCATAGTTGACCGCTGGTCTGCCGGGGGCTTTCTGGAAGTGTTGGAATGCGGTACTGCTTCGGGCGAGATCTGCACAATCCCGGGCCATCGTAGGCCAAAAGTAGCCCTGGATTATTAGCCTTCGAGACATGGAGAAGGGTCCCTGGTGAGTTGAACAAGTGCCACTGTGCACTTCCTCCATCGCCACTTCGGCTTCATCTTGATGAAGGCACCGAAGTAACGTCCCATTGTACAATCTTTTGTAAAGCCTTCCGTCTTCGATGGTGTAGCTGGGAGCCCTTAGCTTTGCTAGCTTGGCACGGGCCTCATCCTCGGGCAGTTGTCCTGTGGTGATGAAGGCGACAATGTCTGAGATCCAGTCTCCTTGCCTTTGTTGTATGTGCATGACGGGGCTAGCATGTATGTTGGAGAGGCTGAGCTCCTCGATCTTGGCAATCTTTGAGATATGTTCAGGGGATTCGGTCAGAGCTTTGATAAAATGTCGGCCTTGGAGTTTTGAGCCCTCAGTATTTGAGTAAGAGAGTGTGCCTCAAATACCTTAAGCAACTCCTTGACCGCTTCTTTGTACTGCTTCATTCTCCCTTCCTTGGCTTCGTACTCCCCGGAAATTTGGCCGACAACTAATTTGGAGTCGCACTTGACATGGATCTGTCGGGCCTTCATGTTAGCTGCCAGCCGAAGGCCACAGAGGAGGGTCTCGTATTCGGCTTCGTTGTTAGAGACTTTGAAGGAGAAGCGGACTGCGTAATAGGCCCAGAAGCCTTCGGGTGAGATGAGAACCACCCCTCCTCCACATGCCTTGATGGCGGAGGAGCCATCGGTGTAGAGGGTCCACCAATCATACGCAGGGGCCGAGGGCTCCTCGTCCGTGGCTGATCTTGCCGTACATTCTGTCACGAAGTCCGCTACGGCTTGGCCCTTGATGGCGGGCCTAGGACGGATGTCGATGTTGTATTGGCTCAGGAAGACAACCCATTTTACCATTCGGGAGGAGCTGGTGGGGCTCCTCATCAAAGCGCCGAGGGGTTGGTGAGTGAGGACCTGGACCGGGTGAGCTTGGAAGTAGTGGCCCAACTTCTTGACAGTCCACACGATAGCCAACACTGTTTTTTCCACAGGGGAATACCGGAGTTCTGCTTCCCTGAGGGTCTTGCTAAGATAGAAGATGGCATGTTGGATGCCATCCTCTTCCCGGATGAGTACTGAGCTGATGGCTGCCGGACTAACACCCAGGTAAAGGTATAGGGTCTCCCCCACATTGGGTTTAGAGAGCACAGGGGGTGAAGATAAGTACCGTTTCAGTTCCTCGAAGGCCCCCTGACACTCTGAAGTCCACTGGAAACCGGCGGTCTTTCTCATGATCTGGAAGAAGGGTAAGGACTTCTCCGCTGATTTTGATAAGAAGCGATTGAGGGATGCCAGGCGGCCCATCAATCGTTGGACCTCCTTTACGTTGCGTGGGGGCTCCATGTTGATGATGGCCTGGATCTTCTCAAGGTTGGCCTTGATACTCCTTCGGCTCACCATGTAGCCCAAGAATTTGCCCCCTTGTACGCCGAAGGTACACTTCTTCAGGTTTAGCCGAAGGTTGAACCTCTGCATGATGGCGAAGATTTCCCCCAGGTCGTCAGCATGGCTTGCTGACTGCTTGCTTTTGACGATCATGTCGTCAACATATGCCTCCATGGTGCGCCCTAGGACAGCTTGAAATACCCTGGCCACCATCCGAGTGTAGGTGGCGCCCGAGTTCTTTAGGCCGAAGGCCATGACAAGGTAGCGGAAGATGCCCTCGGGAGTCATGAAGGCTGTTTTTTCTGCGTCTTCCTCATGCATAAATATTTGATGATACCCGCGGAATGCATTGAGAAATGACATGATTTCACACCCCGCGGTTTCATCTACATGTTGATCTATATTCAGCAAAGGGAAGGGGTCCATGGGACACGCCTTGTTGAGGTCCGTGTAGTCCACGCACATGCGGAATGAGGGCGGTTTCTGTGCGAGGACTACGTTTTCCAGCCATGAGGGGTATTTTACCTCCTTGATGTGCTTGATAGAGAGGAGCATGGCGACCTCCTTCTTCACAAATTCCCTCCTCTCGGCCGAGAGGGGTCTCCTCCGCTGTTGTACTGGTTTGGCCGAAGGGTCCACCGAGAGGCAGTGGGTGATGACCCTTCGGCTGATCCCCGGCATGTCCTCCGGCCCCCATGCAAAAACAATGGAGTGGGCGCGGAGGGCGCTGATGATGCCGGTCTTCAAGTCTTCGGGGAGCTTGGCTCCAATCTTCACGACTCTCTCCGGCTTGGCCGGATCGAGCGCAAAGTCTTCTACCTCCTCGGCTGGTTCAGCCCTCTGTCTCCTCTCTTCCGCTTCCACAGTTCCGGTGATGGTGTCAACGCGGAACTCCGTCTTGCTAACCTTCTTTGTCACTTGAAGGTAGCAAGTGCTGGCAAGTTTTTGGTTCCTCCTCGAGTAACTGATGCCCCCCTCGGCTAGGAACTTGAGGCAGAAGTGCCTCATGGAGATGACGACTTCGAGATCCTCGAGGGCTGGCCGGCCGAGGATGATGTTGTGGGCGCAGTCGATGTTAACGACGACGAACTCCACTTCGAGCTTGGCTCTATGGAGCCCGTCACCAAAGAGTACCGGGAGGGTTATGACCCCCTCGGAATCAATGGTGTAGCCGGTGAAGCCGGCAAGAGGGGTCTTGATGGGCCGAAGGGACCCCCTCTCAAGATGCAGCCCTCTGAAGGTACTGAGGTACATTACATTGACGGAGCTGCCCGTGTCAATGTAAGTTCGGTGAATGATAGTGTCATTGATCTCTGCGCGGATGACGAGAGCGTCCCTGTGTGGAGAGGACACTGGGGGGAGATAAGCGTTAGTGAAGGTAATGAGTTCCTCCCTCAGTCGCTTTACTGGGGGCATATGAGTGACTTCACCCACGTAAAGTGATTGAGCCCACTTCTTTCATTGACTCGTAGAATCACCCTCGGTATTGCCCCCGTGATCATGAGGATGTGGCGCTTCTTTTCTTGGTACCAAGGGTACTCTTCCTCCTCTTCTTCCAGGTTCCCGATCTCCCTCTTCTTGCCAAGGGGGTGGTGTTGGGGTTAACTCATGCGTTTGCTCTCGCAGGGTGCCCTCGAGGTGGCTCTTGGTGAGGGGGCCCCTGTTGCTGAGGGCCCTGGACAAATTGGGACAAATGGCCCGTATGTATCAACCTTTCGATGGCCGTCTTCAGCTGATGGCAGTCATCGGTTCTGTGCCCCTGATGCCGGTGGAAGCGATAGTAGGGGTAGTTTGGATTGATGGTATATACTTCCGGGGGTGTGCGTGAATCTCGCTCCACCAGGTCCCTCTCCTCAACGAAGTCAAGGATGACGCTGACGGGGTGCGTCAAAGGTGTCCGAGGGTGCTCCAGGAGAACAGGCTGTGCCCAAGCCCTCGGGTTCCCCTTGTAACCTCCCCCGGGCTTGGCTTGGCCGTGCCAGGGGCGATCACCGAGGGGTGCCGAATCCTTGGGTTGGTTACGGGGAGCCCCCTGCCCCCGGTTGCCTTTTTTGTCTGGCCGAGGGCGTTGCTGATCGGGGTTGTGATGGCACTTCTCCACCTCCTCGGCTTCGGCATACCTGTCCCCCCACTGTAGGGCCCTTATATAATCGCGGGGGGTTGATGATGAGGCTCCTTGAGAAGTTCCTGGGGCGGAGTACTATTTGAAGGAGGACCAGGAGGGTCCCGTCGTCTGCACCATCAACTTTATCAGCCTCCGTTCTCTAGCGCTCCAAGAAGTCCCGAAGGGTCTCCTCCTTCCTCTGCCTCACTGTCAGCAAGTGGGAGAAGTGCTTTCTTGTGCGGCGCCTTCCCGCAAATTGCGTCAAGAATCGTTGGGCGAGTTCTTGCCATGAGTCAGTGCAGCCCTCGGGCAATCGATTGAACCATTCGTAATCCGGCCCCTCTAAGGTGGAGAGGAACCAGCGGCACAAATATTCATCCGATGCCCCCACCATCATCATACTATTTTGGTATCTGCTGTAGTGCTCCTGGGGGTAAGTTTTTCCGTCGTAGGGCTTGATGAGTTACCCTCGGTATTTCTCCGGGATCCGGGCCGCCAATACCCTTGGGGTAAATGGCGTCCGGGTCCGGAGCTGTATGGCGGGTTCCCCGGAGCCCTCAATTATCTTCTTCTGTATTTCCTCCATCTTGGCCAACATCGCCTCATACTTGAGGTCTGTATGAGGGGCAGAGGTGGTGGCGTGTGCTTTGGTGGCCTCCATCTCATCAAGCCGGCACTGGAGGGCCGCAATGATTTCGTCCCGAGGGTCCTTCGGGAGGGCCTCCGCCCCCTGCGAATGGACACGGGCCGAGTGGGCTTGGTTGATTTGGTGGCGGACGTCGTTGGCATGGAGAGGTGCCTTGCCTTTGTCCTGAGGGGGACGTCTTTCATTGGCCCTGGAGACGGATCCGCCACTTTCCTGAGGCCTTTGGAACACCTTCCCCCTCGGCGGTCTTGGACCCCTCGGCGGTCTTGCGCCCCTCCGAGTCTCTCGAGGGCGGAGGTCCGGGGTTGTTCTTTGTTCACGTTGTGGCGGTCCCGGGACTGGACTTCCTGGGAGGCCGTATCATGGGCCACTACCCCCTCGACATTCCCAATTCGGAGGACTGGGTTCCCGAGGGGGTGTGGATGAGGGGGAGGCATGATATTCTCCCCAACCTGCGGTTGGAGGGGAACCAAAGTGCCGAAGGCACCCGGGTTCTGGGTGAGTTTCTGGATGAAGGCGGAAAACGCCGATTGCACATCGATAGTGATGACCGGAGGGCTAACTTGATTCTCACTCTGGTCCTTCTTCTTGGCCTCGATGCCGAGGCGGGCATCGGGGGCATTCTGTTGAATCTGATGGCGTAGGTTGACAGCCGTCTGGTCCAACCTGGCGACGCCGCCGCCCTCGGGAGCCCTGTTAGAGGCTTCGGGGACGTCGACTTTGCCGAGGGCCAGGTTCGTGTCATCAACGTTCTTGGAGTTGGCACGAGTTGTTCTCACCATTTTAGCTAAGTGTTTCATGTTTGGCGAGGGGGGGTTCTTACTTGATTATTCGACCTCTCAACGAGAGCACCAAATGATGGATAGTGTACCGGGGGTAGCTTATCCGAGGGGTTATTGCGGAGAATAACTAGAGAGAAGTCAGAGCAAGTAAGTAAGAGAGAGAGTGTATATCAGATATGTATTCAGCGTATTTTGCTTCTGGTTACAAATGGGGAAATGGGGTGCTATTTATAGTAGTAATAAATGCCAGATAGGGACACGTGTCAAGCATCCATTGGCCGATGGGTCACATCAATCGGTTGGCGCTGACAATCGCATGTGACCGCATTTAATGCGGCTGTTGGATGTGACGTCGTACTTGGTACGGTGATTCAGGCGCATGTGGAGTGGATATTATGTCGAGAAAGGTGCCCTCGGCTGCAGGTGATTAGCCGAGGGCTTTGAGTACCGGGGACCCCCTTAGTGCCGAGGGCTCTAGGTCCCGAAGGCTACCGTTTTTTGTCGTTTTCTCCCAGTAACTTTGTGTGCTTGAGCTGGCCGTCCTGTGAGGATTTGGAGCCATCGGCCAGTGGGCCGAAGGCACTCCCAGTGTGCTGCGTGGGTTGCTCAGTACTTGGGGCGCTGTGTTTTGGGCCTGCTGTGCCCTCTGGGCCTATTGGGCCTTTATCAGAATAGTAGGAGTCTATGGGCTGGGGGTTCCTAGGCCATATACTCCATCAAACAATATATAAGAATATCACAAAATGCAACATGATACAACATAAAAAAACAAGATGCAACAAAAAGAAACACATGCGATGCAACAACGAGCAACAAAAAGAATATATAAGAATATCACAAAAACAACACGATACAAAAACAACGAGCAACAAAAACAATATATAAGAATATCACAAAAACAATGTGTAAGAATATCACAATATGCAACACGATACAACAGAAAAAACACGATGCAACAAAAAGAAACACATGCGATGCAGCAATGAGCAACAATAACAATATATAAGGACATCACAAAATACATATAACTCAATCTATTATTACAATTTTTACATTTATCTAATACATACTACCGTATATTGCCTTTGGTTCTCCTCACTTCTTATTCCTTGTCAATCTTCTCATCCTTACATATTCATGTACTTCTTTTTAATTATGTTCCTGCAAGATGAAATCCAATCAAATTGACACAAAAAGACATCCACAACTAGAAGATAACAAAATAAGAAATAAAGATTGAAATTGAACATTAACTCAGTCAATCTATGAATAACTAATGAAGAGGCATACACTTTTTTATTCTCAAACTTTGAAAAAATCTATGAAACATTAAAAACAAAGAACTCTACATATCACATTACGGAGAAATATATGATTGGTGATTCTAGCATAACAGTTAGCAATGATGGAATAACCCATCAAGCATACACTTCAACATCTCCAATGCACAATAAACCAAAGAGGGGTTCCACAGTAAAAACAAATTGGCTATAATGGAACAACCCATCAAGCACCCTTGTCTCCTGCTCAACTACTTCTATCTTTTCTCAAAGCACCTCATTTATATGTGTTAGAGTTCGTTAGTTTAGAGTTTGGATTAAAATTTCAAAACTAGCTAGCAACCCTTCCGAAGGGGGACTGAAAAATAGGGATAAATTAGTAGAATAAAAAACCTTTCCACCCCTTTTGTCCCCTATGAAATCCCCTAACCAAACAAGTCAGGAGGGAAAAAGCATTTCAGAAGTATAACATCTCCTAAATCTGAACCAGCAAGAACAAATCTCTATTTTCAATCAACTATGAGTGTTAAGCAATCCTCGTATTGTACAAAATCAGTGTAAAGTTGTTGAATTCATTCCGATAGAATTAATGTAGTCTGAACCGACTAGAAGTTTGTATTAATAGGAAATTGCCCCAACCAAAAAGGATCCCTTCATGGGCATATTACTTACAAGGAACAAAATAAGCTCTCCATGTTCATTACTGGAAAAAATCTCTCCATGTTCATTACTGGAAAGTGCATCCATAAGTTTAGATGATAATTAATTCAAAAACTTAATCGGAGTCATGGTTCTATAAACAAACAAACTAGTTTAGCATATAAGTAGATACTCCTTAATAAATTAAAACAAAATTGCAATGAATGATATAGATAAAAAATCTCAAACACATACATGCAAATCTCAAACACATATCTAAAAATCGGAAATCAGCAGGCGGTTAGGCCGTGATTCAGCAAGCAGCGAAGTTGCCGAGCAAGCACCGGCGGAGGGCGGAGCGTGAAGCCGATCAGGTCGGAGGGCGGAGTGCGGAGGGAGAAGCCGCATAGGACGGAGGTCGGATCGTGGAGTAGGAAGCAGCACAAGACGGAGGGCAAAGGGCGGAGCTGGAGGAAAAGCCAGATCTAGGCAGGAGGAGAAGAGCCGTCGCATACGCTTCTGCTTCGTAAGGATGCCAAATTGCCGATCTCTAGGGTTGTTTTGATTCAGGTTTAGTTATTTTGAAATAAAAAAAATGAATAGTGAAAAGGCAGAAGTTTATATTTGAAAATTAAATTTTTAGGTGACATAAATGAAATGCGATTGAAAAAAGTGTACTAAACGGGTTATTTCCACCAAAATTTTTAGTGATGGACCAGTGTCCAAAACAATAAGCCTAGTGCCATAGAAAAAACTCCAGCCCAAAATACTACCAAATTGAATCCCAGCCGGGCCAACTAAGAGACATACGGCCATCTCAACTCTCTCGACAATCTCAATTCTCGACTCAAGACTCAGGTCAGCCACTGGCCCACTCAGCCCGCCACTCCGCCAGCCCGGGACACCGGCGATTCAGCGCGCCGGCGACTCCGACGCAGTGCGCCAGCCGCCAGTTCGAGACGCCAACCTCTTGGCCTATTCCAACTCCAGTTATCTCTACACTTTTTGTAGTGGCAGGTGAAGCTTCAATTTATCTTTGGTCTGTTAGTCACGCGCCACTTGATCGATGAAATGCCACAGAGGAGGTGAACGAAAGTATGATTATAATGTGATGGTGAACTGCATAGTGAAGAACCCAGCTCCTGGTGGTTCAGTGGAAGCAGGTTTCGTAGAAATGTTATTGGTGTGAAGTTTTGTTAGGCGATAGCAATGAGAGCTGTGAAAAACCTCCTCTGTGGGTCAAGGGTTTTGTCAGCCAGGCAGAATGCTGTGATCAGAATGAATTCCATTTCGTACCACTTCTTGGAGGAACCGAAGTTGGAGTCTTTTTCGTCTGATTGGTATGAAAAAGCCTTCTCAAAGCTATCAATGTTATCTCACTTGCTGAATGATGTGGATGTCATTAACGGTAGGACTGTTAATGTGATTGATGAATCGATAATTGAAGATGATGTTTTGCTAGAAAACATGCATCTTTTTAAGTCTCTAGCAAGAGATTTTATCGGGTGTCCTTTTGTTCAAGAAATCATTAGGAAAAATATTATTATGTCTTTAGGGAGCAATGCAAAGGAGAACCAGTAGCTTCCTTGTTTCAATCAAGCTGGTGAGAGAGAATCAATGACTGTGGATTCACTCACAAAGGTTTCTGAGATCTTGAATATTTCATCTCAACAAAGGAAGGTAGTCAGGGCAACGATATGCCCCCAGGTAACTCAACATCAGATATGGACGGGTGCGCTTGAGGTGATACTAGATAAGTTGAAATCTGAGATGGAGTATTTGGATTCTAAGTTCCCTAGTAAAGAAACTAAAATGGCAAAGCAAATAGTTTTGAGCTGTCTGAAGGTTTTGGACATTGCCATTTCTTACAACCCCGATTCCAGTTCATGGATGCGAGTTGCACCCACAAGAGATGCCAATTCACCTCCAACTTCACACAAGTGGGAAGACATTCTTGAGATGTTCATTGATCTTGGTGACTGCTTGAGTGAGGTATCAAAATTATGTTTAGAGATTAGGAAGATAGAGGTCATGAAAGAAGGTCTGTATCAGATAAGGGATATTCGGATAGATAAAAACATTGGATACAGGGAAAATCGCCATCAAGAAAGCTTAGTACAAAAGATATTAACTAATAGACTGGGCCACTCATCTCGGTGCTTATTTACACTTCTCACTTATTATCTATATGGTAGCTTAAACGATATTGAAGTAGAAGTTCGTGGGGGACTATACGTTGTTGGTCATGGGGATAAGTTCCGCCTTTGCATGGGGAAAATATTGACATCATATGAAGACAAGATGCTTTTGAGAGGAGTGAAGCAGCTCGATCGAGCCCTGGGGTTGTTTAAGTTTATATGGGAAGCAACCGGAGTGAAAGGAGACCTTGAACTGCAAGGCCATTTATGGTGCATTGGCACCCATAGCAGATCACTCACATATAGAGGGACTACATTCTTGTTGCATGGGATTGATTGTTTTCATTAAGGGACTTTACGATTGAAGGTTTACCACGTTGGGAAGACACTTTCATTTCTGTTCTTGATAATTGCTGCAATGGTTTATTGTGCATTTATTTTTAAAATAAGGAAATTAGTTTGACACATCAATGGGTGTCTGTTCAAGTTGCAATGTGGGAACCAGATTCTAAGGCGAGTATATTTGACTTACCTAATCTGGTTTGAACTACTTTTCTTCATTTAGTTCTCACCAAAGCTATTTAAAAGTTTATTAAAAGTTGATACACACACTACAGTGACAAACAGACAAAGACTTGCATTTTATGGCGGAGTGTTCTAGAATCTAGTTAGGCTATTAGTAACTTTTCCCCAGTGTATCATACTGATGATGCAACTGCTTGTTTTGGTTCTTTGTGCAGCCAACTTAAGGATGACGACTTATCTGCCACAACAAAATTGTGTCCTCTCATCAAGTCATTAGTATTAATGTCATGCCCATCAGTTGGGTCTGATGAGCTCTTGTCTTTATGTGGGCTTTTAGATTTGACTTATCTTGACCTGTCCTACACCTTCCTGGTCAATTTGCAGCAGGTACTTTTCCTTCGGCTGACCTTTTTTCTACTCCGTAGTTTTTATTGTAGTTAAATAATTGAACATGTGTATTTGTTACGGACCAATATTATGGTCGTACATATGAACGCAGAAAGCAGTGTGGGGTAGAGAAGATTAATGACCAACGTGGCTGAGAGAAAAGAAATAAGAAGGCAGTTAGAGTCATATTAGTATTAGTATTTAATTAGTCCTACTTTAATTAGTATTCCTTTATTTAAGTTGTATTAGAATAGCAACTTAGTTTCCCCTATTTGTTTTAGGAAACCCTTTTGCAACTTAGTTTCCTATTTGTTTTAAGAAACCCTTTATCTATTTAAGGGGGTCCCAGCTACTTTAATAAACAGCTTTTTGGTTAATTAATCTTGAGATCTCTTGACTAGGTCGGAGATCGATAATTATCTATTAAGCCCCTATTTTCGGTTCATCTATTCCTCGTCAATTAAAAATAGCTCCCGGAACATCATCCCTTACCTGTGGTCAATTCCGTTCACGTTCTTGGACGAGGTCTCTAACTCACGCACTTAACAACTTGGTATCAGATTTTGGGACGATGGGGACCGAGACTCCTACTGCGGATTCACTAAAAACCATGATTGAGAGTATCGATCACCGGCAACTGGCGGTGGAACAAACCTTGGCAGATCTGCAGACCGCTATGGCACAACTGGCCACCCTTCCGGCCGCCATGGAGACACTCGCTTCAACGGTGCAGAAATTAACAGGCGATTCCTCATCCAACTCCTCCCAGTTCGACCGCAGGAGAGAGGCGGACCATTCGCGCCGTGATACTGAAGATTCTTTAGTTCCCAGGTTCTCGAAAATTGAATTCCCACAATACGATGGGAAAAGCGATCCCCTCTCCTGGTTAAAACGCTGTGAGAGCTTTTTTATTCAGCAACGCACATCTGCTCCAGCTAGGGTGGGTTGCGACTTTCCACATGATCGGGACCGCACAACTATGGGCTTATCAGTTGGATACTGGAACTTCCATTATCTCTTGGACTGAATTCTACGGTCGCTGTACTAAACGTTTTGGGCCGCCGAGTAGCACAAATCCGGAAGGCGATCTAGCCAAACTACGCCAGACCGGCGATATCGAGAATTATATTGAAACATTCCAACAGATGTTGGCTCAAACTGTGGGAATTTCTGCCCGTATGCAGGTAAAAATATTCACCGCTGGGCTGCGCGAGGTTGTACGCATGGAGGTTGAATACCAGGATCCTCTTGACTTGGATTCTGCTATGATGTTGTCCGGGGCTGTTGAGCGCAAGTACAGTATAGGCCATTCTGCTATGAGATTTTTGTAAACTGGCATGAAGGTAGTAGTCTGAAAGCACCTTCTTGAAAGAAAGTTTGAAGAAAGTTGTTTGCGTTTTGAATGTGACTCGTAAATTTTCTGTTGTACGGAAGCAAATGAAAAATCAACACACTTATTTTAAAAGAAAATATGAAGCCTAATTATTGCTCAAAAATAAAACGAGCAATGTGTATCATTCGTCCACCAACATATTTAATCTTACGCCCGATGAATGGGAGGTTGAAATTAAGGTAATTTTTGTCTTATGGATACCTCTTTTTATTTCGTTGTACATTTTTTCTTTCCTATACTCTACATTTTTTTAAAAACAACAAATAAGTACATTGAAAACCGAAAACAGAATCGAAAAAACCTGAACCACAACCAAAACAACCGAACTCATAAAACCGAACCCAACCGTAGTTGTTTGGTTTCGGTTTTGGTTTTCACGTCTCAAAACCGAACCGAACCGAACAAATCGAACTTTTTAAAACTTGCTACTTTATTTATCATTAAGTATAATATTTTTCATAATTCAGCATATTCAGCAAATTCAGTCACTTCAGAGAAATCAAATATTTATTAATTTTAGCAGGATTAACCGATTCAATCAATTTCAGTGTTATCAATTGGGCCCTACATTTGCTCTTCTACGTTATATACCGCTTACATGGTTCAAAAAGTAAAAAAAGAAAGTCCATCTTTAAATTAAAGTTTCGAAAGTTGTTATTATTATAATTATAATATAATTTTACCATTTTTCTTAATTGATAATAATAATTACTAAATAGAAGTATATTAACTGCTAATATTTCTATAACAAAAATATGATGTTCATTACGTCACATAGTGCATTTTCTAATTAGAATATTCGCTACAAAAAATTAAAAACTATCGAATCAGGCAAATTATATGGTGCAACCGGCGCACCATGAGGATGGTGCACCCGGTTGCAAAAACGACGCAGCATCTGCTTTTTTTTTGCTTTTGATGTTAAAAATGATAATAACTTTTTTATTTTTGATCCGATTTTTATAAAATTTATATCAACATTTTTTATTTTTCATGATCTTTCAAATAAGACCAATATTGTGTATGTAATTTTAAGAAATTATCGAACTATTATATTAATGAGTATTGGATTATAAGAAAAATCGAATCTGTTTGGGAGATGATAGGCTTGTGAAATAGAAGATCGAATCTGTTTGGGAGTGGATCAGTGTCCTCAGTTACATTTGATAATACATTGAGTTACATCTTTTTATGAGCGACTTACATCTTTTTATAAGCAAGTTACATCTTTTTATAAGCGAGTTACATCTTTTTATAAGCAAGTTATATCTTTTTATAAGCGAGTTACATATATATATACACACGAGTTGCATTTGACATGTCTGAACGTGACTTACGTATATTTACACGTAAAGTTACATATTTATACACGCGAGTTACATATTTATACGCACGAGTTGCATGTGACCTGTCTGAATGCGAGTTACATATTTTTTTACGTAAAGTTACATATTGTTACACGTAGAGATACATATTTATACATACGAGTTGCATTTGACTTGACTGAACGTGAGTTACATATTTTAACACTTAAAGTTACATATTTCACACATAAATGTTAAAATGTTAAAATTACATAGGCAATATTGGTCTCATTTGAAAGATCATGAAAAATAAAAAATGTTAATATAAATTTTATAAAAATCGGATCAAAAATAAAAAAGTTATTACCATTTTTTAAAAACAAAAGAAAAAAAAAATATAAATGCACTCATCGAATCACGTCAATTTACCTCTTACTTGATCAAAAAGTAAGAGGAATAACAGCATTTCAAAGATACGAATTACATTAATTAAATGAGTCAAATAATAGGAAATAAAAAAGAGAAACGGGTCAACGTCTAGGTTGCTACTACGGACTACACTCCCTCGCTTCCCTATATATAAGAGTCGCAATATCATAGTGAAGCCATTAAGCTTCCATTAATTCTTATTCTTACAAATTAAAATCAGAGAAGATCCATGGCCATGGGGAAGGGAAAGTCCAAAATTCTGATGAAGAAGATCGAGTTTTTACCGGCCCGAAACGTCTGCTTCTCCAAACGCAAAAAGGGGCTGTTCAAGAAGGCAGATGAACTCTGCAGCCTATTCCCGGGAGTCAAAATTGCGGCGGTCCTCTTCTCTCCCGCCGGAAACCCTTACATGTACGGAGACCCAGCAGGTATTCTCGAGACGGCGGGCGAGAGTGAAAAGAGAACCGGATTAGTGGGTAAAGTGTCGCAGCGGGAGGGCGGCGGTCCTCTTTCTGCTCGGTTTTCTTCGCCCATGTCCGGTGATCCGGGCGAGAATACTGCTTGGAACAGCGGCGGACCGTTGGCTGACGAAGTTATCGAATCAGTGATCCGAGAGGTGCAGCAGAGGCAACTGCAGGGAGGGTGTCCTGTTAATTTTCCTCCGCAATATCCTTCGCCGTCCTCTGTTCCGGCTGGGGGCGGTGGCCATGTTATTTGTGAACCCTGCTGCTACTCGCCAATTGAGAAGGAGACACTCGATACTCTTTGGGAAGATGATTGGCTAATTAGTGGAGAAGACATTGGATCAATGATCCGGGAGTTGCAGGCGGAGCAGGGCGGCGGTCCTGCTTTTCCATTGAATTAATTAGAAAATTGAAGGATTAATAACTTACATCTTCCTCTTCAAGTTTGGTCAACTTAAACTATGAAATCAATATTGACATCATTAAAAAGTTAGAAACAAATCCACTAACAAATTATATATCCTTCTCAAGATATATAATAATTTGCTTAGACATGTAACAAATGAATGAAATAACTCAAATAATAATTTGCTTAGACATGTAAGGAATGATAAAACTTTTGTTTTAACGGTTTTCAGTCTTAGATTAGACCAGATCAAATTAAACTTAAACAAATCAGATCAGGTCACACTTTATATTTATAAAATAGTAAAATACACATAGGTCGGACATTTTTCAGACCAGATCAAACTAGTTCAGACCAGATCAGACAATACTAACACACAAAGTAAGATGTGTATTAGTGCAATCAATATTGACATCATTAAAATTTAGAAACATATCCACTAACTAATATTGTAAGATCCATTAACAAGTAATCATTGCACAAGTAACAAGAACTACACGTACATCTCTACCATGAAGTATATACATCGATAATCTAAGTATTAAATATTGATACAAAACTTGATATTAATTACATAGAAGAAATTAAATCATTTTATAATCAACAAATAATTCAATAAAACTTCCCTCAGTTAAAACAAGAATTACATCATAGATCGAGCTAATAACATTCTGAAAGTTGGGACTAGAAGTAATACACTTGAGCACCAAATTAAAATCATTCTAAAGATAATAATTTGTCTAGACATACATATAACAAATGAATGAAACAAGGAACTGATCAATAATACAGTAATTGTCATTATGAGCATGATAAAACTCTTGTTCCTCCCACCACCAACTGATCTCTAGCTTGGTTCGAAATAGCCGTAATCTTTGAGACAATATCAAGATTTGGTGTCTCAATAGTCAGCATCAACCCAATGATCTCTCACCCAATCCTTGAAATTCTTATTTTCTTATTATGTACAATTGTAAAGTCAAGAAAAAGTTTTCTTCCATTCATAAACTAAGCATTCATTGATTGTGAGAAATAATAACAGGTTTACCTGACTGGTAGTCCTGACAGTATATTTATAATGAAACAGGTGTCCAAATACAATTAGGAAACTACCTAATAAATAATAATAATTAATTCTACACCATTACACCCCCTCAAGCTATGCAGGAGGAACTACGTGTAGATTGTCTCGCAAAAATAAAATTGGCTGAGAACATACTGCACCAGGAGATCACCATGAGCCACACGCTCGCGAACAAAATGATAATTAATGTCAATGTGCTTACTACGAGCATGCTGAATGAGATTAGCAGATAAATAAGATGCAGAAATATTATCACACAAGAGCCGGACCGGTCGATGAATAGGAAACCCAAGTTCGAAAAGTATGGACCAGATGTGTAAAGTATCATGGACAATATATGCAATAGCTCGATACTCAGCTTCAGTAGAGGATCTGGAGACAGTGGGTTGCTTCTTAGAACGCCATGAGATGAGATTAGGACCCAGAAACCAGCATAACCTGAGGTAGATCGGCTACTATCAGGACGACCAGCCAAATCAGCATCAGAGTACGCAACAACTGGGTGTGGACGTGTTGAAGGCTGTAGGTGAAGACCATGCGTGAGAGTGCCCCACAGGTACCTGAAAATTCTCTTCACAACCAACATATGTGAAGTACGAGGAGCATGCATAAATTGGGATACCAAATGAACAACATATGTAATATCAGGTCTAGTCATAGTCAAATACTGCAATGCACCTACCATGCTACGATACTCTGTAGAGTCAGCAAGTAACTCACCATCAATGATCGAGAGACAATTTAGGTCTATTTGGAAGCGGTGTGCGAACGGACTTAAGTGTATGAAGATGAAATGTGGTGAGAAGATCTGACACATATTTTGCTTGAGATAAGAACAAACCTGATGAATTTTGCACAGCCTGAACACCCAAGAAAAAATGAAGAACACCCAGATCCTTCATAGCAAAACAATTTCCCAAAAGAGGGGTGAATTTTCGAATGAGGGTGGAGGAATTTCCAGTCACAATGATATCATCCACATATAAGAGTAAATAAATAATGCGAGTGACATAATGAGGTAGTTACTCCTACACCCTCTAGACCTCGAGTACTGTCCTCACAAACCACCACGAGTCTTTACCGCACCCTTTGTCATCACTCGTGCGCACCCTGAAAAACTTCCCAGGGGGTCATCCATCCCAAGACTACTCCTGTGCAAGCACGCTTAACTTTGAAGTTCTTAGCTGATGAGCTCCCTTAAAAGGAGATACACCTTGTTGGTATGAGTAGTACTATTAATCCATTTAAATTAAATTTCAAGTGTTACAATCACCCCCACTTAGGAACGCAACATCCTCGTTGTGCCCATATGCCAATTTAATCTCAATCCAATTCAATCTTAATCATATTCCAGAATCTTTCCCTGCTAATTAAGTGTCCGCCCGATATCCAACGTATCAGCACACTGTCGCAGAGTTGCTCTGATACCATGTTAAGACCTGAGGTACCATCCTAAAAGGTCAACGTTATAGGAGGTGTAGCCCATGTCTTAATATAGCTTTGTTGATTCAAACTTATGATCTGGTGTGAGATTCTAACATCGATAAAAATGATAATGAACTTAAGGACTCCTTAATCCTTATATTCAAGAACACCCGCCATACTATGAAATTAATGAATCAAACTATTATAGTACATACGGAGTACTACATGCGTATCTTTGGACAACGTACGATCTCTGCTCAATCCCATGAAAAATATACGTCGGCATTCTCTGTGATTTTGGTTGATTTTTTATTTATCTATCCCGCATATCTTAGATTATGGCCAAACCTTGAAGTACAAGTTTGAAAAATTGTTTAATTTGTTTGATCAACTTTTTTGTTATTTCGAGACAATTTAAAAAGCCACATGATTTGATATTGGTATAATATGGTATTGTCACGTTTAGAAATAAAGAGTATGATCATTCCAAACAGTTTTAATTTCAGAATCTAACCATACTGTACCGCTAAGTTATACGTTTTAGATCAAATCAGAGTAAATTAGATTTAAATAGATTGGACATAAATAGATTAGATCATATCATACCAAACTAGATTTAAAAAATATTAAAATGTGCATACGCCAAATGTTTATCGAAACAGACTAAAACCTGTAATACCGAATCTAAATAAATGAGACCAATTCAAATTAGACCATCCCAGATTTCCTTTCAAAAATTTACATATGCAATATTGATGTCAGATAAAATTAAATATTACAAAAACTTATTTCATTTAATATATTTTTATAAAATCTGTTGGGTGTGTTTCGGAATAAACGAAGAAATATTAATTAAATAAAATTAATTAATAAACAAAATAGCCAAAAGAAAACAGAAAATAAGATGGAGCAGATTTTAGCCAGAGCTCGTGCTACGCACGATGTCCTTAAAACGTATTCGTCGCCTCCCACGGTGCTAGGAGCGTTGCAACGACCGTTTCCCAGGATACGGTGGCTAACGAACGATCGTTTGAGCACACAAACGAAAGTCAGGCGAACTGGAACCGTGTGTTTGTTGCAAAGCACCTGCCAGCTATTTATAGGAGGATTTATTGTGTGTTAAATGGGGTGTTAATGGACCTGAACGTTGGACATCAATGACCAGTCCGCAGGTCGCCCGCACACACGAGTCGCAGTTTTTCTTCTCCGTTTCGGGATTTGATCGGCACCCCCCCTTGCGCGTAAGAGAGAGCCTTTCCCTTTAGGAATCTTAACTCCTTAAAAGAGGCTTCCCTTTATAAGGGGGTGAAAATCCCTTGAGTTTTTCGGTGTGGGATAAAACACACTAGAAACTCACCATTTTCCCAGTTTTTCCATTTCAACGAGTGAACTTTGAGAATCAATTTCTCATTCACCCGTTATCCGTTTTGAGTGTACCACATATCGAATTGTAGCCCTTAACAAGGACAATCCAAAACCACTTTGACCCGACCCAAATCGGAAATGGACCCCACTCAAATAATTGCCCCAAAATGACCATTTAATGCAATTTTTTAACACATTTTTCCAACAATCCCCCACATGAATGAAAATTGATTTTCGAGACTTAAAAAGACACGAAGATAGGAGGACACGTTGTGTTCACTGGATGATCCTCTCATACGGAGAGGTAGGTTTTATCCTTTGAACCTTCCGTTGTAAAGACACGTTTATTTACTGGCTGTCTAGTAGACTCGATGTCCTTGAACTATACTGTCGTCGTGTAAACATTGACTTATCTTTACACAAGAACCTTCCAACTTTGTTCCGTTCTCATGGGTGTGCCCGTTTTGGCCATGGGTCACCGTCCTGGTTCTGCAAGAGTTTCTAAAGAACTGAGCCTTTACAGTTCTCCTTTGAAGCGGCCCTCTTCTCTCTCACATAGATGATTCTTTCACGAGTATCCCGCATACTCTTCCAATGTTATCGAGTAGATCAACATTTTAGAATCATTAAAGCAAACGTTTTTGCTAACCTCGTGCGGGAGTCACTGTTTTAACGAGGAGTGGGTAGGAATCCGGAAGCCCCACAGTGACCATCCTTCGCTCTATAATTTAGTTGTCCCTTTTGAACCTAGGACCAACTAGGTTGGATATCCACTATAGAACTTTTCAATTCACGGGCTTTAGTCCCATTCCTCGTGACAACTTCTCCAACAATTCTCTATCCAATGCCTTGGTTAGCGAATCCGCTATGTTATCCTTTGACTTCACGTAGTCAACAGTGATAACACCCGTTGTGAGGAGTTGTTTAATGGTGTTATGTCTATGACGAACGTGTCTAGACTTGCCATTGTAGAGATTGCTCTGTGCCCTTCCAATTGCCGCTTGACAGACGCAATGTATGCATATTGGAGGGACAGGCTTCTCCCAACTTGGAATATCCTCGAGAAAATGGCGTAGCCATTCAGCCTCTTCAGTGCACTTATCCAAGGCTATTAGCTCAGACTCCATCGTGGATCTAGCTATTAACGTTTGTTTTGAGGATTTCCATGACACGGCTGCACCTCCCAAGGTGAAAACATATCTACTTGTGGACTTTGAGTCCTTAATGTCGGATATCCAACTAGCGTCGCTGTACCCTTCAAGTACAGCTGGAAATCTTCCATAGTGCAGTCCAAGGTTTTGGGTTTTATGTAAATACCTCAAAACCCTTATTATTGCCTTCCAGTGTTCATCACCGAGGTTGCTAGTATATCTACTTAGCTTACTAACCACAAAGGCAATATCAGGCCTGGTACAACTCATTAGATACATCAAGCTTCCAATAATCCTAGCGTACTCTACTTGAGAAATACACTCTCCACGATTTTTGGTAAGTTGTACGATTTTATCTAATTGAGTCCTTGCCTCTTGATAATCATCCTTATTAAATTTCGTAAGGATTTTATCAACGTAATGGGATTGGCTTAGCGTAAGACCGTCAGGTCCTCTAATTATTTTAATCCCAAGGATTAAATCGGCCAGCCCCATATCCTTCATGTCAAATTTAGAATTTAACATGCTTTTTGGTAGAATTAATCATCAGATTATTGCTACCCACGATGAGTATATCATCCACGTATAAACATAAAATGACATAGCCGTCTACCGTGCTCTTCACATAGACGCATTTGTCACTTTCGTTTATTTTAAACCCATTAATTAACATTGCATGGTCGAACTTTTCGTGCCACTGTTTAGGGGCTTGTTTCAATCCACACAATGATTTAATTAATTTACACACTTTCCTTTCTTGGCCTGGAACACGAAAGCCCTCAGGCTGTTCCATATAGATTTCTTCGTCTATATCGCCATTTAGAAAAGCGGTTTTTACGTCCATTTGATGAACTTCCAATTTCCGCAATGCGGCAATTGCTAGTATCAACCTAATGGAATTTATTCTCGTCACTGGAGAATACGTGTCAAAGTAATCATGGCCCTCACGTTGCTTGTATCCCTTGATTACAAGTCTGGCCTTGTACTTATCGATGGAACCGTCAGGTTTCATTTTCCGTTTAAAAATCCACTTGGATCCCAAAGGTTTATTTCCTGGAGGAAGATCAACCAATTCCCATGTGTGATTTTTAAGGATAGAATCCACCTCACTTTTGATGGCTTCTTTCCACATAGGACCTTCAGTAGACGTCACGGCTTCCGTATAAGTCCGTGGCTCATTTTCTACCAAACATGTTAGAAAATCCGGTTCATTTTCTACCATACATGTTAGAATATCCGAGCCAAATTCTAGCAAGTAGGTGAGAAAATCCGGTCCGAAGGATTTTTCAATTCTAGCACGTTTGCTACGTCTGGGTTCGGGTTCTTCTCCGGATCCCTCACTAATATTTTCCATAGCTACGTCAAATGTTCGTTTTGACGTGCTAGGCCCTTCGTTGGACTTGCATGGAAATACATCTTCAAAGAATGAAGCATTCCTTGATTCAATTATTGTGTTTTTATGTACATCCGGATTATTCGAATCGTACACTAAAAAACCGATAAGCACTACTATTTTGTGCATACCCAATAAAAATACAATCCACCGTTTTTGGACCTATTTTTATTTTCTTAGGTGTTGGTACAAGCACCTTTGCAAGACACCTCCACACTTTTAAATATTGATAGGAAGGCCATCTGCCTTTCCACAACTCGTACGGAGTTTTATCATATTTTTTCCGGGGAACCTTATTTAAAAGGTAATTGCTTGTCAAGATTGCTTCCCCCCACATATTTTGTGGCAAGCCCGAACTTACTAGCATCGCGTTCATCATATCTTTCAATGTGCGATTCTTTCGTTCGGCAACACCGTTTGATTGAGGTGAATAGGGTGTGGTACGTTCGTGTACTATACCCACACTAGCGCAAAAGTCACCAATTGGTGCTTCATACTCACCACCTCGATCACTCCTAACCGTCTTAATCCGTTGATTAAGTTGGTTTTCCACTTCATTCTTATAAAGAATGAATTTATCGATTGCTTCGTGTTTATTTTTTAATAAATAAACGTAGCTATAGCGAGTGCTATCATCGATAAAAGTAATAAAATATTTATAACCGCCACGTGTTTGTATTGATTTAAAATCACAAACGTCACTGTGAATTAATTCAAGTGGTTCCGTTTTTCTTTCAATTGACTTGAAAGACGTTTTCGTTAGTTTTGCCTCTACACAAACTTCACATTTGTGCTTCACATCAATTGTGAATTTAGGGATGTGCTCCATGTTAATTAATCTACGTATAGAATTAAAATTAACATGTCCTAGTCTACCATGCCACACATTGGAAGACTCAAGCAAGTAAGCAGAAGGGATTTTATTATTATTAATAATAATAGTCATTACATTGAGCTTAAACAGCCCATCACATGTATACCCCTTCCCACATACATTCCCGATTTAGACAAAACTAATTTGTCCGACTCAAAAACCATGCGGAAGCCATGCTTGTTCAACAACGAGCCGGAAATCAGGTTTTTGCGTATTTTCGGAACGAACAAAACCTGGTTTAGAGTCAGCTCCTTGCCCGAAGTCATCTTCAGGACCACTTTGCCCACGCCTTCAACCGCGGAATGAGCCGAGTTACCCATCCACACTTTCTCACCATTTGATGGCTCAAAAGTAGTGAATAACTCCCGGTTTGAGCAAATATGACGAGTAGCACCGGTGTCCACGAACCACTCCTTGGAATTGGATCCAACGAGGTTGACTTCCGTAACCACAGCCGCTAGGATGATGTCTTCATCCTTTTGCCCACCTTGCACCAAGTTCACGTGAGAATCTTTCTTCTTCCTTGGTGCCTTGCAATCCGAGGACTTGTGTCCATTCTTGTTGCAATTGAAGCATTTTCCGTTGAACTTTGTCTTGGAAACGCCTCCCTTGGGACCGAGCTTGCTCTTCCCATTATTTTTAGTTTTGGAGCCTTTTGCATGCTCCACCACGTTGGCCTTGTCGCCATGAACAATTGGGAGTTTCCCATCGTTCTTCCGGTTATCCTCTTCAATCCGCAGACGGAGGATCAATTCTTCAAGTTCATTTCCTTTCGCTTATGCTTAAGGTATTTCTTGAAATCCTTCCAAGCCGGCGGCAATAAATGAATAATTGACGCCACTTGGAATGACTCACTAACTGTCATTCCTTCATCTCGCATTTCGTTGAAGATCATTTGCATCTCCTCAACTTGACTCAAGACCGTCTTCGAATCCACCATTTTAAAGTCAAGGAATCGACCAACAACAAATTTCTTTGCGCCGGCATCCTCGCTTTTATATTTGTGGTCCAAAGCATTCCATAGCTCCTTAGCCGTAGCTAATTTTCTATAAACGTCGTACAAAGCATCATGTAGCCCGTTCAACACGTAGTTTCGGCAAAGGAAGTCAGAATGCTTCCAAGCTTCAACCGCGTTGAAAGATTGCGCATCCACCTCACCCCCGGTTGCTACCGGCGCATCTTCGGTCAAGAATCTAGGGTTTCTCCACAGAGTTGCTTGGCACGGTCACCATAGGGATAGCCCTTTGGTTGGCCAAAGCAGATGCACCGCGTTGTTAACTATTGTTCACCGGTGCTCCGCTTTCAGAGTGATTGTCGTTCAGAACATTCTGCCCAACACCAATCTCGTTTTCTTGAGAAGTCATTTTCGTTCTTTAACGTTTTTCCGAAAACAAAAAAAAATAAGTTCGTTCACCAAAGTGACAAACTACGATTTAAGATTGTTTACCTCAGTAGAACAATCAAGAAATACGTTTTAAGATTGTATCCGTATGATACAAGCTCAACAAATACGTTTTAAGATTGTTGGGTGTGTTTCGGAATAAACGAAGAAATATTAATTAAATAAAATTAATTAATAAACAAAATGTACTCCATGTACTCAATGTACTCCATGTGGACCACTTATTTCGTAACATTCAATTTATCAATTTCGGTGCCACCAACGGCATCCACTTTCGTTACTCTTGTCCATACACCTCCCCTCAAAATGGCAAGGCCGAACATACCATCCACACTCTAAATAATGTGGCGCGTACACTTTTAATTCATGCCTCGCTACCCCTAAAATTATGGCCCTGTGCAATTAAAATGGCCACTTACCTCCACAATATTCTACCCTCTCAAACACTAAATTTTCACACCCCTACCCTCCTTTTATATAATAAAATACCTACATACACCCATCTACGTGTCTTCGGATGCCTATGCTTCCCACACACCCCCTCGTCCACCATCCACAAACTCCAACCCCGGTCCGAACCTTGCATATTTTTAGGGTATCCGGATAACCATAAAGGGTACATTTGTATGAATCTTTCTTCTCACAAAATAATAATCTCCCGCCACGTCACCTTCAACGAGGCTGTTTTTCCGTGTCATCCTCACCACTCTCAACCCCTCTCGGTCCCACAATCTAAAGACCATATACACCCTCTTCTCACCATACCCCCGGATCCCCATGCATGGCCCATGCACACGTCCGAACCTCCCCTACGGACACCAACTCCTCACCCATGTCCTCGGCCACAGGAAACCAAAACAACAGCCTCCCAATTTTCCCCCCACTGACAAACCCATTTCACCAAGCCGACACCAATTCGGGAAACCCAATTCCTCCCACTCTCACCCACCAGATTTCCACAAACGACTCCCACCCACCAAATTTCCACAGCCCAACCAACATTCCCTCCCCTACTGCCCAACAAGCCCCTGCACCTCACCCCATGGTCACTCGGGCCAAAGCCGGCATATTCAAACCCAAGACAATCCTCAACCTCTCGGCCGCTATACACCCATCCCCCATACCAAAAAATCCCATCACCGCCCTCCGTGACCCGTACTGGAAAGCCGCCATGGATGACGAATTTAGTGCACTTATTAAAAATGGGACGTGGGAGTTGGTTCCCCGGCCACCCGAAACTAACATTATTCGTTGTATGTGGTTATTTAAGCACAAATACAGGTCGGACGGCTCCCTTGAACGTCACAAAGCGCGGTTCGTGGTTAATGGAAACTCTCAACAAATCGGTGTTGACTGTGATGAAACTTTTAGCCTGGTGGTCAAACCCGCTACCATCTGCACAGTGCTTACCATTTCTCTCTCACATTCTTGGCCTTTGCACCAATTGGATGTCAAGAATGCATTTCTCCATGGACATCTTGAGGAGACCGTCTTCATGCACCAACCGCCCAGCTACCGTGACTCCTCTCGGCCACACCATGTTTGCCACCTTCTCAAATCACTTTATGGCTTAAAGCAAGCCCCCCGGGCTTGGTACCAACGTTTTGCAATGTATGTAGCCACTCTCGGCTTTGTCCATAGCAAATGTGATCATTCTTTATTCATCCTCCAGGGCAATCACAACACCGCCTTTATTTTACTTTATGTGGATGACATTATTCTCACGGCTTCCTCCGATACTCTCCGACGGGACATTTTATCTCGGCTACATCACGAGTTTGCCATGACTGACCTCGGGCCTCTCTCATTTTTCTTGGGCATTTCTGTCACCACACTGCCCGACGGCCTATTTTTATCCCAAGAGAAATATGCTCTTGACATCATTAGCCGTGCAGGAATGGACCAGTGCAACCCGGTAGCCACCCCAGTAGACTCCAATGCCAAACTCAGCGCAACAGCCGACCCCGCGGTGCATGACCCTACCCTCTACCGTAGCCTTGCCGGTGCTTTGCAATATCTCACCTTTACCCGGCCCGATATATCCTATGTCGTCCAACAAATTTGTTTGTTTATGCATGACCCACGGGAGCCCCATCTTCATGCTCTCAAACGAATCATTCGTTACATACGTGGTACTGCCCATCTCGGTTTACATCTTCATCGATCCCTGTCTCACTCACTCACTGCATACACTGACGCGGATTGGGGCGGCTGTCCAGACACACGTCGTTCCACATCCGGCTACTGTGTTTTCTTGGGTGACAACGTATTATCTTGGTCCTCCAAAAGACAAACCACCGTCTCTCGCTCTAGTGCCAAAGCCGAGTACCGTGATGTTGCAAACGTTGTCGTCGAATTATGTTGGATTCGTAACCTTCTCCTTGAGCTACATTCCCCTCCTACCAAAGCATCCATTGTGTATTGTGATAATTATAGCGCCATGTACATGGCGGGAAACCCGATACAACACCAACGGACCAAACACATTGAAATCGACATACACTTTGTTCGGGAAAAAGTGGCTCGTGGAGAGGTTCATATTCTACATGTCCCCACTCGCCATCAATTCGCGGACATATTCACCAAGGGTTTGCCACGCATTTTGTTTGATGAATTCAGGTCCAGTCTCCATGTTCGATCACCTCACGTATCAACTGCGGGGGCGAATTAACCGTTACATACTACTACTACTACCGGACAAGTCATTCATTTGCTATTAACTATATTATTTCTTACCTATTATGTGTATTATTGCACCTAGTCCTAATTATAGCTAGATACATTGTAATTATTTATAGTTAGCATAAATCTTGGCTCACATCATGGGCTACCAGCCGTATGCCTTGCATGGCTACGTTACTGGCTATTTGTATTTATAGTAATGGCCGAATGGCCTAAGAAGGCAAGGAATAATTTTCCCGTAAACGTATTATTCCAATTCTAAATATATATAATAATCGTGCCGTTTTGCTATGAGAACCTTCCAACGAGACGGAGGTAGTACAAATTGTCACTTCAATTTGAACTTCAATCATCCGTTTATTTAAAATTGAATCATCAAAAGTTGCACCGACCAAAATCCCAAATTTCATCTAGCAACTACCCGATGCAAATTTAAGTTTTTTAATAAAAAATAACATGAAGACAAAATAAAAAATCTTACTTATTGGGATTTGATTAAAACCAAAATACTTGTAATCTTGCAAAAATGTTATAACTCAGAGAAAGTGTTTAAATAT
This sequence comes from Cuscuta europaea, assembly GCA_945859875.1. Lineage (NCBI taxonomy): Eukaryota > Viridiplantae > Streptophyta > Magnoliopsida > Solanales > Convolvulaceae > Cuscuta > Cuscuta europaea. The sequence goes on along the minus strand of CAMAPE010000010.1, from coordinate 16,156,494 downwards.
GACAAAGTTTAGATGAGCCAAGACAATGGACTTGTTTGGCAAGCGGGTTATTAAAGATGACAAAGTTTAAAGCTGGTTATATTAGCGGTTCGATAACAACCGGTTGAATTAGCTGCTTTGAATGGCTGGTTACGTTGGCTACTTGTAAATAGTTGTTTGGTAATTTAGCTAGATGAAAATAGTTGTTATGATGTAAAAAGACGTATAAGGGCATTACTGTATGCTTCATACTCCGTTGTTTTTTGTTAGTGATAATAGTAATAACAATTTGATTACAAATAATATAAAATAAAAAACATGCACAATTGTAATTTCTTAAGTGTGCCATTTTTAATGAAGAAATTGTTATGATTTTAAAAGGAATTAATTCTGGGTCTTTAATGATATACGTTAATAAATTTTTAAAAAATGAATTATATTCCGTATAATATACTATATACGTCAATGTGTAAAGAGAAGAATTAAAAAGAAGAATCAAAAGAGAAGAATTATTTCTAATGAGTATGGATGTGCCCCTGCGACATATTTGAAGGAAATTAAGAGAAGAATTAAAAAGAAAATAAGAGAACATGACCTCAATCTTGAAATGGTTAGCTAGGTATGTAGTAATAATAACTCAACCAACTGAAGGAAAACGCCGGGGTTCCTAGCGTTTTGGAAAATGGATTTTGGAAAGCAAATAGTTAAACCTAACAGCTATTTAATTTACCAAACACAAGTTTTAACAATTCAGCCAGTCAAACAACCTAAAATTGGTCAACAGCTATTTAATTTACCAAACACAAGTTTTAACAATTCAGCCAGTCAAACCAACTAAAATTGGTCAACAGCTATTTAATTTACCAAACACGACCGGTATAAAGGTAAAATAACAAAACCATCTTCTCAAAAGGCCACAATTTGATGCAATGGCTATAAGAAACATGATTTATTGATTCCCATTCAAACACAAAGTCTATTGGAATTCCTTCATAAGGAATTCGTTCCTTTCTTATTTTTCATTTCAATAATTACTACTTTTATAGGATATAAAACAAAGTTAGAAAAATTTGCTTATTATATATGGAGTATCAATTATTACACTAAATTATTTTATGCATAAACTATGATATCCACAGCGTGACTCAGTAGACAATGAAATGCAGCTGAAAAATTAAAAAGATGGGATGAAAACCACCACCATCTGCTTCCTTTTGAAGTTACGGATTCTTCTCAAGTTATAGACGTTGTATTAACCCACCTGGTCCAAAAGGTTGAATGCCCAACCCCAAGGCCCTCCAACTCTGACCTGACAGAATGGTGGGGAGGTTAATCACGGCGACGCAGTCAGCAAAGCTGCGGTAGGCCTTATACACGTGTGCACCTGAGGTCCAGCCTTATTTCAGGTTCTGTAAACTCCACACGGCCGCTGTAGGTTTCGAACCTTGGTTCACTTGGTCCAATTTTCCCACCACTCGACCAACTGAGCTACCCGTGCGGGTAAACTAGATTCTCACCTTTGATAACACTAGATTCTCATTCTCACCCGTGCGATGCAGAGAGAGGGGAAGGTTCACGTGAGAATGATGTTCCAAGAGATAAATGAGAATGAAATCTAACCGTCAATTACATAAAATTAATGATCAAAATTGAGTTTAAATGAGTGGTAGTACATTTGTAAACATGTGCAGCTTTTAATGGCAAAATACTAAGCATTTAAGTAAGCGTATAAAGTCAAGGATAATTTAGTAAATTAGCTATCAAGAGATTCTAACCATATCACCTAAAAAATGGTCTTTACATGTTAAATTTTCATGATGCACGTTAAAGTTTCCTTATAAATTGGAAAGCACCCAATTAAACATTTGAATCATTAAAATACTTTCCATACAAAGAATCGTAATTACCATATAAAATTATGAGTTCAAAAGTTAAATTAATTAGCTTACAAGAGACTTCCGAAATGCATTTTAGTTATTTAGGTGATGCAAAATTATTTAAATAGTTATGCACTATAGTTATAATGCACTACTTTTTAATCTACACTTTTTATAAGATTAATCTACACTTTTCTCACGAAGTTATGCAAATAAATACAGTATATAGTTTCAAAAACTAATGAGAAGTGCATAAACAAAGCATAGTTAGTGAATCAAAAGTTTAATGAGAAATTAATCATTATTATACTATTGGACATCTCTTAGAATATGTTAGTGCAGAATATGTTAGTATAGGCTGTGCAGATTAGTGTTTGCACTTTCTAAAATTCTACATTGACACTATTTTATGAAATAAAATGCATATAGTGTGTTTTTTAAAGATGTAAAGAAATGTATGTATGTATGTATGTCGTACGTACGTACGTATGCACACATAACTTTCACATTTTTTATACTGCATATAAAAACATAAATAAAAGGTTTGGAAATAAAATTTATGATTTTCTAGATTTTTGTTTATATTCTTCGTATTATATTTTGAATTTACTTCAAAATACAAATTTCATTTTGTTATTTAATTCTTTTGAATTCTCCAAACATATACGTAGTATGGGCCAAGGAGTCCTTAAATATAAAAATCTTATAACACATAATTATTTTAATGAGTTTTTTTTTTTTACAAAACATTACTGATATAAAACTTATTTACACAAATAAACTAATAGTTACTACAATGTAGAGTCATGCTAATTTTAGTTTAAAAATTTAATATATGGTACTATGATTCCAATATTACTCTAATTACTAGTCATATTTTTGTTAACATTTTTTATTTTAGTCATAAATATGTAATTATTTCTATTTTAAATGCAAGTAAAATACATGTAAAATAGTACCACTACGTACAAAACAAGCAAATATATTTCCTACGAAGAAGATGATTACGAACATTATAGCAGAAATTACACATTCAACTTTGAAAATACTCTAAATACGCAAAATTTGTTGTGGAAATTAAGTCATTTATACTACGTTGATAACTCGTGACACCGCAACTATATACAATTCAATTATGACACAAAATTTGACTCTATCTATATCACACATTTCTTATAGAATTATTCAATAAATTGAGCATATTGCAAAAAAGAAGCTCATAGTTTTAAAAAAAATACTTCCTCCTTCCCGTTAAGAATGTCTTCCTTCTTTTTAAGTCCGTCCCACTAAGATTGTTGTTACGGGTCCAGCCCATATTTGCAATATTTTATATCGTTTTTGTTGTTTATATTTGGGCTTTTCGGATGCATTTTTATTTTCTATTTTTTGGATCCATTTGATATTGAGTTGTGGGATTCCAAGAGAAGTTTTTTGGAGGTCATTTTGATAGCATTTCCGATTTTCGCGCTGCAGTGCGCAGTTTCATTCAGCTCGACAATTGGAGGGGTTACCGTGGTCTTATTCTGCTGAAATTTAGACTGCTTGTTTGTGGCTTCAAGAGCTACATTTTGAATGGCCAGATTGTTCAGTTGAGCTTTGGTTTAGTCAGAAATGCTGCTCGAACAGACCATCAGTTTTGGGTGATCTACACCTTATTGTGCTATTTTGATCTTTTATTGTTCTTGGTGATTGTTGGTAGGTTGTGACTCTTTTGTGAACTGATTTGGGGCTCTTTTTCCCTTTTTTTATCAATGAGAGAAGTAAGGGTAGATTCCTCAAGAGGTCCCGTGATTTTTGATCCTTCACGTTGAAGGGTTTTCCACGTAAAAAATTATGTGTGCTCCTAGTACTTTATTTTTTCTCGTTGTTGTGATTTCTTTTCTGCAATAGTGCTGAATATATTTGATAACTTCATTGTGTGACAATTGGATTAATTGGATTGCTTATTTAGTTTATTGTCTTGATTGTATTTAGTGTGTGATATTTTGAGTGTCTTAGAGACCCCTTATTTGATCCCTACAATTGTCTCATACCAGATTTGGTAAGTCCAATCTGAACACGGGCATAGTAAATATTGAGACACATTAGGATACGTTGTATTTGTTAGTTCATATTTTTTACACTTGTCCAATGTGAGATGACTAACATTTTGGAAAACATTGCCAAAAGGAAATTTTTACGAGCATGTCATATAAAAAGAATTGGTAAAATGATGTCTAATGTGGAACCAAAAGATGGGAATAATCATTTGATGAAAGTTTATTAAGAGATGGAGAAATTGTTCATGTCACTTTAGAGATAGATAAGTAAAGATTACTTTAGACTATAAAAATGTTCTTTATTATAAGTACTTTTAAAAGTACAAAATTTATAATTTCCATAATATTATACTAATAAATCACGATTTAAATTTTATGAAATGATAAAGTTTTGTTGCCCTCTAGGTTAACCTGACCCCAAATGATCACAGTTAGATTGATTTTATAAAAATATATATTAAATTACATAAGTTTTTATAATATTTAATTTCATCTGACATCAAATTGCATATGTAAATTTTTGAAAGGAAATTTGTTCTAGTTTGGTCTCATCTATTTTGATCCAGTATATCAGGTTTTAGTCTGATCCGATAAACGTTTGGTGTATGTGCATTTTAATATTTTCTAAATCTAGTTTGGTCCGATTTTTGTCTAATCTATTTCTGTTCAATCAATTTAAATCCAATTTTCTCTGGTTTTATTTAAACAGTGTAACTATTTTAGTTGTACAATATAGTTAAGTCCTAAAATTAAAGCACTTCTGTACGGTCATATTTATAAACGTGGTAGTAGTACCAATATCAAATCATATCACTTATTAAATTGTCTCAAAAAATAAAAAAAGTTTAACATCAGAAAAAATTAAAAAATCTGTGCAAAATTGACCCGCAAAATTGTGCATCAAGTCAGGCAAATAATGTAAGAGATAAGGAAAGATGGTTTTAACAAAAAGTCAGGCAAAATCAGAGAGAATGTATGACCGTATATTTTTTTATAAAAACAATCCATCTCAAATCTTTAATTAATCTTTAATTAAAAAATACGGAGTAAAAGAAGAGAAAATCATAGGCGGTGCAATTAGGAGAGTATGGCCAAGATCAGCTCGCCTGGCAATCATAGGCGGTGCAATTAGGAGCTGAGTGTTTAAATACTCCGTTGAACTATTCTCATTATGATCATACAGATAGAAAACCAGAAAACGGAGAGAAAATCAGAGAGAAAAATGGGCAAAGGGAAGTCAAAGATCGAGATGAAACTGATCGAGTCACGGGCAGCTCGGAATGTGTGTTTCTCCAAGAGGAGAACGGGGCTCTTCAAGAAGGCATCCGATCTGTGCCGCCTATTCCCGGGAGTTAAAGTTGCCGCCGTCGTCTTCTCTCCGGCCGGAAATCCGTATGTGTATGGCGACCCAACTGGGATTTTCGACTCGCAGCAGCATGAGCAGGGCGACGGCAGTCCTCTTTGTGCTCTGTTTCCTTCGCCCTTGTCCGGTGATCCGGGAGAGAATACTGCTTGGAACAGCGGCGGACCGTTGGCTGACGAAGTCATTGAAGAAGTGATCCGAGGGGTGCAGCAGAGGCAACTGCAGGGCGGGTGTCCTCCGCAATATCCTTCCCCGTCGTCTGTTCTGGCCGGGGGCGGTGGCCATGTGATTTGTGAACCCTGCTGCTATTCGCGAATTGAGAAGGAGACGCTGAATACTCCTTGGGAAGATGATTGGCTGATTAGTGGAGAAGACATTGGATCAATGATCCAAGAGTTGCAGCCGCAGCAGGGCGGCGGTCCCGTTTTTCCAGAATGTTCCTCGCCGCCATCCTCTGTTTTGGCTTCCTCCTCAAGTCAGCAGGGGACACTCAGAGAAGAAGATGTGAGTTCATGGATCCAAGAGTTGTTGTGTTAGGGCCTTACTATTTTGAAGTGTTCCATCATTTTTGGTTCTAGGCATGCATCCTGCACATAACACCATTACTATTACTCTCTTCTGACTTTAGGGTTTATATGAGAATTGTTATTATTATGGGACTAATGTATAATCATACTCATAATGGCAATTATTGTATGTATTACATGATCTCACTTCCTTATTTCATTCATTTGTCATATGTATAGACAAATTATTATCTCCAGAATGATTTTAGTGTGGTCATTAATTGTGAACTATGTATATTCTAGTTCCAACTTTGAGATGTTATTATTTAGTAGATTCATGATTCATTTTTTGTTTTAACATACTCTGAATTTTTTAAATTTTGTATCAAATTTTGTATCTATATTTAATATTAATCGATTTACACTAAGAGCACTAACACATACATCTCAAATAACTCAATCTCAGGTTGATAAAAATATTATGAAGTATGAATGAATTCATACTTCGTATACTTTTTATACTACATCATAGAGTTCTATAATATTCCACTACGTATAGTTCATGCTAGAGATGCAATGAGAGATTTATATATATTTATTGTTTTTGAAGTAGATTTATAGTTCTCCTTACTTCTATATTGATTAAATGTTTAAGGATCATGTCATTTATGAAATTAAGATGTTATGGAGTACTTTATAGTTAGTAATAATATACTATCGTATAATGGAAAGGAATTGAAGATGTACGTTATTAATCCTTTAATTTACTAAAAACTAAATCCAATGGAAAACCTTCTCGTTTGCATGTGGATGCCACTGGTTCACTACCAAATAATTAAGAATCAACGGCAAGCTTATGTCCACTCTCTGTAATTCAAAGATGTTTTCTTTTGGACTGTTTGCCGTTCCAGACCAGATCAGATCAGGTCAGACCAAACTTCTATAGTAATAAAATATATAGAGACCAGACGTTTATCAAACCAGACCAGTTCAGACCAGACCAGCCAATTCCAGTTCAAAAGAAAACATTCTAACTGTTCAAATGTGGTCTGATCTGGACTGGTCATATTTGATTTAATCTTGGACCGAAAATATTGCAAACTAAAAACATTCTTAGTCATCAAATGATTAAACAATGCACTTTATCATAATTTACGTGGTTTATCACAAGTTTTGCACTCTAGTTTTGAGTAGACGCACTTTTATTCAAAACTTTATGCAACATTAATTTAATTAAAATTATGGATTTTCACAAATATATATATTCATCAATTGAATGAATTTTAAGAGGAATATCGGCCATTTTAAGAAATTGATCTGCACTTTTATAAATCACATATTTATGTCATTAGCTTGCACTTTTCACATATTATACTGCACTTTAGACATGCTTGTGTGCGCTTCAATTTTTTAAATCAAAATGATTTAAAATAAAATGAAAATAAATATTCAAGAGTGTGAACAAACAACTAGCTTGTGCATGTTAAATACTTAAAACATCACTATTATATCAACCTTTTTAAAATACTACATTGACATTTTTTACAAATGAAATGCACTATGATCATGTACATTATATATATATATACAAAAGTGCACTACTATATAACATATTCTAACATTTTACATATGCACTTTCTACAGAATGAATTGCAATTTCTTCGAGTGCATCACAAATGTTCCATATCGTGGTGTCTTTTTATTGCACTCCACATATGTCGCTTTAGGTCTTTATTGTCGGGACAACATATATCACTATCATCTATGTCACTTCAATATAATAGGTCATCTTGCTGAGTTCGTTTCTTTGTGAATCCATTGCAGTGCAGACATAAAGACAACAAAGTGCAAAATATGTAAATGTTTAAGTGCATAAAAATGGTACGCGGTAGATCATAATAATAAGATGACAGTGCATAAAATTATGTATTCTGGTGCATTTATCAGTGAGCTAAATACGAATATAATGTTGTAACACACAAAGTAAAAAATATTACAAAATGGAAGCAAATATTTGAGAAAATTAAGAAAATATGCATTTGCATTTAGGCATAAGTGTGAGAGTGCATGAAAACTGACTGGGTTTACCTAAATATTACTAAGAATAAAATTATGAATAAAAATATGACTTAGTAACTTTTAGTGACTATAATTGTATTCAACGTTTACATCGTAGTAACGTAACTTTGAATACCATTATATTCATTAAAAATTATCAAGTCACATTTTTGTCCACTACTTCTCCGGGAATAATATTAGTAAAATTGTTTCTAACTTTTACTCATCAAACAAACTAACAACCACAATTTTTTTCATGTAATTTTTTCATTTTTCTATTAATAAAATATATTTTAAATCTTTTTTTTTTGTAAATGTAAAGAATAAACCAATCTAATCATTTCAGCCAAAACTTCATAAATTTCACCAGAATCTGATTCAGCCAATCTCAATATTACCAAACGGGTTCTTGCTGAACTTTACATTTTCTCCCTCCTATAATTTTACTTCTCACGCCTTACCTAGTTATCAAAATCTATATATTTTGAAATGTTTTCAAAATCTAATGAGTATCTAGTTACCTAAGTTACACATATATACTTCCATCTTTTCAAAATTTTAGATGTTCATGTGAGTCGTAGATATGAAATTAATCAGGATACATCAGATATTTTTATCTATTTAAACTTGAAATAGAACTTACAAGGTTGATTCATGAAGAAATTAAATAAGTAAAAATTACTATAATTCACCGCTTATTAAAATGGTGTTAGAAGTTACGTAAAGTTGGAAAGCTTTAATTAGCTATAAATTTTGTGTGAAGCCATGAACTAAGCTGGAAACTATTCTTAGTGTATGTTTGGCAAACATAAGTCTCTGCCTTTTATCTTTTGCATTGTTTAAAAAGTTTTTAAAAGCTTCTAATTATATGTTTGACATGACAATTTTTAAAAGATTTTCAAAAATTAAAAGATCTTTTCTGAAATACTATGCAGAGTAGCATCTGAGAAAAGTCTGTGACTTTTCGTATTAATTAGTCCTAACAGCTTGAATATCAAACAGAACTAAATCAAACAGACGGCTTTTTACCAAACAGCTATCACCTTTTCTGTTTAAGATCTTTTCGGTCATAAAAAGCTAACATGTACTAAAAGGCTTACAAAAGTATCTTTTCAGCTAGTTGAGTCAAGCATACCCTTAAACTTAATTAATAATTAATTTGAACATAAATCACAATGTTGATTGATCGAGAACAATGTTTGATTAATAACGAATTTAGTTACTCAGTATTAGATTTTTATATTTAAGGACCCCTTATTAGCCCATATATGTTTGGACAAAGTAGGACACTAAGCTTTGGCTGGACGCCCGGATTTTTGTCTAGGCGCTCTGCCTAGACAAAAAATTATGATTTTTTTTGTTTTGAAAATGATTTTATAAACGCATTTTCTTATTTTATTTTCTTCAATTTTCCTGCAATTTTACGGTAAACATGAGTTTGTTAAGTTTGCGATTCTTAGGATGTTTTAATTTCTTTTGGACTGAAATTTGGTGATCTAGTCTAATTTATTGGAGTTTGGTCTGATCTAATAAATGTCTTATCTTTGAGTATTTTATGACTACGGAAATCCTGTCTGGATTGATCTGGCCTGTATACATCTAGTTTGGCTGATGTTATCTTTTTTTATCTATTTAAATCTAGTCTAGTGTGATCTGGTCGTTAAAAAAAGTATATCTATCGCTAACACCCTACCTTCCCCCATTGGTCTTGATTTGGACATCGGTTTACATACTGTTAAGTGTTAATTGATACGAAGCACTTACTTATTAGTGCAACAGTGCCACGCGCTAGACGCGAAATTGTTCCATTAAATTAAGTAGTACATTAGTGCATTGTAGGATTAATAACTTGAATCTTCCTTCCCAAGTTTGGTCAACTGAAATCAATTGACATCATAAAAATCTAGAAACAAATCATCTAACAAGATCCTTCATATATGATCCCTTAACAAGTAATCAATGCACAAGTATCAAAAACTACACATCTCTACGTTATATTTGTAACAAATCGAGATTCAGTTACGTGAGATTACAAAATTTGATACTAATTATGTAGAAGAAATCATTTTATAATCAACAAATGATTCAATAAAAATGGACTGATTTAAAACTAGAATTAAATTATAGACTAAGCTAGTCACATTCTCAAAATTGAGACTAGAATTTAGATACTCGAGCGCCAAATAAAAATCATTCTCAAGATAATAATTTGTTCAGACATAATAACAACATTAATTACAATTCTCATAAACCCTAAAGTCAGATAATTCTACAACAAATTAAAATTGATGGATCACTTAAAAATAAAGATAATATAATACACTTACTATACACATTCGAAGTTTGGTCTGGGAGACATCAACCAGGTACGGATCACCGGACAAGGGCGAAGGAAACAGAGCACAAAGAGGACTGCCGCCGCCCTGCTGTTGCTGCTGCGACTCCAAAATCCCAGTTGGGTCGCCATACACATACGGCTTTCCCGCTGGAGAGAAGACGACGGCCGCGACTTTAACTCCCGGGAATAGGCGGCACAGATCGGACGCCTTCTTGAAGAGCCCCGTTCTCCTCTTGGAGAAACACACATTCCGAGCTTCCCGTGACTCGATCAGTTTCATCTCGATCTTTGACTTCCCTTTGCCCATGTTATTCTCTGATCGATCAGTTTTCTGTGATTTTCTATTTATTCGATTAACAGTCAATAATATAGAGTATAGCTATATACTGTACTTATATATGAGAATTGAGAACCGCCGCCATATGTTTGGACAATCACAGACTCACACTAATGCTAGGATTGCTAGGTGCTGGTCCTTGCACCGTCTTTAAAAAGATTTGGGGGTGGGTTGCTTTCATAAAAAATACACCCTCGGACATTCTCTCTGATTTGCGAGACTTTTTGTTTAGTTTTTTTAAAACATTACTAAACTAAATAGAGAGAATTCCTCAAATAGGAGCAAAATATAGGCAAAATGCAAAAATAAAAGTACCATGTTTTGAATAGGAGTAAATTTAGTGTTTGGACAAGTATACCCCTACCTATGTCCCAACAACTTTTAATGAAATGTTTAATTCATAATAAATTCGAAAAAAAATTAAAAAATCGTACAAATATAATTAAATTTTTTATAAAATATTAATAAAAAAATTTAAAAATATATATATATTTCAGTTTTTTTTATTTTTTTAAAAAAAATAATAAAAAATAGTAAAACTCCATAAAAAAATTTAAAAAATATGGATGCCTTTTCCACCGCTTGTACTACCTCCCTGCACCACCACCTCCGGGCGGTGAAAAAATTTCCATTTTTCCTAAAAACTGTCTTTTTTCTGAAAATGCCAAAAACATGGCATATTTCTCTTTGCGAATGACAACATTTTTATTGTTTTCTGTCATAAATATGACATTCGTAATGAACTTCGCATTTTTTCCCCTGGTGACTGGAGGTGGTGGTGTGAGGCGGCAGAGGCGGCGGTGAATTTTATTTTATTTTTTTGAGTTTTTTATTTTTTTAAAAAAAAATTATATTTTTTTTATTTTTTGAAAAATAAATAAATAAATGAATTATTGTTATCGAATAAGTCATAAATTAACTAGGTTAGGATTAAATAAGTCATATTTTAGAATTAACTAGGTTAGGGATATTAAGGGTACAAAATTAATGTTTACTCCTATTGAAGGAAGTTTTAAGTTTTACTCATATTTGTGCAATTATGTTTGTATTTACTCCTATATTGGGCAATTTCTAAACTAAATATGATTATGGGAAAATTCCCGAAATAGGACTAAAAGAGTTGGAAAATTCCAAAATAGGACTGTCATGTTTTTGATTTCCAAAATAGGACTAATTACTGTCATGTTTAGAAAATATTGCCATGTTTGAAGTCTGATACTGCCAAAATACTCTAATCATTTTATTAGGGAGATTTAACTAAATAGGATTATATAAAAGAATAATTGTAACAATAGGCGTTTAATGTTTAAATTCCTAACATAGGACTAACTCTTCCTATTCCACCCTTTCCTTTGTCATTCATAACATGATTTTTTAAACAATCATTATAAAATAAAATAAAGTCAAAATAAAAAAATCGGATCCATCACTAGGTGATGGAGTATATAGACTCAGACCCCCGGGTCTCACGACTATTGGGCCCGGACAGAGGCCCACACACGCTTATCGGATGTCTTTTGTTTTATTGTATTGTTCATATATCATCTGTATGTACTAGATTAGTCTTTTATGTAGTTGGGCCTATCGGGCCCATATTAGCGGTCTGACCCATTATTTCTCTATTTATACTCCTTTTGGAGCTTGTAACCCTAGACCCTAGATCACAATTCTATACACAATACACATTACTATTCATTCATCTTCTCCACTTTCATAGCTCAATCTCTCCGTTAATTATATACTTTGGATACCCTATAATCCATCAATGGTGCTTTCATTGAGAGTTTTGAGCAAAATCAAGTGAGAAACCCTCCCAAAAACCCCAAAAATCTCATATGAATCACAAAAAATGAGCCAAAATTGTTCTGGAAAAATCAAAAGAAAGATCGAGAGATGAAGATCTGGGTTTCCGACACAGAAGCCGGAGATGTCTTCGCCGGAAAGGTCATCGCCCTCCTTGTCATCCATATTTCTTATGTTTCCTAATGTACTCAGAACTCTATTTATTATATATATGACATCTAGGGCTCCCAATTCGGTAAGCCATTCCATTATTTTTACATGGTATCAAGAGCTCTAGGTTTTAGCCAAATGTAAAAAAAAAAATCGGTTCCATGGCATCCGAAGGCTTCACCGCCGCTGCCGCATCCCAGGCAGTCACCGCCGCCATTGATTCGCCGCCGGCCATGACTGCACCTGTGTTGAGCGCGACAGACACATCGAATTTCTCTGGCCATTCGCACACGGCAGCTCTCTCCTCCACAGGTGAACCGCTTCGCTCGCAGCCCTACTCGGTCTTTCCCTCTACGGTTCCGGCAGCGCCGTGGGTCCCCCCCTGTTTTCACCTGGACTCCGTCAGCGCCAACCTTCAATCCGATAATCTAGCCACAACGCTCGCAGCAACCGGAAGTCTCCAGCAGCTCTGACGGCCCTCGGTTCGCAGGACCCACCCTGGCGGGCAGTCCAGGGTTGCACCTGCCTTCGGCCGGAATTCTTGGGCAACAGTCCACTCCTATGCCCTCGTCGTTTGCCTCGCTTGCTCAAGGCGTGACGTTTGGGACCTCGATTACACAAATTGTTACTTCTAAATTGGTGGTTGTTGAAGATTATTTGACATGGCGCACTCAGTTTGAATCCTTCGTGGTAGCTAATTGTCTTTTAGGCTTCCTTGATGGATCTCTATCTGCCCCGCCAATGTATACGTATGATTTATATCAGGCTCAGTCCCCGAATCCTGAGTATTATCATTGGCTCAAGTTAGATCAAGCGGTATGTGCATGGATCTTTGCAACTCTCTCTCGCGATATCTTGATGGAGGTACATTCCTTGAAAAATTCTTTGGCCATCTGGCAACGTTTGGAGTCCCGATTTATGGCAGCCAGTCTTGCACGCTCCATGGAATTAAAACAAATGCTTACATGCACTCGGAAGAAGGACAATCAGACCATGGAGGACTACATTCGTGGGATTCAAAATATTGCTGAGAATTTAGCCGCAATTAACTCTCCGGTCTCTAACGCCGATCTTATTGAACAAACCCTTATAGGATTGGGACCGGGTTATGAGTCACTAGTGGGCCCCCTTACCTTATTTCCAGAAGGCCTCACGTTTGACTCCTTAAGCACAAAGCTGGTTCATCAAGATGCACGTCTCCGCTATCAATGATCCTTGGAGAATTCAGTTACTACACATGCGTTTGCTGCGTCCAATTCCGCAGGAGGAGGTGCGGCTTCCTCTTCTTCTTCTGGCAACCCGCAGCAGAACCAATTCGAGAACGCGGAGGGCGTGGCGGACGATGTGGCGGTCGCCGACGAGGGCGCGGCAGAGGTCGAAATCAGCAGGCCTATACGTATGGACAGCCTTCTGCGTACGGCAATCCAGGCCAGCCGCAACTCCAGCAGCCACAGTCCGGTCGGGGAACCAATCAGCTTCATTAGTGGGGAACGGGTACAGTTATTTGTAATTCAGTTCAGTCATCGTTTTATACTCCGGCTCCCTATACTTATTCTACTAACTATGCTTGTGCAGGATCTCCATCTTTTGAGAATAGTTTTGGTTCATTCCCTCCACCTGTTGTGTGTCAGATATGTCATTCTCCAGGTCATTCAGCTGTTGCATGTCCCTCTCGTTTTGTTCAGGCTCAGGCCCCTTCCTTGGCTGTCTCTACAGGTGAATCCACTCCAGCTGTCTGGTATCCTGACTCAGGTGCTTCTGCTCACATGACCTCAAATGAAGGTATTTTTCAAAATAAATCTATTTATTCTGGACCACTAAAAATTACAGTTGCTAATGAATGCCTCTAGTCTTCCTGTTATGACTGTTGGTGAATTGCATTTATCTACTCTGCGTCGGCCCCTACACTTAAAATCTATTTATCATGTGCCTAATCTTAAATACAATCTTCTGTCTATTCAACGATTATGTGCCGATAATAACTGTTTTGTGATTTTTGATAAAAATTCTATCTGTATTGAGGACACAATTTCGGGGAAGGTGCTCCTCCAAGCTTCCAGTGATGGTGGCGTTTACCCTATTTCTCTCACTCATTCCTCGCTAGTGGCTCTAGTCTCTTATGTTGCTTCTGGTCCAGTCTGGCGTCGTCGCTTGGGACACTGTGGAAGTCGTGTTTTAGAACAATTAAAAACATCTGGCACTATTTCTAGTATTTCTAGTTTTTCTCATGATTGTATTTCTTGTCGGTTAGGAAAGTCTCAACGATTACCTTTTGACGTGCACTCGTCGTTAGGTGCACTCAAAATAAATACAATACAACGAATATACGTAGTATAACGAAGTAAGGTTCGTATCCACAGGGAAAGGAATACTTTTCTTTTATATAAATAGTAACAAGGGGGGTTTTAGATTTGTTTGGTTTAAAAACACTAAGATAAACAACCTACATGAGTTTAATTCAATGAGATGAGGACTTGGTTTTGCTTTTATCCACTTAATGAAATGTTCGTCGATCCTGGTTATATCTTTAACTATCTTCCTCTCGAATACTCAATCGAGGAGTATATCCAGTTCATCGAGGGTAGTTATTAATAACGAGATGCGTTCATTAATAAAACTTACTATCGAGTCAATATAGAACAAGCGCCGTATATTAACTTGATAGTAGCAATAAACTTAAGATGAAAACGATTGAGATTGATAACCTCAACACAAGCGGTTTATTGGTTTAATCAATATAATTAATTCCCCTTGGCATATTAACCATGAGATGCATGCATTAATATTCCAAGTTTACTACCGTTGAAAGAACCGGATTAATAACAAGCATATTAACCGATTGATTCTAGTAATAATTAATATGAGAAACAAAACTAGTTGATACTTTAAGTAATGTTTAAAATATTAATATGAAATATGAATAGGAATTAATTAATATTCATGGAAGAAGATTAAAGAAAATAACTCACAACTTTCAAATTCATTAAGCTTCAAAGTAGCAAAACCAAGATGGAAGAGTTTAGCTCCTCATTTGGAGACTAAACATGCTAAAAATATAAAAGAAATACTTAACTAAACTGAGCTAAAGAGTATATAGGAATTGGTGATTTTATTGTGAAGGAAAGGGGTGTATTTATAGGCTTTTGGGAGCTGCAGGGGCTGATACTCGACCGGGTATATAGGATACCCGACCGGGTATCTTAGGAAATTTCCCGGAAATTCACTTTTCTGGGTATACCCGATCGGGTATGTCGGCATACCCGATCGGGTATGTGACAAATCTTAACGAAATCTTGCTCCCACGATCATTTGTTCCCGGATTTGATTTGGACAATCGAATCAAGCAAATACCCGATCGGGTATAGGCAATACCCGACCGGGTACATGAGTATTTTTTCCAAATCGAAATCTTTCTTGCCTCCTTGCACTTTCCTTGATCTTTTAAGGTCCAATCTTGATCCCTTGGATGATCTTTGACCTGTTTAGCTCATAAAAGTCCTAATCTAAACAAATTACAAATAAATATGAAAATAAAGTATTACACCAAAAGTGTGTAATTTCCTCAACTAGAACTAATCAAAACTAGTTAAAAATACAAACATACAATCGGAAATTACATGAATATCATCTTTTCAAGAAGTCTGGCATAAATCTACTGCTCCTTTATTTTTAATTCATTCTGATGTTTGGCAATCTCATGTTCTCTCTACAAGTGGCTATAAATATTATGTCTTATTTATTGATGATTTTTCACGATTTACTTGGCTCTATCCCATGCGCCATAAAAGTGAAGTCATAACACATTTTCAGCACTTTAAGTTAATGGGGGAAAATTTAATCGACTCAAAAATTAAAATTTTTCAAAGTGATGGAGGGGGTGAATTTGATAATCATGGCATGCATGATATTTTTACAAAAAAAAATGGTATTTTATTTCGCAAGTCATGTCCAGATACCCCTGAGCAGAATGGTGTTGCTGAGCGCAAACACAGACATCTCCTTGAATTAACTCGCACTATGCTTTTTGAAGCAAACATGCCAGCTACGTTTTGGGTAGATGTTGTGTTCACCGCCACATTTATTATTAACAGGCTTCCTACTCCAAATTTAAATGGCATTTCTCCTTTTGAAAAATTATTGAACCATACTTCTGACTTCTCTTTTATGTGTGTTTTTGGGTGTGCGTGTGATGGATAGTCTACCCGGGGGTATATATCTGAAGGGTTATTACGGGGAATAACTTAGAGAGAAGTCAGAGCAAGTAAGTAAAAGTAGAGAGAGAGAGTGTATTCAGTATGAATGCCGTTTTCAGCGTGGTTACAAATGAGGAAATGGGGTGCTATTTATAGTAGCAATAAATGCCGGGCAGGGACACGTGTCAAGCGCTCATTGGCCGAGGGGTCACCTCAACTGGTTGGCGCTGGCAGCCGCATGTGGCCGCATTTAATGCGGCTGTTGGACGGGACGTCTGTGCGGGGTACGGTGATCTGTACGCATGTGAGGCGGATATCTTGTCGAGTGAGATGCCTTCAGCTATAGAGCAGTAATCGAGGGCTCTTCCACCCGATGGCACCCTGGTATCGAGGGCTCACAGTGCCGAGGGCTACTGTTTTCGCCGTTTTCTCCCAGTTTCTTAATTTGCTTGAGAAACCCGCTCTGTGAGAATTTAGAGCCTTCGGCCAGGGGGCCGAAGGCACCCCTAGCGCGTAGTGCGGGCTACTTGGCACTCTGGGCGCTGTGATTTGGGCCTGTTGGGCCTTCTGGGCCTGTTGGGCCTTCGCTGGAGTAGTAGGAGTCTGTGGGCCGGGGGTTCCCGGGCCATATACTCCATCAGGAGTCCCTCACTCCTTTTGCCGAAAGGTACTTGAGGGAAAGGAGTAATTTGTGCTTGCCCTTTGATGTTGTCTCGTCATGATCTCTGAAGTTGGTGAGGAGTTGTTGCTTTTATGTCCCTGCCGAAGGCAGTCCCTTCAGCTACCCACATGTCGGGACTTGAGGGCTTGCCTTGTCGTTTGTTGGAATTTCACTGATTTTGTAATTTGAATGATTTTCCCGAGGGGGTCCTCCAGTCCCCCACTCCTTGAGGCACTTGTAAAGTGGTGAAAAGGAGTAAAGTAGTTACGTTGCTGTTGTGGGCCGAAGGCTGACGCTTTTCGTTTCATTTTGGGGGGATGCCTCGTTAAAAACCTCATTAGGAAAAACCCTGGGGGAAAAAATCCTAATGAGGGAAAAAGAGTGCACCGAATTCCCCCAATGATGAATCGAAAATGTCAAACCTTGGTCAAAAATGGAGAATAACGGTAATGCCGAAGGCTCTTATTTTCCTGAGGGCTCATGTATTGATCAGCCGAAGGCTTGCTGTTGATATCCTGGGGGTGCCGAAGGGGAGCCCCTCAATCCGGGGATCGAGGGCCTGCTGGATGAGGGCAGTAATTTAACTGTCGCCGGGGGGTCCACTGTTTGTTGATTACTTGATGATGAAGATACCCGAGGGCTCCCATTACCTGTGTGCCATGGGTTATCCGTCAATGAGGTAACGCCCCGGGGGCTACCCGGTTTTGCAGCGCTGAGGGGGAATCCCCGAGGGGTGCCCTGATATGAAGCCCTGGGTTTCTGAGGGAGTGATCCCGAAGGCGTCTGTTATGTGCTGTGTGGGGCACAACCCGGGGGCGCTTCTAGGTAGGTGTACCCGGAGGCTATCCTTGATGAAGTGGAGTGAATTACAAAACCCGGGGGCTTCCAGAATATAGCCGTTGGGAATATAGCTGTTGGAATATGTAGCGTCAGATTTATAGCCGTTGGAATATGTAACGTCAGGTTCATAGCCGTTGGGGGGGTACACGTGGCGTGTGATGGCTGGCAGTCCGTGGGTGGCGTCACCGGTTGGGCAAAGACGCGGTGTGTAATGATGGCGTCCATCCGGAGGCCCGGTTTCCGGGCCCAAGCCCGGATTCCAGTGCCTATAAATACCCCAAGGCCAGGGCCATTCCTTCTTGTGCGATCATTTGTCTTAGCGAAGCTCTGCCGAAAATTCTAGAGAGAGAAACTCAAACCTTCGGTCCTAAATTCAGCTTTCAAGGTCAGTGCCCCCTGCTTTTCTCCTTCTAGTTTAGCCGTGCATTGTGCCCTCGGGTTAGGAGATAGAATTCCCTAGAAACCTTAGTTCCCCCGAACCCTCGAGCTAGATTTAGAATGTCGTCCCAGAGTGACTCTCAGGACATCTCGAGGACCCCCTCGGTTCAGGACGAAAGCATCTCCGACATGGAGTCTAGTAGCAGCCAGCCCTCGGGTGGTGGTGATGCAGCTCTCGCCACCGAGGTGCAGAAGGATCTGGTGGCTGAGGTCGAGGCGGAGGAGTTCGAGCGAACCGCCGAGGATGAAGAGTTGGCCCTCGCCGTCCAAGTCGCTGAAGAGGAGGAGGAAAAGGAGAGGGCGAAGGTCATTGTCGTTGTTCTTCCCCCCCGGGGTTCAGGGGAAGCAAGTAGCTCGAGGCCACTGGACCCGACGCCTCTAAGTGTAGCCCCCGGGAAGAAGAGGAGGAAGACGAAGGCTGGCCCCCAGAAGAAAGTAAAGGCCGTCGATCAAGGGGGGCCAGTAGATCTGCCGGAGGGTTACTCCTTCCTAGACACCGCCGCTCTGGAGATTAAGTCCCAAGCTGACAGGGCGGAAGTCTACATCACCCAGTTGCACGTAGGGCCCTCGGCCGTAGTAGTCGAGCCAGGTCCTGATGACGTGCTGTCCCGGCCTCCCGAGGGATGCATAGCCGTGCATGTGCTCTCGGTTTCAATGGGCCTCCGGTTCCCTCTCCATCCTTTCCTCCGGGAGTATTTGAGGTACACTGGCCTGGTTCCCTGCCAACTGACCCCCAACAGCCACTCGTACATAACGGGGTTCGTGAACCTGTGCAAACTCCGGAAGGTTACACCGAGCCTGGAGTTATTCTTCCAAAGCTTCAACCTATGCCGGGGGGGGGGGGGGGGGGCATACAAATGCCGAGGGCTATGCAAACTTACAGCAGATAGCCCAGTTCAAACTGTTCATCGAGGCCCCTTCTTCTAATAAAGGGTGGAGAGAGCGATGGTGTTATGTCAGACTGGCTGACAGCCCTTTCCCGAGGGAGTTGCGGAATCGCTTTCGGCGCCACGTGAAGGTCAAGAGTGCCGCCCTCGAGAAGGATGGCCTGAAGATCGCCAAGATTCCGGAGGGTCGGGATAAGAACATAACAATCAAGGAGTGCGTCCTCGAGGAAGACCTACATGCCCTCGGATTCCTGAGGTATCGGTTCATTGGGGAGACTGATGAGAAGTATCCCCTCTATGATAAAGCCTTCGTGGGAGCAGGAGGTAGTGGCCGGGGGCTTTACATTTTTGTACTTAGAGATTTTCTGTCATGTTTTTTGTCGCGTCTTTGACCCCTCGGTTCTAACCTTTCAACTTGTTGCTGTCGTTCTTTGCAGGTAGCAGGATGAATGCCAACGCCTTGTTCGCGAAGAGGAAGGGCAAGACCCAGCCAAAGGAGAAGGGGCCCTCGGGCCAGAAGCCAGTTGACGCGCTTTTTCCGAAGGTCATAGAGCCTTCCGCCGGGGACGCCCATGCTGCTGTGGGGACCGGGGGGTCGAAGGCCGAGGCGGCCGTTAAGAAAAAGAGGAGCGATAAAGGGGTGGAGCCCCCTGCCAAGAAGCAGAAAGCCGCCGTGGGCGCCGTCGAGGGGGCGGACCCCCTCATAGTTATTGATGACACGCCCGCCGCTGATGGGCCCCTAGCCTCGGTCACCCCGAAGGCTCTGGTGAATCCATTCCCGGAGGAAGTACCCCGGGAGATCCGTCAGCTCTCTTTTGCCCCCGACGCTTCATTAATGCACGGCACTGCCGAGCCGAGGGCCTTCCTGCGGGGCATCACCTCGAAGATGGACAGGGAAGTCTTCGAGACCTACGATGATGATGCCCTCGAGAACAGGATCCTCCGGTCCTCGCTCACTGTAAGTATCTGCTTCCTTTTTCCTTATCTTATCAGTTTAGTATTATTTTTTCCTGAGGAACAATCTAACTCCTGTGATCATTGTTTGCAGGCCTGCATAGCCCTCGGGGAACAGGCCCGGAGGCGCGAGGAAAGGCGTCTTCACGAGGCTGCTCAGGATAAGAAGGTGGAGGGGCTGATCCGCAAGAACTCCGAGGCGGTGAAGCATGCTGCCCAGCTGGAGGAGGCCCTTCGGGAGGCGAAGGCGGCGGCGGAGAAGGCCAAAGCTGACGGCATAGCCGAGGGCAAGGCGGAGGCCGAGAGGGCTGCTGCCGAGGCGGCGAAAAAAGCTGCCGAAGAAGCCCAAACTGCCAAGGAGAGAGCTGCGGCCGAGGCCCGAGGGGAGGCAGTTGCGGAGTTCCTCGCTGAGGGCTGGAGGGCCGAGGGCCACAAGGAGTGGGTGGCCTCCGTGGTGGCAGCCTCGGTGGACGCTTGGGTAGAAGGCCCCGGAGTTGACTGGCTGACTGACAAGGGGGACGCCTACTACCAGGGGGTGAGTTCTTTACCCAACACCTGATCTACCGGAGGCTTGCCAGGCACTTTGGCGTGTCCCTCGAACAATTCGACCCCTCGGCATATGGCCTCCCTCCGTTGCAACCAGATGTCAGAGTTCCCCTCCCCCCGGGTGAAGAGCGGCCGACAATCTATGATTCTGTGATGATGGGGGGTGATGGGGGTGGAGCCGTCGGGGGTGATGCTGCCGGAGAAGAAGTCTCCTCCAAGGCTGTCGTGGAAGATGCCCCCGGAGACAACGAGGCTGAAGCCGCCGAGAAGATTAGTACTTAGTCAATTTTTGAAAAAGCTTTGTAATGAACATTTGTCACCCCTCGGCTTTGGCCATACTCTGTAACAAACACATTTGAATCCCTTCTTTTTGATGAATGAATGATTGCCTTCGGGCCTTGTACATGTGGCTTGTTTTTTCTAATTCCTTTCTCCTTGAATGCATGCCTTCGTTTTTGTTTTGGATGTATGTCTTTGCTCCTTTGAATGTATGTTTTAGGACTTAGAATATTATCTGATTGTAGCTTGCCCTCGGACGCCTTCGGTAGTTGGGCACCCTCTGCTGGATATGCGACCGAGGGTTCAACAGGAATTGGGACTTTAGAAATTTTTTCTAAGTGTAGCACAGCATGAGGCCTTCGGGCGTTTGTAGTAACCCAAATCCTAGGACTTAGAAAAATTTCTAAGTGTAGATTTCCCCTTGAGAGCCTTCGGGATATGGCATCCCTTCCTGATGTGTGAATGTTGGACCGAGGGCCCAATGTACAGGACTTAGAAATTTCTTGCAATTGTAGTATGTCACGTAGCCTTCGGCTACTGTGGAGCCCCAACTGAAATATTGAATAGGCCGGGGGCCAATTCTTTAGGACTTAGAAAATTTTCTTGAGTGTCGATTCCTTGTGCACTGTAGCCCTCGATTGATAGGTAGTCTTCGGCTATTGGGTCCCTTTATAAGTTGAGGGTGAAATATGTAGGACTTAGAAAGATTTCTAAGTGTAGATTTTCCCTTGGGAGCCTTCGGGAGATGGCATCCCTTCTTGATGTATGAGTAGTTGACCGGCGGAAAAACATGTGGGACTTTGGAAATTTTATTAGTGTAGATTTTCCCTTGGGAGCCTTCGGGAGATGCATCCCTTCTTGATGTATGAGTAGTTGACCGGGGGAAAAACATGTAGGACTTAGAAAATATTCTAAGTGTAGATTTTCCCTTGGGAGCCTTCGGGAGATGGCATCCCTTCTGATTCCACATCACTTTGCGAGATGCCCGGGGGCTGCTCATTTAGGACAGAATATTTTTTAAGCGTTGTTGTATTGCCTGGCCTTCGGCTACCATATTCCCTTGGCAGTAATATTGATTGGGCCGGGGGCCCAATCTTTAGGACTTAGAATTTTTTCAAGTGTTGCTTCCTTGTGTAGCCTTCGGGTGATAGGTGCCCTCTGACTCTACATTACTTTGCGTAAATTGATGTTGAATCCTGTTGTTGTGAAGAAAGCCAATGAGGAGTGTGTGCCCTCGGCATACACTCTGAAGAGTTGTAGAGTTTGACTCAGCCAGTTGTGTCCCTTGTAATGGGGTAGGGGCCCTCGGTATTAATGTATAACAGCTGCCTTCGGTACATATTTGAAGGTACCGTCTTAGTGTACTTTGGATAGTCCAGTCCCTTTGTATTGTTGAAGCCTTCGGTGTTTGTGTGACCGGAGGTGACCAGGCAGTGGACTTAGCCGTTCCTTGCTGCTATTTGTTCGAGTAGTATTGTAACACCCCGATTTTTATGAGCTAGTTATATTAATCAATATTAATATTTATTTTACTCAATTAAATAAGTTTCTTCTATGATGAATGTGATTGTATGATTATGTTTTGTTGTGGCAGGTAACGTTGACTGGTAAAGCTCATACTAATTTTAATCGAAGAGATAAAATACTATTTTGATATTTATTTATAATATAGTTGGATCAGATTCTTTTAGTTAGGCCAGAAACATTTTTTAATTAGAAGACTAAGAGGTCCAAATCAATCATCTTGGCCCGAATCAGATGTTGACTAAAATCCCTAGAAGCAGATATATACTTCTACACGTATCCAACAATTGAAACCCTTGCCAGGCTCCATTCTATTTCACCCGTAAACTATTCCCTCAGTAGCAAGTTTTCTTCTCAGCCAACTTCTAATTTTGTTTCCGCCAAAGCTTAATCGGATTCCTGTCTTCATCCCTCAGCCGGCCTTACTACGGGAGGTATTCACGGAACTTCTTTTGTTAAACAACTCTTCAATATTTTCTTGAATTGTAGTGGGATGGTTTTGTTATTCATGTGCATTGATTTCTGGTTTCATGTTTACGTATGTGTTGCACTCAAGTTTCTAGTGGGCATAATTCAATATTTGCCTTGTTAATTATTTTCAGCTTGTAAATCATATTGCAGATTTTTTTTTTTTTTTTTTTCTTTCTTCTTTATTGAAATCCTACTAGTTTGGGTTAATCATTTTACCTCTTGGTGTAAATTTTTAAAATTTAAAATCCCTGTTGCAGCCAAGTGGTGTCAATAATTATTATAAGTCTTCATGAGCTGCTTTCTTAATATGGTAGAGGTTTTATTCTCCTCTCTACGGGTTTGTACTAAGTTTATTTTGAGAAGATTGTAAGATCTTGTATCAGCATTTAATCCTGCGCCCGCTGTTTACTTTCCACCGGAATGACAATCCAGTTTTCATAATTGAGTGATAAGGTGTTCAAGTATTAAGGATTTATAGTTTGTGTGATGAATCTATTATTATTTTTTTTCCACCGTTTTATTCATCCAGTTCAGCTCGTTCTTCAAGTTCTTTACAAATAAATAAGTCTACGGTGGAGCAGCTCATTTTTTTTAGCAAATTATTAAACGTGACCTTGGTCTCTCTAAACTAGTTTTATGAGTATATTCAATTACTGATTTGTTTTCCATGTGTTGAGCCATAAGTAAATGAAGTGTCCCTCGTTAAGTAATATATTGAGGCAAAACATGCTAAACTTAATTGGTTCGGCAGTATACTTTAAAAGATATCAAATTCTCATTATATTATTACACCTTTATATCTAATTAAAGATTTCAAGGAAGAGTTTACCGGGAGACGTTATCAAGGTGCCACACTTAATTGAGTATTTTTGAGTTCAGCTTCTTACAGGTAAGTTCACTACCACCTGTACATGTTTGTTTTACCAAATAAAAGACAGAAGTCTGGTTGATTTTTAATAGATGATTTTAGTCTATGTGCTATTATGTGAACCTAGTGGACTATTTGCTGAGCTATTTTATTTGTCGTGTTAAGTTATGTTTATTATTGGACATAGTCAAGATTATGTTAGTACTTTATTTCAAGATTTGATGATGTTTTTACTCAAACGTCACCATAAAAAGAACTAATATTTAAAGTGAAAGATCAGGTGATATGTACTAGGGAACAAGTTCCCTCAGATTATCAGTTTATCAGTTTCAGATAGTCCGATATGTTTAGTGGGTCGCTCCCCTGAGCTATCGGATTGGCGCCTTTGAGTACAGATCACGGGCCCACAGTTAAAATTAGCCACAAAGAGTTTTACAGAAAGTTGTTTTGAGATCTCTTTCAGAAAGTTTACAGAAATGTTTTGAGAAAGAAATTTTGGGATCTCTCCAGTAGTTTTGAGAAATTAATTTAGAAAATATTTTCTTTTCGGATCTCTCTCAGAATTTATTCGAGAAGTTGTTTGTTAATTGTTTGTTTAGTGCATGCTTATAGCCTAAATTTATCTATTGATAAATTAGCATAGACTTCGCAGATATTTTTGTGGATCCATAGTGACTTACTAAGCGTAAAGCTTATCAGTTTTCTTTCTTCGCATGTACAGATACTAAAAGTAAGGCCAAGGCCTAGGAAGATGATGAGAGAGTGGAACGCGTGCCAAGATGAGTTAACGGGAACGACCTTGGCGGCGTGTAGCTAAATATTATTTTATTCCAGTATTTCAGTTGTTTTAATAAAAGATTATTATTACTTTATTTTATTTAAGGATTGAAGTTTGAATAAATTCCTGGATCCAGGTGGTTATCACATTTGCTGGTGATAACTAGATTTTATTGAGTTTTTATTTGGAGTTACATTCTAGTTATGTTCGAGTTTTTTTTATCAGGGTTATTTCTTAAACAAACGGCCGTTATATTGCAGTTTTTTTTAATAGTAAGTTTATGTAACGTTTCCTTTAACCCTGAGAGGGGCGTTACAAATTTGGTATCAGAGCCCAGGTTGTCCCGTAACTTCATTTGTCATCGTACACGTGCTCATCATCTTCCAAGTAAGTATTTAAAGTTAGTTTTAAATTTCTGTGCTTGAGCAAGAAGAGTTTTATTAGATAGAGAACAGAAGTGAGAATGTTTTGCCTTTTGTATTGGGTATGGTACATAAATAAAAGTTCATATTTAGGTGCCTTAAGAAAATGGGGAGAACTCGTGGTCGTCCAGTTGGTAGCAACAATGAGCAAGCAAACAATCACGAGCAGGATTTGGCAGGATTAGTAGCGCAACTTCAGAGACAGTTGCAGGAGCAGCAACAAACCATCGACCGTTTGACCGCGAACAATCAAAGGGGCGGTGGTGAAGGGGGAAATGCTGGAAATAATCATGCTAGGGGACACGGAGCACCGAGACAAGAACCTTTGATGATCACATGGAGGAAGATCAAGCCCGCGGATTTCGAAGGGGGTCCAGACCCTCTAGCTGCTCAGGGATGGCTGAAGACCGTGGAAGGCATTGCTAATGGGTTGGAACTAGCAGATAATGACAAGGTTCGATGTGCATCTTACAGTCTCACCATGGATGCTCGAATATGGTGGGAGACTGTGGAAACAAGGTACAACATCACGCAGATGACATGGGAGCAGTTCAAAGAGGAGTTCACCAACCAGTATTTCAACGCTAGTGTCACACGTAGGTACCGGGATGAGCTTCAGAGTCTACGCCAGGGAACCATGGATGTTACAACCTTGGCGGCAAAATTTCAGAGGCTGCTACGTATTTGTCCTACAGCTGCCCCGACGGAAAGAGATAAGGTGAGGATGTTCCTGGCAGCTCTTAGGAAGGATATAGCAGTTCACTTGGAGAATGGCAATCAGACTCCAGCTACACTAGCTGACTGTGTTTTTATAGCAACTCAAAAGGAGTACTACATCTCTAGCGGTCCAGTACCCGCTCAGCCGCAGCCTGTGCCTTCGCAGTCACAGAATCAGTCACATCGACACATGAACAATTCGAAGAGTAACAAGAAGAGAAACTTCACGGGCAATGATGGAAAAGGAGCTGGTCACCATCAGGGACACCAAAATAAACAGATGAAATTTCCACAGTGTACAAATTGTGGCCGTAATCATCCAGGACAATGCAGATTGGGTTCTAGAGCTTGCTACACTTGCGGCCTTGAGGGCCATATGTCGAGAGATTGTCCAAGAAAGAATCAGCAAAACTACCAGATCACTCACATGCCAAGAAATCCAACACCTTCAGCGGCTGTCCATAATATGCAGGCTTATCTAGAAGGACCATCCATCCAGCAAGGGCGTCTTGAGGCACCACCAGAGGCTCTGGTTGCTAGAGTGTTCACAATCTCGAAAGAGGAGGCATCGATAAATCCCGGTGTTGTCACAGGTCAGATACTTGTTCTTAATAGATATGCTAATGTGTTATTTGACACTGGAGCCACGCATTCCTTTGTATCTCTTGAGTTTGCTAGATCCTTAGCAGCACATCAAGATAAGTTAGATTATAAGTTCACCACAGCACTTCCGTCAGGAGAGATCATGTTGTCGACTCATTGGTTACGAGCAGTGCCAATGAGTATTGCAGGGAGAGAGTTATTTGTGGATCTGATCGTGCTTGATATGAGAGATTATGACGTGATTCTCGGCATGGATTTTCTGCAGAAGTATAGTGCTTCAATTATATGCCGAAAAAGAATTGTTAGTTTTGCGCCTGCAGGGTCTAATCCTTTCTTGTTTCTTGGGGAGCCAAAAGGATCAGGGAAGGTGATGATTTCTGCATTGCAAGCAAGGAGACTTATTCGGAGTGGATGTGAAGCTTTCTTAGCTCACATTGTAGACAAGAGCACTGGAGAACCCATCCAGTTATCTGAAGTTCCAATTGTGGAGGATTACAGTGATGTTTTTCCCGAAGATCTTCCTGGACTACCACCGAGTAGAGAGATTGAGTTCGAGATGGAGCTGCTGCCCGGTACTGCACCAATATCTAGAGCACCATATCGAATGGCCCCAGCGGAGTTACAAGAACTCCACAAACAGTTGCAGGAGTTGCTAGAGAAGGGTTTCATTCGGCCCAGTTACTCACCGTGGGGAGCTCCAGTATTGTTCGTGAAAAAGAAAGATGGCACAATGAGGTTGTGCATAGATTATAGAGAGCTAAATAAAGTGACTATCAAGAATAGGTATCCCCTGCCTAGAATTGATGACCTGTTTGACCAGTTGAAGGGAGCGGTGATTTTCTCCAAGATTGACCTTCGTTCAGGGTATCATCAGCTAAGAATCAAAGAAGGAGACATCCCAAAAACAGCTTTCAGGTCGCGGTATGGACACTATGAATTTGTGGTTATGCCTTTCGGCTTAACTAATGCTCCAGCGGCGTTCATGGATTTGATGAATAGAGTGTTCAGGGAGTTTCTTGACAAGTTTGTCATTATTTTCATTGATGATATTTTGATCTACTCGAAGTCCAAGAAGGAGCATGAAGAACACTTGAGACTAGTATTGGAGACGCTTAGAAAACATAAGCTATATGCTAAGTTTTCAAAGTGTGAGTTCTGGCTTGATCATGTAGCATTCCTTGGCCACGTAGTTTCAAAGCAGGGGGTTTCGGTGGATCCCTCGAAAGTAGCAGCTGTCCGAGATTGGAGCAGGCCGAAGAATGCGAAAGAAGTTCGAAGTTTTTTAGGCCTTGCGGGGTATTATAGGAAGTTTGTGGAAGGCTTCTCTGCCATAGCTCTTCCATTGACTACCTTGACCCGTAAGGGTAAGAAATTTGAGTGGACTGATCGTTGTGAGAAGAGTTTCCAAGAGCTGAAAGATAGGTTGACATCTGCACCCGTTTTAGCACTCCCAGAAGGAAAAGAAGGGTTTGTTATCTACACAGATGCATCGAAGACGGGACTTGGAGCAGTTCTTATGCAGAATGAACGAGTAATTGCTTACGCGTCTCGGCAACTCAAGGACTATGAAGTGAATTATCCTACACATGACTTGGAGTTGGCAGCGGTGATACATGCGTTGAAAATTTGGAGGCATTACTTGTATGGAGTTCAGTGCAAGATCTTCACTGATCATAAAAGCCTAAAATACATATTCACACAGAAGGACCTCAACATGAGGCAAAGAAGGTGGCTTGAGCTAGTGAAAGATTATGATTGTGAGATCCTTTATCATCCGGGGAAAGCCAACAAGGTAGCAGATGCACTTAGTAGGAAGTCTTCTGCAACAGTAATGTCCATGATGGTAATGGATCCAAGGCTGAGGAAGGAAATTGAAGATTTTGAGTTGGAGATTGTAGGTGGGCGACTAGCAGCTATGACAGTGACTCCATCAATATTTGAGGACATGGCTATGAAGCAAGAACTTGATCCCGAGTTAGTTAAGTTGAAGGAGTGCGTCAAGGAGGGAAAATGTCCTGAGTTTCGTTTGGATGAGAATGGGAGATTATTACTCCAAAACAGGTTGTGCATCCCGGACATCGAGGGGTTGAGGAAGCAGATTATGAAGGAGGCTCATGAGACACCATTCACTATGCATCCTGGTTCGACCAAGATGTACCACGACTTGAAGGAAAGCTTTTGGTGGTCAGGGATGAAGAAAGATGTTGCAAAGTTCGTTCAGGCATGTTTGACGTGTCAACAAGTTAAGGCTGAACATCAAAGACCAGGCGGAGAACTTCAGCCTATCCAGATTCCAGAGTGGAAATGGGATGAGATATCAATGGATTTTATTATGGGTTTGCCGAAAACAACTGGAGGTTATGACGCTATATGGGTTATAGTGGACAGATTGACTAAATCTGCTCATTTTATCCCAATTTCAGCAAGTATTTCTTTGGAGAAGTTGGCAAAAATATATATACAGGAGATTGTTAGATTGCATGGTGTTCCGAAGAGTATTATTTCAGACAGAGATTCCAGATTTACGTCTCACTTTTGGAAGTGTGTACAACAATCATTGGGCACGAAGTTGAAGTTTAGTACTGCTTTTCATCCTCAGACAGATGGCCAGACAGAGAGGATAAATCAGATTTTAGAGGATATGTTACGGGCATGCGCTCTAGATTTTCAAGGAGGATGGGCAAAATACCTTAGTTTGGCAGAGTTTGCTTATAATAATAGTTATCAAGCAACCATCGGCATGGCTCCATATGAGGCGTTGTATGGGAGGAGGTGTAGATCTCCCATATCATGGTATGAAACAGGAGAAAAGAAGGTTCTAGAAGAGGAGTTACAAGGAAGGACTGAGCTGATTGATGAGACCTCAGAAGCTATTATGACTATCAGACAAAGGATAGAATCTGCTCAGTGTAGACAGAAAAGTTATGCAGATGTTCGGAGGAGACCTCTAGAATTTGAAGTGGGGGACTTTGTTTTCGTTAAGATAGCCCCGATGAAGGGCGTGATGCGATTTGGGAAGAAAGGAAAGCTTAGCCCCAGATTCACCGGACCATATGAGATCACTAGACGAGTTGGGAAGGTGGCTTATGAGCTCGCGCTACCTGAAGAGTTTTCTGGTATTCATAATGTCTTCCATGTTTCGATGCTGAGAAAATACTTTGCTGATTCGGAGCATGTTTTGATACCCCGAACAGTAGAAGTGCAAAAAGATTTATCTTACGAGGAGAAGCCGGTACAAATTCTTGATCGTGAGGTTAGACGTCTTCGGAATAAAGAGATAGCTCTAGTAAAAGTATTGTGGCGAAATCAGAAAGTTGAAGAAGCTACTTGGGAAGTGGAGGACGACATGAGACGTCGTTATCCCGAGTTGTTCTAAGTTTCGAGGACGAAACTTTTATAAGGTGGGAGGGGTTGTAACACCCCGATTTTTATGAGCTAGTTATATTAATCAATATTAATATTTATTTTACTCAATTAAATAAGTTTCTTCTATGATGAATGTGATTGTATGATTATGTTTTGTTGTGGCAGGTAACGTTGACTGGTAAAGCTCATACTAATTTTAATCGAAGAGATAAAATACTATTTTGATATTTATTTATAATATAGTTGGATCAGATTCTTTTAGTTAGGCCAGAAACATTTTTTAATTAGAAGACTAAGAGGTCCAAATCAATCATCTTGGCCCGAATCAGATGTTGACTAAAATCCCTAGAAGCAGATATATACTTCTACACGTATCCAACAATTGAAACCCTTGCCAGGCTCCATTCTATTTCACCCGTAAACTATTCCCTCAGTAGCAAGTTTTCTTCTCAGCCAACTTCTAATTTTGTTTCCGCCAAAGCTTAATCGGATTCCTGTCTTCATCCCTCAGCCGGCCTTACTACGGGAGGTATTCACGGAACTTCTTTTGTTAAACAACTCTTCAATATTTTCTTGAATTGTAGTGGGATGGTTTTGTTATTCATGTGCATTGATTTCTGGTTTCATGTTTACGTATGTGTTGCACTCAAGTTTCTAGTGGGCATAATTCAATATTTGCCTTGTTAATTATTTTCAGCTTGTAAATCATATTGCAGATTTTTTTTTTTTTTTTTTTTCTTTCTTCTTTATTGAAATCCTACTAGTTTGGGTTAATCATTTTACCTCTTGGTGTAAATTTTTAAAATTTAAAATCCCTGTTGCAGCCAAGTGGTGTCAATAATTATTATAAGTCTTCATGAGCTGCTTTCTTAATATGGTAGAGGTTTTATTCTCCTCTCTACGGGTTTGTACTAAGTTTATTTTGAGAAGATTGTAAGATCTTGTATCAGCATTTAATCCTGCGCCCGCTGTTTACTTTCCACCGGAATGACAATCCAGTTTTCATAATTGAGTGATAAGGTGTTCAAGTATTAAGGATTTATAGTTTGTGTGATGAATCTATTATTATTTTTTTTCCACCGTTTTATTCATCCAGTTCAGCTCGTTCTTCAAGTTCTTTACAAATAAATAAGTCTACGGTGGAGCAGCTCATTTTTTTTAGCAAATTATTAAACGTGACCTTGTCTCTCTAAACTAGTTTTATGAGTATATTCAATTACTGATTTGTTTTCCATGTGTTGAGCCATAAGTAAATGAAGTGTCCCTCGTTAAGTAATATATTGAGGCAAAACATGCTAAACTTAATTGGTTCGGCAGTATACTTTAAAAGATATCAAATTCTCATTATATTATTACACCTTTATATCTAATTAAAGATTTCAAGGAAGAGTTTACCGGGAGACGTTATCAAGGTGCCACACTTAATTGAGTATTTTTGAGTTCAGCTTCTTACAGGTAAGTTCACTACCACCTGTACATGTTTGTTTTACCAAATAAAAGACAGAAGTCTGGTTGATTTTTAATAGATGATTTTAGTCTATGTGCTATTATGTGAACCTAGTGGACTATTTGCTGAGCTATTTTATTTGTTGTGTTAAGTTATGTTTATTATTGGACATAGTCAAGATTATGTTAGTACTTTATTTCAAGATTTGATGATGTTTTTACTCAAACGTCACCATAAAAAGAACTAATATTTAAAGTGAAAGATCAGGTGATATGTACTAGGGAACAAGTTCCCTCAGATTATCAGTTTATCAGTTTCAGATAGTCCGATATGTTTAGTGGGTCGCTCCCCTGAGCTATCGGATTGGCGCCTTTGAGTACAGATCACGGGCCCACAGTTAAAATTAGCCACAAAGAGTTTTACAGAAAGTTGTTTTGAGATCTCTTTCAGAAAGTTTACAGAAATGTTTTGAGAAAGAAATTTTGGGATCTCTCCAGTAGTTTTGAGAAATTAATTTAGAAAATATTTTCTTTTCGGATCTCTCTCAGAATTTATTCGAGAAGTTGTTTGTTAATTGTTTGTTTAGTGCATGCTTATAGCCTAAATTTATCTATTGATAAATTAGCATAGACTTCGCAGATATTTTTGTGGATCCATAGTGACTTACTAAGCGTAAAGCTTATCAGTTTTCTTTCTTCGCATGTACAGATACTAAAAGTAAGGCCAAGGCCTAGGAAGATGATGAGAGAGTGGAACGCGTGCCAAGATGAGTTAACGGGAACGACCTTGGCGGCGTGTAGCTAAATATTATTTTATTCCAGTATTTCAGTTGTTTTAATAAAAGATTATTATTACTTTATTTTATTTAAGGATTGAAGTTTGAATAAATTCCTGGATCCAGGTGGTTATCACATTTGTTGGTGATAACTAGATTTTATTGAGTTTTTATTTGGAGTTACATTCTAGTTATGTTCGAGTTTTTTTTATCAGGGTTATTTCTTAAACAAACGGCCGTTATATTGCAGTTTTTTTTAATAGTAAGTTTATGTAACGTTTCCTTTAACCCTGAGAGGGGCGTTACAAGTATCCTTCGGGAAACAGGAGCCTTCAGTTACCGGAGGTATTCCCGTGGGGAGCCCTCGGCTTGTTGTGATCTGTCGGAGTGTACTCTTTGATTTCTCGCTGAGTCTACTCCCCTTCACCCCCTTTTTTTTGTTTTTTTTTTGGTTGGTGGTGAAGGGAAGGCATCAAGAAACTTGGTTTCTTGGTATGGCCGGGCCTATTAGGAGACCATCAGAATACACCAATGGCTCTCCTCCCTCGGGTTAACCTTCCGAGTTCCGAGGGGATCGAGGGACGTTTCCTGGGCACAAGATATGGTGGTCCGTAACCTGCCTCCCCTTGGGGGATGGCGCGAAAAGCGCCTCATTTTTGAAAGTCGTCCCCTCGGCGCTAGACATAGTCCGTGGCCTGCCACACCCTTAGGGTGGTGGCGCGGGGAGCGTTTCGGTTTGGAAGTCGAATCCTGGGCATTTCTCGTGCCTGTCACACCCTTGGGGTGATGACGCGGATAGTGTTACGTTTTTGAAAGTCGAATCCTGGGCATTTCTCATGCCTGTCATACCCTGGGGGTAATGACGCGGAAAGCGTTTCAAGGAAGGGTTTTCATTTGCACACTAGTTGCAAATGGCCGGGGGCACTACGTGCCGCCGGCACCGATGGTGGCGCCTTCGGTATATGCGTCCTCGTGGGGTACGGCTTTTAGAAACAACACTTGGTGTTAGTTTCGATGTGTAGCCCCCGGTACTTGGTACCGAGGGGTCTTCTGTAGGAACACTTGGTGTTCTCTTTTGTCGTAGTTGATGTAGGCGTCTACCCTCGGTACTTGTTACCGAAGGGTCTTCAAATGAAACACTTGGTGTTTCCCAACAGATGTTTGGAAGTTGATAGGAGAGCATATCCCTGGCACTGGGTGCCGAGGGGTCTTCTTTGAAACATTTTGGTGTTTTTTTCTTCGTTTCGATGTCTGACGATGGAGGTGTACCCTCGGCACTGGGTGGCGAAGGGTCTTCTGTAGGAACACTTGGTGTTCTCATCTTTTTTTTTTATGTTGAGG
Organism: Cuscuta europaea; assembly: GCA_945859875.1. Taxonomy (NCBI): domain Eukaryota; kingdom Viridiplantae; phylum Streptophyta; class Magnoliopsida; order Solanales; family Convolvulaceae; genus Cuscuta; species Cuscuta europaea. Next base: position 16,122,934 of record CAMAPE010000010.1, on the reverse strand, counting down.
GTGGGACTGTACCCTCGGCACTGGGTGCCGAAGGGTCTTCTGTAGGAACACTTGGTGTTCTCATCTTTTCTTTTTTGATGATGAAGGTGGGAAGGTACCCTCGGCACTGGGTGCCGAAGGGAAATGAAACACATGGCGTTCCTTGTCGTTGGTGATAGGAGTTCCCTCCCTCGGTACTTGGTACCGAGGGGTCTTGACTGAAAATACGTGGTGTTTTCACTGTTTGTTGTAGGTGTTGATGGTGTCCGCCCTCGGCACTTGGTGCTGGAGGGGGTTCTTCTCGTGCTGAGGCCTGGGGCCTGTAGTCAGTATGAGGGCTTGATGTCTTGAATGTATCTTCATTCTTCGAAATTGGAGGCCTTGGGCCATAGGATAGTACATTCACTAGTTATGAGGGCTTGGCCGCTCTTACATTATTGATAAAGTTTAACTAAATGGTGTACATTCCAGTGCCTAGGGACTTCTTTCCCATTGGGGCGTTTGAGCTTGTAGGTCCCGGGTTTGATGATGGCTGCTATGATGTAGAGGCCTTCGAATTTTGGTGCCATTTTTCCTCCCTCGGTTGGTTGGCTGGCTTCCCTCCTCCGGAGGACATAGTCCCCCACTTGAAATTCTCGGGTGCGAACTTTGGCGTCGATGTAGCTTTTAACTTGCCTTCGGTAGTTTTCTGCCCGGATGAAGGTCTGCTCCCGGCGTTCTGAAATGAGGTGGAGGTCGAGGGCCATGTTGTTGTCATTGACCTCGGGGTCATATTGGATCACCCTTCGGGTGGGAAGGGTGACTTCCGTAGGAGCTTTGGCTTCAAAACCGTAGCAGAGGGAGAAGGGTGTTTCACCTGTTGCTCGCCGAGGGGTGGTGCGATAGGCCCAAAGGATGTTGTGGAGTTCTTCCACCCAGCCACCGCCCTCGGCCTCTAACTTCTTTTTGAGGCCCTCGAGCAAGGTCCGGTTGGCATTCTCTACTTGCCCGTTGCCTTGAGGGTAGGCAACGGAGGAGAAGGTGTGTTTGATGCCCCATGCCTCCAGAAGGGCACAGAAGGGGGCTGCCTCAAATTGTGTCCCATTGTCGGAGATGATCTGCTGGGGGACGCCAAACCTTGTGAGGATGTTCTTGAGGACGAAGTGACGACACTTCGCCTCTGTGATGCTGGCGAGGGGTTCAACCTCTACCCACTTGGTAAAGTAGTCGACGGCCACGATGATGTATCTGTTGTTGGAAGTACCCCTCGGCAGAGGGCCCACAAGGTCTATCCCCCATCGAGAAAAGGGGACAGAGGTGCTGATGGGGGCATAGTTGACCGCAGGCCTGCCGGGAGCTTTCTGGAAATGTTGACATGCGGTGCACCTCCGGGCAAGGTCAGCACAATCCCTGGCCATGGTTGGCCAGAAGTAGCCCTGGAGAATGAGCCTTCGGGACATGGAGAAGGGTCCCTGGTGAGCTGAGCAAGTGCCACTGTGCACTTCCTCCAATGCGACCTCGGCTTCATCTGGATGAAGGCACCGAAGTAGCGTGCCATTGTAAGATCGTTTGTAGAGCCTTCCATCTTCGATGGTGTAGCTAGGAGCCCTCAACTTTGCCAGTTTAGCGCGGGCCTCATTCTCGAGTAGCTGCCCTGTGGAGATGAAGGTGGTGATATCTGAGATCCAATCCGCTTGACGTTGTTGTATGTTCATAACGGGGCTTGCATGGATGCTTGAGAGGCTGAGTTCCTCGATTTTGGCAATTTTGGAGATGTGCTCGGGGGAGTCGGCCGAGAGCTTAGATAATATGTCGGCCTCGGAGTTCTGAGCCCTCGGTATTTGAGTGAGAGAGTGTGCCTCAAATACCTTAAGCAACTCCTTGGCCGCTTCCTTGTACTGTTTCATTCTCCCCTCCTTGGCCTCATATTCCTCGGAGATTTGGCCAACGACCAACTTGGAGTCGCATTTGATGTGGATCTGCCGAGCCCCCATGTTAGCAGCCAGCCGAAGGCCACATAGGAGGGCCTCATATTCGGCCTCATTGTTGGAGACCTTGAAGGAGAAGCGGATTGCATAGTAGGCCCTGAAGCCCTCGGGAGTAATGAGGACTACCCCTCCTCCGCATGCTTTGGTCGCGGAGGAGCCGTCAGTGTAGAGGGTCCACCAGTCGTCCGAGGTAGGCGAGGGCTCCCCGTCCGTGGCTGCCCTTGCGGTACACTCCGTCACAAAGTCCGCCAGGGCTTGGCCCTTGATGGAAGGCCTTGGACGGATGTCAATGTTGTACTGGCTCAAGAAGATAGCCCATTTCACCATGCGGGAGGAGCTGGTGGGGCTCCTCATGAGGGCGCCGAGGGGTTGATGGGTGAGGACCTGAACCGGGTGAGCCTGAAAGTAGTGGCCCAACTTCTTGACAGTCCAAACGATGGCTAACACCGTTTTTCCACAGGGGAGTACCTGAGCTCGGCCTCCCTTAGGGTCTTGCTAACGTAGAAGATGGCATGTTGGATGTCGTCTTCCTCCCGGATGAGCACAGAGCTGATGGCCGCCTGGCTGACCCCAAGGTAAAGGTAGAGGGTCTCCCCTACCTTTGGTTTTGAGAGCACAGGGGGTGAAAATAGATACCGCTTGAGCTCGTCGAAAGCCTCCTGGCATTCTGGAGTCCATAGAAAGCCAGCCGTCTTCCTCATGATCTGGAAGAAGGGTAGAGATTTCTCCGCCGATTTAGACAGAAAGCGGTTGAGGGCTGCCAGGCGGCCCGTCAACTGTTGGACTTCCTTCACATTGCGTGGGGGCTCCATGTTGATGATGGCCTGGATCTTCTCGGGATTGGCCTCAATACCCCTTCGGCTCACCATGTAGCCCAAGAATTTGCCCCCTTGGACGCCGAAGGTGCACTTCTTCGGGTTTAGCCGAAGGTTGAATTTTTGCATGATGGCGAAGATCTCCCGGAGGTCGTCAGCATGGCTGGAAGATTGTTTGCTCTTGACGATCATGTCGTCAACATAGGCCTCCATGGTGCGCCCTAGGACGGCTTGAAAGACCCGGGCCACCATCCGGGTGTAAGTGGCCCCCGAGTTCTTTAGGCCGAAGGCCATCACTAGGTAGCAGAAGATGCCCTCGGGAGTCATGAAGGCAGTTTTTTCGGCGTCCTCCTCGTGCATGAAAATTTGGTGGTACCCTCGGAAGGCATCGAGGAAGGACATGATCTTACACCCTGCGGTCTCATCCACCAGTTGATCAATGTTTGGTAGAGGGAATGGATCCATAGGGCACGCTTTGTTGAGATCGGTGTAGTCCACGCACATGCGGAAGGTAGGGGGCTTTTGTGCGAGGACTACATTTGCTAGCCATGAGGGGTATTTCACCTCCTTGATGTGCTTAATTGAGAGGAGCATGGCGACCTCCTTCTTCACGAATTCCCTCCTCTCGGCGGAGAGGGGTCTCCTTCGTTGTTGTATTGCTTTTGCCGAGGGGTCCACCGAGAGGCGGTGGGTAATGACCCTTCGGCTGATTCCCGGCATGTCCTCCGACCCCCATGCAAAGACAGTGGAGTAGGCGCGGAGGGCGTCGGTGATACCGGTCTTCAAATCTTCAGGGAGCTGGGCTCCAATCTTCACGACTCTCTCCGGCTGGGCCGAATCGAGCGCGAAGTCTTCTACGTCCTCGGTCGGTTCAGCCCTCGGCCTTCTTTCCTCTTGGTCGATGGCTCCGGTGATGGTGTCAACACGGAATTCCGTCTTACTTACCTTCTTAGTGACCTGAAGGTAGCAGGCGCGGGCAATTTTCTGGTTCCCCCGGGAGTAGCCAATGCCCCCCTCGGCGGGAAACTTGAGGCAGAGGTGCCTCATGGAGATGATGGCTTCGAGGTCCTCGAGGGCTGGCCGGCCGAGGATGATGTTGTGGGCGCAGTCAATGTTGACGACGACGAACTCCACCTCGAGCTGGGCTCTATGGAGCCCGTCGCCGAAGATCATCGGGAGGGTTATTACTCCCTCGGAATCAATAGTATCGCCGGTGAACCCGGCAAGAGGGGTCTTAATGGGCCGAAGGGACCCCCTCTCCAGATGCAGCTCTCTGAAGGTGCTGAGGTACATTACATTGACGGAGCTGCCCGTGTCAATGTAAGTTCGGTGAATAATGGTGTCGTTTATCTCCGTCCGAATCACCAAGGCATCCCTGTGAGGGGAAGAAGTAGGAGGGAGATCTGCGTTGGTGAAGGTGATGGGTTCCTCCCTCAGTCGCTTCACCGGGGGAATATGAGTGACTTCCCCCACGTAAAGCGACTGAGCCCACTTCTTCCGCTGGCTGGTGGAATCGCCTCCCGTATTGCCACCGGTGATCATGAGGATGTGGCGTTTTTTCTCCTGGTAGTGGGGGTACTCCTCCTCCTCTTCTTCCAAGTTTCCAATCTCCCTCTTCTTGCCGAGGGGGATGGTATTCGGGTTTACCCAAGCATTTACCTTCGTGTGGTGCCCTCGGGGAGGCCCCTGATGAGAAGGTCCCTCCTGCCGAGGGCTCTGAACAAATTGGGACAGGTGCCCTGCTTGTATCAACCTTTCGATGGCCGTCTTTAGCTGATGGCAGTCATCGGTCTTGTGCCCCTGGTGCCGATGGAAGCGACAGTAGGGGAACTGAGGGTTGATAGCGTGTACCTCCGAGGGTGCGCGAGAATCACGCTCATCGAGGCCCCTCTCCTCGGCAAAATCGAGGATGATGCTGACGGGGTGCGTCAATGGTGTCCGAGGGCGGTCCAGGAGAATGGGTTGTGCCCAAGTCTTAGGGTTGCTCTTATATCCTCCCCCGGGCTTAGCTTGGCCTTGCCGAGGGCTGTCATCAGAGGGTCCCGAAGCCTTGGGGTGATTTGGAGGAGCCCCCGGCCCTCGGTTATGCTTGTTGTCAGTCCTCGGGGGCTGCTGGTCCGGAAGCTGGTGATACTTCTCCACCTCCTCGGCCTCAGCATATCGGTCCCCCCGCTGCAAAGCCCTTATGTAGTCGCGGGGGGGGGGGGGGGGTTCAATGATGAGGCTCCTTGAAAAGTTGCCGGTGCGGAGGACGGTTTGTAGGAGGGCCAGGAGGGTCCCGTCATCAGCACTGTCGACCTTGTCGGCCTCCGTCCTCCAGCGCTCTAGGAAGTCCCGAAGGGTCTCATCCCTCTTCTGGCGTATTGTTAGGAGGTGGGAGAAATGCTTCCTTGTGCGACGCCTCCCAGCAAATTGTGTCAAGAATCGCTGGGCGAGTTCTTGCCATGAATCAATACAGCCCTCGGGCAGCCTGTTGAACCATTCGTATGCCGGCCCCTCTAAGGTGGAGAGGAACCAACGACACAAATATTCGTCGGACGCCCCTACCATCATCATGCTGTTCTGGTACTTGCTGTAATGTTCCTGGGGGTCCGTTTTCCCGTTGTAGGGCTGTATGTGTTGCCCTCGGTATTTCTCCGGGATCCGGGCCGCCAATACCCTTGGGGTAAATGGCGTCCGAGTCCGGAGCTGGATGACGGGTTCTCCGGAGCCCTCGGCCACCTTCTTCTGTAACTCCTCCATTTTGGCCATCATGGCCTCGTATTTGAGATCTGAATGAGGGGTGGAGGTGGCGGCGTGAGCTTTGTTGGACTCCATCTCGTCAAGCCGGCGTTGGAGGGCCGCAATAATCTCGTCCCGGGGATCCTTCGGGAGGGTCTCCGCCCCCTGCGAACGAACCCGGGCCGAGTGGGCCTGGTTGATTTGGTGCCGAGCATCATCGGCATGAAGGGGTGCCTTGCCTTTGTCCCGAGGGGGACGCTCCTCGTCTGCCCTCGAAATAGATCCCCCGCTTTCCTGGGGCCTTTGGAGTGCTTTCCCCCCGAGGCGGTCTTGGACCCCTCGGTGGTCTGGCCCTCCTCCGAGCCGGTTGAGGGCGGAAGTACGGGGCCTTTCCCTGTTGTCATTATGGCGGTCCCGGGACTGAACTTCCTGGGAGGACGTGTCTTGGGCCACCACCCCCTCGTCGTTCCTCACCCGAGGGGTGGGATTTCCGAAGGGGTGTGGCAGAGGGGGAAGTATGATGTTTTCCCCAACCTGAGGGTGAGCTGGAGCCAGGGTGCCGAAGGCACCCGGGTTCTGGGTGAGCGTTTGGATGAAGGCGGAGAGCGTCGATTGTACGTCGATGGTGAGAACCGGAGGGCTGACTTGGTCATCGCTCCGGTTTTTCTTCTTGGCCTCGATGCCGAGGCGGGCATCGGGGGCATTTTGTTGGATCTGAAGGCGTAGGTCGACAGCCGCCTGTTCCAGCCCGGCGATGACACCACCCTCGGGAGCCCTGTGAGAGGCTTCGGGGGCGTTGACGTCGCCGAGGGCCAGGTTCTTGTCTTCTACGTTCTTTGAGTTGGCACGTGTTGTCCTCACCATTTTGATGGAGGGCTAGTGTTTTGCGTTTGATCGAGGGGGAGGGTTTCTTACTTGATTGTTCGACCTCTCAACGAGAGCACCAAATGATGGATAGTCTACCCGGGGGTATATATCCGAAGGGTTATTACGGGGAATAACTTAGAGAGAAGTCAGAGCAAGTAAGTAAAAGTAGAGAGAGAGTGTATTCAGTATGAATGCCGTTTTCAGCGTGGTTACAAATGAGGAAATGGGGTGCTATTTATAGTAGCAATAAATGCCGGGCAGGGACACGTGTCAAGCGCTCATTGGCCGAGGGGTCACCTCAACTGGTTGGCGCTGGCAGCCGCATGTGGCCACATTTAATGCGGCTGTTGGACGGGACGTCTGTGCGGGGTACGGTGATCTGTACGCATGTGAGGCGGATATCTTGTCGAGTGAGATGCCTTCAGCTATAGAGCAGTAATCGAGGGCTCTTCCACCCGATGGCACCCTGGTACCGAGGGCTCACAGTGCCGAGGGCTACTGTTTTCGCCGTTTTCTCCCAGTTTCTTAATTTGCTTGAGAAACCCGCTCTGTGAGAATTTAGAGCCTTCGGCCAGGGGGCCGAAGGCACCCCTAGCGCGTAGTGCGGGCTGCTTGGCACTCTGGGCGCTGTGATTTGGGCCTGCTAGGCCTTCTGGGCCTGTTGGGCCTTCGTTGGAGTAGTAGGAGTCTGTGGGCCGGGGGTTCCCGGGCCATATACTCCATCAGCGTGCTTTCCTAATTTTAATGCCACTTCTGCTAACAAACTTTCTCCTAGATCCACCTTATGTGTCTTCTTAGGATATGCCCCTGAATATAAAGGTTATCGTTGTCTCAATCCTCTCACTAACAAGATTTACATTAATCGGAATGTGCGATTTTTAGAAAATTATTTTCCATACTCTACTTTAACTTCTTCCACAGCCCTCACTGACGTGACCGACATTAATATTGTCACCATGCATGAGCACTCTGCTCCCAACCCGCCGGTCGCCAGCGTCTCATCCTCCCCTCTAACGCTGCGGCAGTCCAACCTATGCACTCAACCTACCTTGTTTCAGCCGGCTGCTCCCAACCGCACCTCACCACACACTCCCATCACCCCTACGGCCATCGACAGCCCCGTTCTAACCGACGCACCAAGTTCCTCTCCCACATCATCCCCCTCCACTCATCCGACCAGTCCGCATGAGCCTAGCCCAAGCCCAACCCGTTCTTCCCCTGCACCTTCTCTGCCAAATTGTCATCCTATGCAAACTCGTGCTAAATCGGGAATTTTTAAACCCAAACATATTTTTACTCTCAAAACAGATGTTTCGGCATGTGATCCTTCTTGTTTTTCTATGGCAAATAAAGATGCTAAATGGAGGGCGGCTATGGCAGAAGAGTTTAATGCTTTAATTGATAATCATACTTGGGATCTAGTTCCATTTAATGCTAGTAAAAATGTGGTCGGGTCTAAATGGATTTATAAAACAAAATTTAAGTCTGATGGGTCTGTTGAGCGTTATAAAGCACGCTTGGTTGCACATGGATTTACTCAACAAGCTGGTGTGGATTTTTCTGAAACCTTTAGTCCTGTTGTCAAACCCATCACTGTTCGTATTGTTTTATCTCTTGCTATCTCTTGTCGGTGGAATATTCGTCAGTTAGATGTCAAAAATGCATTTCTTCATGGCAATCTAACTAAAGAGGTTTATATGCGCCAGCCTCCTGGGTTTGTACATCCACAATTTCCTAATCATATTTGTAGGTTCAGGAAGGCAATCTATGGACTTAAGCAGGCTCCAAGAGCATGGTTTTATAGGTTCAGTAGTTTCTTGTTAACCCATGGTTTTGTTTGTAGCAAGTCAGATAATTCTTTATTTATTTATCGCCATGGGTCTCATATTCTCTATCTCCTCTTGTATGTGGATGACATTATTATAAATGGTAATTCCCCTTCCTTTATTTCCACATTTATCTCTTGTCTTGGTCGTTGTTTTGCCATGAAGGATTTGGGGGATTTACATTTTTTCCTAGGTGTCCAAGCTGTTCGAACCTCCTCAGGTTTGTTCTTGTCTCAACAAAAATATGTGTCTGATCTATTAACCCGGTTTCATCTTCACACCCTTAAACCTATTCGTACTCCGCTACCTACTCGAACTAAGTTATCTCTCACTGATGGTGATCTTCTCGCAGATCCTACGGAGTACCGAAGTATGGTAGGTGCTTTGGAGTATTTGACCATGACTAGACCAGATATTACATTTGATGTTCACCTGGTTTCTCAGTTTATGCAGGCACCTCGTACTTCACATATTTTGGTTGTTAAGCGTATTTTCAGGTATCTTCAGGGAACTCCGGACCATGGTTTGCTCCTGCAGCCGAGCACTTCTTCTCCTATTTTACAGGTGTATTCAGATGCAGACTGGGGTGGTTGTCCTGACAGTAGCAGATCCACTTCAGGCTTTGCTATTTTTCTAGGCCCTAATTTAATTTCATGGAAATCCAAGAAGCAACCAACAGTCTCTCGTTCTTCCACAGAAGCAGAATACAGGGCTATTGCTTACACAGTTCAAGACATTCTCCACATCCGGTCTATATTGTTTGAATTAGGCGTACCTATTTGCCAGCTTGTTCGGTTATTGTGTGATAATATTTCAGCCTCTTATTTATCCACAAATCCTATTCAGCATGCTCGGAGCAAACACATCAGCATTGATTATCACTTTGTTCGCGAGAGAGTTTCACATGGAGATCTGGTTGTTCGCTATGTTCCCACACAGTTCCAGCTTGCAGACATTTTTACCAAAAGTTTATCTCCGCAACGCTTCATTTTTCTCAGAAACAATCTGCGCATTGTGTCCCCTGCACAGCTTGAGGGGGTGTAATAGAGTAATTAATATTCATTAATTAGGTTTCCATATTTCTTATGTTTCCTAATGTACTCAGAACTCTATTCATTATATATATGACATCTAGGGCTCCCAATTGGGTAAGCCATTCCATTATTTTCACACTCCCCTGCCTAGCACTTCGCGCGCCATCAAGCCAGCAGAGTGGAGGCCCTCATTCTTCGACCTAGATGCTGCGGAGAATAGATATGGACCACCAGAATAGTCAACAGGCTTCTACCATTTAAAATGGGCCCAAGGAGTCAAGCCCACCAATTATTATGGCCTAAATAAGAGCTAAGTGCCCAACACTCCCATTTATACTCTTAAAATATTTATTGAATAATAGTAGTATAATTATTACTATTATTAATTAATTATATTGTTTGCACCGCCATTATAGCGGGTTAAAATCCTCCGATGTGGTGAAGACCATTGTGGCGGATTAAAATTTCCCTAGGTTGCTAATGATGCATTATTATTGGCGTTATTATTTTTATCACCGCCGTTAAACCGGGTCAAAAAACCCCAAAGTGGTGGACCCGAGTTCTAGTCTACCGAACATCTTTATTTGATGATTCAGATTATATTTAGGTCCATCGACCTACCCTAGTCACCTTTATTTGGTGACTCGGACATCTAAAATTGAGAGCCGCTATCGGCCGCACACGACATTATTATGCTTAAAAGCGGTAAACGGTACACCTCAGTCTAAGATACCGCATATTACATCGACCCCTCAGAGCGAAATGCTCAGGAAAGGTCGATAGAGCACATCGTTTCGGGCCCTTAGAGCGAGACGCTCAGGTAAGGCCGACGGTGTCCCCAGGACGAGGAGCCCGCAAAGAGCCCACGTCTTGAAATAGGAAGCTCACCGCGTCATCCATTCGCGAAATCGCAGGACGACAGGTCTGAAATCATGGTCGAGGTGACAAAAATCCCCAAACTCAGGGATGAGAAACGGCAGCCGTCGGTAACCAACCAAAAGCCTTAGCCCACGTCATAAATAGACGACGGGACCTCCCTGAGACCATAAGACGATCCAGTAGAACTCCTTATCGGCCGAAGGACTATCGACCCACTCAACCGAAGCCTGAAAGAAGGATACTCACTCCTCGCTCAAAGAAGTAAAAAGGAAGAATATAAAAGAGGGACAACCGAAGGACCGTGCACTGAAGCTAGGGGTGGGCAAAAATCCCGATCCCGGTGTCCCAAACCGAAAAATCTCAATACCGTTCCGAAACTATCCCGATCCATTTAGGATGCAATTTTTTCATCCCGAACCGGTCCCGTACCGATATTAACCGGTACGGGACCAGGATAGCTATAAAATATCATGTCCCGTCCCGATGTCCCGTTTGAAATTAGTAGGTTATTTTTAAATTTCCAATGCTATGTAATAGGCAAACCCAATTAAAACTTTCTAGCCCTTAGTCTCACCAGTGTAATTTTATCTTATTCATGTCTCTCTTAGTCTCGATTCTTTTGTTTCTTTTGATCAAAATTTGTTTAGTTCTCATTCATATACTACTCCATAACATATTATTACGTGCAGAATATTATTTATGATGGAATAACTACTACTACAAAATGTAGTGTTGTTATAGATTTAGAGCCCGTTTGGTAGCACGAAAATCGGCTGTTTTGGCTGATTCTGCTGAAATTTATGAAGTTCTGGCTGAAGTGGCTGCATTGGTTGATTCTGGTGATACAAGAAAAAAATATTTTTAAAATATATTTTATTAATAAAATAAAGAAAAAATTATTTGTAAAAATAACTAAAATGATCATCTACAGTAACTTCAGCCAATACAGCCAGAAAAGTAACTCCAACCTTACTTTTTCGGCTTATTACACAATTCAGCGCGTGAAAGCAAAATTTGCGTGTTTGGTAAAAAAGTTGGCTGATAAGCCTGATAAGCCGAAAATGAGGGTTGCCAAACGGCCTCTTAGTATTTTCCAAAATAACTACTAGAAAATATATATAGTCTTTATAGATATGATATTTAATTTAATGTGGCATTGAACAATTTCAAGTGTACTACAGAGTATAAAAATATTTTGCACTACTATTTTGCGAGGAAACACATGATTAGGGGGACGAAAAAAATTTATAAGACAATAATTAAAAATATTTAATTAGAGATTTTACTTAGCTTTTTCAAGAAGCTAAATTTACAAAAATAGTTACGTCTGTATTTTGATTTTATGCTTATTTTTATCACATTTCACAAATGTATATTTTATGAGACGTCCCGAACCATCCCGGTTTTTCTTGGGATGTCCCGGTCCCGTTTTAAACGGGACAACATTGGGATAAAACTTATCTCGAAGCGTACTAAACCATTATTATAATACCGGATCGGGATCGGGATAAGCCAAATCCTGAACCGTCCCAGACCGCGCCCACTCCTCGCTCAAGCAAGCTAGAACCATCGAGGCTGGCAAGCTCAAGGCAACCAAGGCGAAGGCGGCCGCAGCTCAGGCCGCTCCCAGCTCGGACACCACCTCTTCCGCGGGGTCCCAAACGCAGACAAGGCGACGAACAGCCCATGGCCTTGGCCACCGCTGAACTTGCTCCCTGGGGGCAGGCCGCCGATTCCGGCCTTGCTCAGGATGTCCCCCCATTTCTGTTGTCATTCCAACCGGCACGGAGAAGGAGAGAAGGAAAAGACGCCGCACTGCAGCTTCCGGCCCTTTGATCGAGGACATCGATCGGACTTCCCCCTGGCCGTCCGGCTATTGACTGCTAGAGGGAATTTGCCCTCCACTCGGGGATGGAGCTGCTTCCCCATCCATCCCCTGCCGCCATCAACAATGCATTGATGACGTGCTTCCAGGTAATCACTTGCTTCTTGAACTTACCTTGTGCTCATCCCTGGTTCCTTAAGATGAATTCTTACCCCCGTTTCCTTTTTCAGACCGGCCTTTACATTCTACAATCGGAGGATGCCAGATATCGGGATGTCCTCCAAGCCAAGTAGAAGGCTGATGAAGCTCTGCGGGTGGCATAAGATGTCGCTCGGAAAGAGAGGGAGGCCGCAACATAGGAGAAAGCGGATCTCCAGCGCTCCCTGGAAGTGGATCTAGCAAAACTGTCAGTGGCTGAGGAGCACGACATTTCTTTTACTCTAGCCCCATAGAGGGTTCAAGCCGGTCAGGAGATGCTCCCCCCACCTGGCAGCTGGATACTTCAGAGTATGAAAAGACGTCCCGGTTTTAATTGTCTGCATGGGGCTGTTAGCAGGTAAAGGAGCTCGCCTGGGAATAGATTCTCATTTTTCTGCAATTGAATCACTGGAACTAGCATTCAAACTAGTTCTTTCATGAGGCTGATCTTGCCAAGCACTTTCACTTGGTATCGGATCTTTTCTCAAGGACGAATTCAAGATTTCGAATCAAGAGGGCGAAAATTTTCGTTAGTGTAGGAGATAAAAAAAATTCACTAGTGTAAGACTCTGCGGCTATTTTTATTCAAAAAAAAAATCATTAATACATACATGATAACATTTAAATCTATATATTACATTCTAAGTTTAGACAATGACAAAATAACTTTAATTTATAATTGGAGTGCTCTAGACAAAAGTATCGATACATTAAAGCATAAGAAATGACAAAAATAAAAAAAGGATATATAAGTTTTATTTAAATATAAAGAGTTCATAAGGTACTCATTCACCAGTACTTTTAAAATAACTTCAACATTGTTTAACTACATGAGTCTTATAGAAATAAAGAATATATTTTTGAATTATAATTTTTGTCTACCATGGAGGGTGTTCATAAGTCACAAGCAGTTCTTTTAATATTACAATAGTATGTATGATATTATTATTTTTAGAATAATATTATATTGCTAATTCATATATATAGTGCATTTTATATTTGTATTAATGCTAAAATAATTAAAGTTTATTATCTATGCAATAAAGGCTTTTCAAAACGTAAGAAATAAATGAATAATGTAATTCAATGTCAATAAAGATAAATAAGCATTATAAAACTATGAATTTTTATATACTATCCTCTGTATCGCATTAATTGCAACATTGGAATATATACACTATTCATGTACTTTACTTTGACTACATTTTATTTATTAATGTAAGTGAATTATTTTTTTTGAAAAATATTGTTAAATTCGTCTCATTACTAAGTTTTATAATCTGATTTTTATTTTATTTTTATTAATACATAATTAAATATAATGATGGTCAAAGTTGTGCGTTGGAAAACGTGAAATGTTGCCCGTTGCAACTAAAAGAGACGGAGGAAGTAATAAGTATCCTATATCTCAAATAATGAGTTCTTCTATTGTTTATTTAAGTTATGTAAATTATTTTAGATGTTTCTTTTTTAAATCTCTAATTAAGTATTAAATTATGTAAGATTATATATTAACTTTAAAAACTAAAAGTTAAGGGAGCAGTGTTCAACAAAAAGTTAAGGGAACGAATCTAATTAAAGTATCAAAATATTACAAAACATTTCATATATAGTAGAAAATTTTGAAAGTCCAAATGGGGCGGTCGCACCCCGCGCCCCCCTTAAATCGTTGTTAGGGATGTGTTTGAGGAGGACCTACAGAGGCAGAATAAGAAAGACCGCCTCAGCCATGGGGTACGGCTTATGCAGCGCACACCGCTCGACCACAAATTCTTACTTCGTATTTGATATGGCCGCCGATAGTTCTGCAAAGGGCTATTATGACGCGGTGGAGTCATTGATGCCGATCCTCCTCAAAGGCTTCAGGAAGCACTTCTGTATGGCGGACCATACGGAAGAGGAAAATCTGATTGAGGCCGCCGCACCCAAGCTGGGCTGTAATCAAGCACGGGCCCGAGCTGTGGAGGGGCGAAGAGCCTGAGCCTCCTTCTCCGACCCCGAATTCTGATGAAGAAGGAGCTGAGCCAGCAGAGCCAAACTTTGTGTAAATATGTTTTCCTTGTATGCTTTATCATTTCTATTTTCACTGTTTGTATACCCCGGCCAGCAGAGGCCGAAGAATGAAGACGATTCTCTTTTTGTCTCTATCATTCGCTTCCCAATTGCTTTCAGTACTATTCGTAGACGTGCGTCTTATACTCTTTTGTGCTCATCTCCCTTCGGTCCACGTATGCTCAATGGGCCTTCACTTGCGTGTACGTTTCCAAGTCTAAGTATCATATGACGATCGCCCCTTCATTGCCTTCCCTTGTTTGTTCCAAGGGAGCGTTCTAGCGACGTACCTCTAAATGGACATCCCGAAACCTTCCTTGATGGATGCATTTCGTCGTCATAAATTTGGCCCCGTTAGGTCCGGATTTTGGCACCCTAAGCTACGAGCCCGTTTGTCCCTTGGAGGGCGTGCGTCATATCTGCATACGATGGAAAAAACCTTGTACGGCAGGGGCGGACCGTAGTAGAGACTCAGGGACTACTGTCCCCCAACAATTTTTTTTAGTGTATATATATATATGAAAAATGATTTTTGTTCTTCAAAAAAGTATTTTGAACCCGCCCAAAAATATTTTCAACCCCAAAATGACTTTCTTGGGTCCGCCCCCGCTTGTACCTCGTTAGCCACCAAGTCCCAAGGGATGTTCGTCGTTCGGAGTTGCTTACATCCCATTGGAGCCGCTCGTCGCCAGACTGACGGGAATACTCTTGGGTGGCCACATGTCCTGTCACGGGTATCGAAGCTGTTAGAACTGGGAAGTTGGGAAACTGTTTTAGAAAATCTGGCGGATTTCTCAGAGTATCGTGTGATCACTTTCCGAATCTAATATTTCGACCCTATGCCTGGGTTACACGAAATTTAGATTATGGGGATAATCACTCTGAGAGACAGTCTAAAACTGAGGCACCAATATATAGACCACGAACTAGCAGTTTTAGTAGAACTCGAATTCTTCTGATTACCAAAGAGATAAGGCCAATCGGTTAGAGTTTTACTCTAATAGAAAGTCATTCTATTAAATAATTAATATGGACATGTTTATCCGAAAATAAATTTCCATATTTATTTCTTTAATAAAATAAAATTTTGGTCCGGGGCGCTGCCCCGAACCCCGCGAGGGCGGCCTCCCTCGACCCCGCTCGCTAACCGGGCAGCGAGACCCCTGTCAGGGGCGCTGCTCCTTGGACCCCGCCAGGGGCGTTGCCCCTTAGACCCCGCAAGGGGGCGCAGCCCCCTTGACCCCCGCCATTTAATCGAACCAAGTTTAAATTTAATTTCGTACAAGTGTGCGCTCCGCACCTCCTAACTTGTCTAAAATTAAACTTGAACTCCATTGGTAATCTGTAAATTCCATTACACTAAAATGAACCTGGTGATACTAAAATCACCAACAATCCTCCCCCATTTTAGTGTAACCATGAATCTACATAAACAAGAATAAGAGACAACCAAACTTATGCATACATGAAAATATCGAAACGATTGAATTTTCATATTAGTACATTACACATTCCAAATACTCGAGAATCAGGGTGTTCTAAGAATTGAACCCTTCAACCCATTTGAATACATGAAGATAACATACACATAAGTTCAAATAAACAACTAGTTCAAAACTTTGACACTATTATTAAGCCGAGTGTCCCAATCCATTCATAATCGTATAAAAGTCAAGTCCCAACTTTTCGAAGTGCGGCTACACTTCACGATCATATAGGTAATTCCTTTAATCATGTACCTGCTTATATTTTAACAAAGGAATTATTAAGAATATATATTCAACCCTTTTACTGCAGGTCCGAACACACTAACCTGGGATGACAAAATGCATGTGTTCCATTCCTTAAGTATGAGCTTTCCTCATTGAATTCAACCTCTAATATTATATTAGAGGGGAATTGGGTGTCTCATCATTATGGAATTAAATGGACTTTAAACCCATCCCAATCGCAGACTTGTGCACTAAGTCCCTGGCCAGACCTTTAGTTAAATGATCCGCCAAATTCTGTTGTGATTTCACATACTCAACAGAAATTACACCCTTCATGATTAAGTCCCTAATCATACTGTGTCTAACACCTAAGTGTCTAGACTTCCCATTATACACTTGGCTATAGGCCTTAGCCAACGTGGCAGCACTATCACAACGAATAGAAATGGGTGCAATTGGCTTTGTCCATAATGGAATCTCAAAAACCAAATCCCTTAGCCATTCTGCCTCTTTACCGGCAGCAGCTAAAGCAACAAATTCAGACTCCATTGTTGAATTTGTAATGCAAGTTTGCTTCTTAGAGGCCCAAGAAATGGCACCTCCCCCAAGCAAGAATACCCAACCACTTGTAGAAGAATGATCTTCAAGGTGATTTATCCAGCTTGCATCAGTATATCCTTCTAGAACCGAGGGATATCCAAGATAACATATTCCATAATCCATGGTTCCTTTTAAGTATTTGAATACTCTCTGAATTGCTTGCCAACTAATTAGTAGTGCATAATTACATGTTTTTATGAATGATTTATGTTAATTGTTTGACGTTTTATTTAGTTTGTAAACATTTATGTGATTTCAAGTTGTAATTGTATTTTAGTCTATTTGTGTCAGTTGTAAAGTTTAGTTAGGATTTATGGTTTGGAAAGGAAGACTTTGAAGTGAAGAAAAAGAAGATTTGGCTGCCCAGGAGCAAACACCCGACCGGGTATAATACTTGACCCGATCGGGTAAGAAGTGAAAAACGAAAATGCAAAGAAAGTGTATGGCCCGGTCGGGCCCACTACCTCACCTGGTCGGGTGAGAAGTGACCGGGGACAACCCGGTGTGCAAAGATCACCCGAACGTGTAGAAAATCCAATTTTTACACTCACCCGGTCGGGTCCCATACCCGACCCGGTCGGGTCAGACATGACCCGGAACACCAGAACATGCTGAAGATCACAAAGATTTTGAAATAATCTGATTTAGACCAAACCCGGTCGGGTCCCTCACTTGACCCGGTCGGGTCTGACTTGACCCGGACAAATTAACGTGCTGGAACAATGAAACGTGGGAGATTATCTGATTTTGACCGGTACCCGGTCGGGTATGTACCTATACCCGGTCGGGTACCCGGCCAAAGGTGTTGAAAAACACCTATAAATAGCACTCTTTTTCTCCTCTTAAAATCATCCCTTCTTCCATACTCTTTAGCTCAGTTTAGAATAGCCTTTCTTTATATTTTTATAGCTATGTTTAGCCTCCAAATGAGGAGCTAAACTTCCATTCTTGGTGTTGCTCTTGAAGCTTGTTGATTATTAAAGTTGTGAGTTATTTTCTTAACTTCTTTCCTTGAATATTAATTAATAGTTCTTTCCTTAATATCATCTCTATATTAATGTTGGGGTGTGTTGCTAAGATGACAATTAGTTAACATCTCGACATTAGTTAGAATGGTATTTTCTTCCTCTATATTAATATTGAGGAGTGTTGCTAAGATGACAATTAGTTAACATCTTGATATTAATTATAGTAGGATTCATTTGCATTAATAATATTCTTCCTTGAATATTAATTAATCCCTACTCTTATTTCATATTAATATTTTGAACATTACTTAAAGGATCAACTAGTTTTGTTTCATATATTAATTATTACTAGAAACGATCAACGAACCGATGGTTAATCGTTGATGATTTCACAAGTAAGTAACTTCGGTTTATTAATGCACGGTCGTGGTTAATAAACTTAAGAGGGATTAATTTTGTTGGTTAAACCGAAACCGCTTGTGTTGAGGTTATCAATCTCAATTGATTTCATCAAGGAGTTAGAAAGATTAAATGCTACTATTAAATCGGTATAAGGCGTTAATCTATATTTGATTAATAGTAAGGGTTATTAATGAACGGTCGTTGTTAATAACTACCCTCGATGAAGTGGATATACTCCCTGATTGAGTATTCGAGAGGGAATAAGTTATAGA
Organism: Cuscuta europaea; assembly: GCA_945859875.1. Taxonomy (NCBI): domain Eukaryota; kingdom Viridiplantae; phylum Streptophyta; class Magnoliopsida; order Solanales; family Convolvulaceae; genus Cuscuta; species Cuscuta europaea. The sequence goes on along the minus strand of CAMAPE010000010.1, from coordinate 16,104,817 downwards.
TATAACAATGATCGACTAAAATATATCAACAAGTGGAAAGTAGCAATGCCAAGTCCTTTTTATCTTTGAATTAAATCTCATATAGGTTGTTCATCTTAGTTCTTAATTAAATTAACCACTCAATCCAAATCCCCCCTTTTATTTACTAAGTATCATAAAAAGAGAAATATTCCTTTCCCTGTGGATACGAACTCTACTACGCTATACTACGTATAAGTGTTTAGTATTGAATTTATTTTGACGCACCGTGACAAAGTGCTCGTCAAATTTGGCGTCGTTGCCGGGGAAAGGCAATTATTTTTCTTTCTATTTTATTTCAAAGAAAAATCAAAAAAATATTATATATAAAGATTTCTATTTTGGCTGAGCTTTGTTTGAGTATATGGTTAAACACCGATCTATAAACCAAATCACCTACCAAACAAAGCCCGAAACAGAACAAGCCTTCGAGAGGTTCAGGAATCTATTTCCGAATACTTCTTCGGAGGAATCATCAAGTGCTAGTTCTCATTCTAGTGTATCCGAAGAGTCCTTTCACATGGCTCTTGAAACAAGAACGTTAAGGGAGCTAACGGCTCCGAATCTAAATCAACAACCCTTATGTATCACTTTTCCAACTCTTGATACGGGAGTCACATTCGAGCTAAAATCTGGGCTCATTCATCTACTTCCCTCTTTCCATGGCTTACGAGGGGAAGATCCAAATAAACACCTGTCAGAGTTCCATATTGTGTGCACAAGCATGTGCCCTAATGGCGTGTCCGAGGAGCAAATCAAGCTGAGAGCCTTCCCATTCTCTCTCAAAGACACTGCCAAAGATTGGTTATTTTATCTTCCCTCGGGGAGCATCAATACATGGGCTCAAATGAAGAAGAGCTTCCTTGACAGGTACTATCCCGCATCTATCTCTTCAAGTCTCAAGAAGCAAATCAGCAACATTGAGCAAGCAGACAATGAGACCTTGTATGAATATTGGGAGCGCTTTAAAAAATTATGTGCTAGTTGCCCATATCATGGATATTCAGAACAAGATCTCATCCTCTACTTCTATGATGGACTTGTTGATCAAGATAGACGCATGGTGAATGCAGCATGCGGAGGGGGTATTGTCAACAAAACCCCTTCTCAAGCAAGAGACCTCATTTCGGAGTTGGCCGAAAACTCGAGACATTACAACGGAAGGTCATCATCGAGACGAGTCATGGCAGCGGAATCCAACAATTCGTTGGAAAGTCAAGTAGCCGGCTTGACTTCTTTGGTTAAAGATTTCCTTTTAAATCCAAAAACCCAAGAAGTCAAGGTCTGCGGCATCTGTTCCACGCAAGGGCATCCCACAGATTCTTGCCCAACGCTACAAGAAGAGAACTCCGAGCAAGTCAATACTTTGGGGTTCCAAGGTCAAAGGAGGTACGATCCTCAAGGAAATACTTACAACTCGGGATGGAGGGATCATCCGAATTTAAGGTACGGAAATTCTCAAACAAATCCTCCCCCTCAAAAATACAAACCCCAAGGCCAAACATCGAACTCGAGTATGTCCACCGAAGACATGATTCGAGCGCTGGCCGTTAATATGGGAACAATGCAGCAAAGCATGGGGCAATTCCAACAAACAATGATGCAATTCCAACATGAAACCAAGTCGAGCATTCAAAATTTGGAAACTCAAGTTAGCCAAATTTCAAATGCCGTAAGTCGACTTGAAGCAAAAGATTCGGGTAGGCTCCCCTCCCAAACTGAGCAAAACCCGAGACAACATGTCAATGCAATCATGTTGAGGAACGGTAAAGAATTGCAACCACGGGAAGTTGAGGAGGAGAAGCGAGAGGTTGATCTTGAAGAAGGCTTCCAACAAGAAGAGGAGAAGCCAACGAAGACTAAATTCCCTCCACTGTCATCATATGAACCACTCCCTCCATTCCCTGAGGCATTGAAAGACACGAGGAAGCTGAAGAATGATCGGGACATCTACGAAACATTCGTCAATTCTGAGGTAAACATCCCACTCTTCAAACTGATCAAAAGTGTTCCCCGTTATACAAAGTTCTTAAAGGAACTATGCACAATGAAAAAGAAAAATAAACTGGAAGGGAAACAAAAAGTTGAAGTGAGTGAACGTGTCTCGGCCATTTTTAAAAAGAAACTCCCTGAGAAATGTAGCGATCCAGGCATGTTCACTATTCCTTGCAAATTAGGGGATACCTTATTTTCTAAGGCCTTGTTGGATTTAGGAGCGTCAATAAATGTCATTCCTTTTTCCTTATATAAATCCTTACAACTCGGCCCACTACATCAAACGGGTGTAGTGATTCAACTAGCGGATCGGTCTAATACTTACCCGAAGGGTGTAGTAGAAGATGTGCTAGTAGAAGTAGAAAATTTGATTTTCCCTGTTGATTTTTATGTTCTGGAAATGGGAGATGATAACCAAACTACACCCATCCTCTTGGGTAGGCCTTTTCTGAAAACCGCAAAAACAAAAATAGACGTGGCTAATGGTTCATTAACTTTAGAGTTTGATGATCAAAAGGTAGAATTCAACATTTTTGATTCTACGAAAAAACAAATTCAAGACCAATCTCTTTGTGCTCTAAATGTTTGTGAACCACAAACCCCGAATATTTTTGTTGAGAAGAAAAATGAGAATATCAAACTTTTTGAAAAAGAAGAATTATTCAAATTTTCAAAGAGAGAATGGATCCCACCTGGGATTGAAGTGATACCGGGAAAGAAATCCCGGCCTTACTGGAGAAGGCCAAAAAGGAAAAATGAAACAAGGGATGTTCACGATCCCACATAAAAACAAAAAAAAATATAAACTAAAAATAACGTCGTGCCGCGACATTAAATCAAGCGCTTCTTGGGAGGCAACCCAAATCTTTATTTTTAATTTCATTTTTTTTTCTCAGTTCGTGTGTTTTAATTTTTTTTTCAAAAAAAAAAAAAAAAAGAGCCTGGGCTGAAACCCGGCCGGGTATCCCAATCAGCCCGGTCGGGTTTACTAATAAAAAAGGAACACCCGGGCACAAGGCCACCGGGTTGCTAGCAAAAAAAAAAAAACATATACCCGACCGGGGCCTTCCACAAACCCGACCGGGTATGCACATATTTTTTGCTCTGAACACACTGGAATGCATACCCATTCGGGTATTTCTGAAACTCGGGCGGGTACGAATTTATTTTTTTAAAAATCAGAAGGACCCGACCGGGTACCCTAAAGCACTCGACCGGGTACTCATTCCAGTAGGGACTGGATAGCAGAACAAGTTACACCCGACCGGGTACACCACTTCACCCGGCCGGGCTACCGAACTCAAAACTTTCTGCCAGGGCAAATAGCGTTCACCCGACCGGGTAAACTACCCCACCCGACCGGGTGAACGGGAAATCAGCACTTTACCAGGTCGGGCTCACCCCTTCCCCTCCCACTTCTTCTTCCTCCCAACTCCAAAATTCCCAAAATCCACCATTTTCAAACACCCAAACCTTCGAATCTCCCCATTTCCATAACCAAATCCACTAAAAACCCCATTTTCTTCATCTCCTCACTTCCCTCTCCAGCTCTATACCCATAAAATCCCCCAAAACCTTCCAAATCAACAAAACCCAAAAAACCCTACCCAAAATTCGAAATCCCCATTCTTGGACATTCAAGGTCCGAAATCCTCCCAAAAATCCTCAACCAATACCATATTCTTACTCCCCTCACCATCCTCTTCAACCCCATACCCATAAAAGCCATCCAAATCCCACCCTACCCCAAAGTCCGAAAATCACAAAAAAAAAATCCAAAAAAAAAAATTGTTTTTTGAACTTCAATGGCTCCAAGAAAGTCAAAAGCCTCTTCCTCAAGGGGAAATCGAGCTATCCCACCGGTAGCGGGCTATGAGAACGTGGAGTTTGCTACGGAGGCTCAACGGAACAACTTCATCAACCAATCAAAAAGGGAGGTAAAGCAATCCCGTTTTATGTGCTTAACTACTTTAGCGCTACTATGGATTGATACTGTGATGCGTGACATATTAGCAAGAATTGGAATATCTAGAATGTTTGAAATGCAATATGTGACATATCCTCATTTGGTGTATGAATTTTTTAGCTCATTTGCGTATACCAAAGATGTGAATGATCATGCAAATGACATAATCACCTTTCGTTTACTAAATGAGGATCGTTCATTAACCAAACGAGAATTTGTTCAACATTTTGGTCTCCCATGGTTTGATGAAGCACGTACATATGATTCTCTTGTGGGGTATGAATTGTGGAGAAGAATGACCGGCAAGAATGTGGTTGATCTATCTAAATTGAGTGTGAATCGTGTGCAACATCCGGTCTTCCGACTATTCTTAAAATTTTGCTCAAATTGTTTCCTCGGAAGACTGAATAATCATCACACACGTATCTGGGATGTGTGTGTTCTAGCACAAGTTGTTTTGCCGGGTCCAAATCAAGTTGATGTTGCCACCATCTTATGGACTCATTTCAACAACGTGGCAACATCAACAGGACCAATTGCTATGGGGGCCTCATCACACATCTAGCCACTTTATATGGTTTTATAGACCCCGGCCCCATCAGCTCAAGACACCTTATTTGCACTGAATGGCTTTTACAAAAGACGCTAGACTTGGTCCCCTCGCACACAACACCAACTGGGGCACACATCTATAATTGGCGCATTCTCCCACGCACTTCCATCTACCTCCAGATACCCTCAGCCGACGTCCCCCTGGATATCATCAATCACCAAATCGGGGATGGTCATCATTATTGTCTTCCCGGGACAATCCCGGATCATTATGAAGAACCCATCCACGATGAAGATGATGAAGAACCCCCAATCATACCCGAACAACCACAACCTCAAGCATTCCACTACACACCTTTCGAGCAACAAATGCTCGATAACATGGCCACGCTCAACCAGAGCATTGTGAGGATGGAAGAGCAGCGGCAAGCAGACTGGCGTAGGTATGAGGAAGACAGACGGAGATCTGAGGAGGATCAACGTAGAACCTTTGGTCCGATATACTCATATATAGCACACCAGGGCTCCTTTTCCTCTATGACCACTTCACCTCCTGCACCATCATGGTATGACCCCTCTCAGTGGGATTTCTTTGGAGGATCGAGCTCCGGTGGTGGAGGCTACGATGGTGGTTATGGCGGGGATCACATGGATGAGGACGGACACCAAGGTGGAGGTCTAGGCGGACACTAGGGACAGCGTCAGATCCTAAGTGTGGGGGTGAAGACATCTTCCCGGTATGTTCACATTCACACCCTTTATTCTTGTTATCTCAAAAAAAAAAACGAAAGCTTGTTGAGTTGAAAACCCACAAAGGGCAGCTTAAGCAAAAATAAAGCAAAAATAAGAGTGAGTTTGTGAGATTTGAGAAAAATTAAAAAAAAAATAAAAATAAAAATGAAAAAATGTGGGAAGCTGGGTTGAAAACCTGAAAGGGCACCTAGGTAAAATGAGAGAATGAGAGAAAGTTATTTCTTTTGATTTTGCAGGATCCTGAGGGCGATTACTATTGAGAGTTCGGATTAAAATTGAAGACCCATCTTTACTCTTTTTGTTTTGGAGATACTTTATGTATTTGTTATAAACACTTGTGGATGTTGGTGCTGCTACTCTTGTCATTTAGGACTTCGTGGATTTGATTTGATTTACTCGAGACGAGTAAAGGTTTAAGTGTGGGGGTGTTTGATGCACACTAATTAGTAGTGCATAATTACATGTTTTTATGAGTGATTTATGTTAATTGTTTGGCGTTTTATTTAGTTTGTAAACATTTATGTGATTTCAAGTTGTAATTGTATTTTAGTCTATTTGTGTCAGTTGTAAAGTGTAGTTAGGATTTATGGTTTGGAAAGGAAGACTTTGAAGTGAAGAAAAAGAAGATTTGGCTGCCCAGGAGCAAACACCCGACCGGGTATAATACTTGACCCGGTCGGGTAAGAAGTGAAAAACGAAAATGCAAAGAAAGTGCATGGCCCGGTCGGACCCACTACCTCACCCGGTCGGGTGAGAAGTGACCGGGGACAACCCGGTGTGCAAAGATCACCCGAACGTGTAGAAAATCCAATTTTTACACTCACCCGGTCGGGTCCCATACCCGACCCGGTCGGGTCAGACATGACCCGGAACACCAGAACATGCTGAAGATCACAAAGATTTTGAAAAAATCTGATTTAGACCAAACCCGGTCGGGTCCCTCACTTGACCCGGTCGGGTCTGACTTGACCCGGACAAATTAACGTGTTGGAACAATGAAACGTGGGAGATTATCTGATTTTGACCAGTACCCGGTCGGGTATGTACCTATACCCGGTCGGGTACCCGGCCAAAGGTGTTGAAAAACACCTATAAATAGCACTCTTTTTCTCCTCTTAAAATCATCCCTTCTTCCATACTCTTTAGCTCAGTTTAGAATAGCCTTTCTTTATATTTTTATAGCTATGTTTAGCCTCCAAATGAGGAGCTAAACTTCCATTCTTGGTGTTGCTCTTGAAGCTTGTTGATTATTAAAGTTGTGAGTTATTTTCTTAACTTCTTTCCTTGAATATTAATTAATAGTTCTTTCCTTAATATCATCTCTATATTAATGTTGGGGTGTGTTGCTAAGATGACAATTAGTTAACATCTCGACATTAGTTAGAATGGTATTTTCTTCCTCTATATTAACATTGAGGAGTGTTGCTAAGATGACAATTAGTTAACATCTTGATATTAATTATAGTAGGATTCATTTGCATTAATAATATTCTTCCTTGAATATTAATTAATCCCTACTCTTATTTCATATTAATATTTTGAACATTACTTAAAGGATCAACTAGTTTTGTTTCATATATTAATTATTACTAGAAACGATCAACGAACCGATGGTTAATCGTTGATGATTTCACAAGTAAGTAACTTCGATTTATTAATGCACGGTCGTGGTTAATAAACTTAAGAGGGATTAATTTTGTTGGTTAAACCGAAACCGCTTGTGTTGAGGTTATCAATCTCAATTGATTTCATCAAGGAGTTAGAAAGATTAAATGCTACTATTAAATCGGTATAAGGCGTTAATCTATATTTGATTAATAGTAAGGGTTATTAATGAACGGTCGTTGTTAATAACTACCCTCGATGAAGTGGATATACTCCCTGATTGAGTATTCGAGAGGGAATAAGTTATAGATATAACAATGATCGACTAAAATATATCAACAAGTGGAAAGTAGCAATGCCAAGTCCTTTTTATCTTTGAATTAAATCTCATATAGGTTGTTCATTTTAGTTCTTAATTAAATTAACCACTCAATCCAAATCCCCCCTTTTATTTACTAAGTATCATAAAAAGAGAAATATTATTTTCCCTGTGGATACGAACTCTACTACGCTATACTACGTATAAGTGTTTAGTATTGAATTTATTTTGACGCACCGTGACAAAGTGCTCGTCATAAGCCTATACAGAAGATAAAGCTTCCTTCCTAATCGGTGTGGGAACTTTATAGTAATGACTAATAAGTTCTGAAGGAGACAAAAAACCCGAATGAAAAGCATGGCTCTCTCCTTTGAGATTTGAACCAGATACATAATAGAACTAAACACCCACCCATTATTATAACATCATGGACATTTGTAACTAGGTATAAATTATCAAATAAATAGATGACATGATTATATTAAAATTATTATGTGTCCCTTGTCTAAACATTATTGTTTACTTCCTCCGGTCCTTAATTAACTTTACACTATTCTTTTTGGGTCGTCTCATATTAAACTTTACATTTCCTTATTTGCCTTATTTGTCAAACAAATCTACACCAAATAGTGCAAAACAGTGTCAAACGGTGCTAAACAGTGTCAAACTCTATTCAATCACACCATCCAATTCAAAACAACTCTCTTAAGAATGATATATGTATAATTTCTCTTCTGAAATCTGTTTTTATTTTCCTCCATTCGCGAATACTCATAATTCTCTATTGTTTTAATTGTTAATCATTATTATATCATTCAATTACTTTTCCCATTCTGCTTACATCTACATTTTATAATTTTGAAAAAACTAAAAGCATACTTCCTTTAGAAAATTGAAACATATAATTTTTTATTATGATTTTTTTCTCCTATTACATTAACATACTTACAAAGAGTTTTAAAAATTTTAAAATAATGGCTAAAAATCGAAAACGCCTTTTCACGCCTAGCAGACGCATATAATAGTGTAGAATTATTAATATTAAGCAGTTTCCTTATTGTACTCAAACACTTATTTCATTATAAATATACTGTCCGGGCTACCAGTCAGGTAAGTCTGTTATTATTTCTCACATGGTATCAAGAGACCTAGGTTTTTCAACCTATTTTTTTTTCTCTCTCTCTTCATGAGTACCGCCGCAGCCGCTAGCAACCCTACGGTTGCGCCGCCGGTACCAACCACATATTCTGCCGCTAGCATGCCTCCGTCATCTGTATTTTTTGATTAACTCATACTAAAGTGACGTGAGAGACAATAGAGTCTCTCAACGAGAGCACCAATGTTGGTCCAAAATAGGACGCTCGTAGGCTTTTGGGAAAGCTACGCACGACACTCAAGCAGGAATTAGGAAAGCAAGAACGGGAAAGTGCTAAGGGAATTTGGTAGCCAAAAATAGCTTGTCTATTATTTGAATCGAACTTGCCTTTTATAGGCGATTACAAATGGTAACTGCCGAATACAATAATGATCAATTAATTACAACATTAATACGGAATTAAATACATAATTAATATCGCATTGATTGTTGACCGTTACTCTTCTGGGCTGGGAGGTTGGCCGGACTGGCAGTCTCCCTGCTGGACTGGCTGACAGGCTCCAGGTTGTGGACTTGGATCCACGGGTCCAAGTTCGGGGCTTGGGCTGATTAGGCTCTGGGCCTAGTCCCATAACTCCATCACGAGTCCCTCACTCCCTTAGTCGAGTAGTAGACTCGGCTAAGAGGGAGTAGTCCAAGTCAGTTGCTCTTCTCCACGACTAGAAGATCCCCGCCTTTGTCCATGTTGGGGAGATGCCTCATTAAAAACCTTCATTAGGAAAAAACCCAATGGGAAAAAATCCTAATGAAGGGAAAAAAGTACATCTGATGCCCCAAGATGAAGCAAGAGATGAGATCCTCAGCCTTTATTGCAATGGTCGCCATCAGCGAGTTGAATGGCTAGAACTATTCTTCTCGTCAGGCTCAGACTCGTCAGGTTCGTCATTTGCTTCCTTGAAGACATTAAGACCCTCATTCTCCCATTTCATTCAGTTGTACCTACACATAAAAGAAACTAGTGTAGAATAGAGCATTTGCCCTGGTGTCGAGCCACAGCTCAATGTGTAAGTGAGTCGGACTCACTACTTGAAAAGAGTGACATCAAGTTCCCAAGTTAGGCCTCAACCTAGTCTCCAAAAGAAAGATTGAATCTGCGAGTAAGTGAGTCGGACTCCTCAATCGAACGGATAATCTAACCCCAAAGAACTAAAGTATATCAACCTTTTCGAGAAATGTGAATGTCAATTAAGTGACAAAATTGCTCGAAAGAACGTGGTTCTAGGCCCCTATTAAGAGTTTAACTCGCCGCTCGAGGTTAGTAGTTCGAACCTGCAAGTAAAAACTTTTGAACGGGTGACTCGTCCCCCGAGGTCGGAGTGTGATGCACTAGGAAAAGGTAAGAGCACGCAAGAACTCGTATGAAGTCAAGAGTGTGCGGTATTAACATTTATATTGGAGCTTATTAATCGTCACACCCATATGACGTGACCCGGTGGCACGAGTGTTTGTGCTCGGCCATTTTATGAGCGTGTGTGCTCGTCCGGCGTACTTGAGTGATTAGATTTCATAAGTCCGTTGTTCAATGTAAAAATTACACACTTAACAAGAGTAAAAGCAATCATATCACTTAAAATATCTTTTCAAATATTTGAATTTATATTATTTTTTTTGCTAAATAATTGTAGGAGGGATTTTTAGCACTCATCTTTTTATTGGACCGTGTAATGGACTGTGATGTTGAGAATCAATTGAGAGGAAATTTTGGACTGTAGCCTTGGCCCGTCACTCCCATCTTGTCCGAAATCTCCACAGCGGCCAACACATTTAACAGTTGACTGATTCAACTGAAACCCATACACCAAACCCCTCTGGCTTCTACGAAAGACCCATGCAAGCCACGACCGGAGAGGAGGAGATACCTTCGTCACTGCTGGGCACTGGCCACTGTTGGGAGGATTGTAAGGTGGAGTTGCTGCTGCCGGTCGGAGAGGGAAGTACCTGAATCATGTGTCGTCAGTGGATTCATAGCTTGACTGAAGGTGGTTGATCCAAATCTGAAGAATCCGAATATGAACCTTCTGGAGCAGCAGCCTCTTCCTCCACTCACGGTGCTTGGAGGAACTCCATTTATGTTGTGATGCACAGTCAGGCGGGCTCCGTCGTCTCCCAAGCAGATTTCATAGTTTCTAGATTTTTTGTGTATTTTTTGATTAATTCCTACTAAAGTGACGTGAGAGACAATAGAGTGTCTCAACGAGAGCACCAATGTTGGTCCAAAATAGGACGCTCGTAGGCTTTTGGGAAAGCTACGTACGACACTCAAGCAGGAATTAGGAAAGCAAGAACGGGAAAGTGCTAAGGGAATTTGGTAGCCAAGAATAGCTTGTCTATTATTTGAATCGAACTTTCCTATTATAGGCGATTACAAATGGTAAATGCCGAATACAATAATGATCAATTAATTACAACATTAATACGGAATTAAATACATAATTAATATCGCATTGATTGTTGACCGTTACTCTTCCGGACTGAGAGGTTGGTCGGACTGGCAGGCTCCCTGCTGGGCTGGCTGACAGGCTCCAGGTTGTGGACTTGGATCCACGGGTCCAAGTTTGGGGCTTGGGCTGATTAGGCTCTGGGCCTAGTCCCATAACTTCATCAAATATTGTTACTACCAAGCTTGATGCGGTTGAAGATTATCTGCCCTGGCGCACGCAATTCGAGTCCTTTTTGGTATCTCATGGTCTGATGGGCTTTGTTGATGGTACAATTTCTGCTCCTCCTTCTTCTATATTTGATTCCTTTCGGAGAGAAGTTGTAAACAATGAGTATTATTATTGGTTAAAGTTGGATCAAACAGTCCGTTCATGGCTGTTTGCCACTTTATCTCGTGATATACTTGTTGAGGTTAACGCGCTCAAAAATTCGGCTACTATCTGGGATCGTCTGGAATCCTGTTTTATGGCTGCTAGTTTAGCGCGTTCCATGGAATTAAAACAGCTTTTTACAAATACCAAAAATAAAGAAAATCAGTCTATGGAACAATATATGCGTGAAATCCACAAAATTGCTGAAGCACTTGCTGCAATTAATTCTCCGGTTTCTCTAAAGGACCTTATTGAGCAGACATTACTTGGTCTTGGTCGGGATTATGAATCTATTATTACTACTTTGACCACTTTCCCGGAGGGACTTACCTTTGACAAGCTACGGGAAATATTAGTCCAACAAGAGCAGCACAACATTTATCTCCAATCTCAAGAGTCTGCAGCCCCACCTGTGGCCTTCGCTGCTCAGTCGAACGCAATCCCTGGACCAGGCGCAGATGGTCGCGGTGGTTTTCAGCAGCAGCGTGGCCGAGGTGGCCGTCGTGGCCGAGGACAGGGAAACAGGGGTCGCGGCCGCGGAGGATATCCGCACCAGCAGCAGGGCTATGGCGCACCTCCTCCATACTATCAGCCACGGCCGGGACCTCCAGGCACCGGAGGTTACTTTCAGCAGCCATATTATCCGCATCCTTCGGCCAGCTCATCAGCTACGGGAAGACCAGGTACAGTTTTATGTAATACGGTTTCTTCATCGTTTAATACGCATCCCTATTATGTTTTTGGTGCTAACCATGGTTATGCAGGCTCGCCATTAGTTGATGGACAGTTTGGTTCTATTCCCCCACCTGTTGTCTGTCAAATTTTCTATTCTCCAGGTCACTCAGTTATTTCTTGCCCTTCTCGTTTTTTCCAACCATCAGCACCAGCACTAGCTAGCTGCACCCATGAGTGACCCAAATGACGCTGTCTGGTTTCCAGACTCCGGTGCTTCAGCGCATATGCCTCCTCAGGAAGGTACATTAGTTAATAAATCTATTTATTCTGGATCATTGACTGTTACTGTTGCTAATGGTAATAATTTACCCATAAAAAATATTGGTGATATTTTCATTAATTCTCCTTCCAAGCCTATCCATTTAAGATCTGTTTACCATGTACCTCAAATTAAATATAATTTATTATTCATACAAAAATTGTGTTTTGACAATAATTGCATTGTGATTTTTGACAAAAATTCTGTTTTTCTAAAGGACAAAACAACGGGGGCAGTTCTTCTTCAGGCTTCCAGTAGCGGCAGTCTTTACCCAATTCGTTTGTCTTCACCTCCAGTTTTTGCTCTTGCTTCTAGCGCGGCACCTGGACCATTATGGCACCGCCGTTTGGGACATTGCGACACTAGTGTTTTAGATGGTCTTAAGAAGTCTGGTCAACTTAGTAGTCTTTCATCTTTTAATCATGATTGTATCTCGTGTCGATTGGGGAAGTCTCATAGATTACCCTTTCAGGATGTTTTTCATAATTCTAGTACTCTACTATTCTTAATACATTCAGATGTTTGGCAATCACCTGTGTTATCTTCTTCTGGTTTTAAATATTATGTTTCTTTCATTGTGGATCAAACAGTTCGTTCACAGCATAAACTCGCCTAAGCTTCTAAGGCTTGAGGCTCCGCCATGCCGCCTTGGCACGCACGCCTTGCGCCTTTTAGAGCATTGGATTGAACTAGTAACTATACATATTGATCTCCATAACAATTAACACATACTACCTTCGTCCCACTAACATTGGAACATGAAAAGATAGCATGACTATCAAGAAAACACTTCAAGAATTTGGACAAATTGTGATAAATGATTTCGTCATTAAAACTTCAAAGTTTGTCATTAAAATCTTTAGATGACAATATTTTATCGTCACAATGATCGTCATCGTAGTTTCATGGTATTAGGTATATATGACATTTTTTGAATTCATCATCGTCATCATTATGGTGACAAATTAGTGTTTTGTCATCCTTATCGATTACTTTTAGTGACATTAAATGTGTCACTTTTACATCAGTATTTTTGTTATCTAATGATGGATCTCGTCACCATAGAAATGAATTGTTATTATGTTTCAATACTTTGACACCATTATTAATGATTTTTGTGATGCCAAATGTGTCACATTTATAATAAATCTTTGTCATTTATATATGAATTTTGTCATCAATAGTTAACACAATAAATGACAAAACTTTAATTTGTCAATAAAGACATAGTCTATAGTGACAATGTACAATATATTCTCTAAATTTTGACTTGTATTAACAACAAAGTTGTCACGATTAAATTATCTATTTCGTCATAGTTATAAAAAAAATTGTTTATAACCATTTTTTATGACAACATTAAAAAGATATAATAACAAAAAATATATTGTCAAAAAAGCATTACATCTTGTGACAAAATTAGTAGACATAAATATTTTTTGTCATTAAAATATGTAAGATGACAACTCATTAAATTTTGTTTTTGTAGCTATTGCTAAATGACATCATCATGATTCATGACTTTTTCATGTATAATGACAACTATAAATATTTGATCTATGACCATTTATGTGATACAGATCAAATCATTTTATCCACACGTTTATATATAATCCTTTTTTATTAATAAATGATAGAATATAAAAAGTGTATTTGATGCCAAAACTATATAACAACATTGAAACATTCCGCAATGAAAATATAAAAAATATAAGAATGACTAAACAATTAGCCAGCTAACTAATTTTAAAGAAACTTCCTTCCATTGATATTGAAACACTAATTCACTTTCTCAATTTTTGAAGCTTGAAGAGCTTGTTGATTTCTCTTCGTCAATTAGTCAAACACCTCTTTATGATCATCTTGTACTCGAACCATATGTCTATGACCTTGTGTATCATATATTTTCAACCAAGTGAAAAATCACCAGACCACTTGCGATTACTCTTAGTAACAGCAAAAGCCTTCACACTTCCCTTTCCCATCATTTGACCAGCATGAAGCTCAATTTGTAACATCATTGTTTAAAAGTTGTAGCTTATCAACAATCAAGTGAGATAATCTATAAAGTATTTAACTTAACCATTCATCTTCTAGCTTTATTTATTTGTTTTCTAACTCTATTTTTTCTATTTTCCTGACTTCTTTTCTGCTTTGTGCTTTCTAGTCCTCTTTCAGTCTTTCTGTATTATTACTAGATATTAAGTAGTTTGGTACTCAGTTTGATACACTAACTGTAATAGTAGTGTTTCTACTTAGTAGAATCTGATAATCACTTTTATAATCCATATATATATATTAACTATTGTGCACTAACAATGACAAGTTTAACAAATACTCCGTATGTGGGGATAAGATTCAAAATAGAATAAAAGAAGCACATGTATCCCCAACTAACTACCTTCCTCACCACTTTGATTAAAAGTGAAGTTACAAAAAAAAAACTGCAGAAAATTATGTAAACCAAAATACACTCACTGAGATAAAAACCACTTGGAGAATTTATCAAATCCAGTGCAAGTCTGAAACAAAAATCAAAGTGTTATACTATTCCCTACAAAGCAAAGTAGTTTGATGATCAGTTAGAATTAGATGGAAAAGTAAAACACGCGCTAACTAAAAGGAGAAAAGAAAATAAAAATTAGATACTTAGGAGTTAGGTTATCAAGCTGCTCCAGTATTTTACCAGTTTTCTCACTAGACTAATCTGATACAAGAGGATGACTTATACTATGAGCTATATCAGTCTATCAACTTAGATTCCAGCAAACAGATGCTAACCATAGTCGCATGGATCGCGGTAGGCTTCGGTACGTGGTACGAAAACGGGAACGCGGATCGCCAAAATTAGAAATCCGATACGTAGGGAGGTAGGCTTCTTCGGTACGCGGTACGATGTACCCATTGTATATGGTACGGTGAACCATAAACATATTGAATTTACTAAGTATAAATATAATACAAGTATAATATTAAACAATTAACTTCAATAACTTCAATAACATTAAACAAACTTAACAATGTTTGTGACAACAATAAAAGATATAAAACAGTAAACAAAGTTCAACAACTTCAACAAAACAGGAAATAAAGTAATAAACATTAAACAAATGTCAAGAGTCGGGTCGTTTAGAGGTACGAAGCTCCTGGAACAGCGAAAACTTCAGAGCGACCTTGGGAGTTCGATGGTCGTATAAAGTACGAAGCTTCTGGACTGCCGATTCATTGGACTCTAGCAGGAACGCCGAACTGGATGAAGAAGAATCGGCGTACCCACCCGAAGAAGTACGTGAACTGCAACCTGGATCCGCCGTACCGGAATCGTGAACCTCCTGCGTTCCAAACGCGATTGTACCGCGAATTGGATCGCGCGTATCGGAACGGAAATCGCGGGTAAGTCTGTGATCCCTGTACCTATGACGCTAACTAAAAGCAAAAAAAAAGAAAATAAAAATTAGACAGTTAGGAGTTAAATTAGGTTATCAAGTTGCTCCAATATTTTACTGGCAAATCTCACTAGACTTATCTAATACAAGAGGACGACTTATACTATGAGCTATATGAGTCTATCACCCTGGATTCCAGCAAATATGAATATTAGTTATTAGTTAGGATGTGACTGTGACTAAGGTTTATTAGAAATCCTAATGATATTGTTGCTAAAGATTAACAAGCAATCTTAGGTAAGCTTCAAAACCTAGACTTGACAATACTTCTTAACTTCTAGCACTCTTATACAATACAAAGAAACATTAGGAGTCAATAATGGAAATCAATAGCCTTCTCATAAAACCAATACTTGAAAATTGTTGCACACTTGAGCCACAAAATTGAAAAAAGTCTCAATATGTCATGTGATTGGGGACACCAAGCACACATATAAGAGGTTCCCATAACCTAGGAGTAAGAACATTAAAGAAAAACTTAAATGAGGATTTATGACATTGCGATTTGTCATTTCCCCCAAAAATGGAAGCTTTCATGGTATAAAAAATAAGGTGAATTAATAATAATAACTGAAAAACAGAGGAACCCACATTGCAGCTTCAATCTGCAGCTTAATTGTCAAGCACCTGGAAATAATAATTTCATAAGTACTAACCATTCACATACACTCAATAATGTCAAAATGAATACTGTAACACTCCTTGACATTAGGATAGTATCACGTATAAAATGTTGCTCCCTCTGCAAGGGCCATGTGAACCTGCAACAAGTGAAAGAAAAAATGGAAGTGAATAAATTTACCATAAAGAATGAAGAAGTGCTTTACGTGCATATCAGCATAAATGTCTACTGACATATGCATTATAGACTTCATACATATAACTTTTTTCTTTTATTACTAATACCAAATGTATCAATATTAGTGATTATATAGCCTAATAGGTTATGTAAACTGATAAGATAAAAAACTAACATATCAGTCTCACATAATCTTCCTAAATCGCATTAAAACAAATTCAATGAAAGGACTTTTTGAGTTCATACATTTCATCGAACACTTAATTTGCATCTTTAACAAACAAATGGTATGATTAGAATTTGAATCTTTGAGCACTACTGAAACCAAACGTAATGATCAAATCCACAATAGACAAACGAATAACACATAAATCTAAGATATGGCCACATAAAAAGGAAAAAAGGATAAGAGCACTTCAACAACTTTTGTAATATACTCCTTAGAATTTGGTTCCCATATTGGAACTTGAACAGACACCCATAGACGTGCCAAACTAATTTCCTTATTTTGAAAAAAAAATGCATGATAAACTGTTGCAGCAATTATCAAGAACAGAAATTCTAGTGTCTTCCCCCATGGTAAAACTTCTTAATCGTAGAGACCCTTAATGACAACAATCAATCCCATGCAACAAGAATGTAGTCCCTCTATATGTGAGTGATCTGCTGTGAGTGCCAATGCACCATAAATGGCCTTGCAGTTCAAGATCTCCTTTCACTCCGGCTGTTTCCCATTTAAACTTAAACAACCCCAGGGCCCGATCGAGCTGCTTCACTCCTCTCAAAAGCATCTTGTCTTCATATGATGTCAATATTTCCCCATGCACAGGCAGAACTTAACCACATGACCAACAGCATATAGCCCCCCACAAACTTCTACTTCAAGATCGCTTACGCTACCATAAAGATAATACTACGTATGTGAGAAGTGTAAATAAGCACTGAGATGAGTGGCCCAGTCTCTTAGTTAATATCTTCTGTACTAAGCTTTCTTGATGGCGATTTTCCCTGTATCCAATGTTTTTTTATCTATCCGAATATCCCTTATCTGATAGAGACCTTCTTTCATGACCTCTATCTTCCTAACCTCTAGAGATATTTTTGTTACCTCACTCAAGCAGTCAGCAGTTTCCTTTTGGTTGTGATATCATGTATCGATTCATGTTAGCCGACCCCAATATCTTTTGGGACTAAGGCTTGGATGTTGTTGTTGTTGTTGTTGTACTCAAGCAGTCAGCAAGATCAATGAACATCTCAAGAATGTCTTCCCATTTGTGTGAAGTAGGAGGTGAATTGGCATCTCTTGTGGGTGCAACTCGCATCCATGAACTGGAATCGGGGTTGTAAGAAGTGGCAATGTCCAAAACCTTCAAACAACTCAAAACTATTTGCTTTGCCATTTTAGTTTCTTTACTAGGGAACCTAGAATCCAAATACTCCATCTCAGATTTCAACTTATCTAGTATCACCTCAAGCACACCAGTCCATATCTGATGTTGAGTTACCTGGGGGCATATCGTTGCCCTGACTACCTTCCTTTGTTGAGCTGAAACATTCAAGATCTCAGAAACCTTTGTGAGTGAATTCACACTCATTGGTTCTCTCTCACCAGCTTTATTAAAACAATGAAGCTGCTGGTTCTCTTTTGCATTGCTCCCTAAAGACATAATAATATTTTTCCTCATGATTTCTTCAACCAAAGGACACCCAATAAAGTCTCTTGCTAGAGACTTAAAAACGCATGTTTTCTAGCAAAACGTCATCTTCAATTATCGATTCATCAATAACATTAACAGTCCTACCGTTAATAACATCCACATTATTCAGCAATTGGGATAACATTGATAGCTTTGAGAAAGCTTTTTCATACCAATCAGACGGAAAAGACTCCATCTTCGGTTCCTCCAAGCAGTGCTACGAAATGTAATTCATTCTGATCACAGCATTCTGCCTGGCTGACAAAGCCCTTGATCCACAGAGGAAATTTATCACAGCTCTCATTACCATCGCCTAACAAAACTTCACACCAATAACATTTCTACGAAACCTACTTCCACCGAACCACCAAAAGCTGGGTTCTTCCCTATACAGTTCACCATCACATCATAATCACACTTGCATTCACCCCTCTTTGGCATTTCAGCGATCAAGTGGCGTGTGACTCACAAACTAAAGATTAATTGAAGCTTTACCTGCCACTGCAAAAAGTGTAAACTTTAGAAACGTGTTCAAGGAATCCCAACTGAACATAACGGAAAAAAGAGGATATTTGTTTCGTCTGTGTAAAGAGCAGCCCCTGGGAGAGAGGACGAGGTGTCGAAGTAAAGGGCTAAGAGTTCAAGAGCTTCAATTTGAAGACTTGGAAACAAATCGGAAATATCCCACACCCAGAACTTAAGGAAGAGTTACGCTGTAGAATCTATATATTGGGTATCTTGATTTCTTCAATTCTCACGCAGCTACGCTATAAACACAAAGCGAACTATTCTTTCGCCTTTTACTAAAGAATACCGTGTGTTTGTAGCAATCAGTGGTATACGCTAATTTTTGGAGGGTCTCCATTATTTAGGAGCCCAACTAATTCTAATTCAAATTGTTTTTAGCTGTACATATCCGATGATTAATAATGTATCATTTTTCAGGTTTGTACACTATATGCACTGTTAAGATGCTTATGTGTATTCAATCAAATGGCAAATTATACTTTGCATCCGCTAATGATGTGCTCGGATGCAAAACGGTAGCATGTTTGGTTTTTTTTTTTGGGGGCTTTTGTTTTTAAAAAATGATAATAACTTTTTTATTTTTGATCCGATTTTTATAAAATTTATATCAACATTTTTTATTTTTCATGATCTTTCAAATGAGACCAATATTGCTTATGTAATTTTCAGAAATTATCGAACTATTATATTAATGAGTATTGAATTATAAGGAAAATCGAATCTGTTTGGGAGATGATAGGTTTGTGAAATAGAAGATTGAATCTGTTTGGTAGTGGATCAGTGGCCTCAATTACATTTGATAATACATTGAGTTACATCTTTTTATGGGCGAGTTACATCTTTTTAATAAGCAAATTACATCTTTTTATAAGCGAGTTACATCTTTTTATAAGCAAGTTACATCTTTTTATAAGCGAGTTACATATATATACACACGAGTTGCATTTGACATGCCTGAACGCGACTTACATATATTTACACGTAAAGTTACATATTTTTACACGTAAAGTTACATATTTATACACGCGAGTTACATATTTAAACACACGAGTTTCATTTGACCTGTCTGAACGCGAGTTACACATTTTTTAAGTAAAGTTACATATTGTTACACGTAGAGATACATATTTATACACACGAGTTGCATTTGGCCTGACTTAACGTGAGTTACATATTTTAACACGTAAAGTTGCATATTTTACACGCAAATGGTAATATGTTAAAATTACATATGCAATATTGGTCTCATTTGAAAGATCATGAAAAATAAAAAATGTTGATATAAATTTTATAAAAATCGGATCAAAAATAAAAAAGTTATTACCATTTTTAAAAAAGAGAAAATAATATCCAATGGGTGTATGGCGCTCACCATGCACCCGTTGCACGGTATAGGCACTCAATCAAATAAGAGCATCTCCAATGCGCATCTAGATACTTTGTTTATTGTTTTTTAATTGGTTATTTCTTATGTCACGTATGCACCGTTAACATTTGCTCTAAATTAATCTTTGGTTACGAGATTAGGTTCAAACTTTCCTTTAAATCCTTTTAATGAAACAAATATGTTTGATTGAAGCTAATTTTGAGAATGGGAACAATAAAAATTTGTTTTGGTGAATTCATCTCTAACATAAATTGAAGCAAGTGTTACGCAATTAGCACTACAAAAAAATTCGCCTGCAGTCATGGACCGTAGTCACGGATTTGGTCCGTGACTAGTTAGTCATGGATTTGTCCGTGACTACGTCCGTGACTATTGGTAGTGACGGACCTAGTCCGTGACTAAAGTGTTCCGGCCAACCCATTTTCGCCTCCGGTGGGATTTTTTTTAAATTTGAAATTAGTCACGGATGGTGCCGTGACTAGTGCCGTGACTACATTTAGTCACTGACGTATCCGTGACTAATTCCGTGACAAGCGCAAAATTGATTTTTTCAACGTTCCAAATTTAAAGTGCACCGACAATCCGTGACTAAGTCCGTGACTACAAATTTTATATATGCAGCCTCCGCTTCATTCAACAAAATCACACCATCTACTCCAAATAGAATTCCAGATAGAATTGAAGGATGTAATCTACCCATCTCATATCATTTTTCCTGTTTATGCAGATAAGGTATGTAATTTGAATTACGTATTTTTAGTAAATTAGTTAAATATGTAAATTTGTTAATAAATACATATATGTAAGTATATTATTAAATATAATATTGGCAATACATATGTTATTAATTTTAAAATATAGGGTTAAAATTACGTAAATTAGTTAAATACGTATGTAAGTATATATGATTAAATATAATTTAAATGCACATTATTAATATTAGTTAAATGTAAGTATTATTTAATTCAAATAACTTTATATATATATATATATATATATATATATATATATATATATATATGATTAAATATAAGTATATGATTTCTTTTTATTGGCAATTATTGTTAATTAAGGCAGCCTAATTTAGGATTAATAATGATTTAAATTAGGGTTAGTTAATTTAATTTAAATGTGTTTATTATATATATATATGCTCAAATTATTGGATTTTCTTATATTATTTAATTTAGTAAATTGTTAAATGTTCATTATTAATAAGATTAAGATGTTGATAATTTTAGTATTGTGGATTAAATTAATGTCATTAACGTGTTGTGCATGTTTATAGTTTAATAATATTAATTATTGGACGTTAGTTAATTGTAAGGGAATTTTAGTGAATTTTAGTGAATTTTAGAGAAATTTTAGGCAATTAGTTAATTTTAAGGGAATTAGTTAATTTTAAGGGAATTTTAGGGAATTAGTTAATTTTAAGTGAATTTTAGTGAAATTTAAGGAAACTAATTAATTTTAAGGGAATTTTAGGGAATTAGTTAATTTTAAGTGAATTTTAGTGAAATTTAAGGAAACTAGTTAATTTTAAGGGAATTAGTTAATTTAAAGGGAATTTTAGGGAATTAGTTCATTTTAAGGGAATTTTAGTGAAATTTAGTGAACTTTAAGGAATTTAGTTAAATTTAAGGGAATTAGTTAATTTTAATGGAATTTTAGGGAATTAGTTAATTTTAAGGAAATTTTAGTGAAATTTAGTGAAATTTAAGGGAATTAGTTAATTTTAGGGAATTAGTTAATTTTAAGGGAATTTTAGTGAATTTTAGTGAAATTTAAGGAAACTAGTTAATTTTAAGGGAATTAGTTAATTTTAAGGGAATTTTAGGGAATTAGTTAATTTTAAGGGAATTTTAGGGTATTAGTTAATTTTAAGGGAATTTTAGGGAAATTTAGTGAAATTTAAGGAAATTAGTTAATTTTAAGGGAATTAGTTAATTTTAGTGAAGTTTAGTGAAATTTAATGGAATTAGTTAATTTTAGGGAATTAGTTAATTTTAAGGGAATTTTAGTGAATTTTAGTGAAATTTAAGGAAACTAGTTAATTTTAAGGGAATTAGTTAATTTTAAGGGAATTTTAGGGAATTAGTTAATTTAAAGGAAATTTTAGTGAATTTTAGTGAAATTTAAGGAAACTAGTTAATTTTAAGGGAATTAGTTAATTTTAAGGGAATTTTAGGGAATTAGTTAATTTTAAGGAATTTTTAGTGAATTTTAGTGAAATTTAAGTAAACTAGTTAATTTTAAGCGAATTAGTTAATTTTAAGGGAATTTTAGGGAATTAGTTAATTTTAAGGAAATTTTAGTGAATTTTAGTGAAATTTAAGTAAACTAGTTAATTTTAAGGGAATTAGTTAATTTTAAGGGAATTTTAGGGAATTAGTTAATTTTAAGGAAATTTTAGTGAAATTTAGTGAAATTTAAGGGAATTAGTTAATTTTAGGGAATTAGTTAATTTTAATATATTAATAATACTCCACATATAATATGTTGGTAATGTTTATAATTTAGAGTTTTTAACCTGTATAATTTTTTTATTATAATATTCAAGCATAATGTATAGACAAAATAGAATTTGGATGTATGATAAACATGCAGTATTGTACGGAATGCAATCAAATTTTCTTGAAGGAGTTGAGGAGTTTATTAAATTCGCACTTGAACACCCGGCTTATATGAGTGGTGATAAAATCAGATGTCCATGTTCAAAGTGTAAAAATCTCAAATTTAAACACCCAGACGAAGTTGGGTGGGATTTGTACGCGGACGGTTTCCTTCCCAATTATTACAATTGGACTTCTCATGGCGAACCTTTGGATCCATCTGTTTTACCACAAACGGTGGGTTCGTCTCGTAACGTCCCTGCAGAGATGAGTGTGTGGGGAGACCCGGCTGAAATGAGATGAGAGCAACGTATGGTATATGACGCATACGGTGCATCGATGTCTCAGTTCAACCCCCCACAACCATCTAACGATCCTCCTGAAGCTTCGACCTCGTATCAACCACATGAGGATGAAAATCCGATATTTTATGAACCTTATGTGGATGAAGGTTTAGCTGAAAGATTTCAAGATGTTTTAAAAGTAGCTGATCAACCCTTGTATGCTGATTGTGAGGGATACTCTCAGCTATCCGCCGTTACAGAGTTTATGAACATAAAAGCTGAATACAGTCTCCCTGAAACTTGCATGACTAGAGTCTTGCAGTCAGTAGGCGGGATGCTACCACGTGATCATAACCTTCCGGATTCATATTATCACATGAAGCAATTAATGTCTAAGTTGGGGCTACCTTATATAGAAATTGATGCGTGCCCGAAAGGATGTATGTTGTTCTGGAAGGATGATGAGGCACTTGAATTCTGCAAGTTCTGTGGTGGAAACAGATACAAACTTGTTCCTCAAAGTAGAAAGAAACCACAAAATATGTCGGCATTGTCTAAACTGTATTACCTCCCAATAGCTCCACGACTTCAGAGGATGTACGCTTCGACTGCTACTGCGAAACACATGACATGGCATGTTGAGCACGAAACAAAAGAGGGTATGATGTCTCACCCTTCGGACTGTGAAGCTTGGAGACACTTTGACCGTTGCCATCCTCAGTTTGCAATGGAGCCACGAAATGTGCGACTGGGATTGTGTTCAGACGGATTTGCTCCATTTGGAAGGTTTGGGAAGAACTATTCATGTTGGCCGGTCATGTTAACTCCTTACAATCTCCCTCCCGACATGTGCATGAAAAGTCACTTTATCTGTTTGACTCTAATCTGTCCGGGTCCCAATGATCTAGGGAAAAAAATAGACATTTATCTCCAACCCCTTATCGAGGAGATGAAAGAACTTTGGGCCATTGGGACACCAACATATGATGTTTCAAGGGATCAAAATTTCATAATGAAAGCTGCCATCATTTGGACCATTAGCGACTTCCCTGTCTATGGCATGCTTTCGGGATGGAGCACACATGGTCTTATGGGATGTCCGATATGCATGGAGAAATCAGGTGCCAATTGGCTAACTTTCAGTAAAAAACCAAGCTACTTTGATTGTCACCGCAAGTTTCTCCTGGAAAACCACCGATATCGAAGGGACAAAAAGTCTTTCATTAGAGGTAGAGTGGTACGAGACACCCCGCCCCCGAGATTGACCGGGGAAGCAATTTTTAACCGGGTTCGACGTATTCCTACGGTTATGCAAGAACCAAATAAGAACCATATGGGTTTTGTGATACCCATAAGTGGACAAAGAGGAGTATCTTTTGGGAGTTACCATATTGGAAAGACCTTCTCATTCGTCACAATATAGATGTCATGCACACTGAGAAAAACGTGTTTGACAATATATTTAACACAATGATGGATTTCAAAGGCAAAACTAAAGACGGTCTTGCATCTCGAAAAGATATGACTATTTGGTGTGATAGGCCCGAACTATCTGTTGATCTAGAATATCAGGGCAACAATATTCCAAAAGCAGTCTACCAAGTCACACAAGCACAAAAAGAATCAATATTACAATGGCTTGTGTCTCTGAAGTTTCCAGATGGCTACTGCTCCAACTTGTCCAGATGCGTGGACATGGACAAACTTGCAACGACGTCGAGCATGAAAACTCACGATTGTCATGTAATCATGCAAAGACTTCTCCCAATTGCACTGAAAGAGATGCTTCCTGAACACGCGGAATTAGTCACTGAACTAGTCACGGACGAAGTCCGTGACTAAAAGTGTTAGTCACGGACTTTTTACACTACGGTCCGTGACTAAGTCCGTGACTACAGGCGAATTTTTTTGTAGTGTAGGTGTCTTGGAAAACAAAAAGACATGACGGTTTTACACTTTACTTAAATTTGGAGAATATAAATTATAGAGCATTGAAATAACTTGGTGAATTATTGATCAAGTAATTCATTTTGATGTGTAATACTCCATATTGGTTATAGTCTCAAATTTTGAAAATTAATTCAATTCATTACTTATAAGAAGTCTATAATGCATATGTCATATATATCAAATTTGTAACTCTATTAGTTTGATTTAAGCTATCATTATATAAGCTAGATACGAAAAACTCAACCTGGGTTGTATTTCTTTGGCTCCACCCCTGAGTTAGTTCATAACTTCATATAAACATATGTTAAACTTTTGGGAGAAAATGACTTTTTCCTCGTGGCACTCAAATCAAGTTTCTTTCATGCATCTTTAAGTTTTAACTCTATCTCATAGTGTAATCATCTAGATCATGTGTAAGGCTAGGGCTGTAGCCCGTAGATGAGGCTATGCAAGCTGGGCTGCTACACAGGGCCTCCAAAAATAGCAGGCCCATTTTTTAAAGAAGATCATGTGTAAGGCCAGCGTCGTACCCCATTTTTTATTTTTTGCTTCAAAAATGGGGTTTTGATCTGTTTTATAGATTTTTTTTGTTTCAAGAATGAGGTATTGATCTGCTTTATAGATTCTCTGTTTTTGTTTCAGCAATGAGGTTTTGATATGTTTTATACGTTCTTTGATTTTTATTTCGGCAATGGGGTTTTAATCTGTTATATAGGTTCTTTATTATTTGTTTCAGCAATGGGGTTTTGACCTGTTTTATAGGGTCTTTGTTTTTTGTTTCAGCAATTAGGTTTTGATCTGCTTTATATGTTCTTTGTATTTTGTTAAAGAATCGAGTTTTAATGTGTTTTATAGGAATCTGCTGTTGCATAGCAGCCATAGAATCAATGGAGAGCATACTGATGATCCAGGGCCCATCAGACCAATAATAACCCACCCCATCTTGAACTATTGATTGAGTTCCTTGTATGGTGGGTCACTTTTAACACTCGATCATGCTCCAACATGGTAACAGTGTTGGATTAGTATGAGAGACAATGGTGTCGTATCCGTCGAAGACTACAATAGATGGGGAGTTTTGGCACACGGGGTACGTCATTAAAAAACTGTCTTTATATAATGTTTGGTAATGTGGTACCCAAAATTTTTGGATACATTCAGAAAATGTAATCACTTGTATGTATCTAAAACACCCGATTAATTCTTGAGTTACCTTTGGAGTCCAAAGGTATTAAATTTTGTAACTCAAGGTAACTCAAATTGGACTTCAAAGGTAACTCAAGAATTAATTAGGTGTTCTAGATACATACAAATGTAATTATATTTTGTGAATGTATCCAAAAATTTTGGCTACCACATTACCAAAATTATACAAAGATTGTTTTGTTTATGACGTACCCATTGTGCGAAAATTCCCCATCTATTATAGTCTTCGGCGGATACGACACCATTGTGTCTTATATTGTTGGTCCAAAATAGGACGCTCGTAGGTTTTTAGGAAAGCTAAGGAAGAACACTCAAGCAGGAATTAGGAAAGTATGAATATGGAAAGTTGCAAAGGGATTTAGTTCGCAGAAATAGCATATCTGTATTTGAAATTCGAATTGCCTTTTATAGGCGATTACAAATGGTAACTGCCGAACATAATAATGACTAAATTAATTACAACATTAATACGGAATTAAACACATAATTAAGTCGCGCATTGATTGTTGGCTGTTACTCTTCCTGACTGGCTGGCAGGTCGGCCTGGCTAGCAGGCTGAACGCTTGAGCTCCTCGGGTGGCAGGCTTCCGGTTGGGCCGGTAGGCAGGCTTCCTGCTGGGCTGGAAGGCAGGCTGCTGAGTGGGCTGGGAGGCAGGCTCCCTGCTAGGCTGGAGGCAGGCGCCTGGCCAGGCTGGAAGGCAGGCCGCTGGCCGGGCTGGACGGCAGATTGCTGACTGGGCTGGTAGGCAGGCTCCCTGCTAGGCTGGAGACAGGCGCCTGGCTAGACTGGAAGGCAGGCCGCTGGCCGGGCTGGACGGCAGGCTGCCGACTGGGCTGGTAGGCAGGCTCCCTGCTGGGCTGGACGGCAGGCCACCCTGGGCTTTCATTCTTTGATGGGCCTGATCGGTTGGGCCGGAATGAGCTCTAGATCACTAGGCTTGGGCCTGCTGGTCCAAGTCCGGGGCCTGGGCTGATTAGGCTCTGGCCCTAGTCCCATAACCCCATCACGAGTCCCCCACTCCCTTAGTTGAGTAGTAGACTCGGCTAAGAGGGAGTAGTTTAAGTCAGCTGCCGATTTAAAAATATTCACATATCAAGGAACCATAATTGCGGAATATGTGAATCCCGGAGTTTATGGAAATTCCCAAATTAAATCAGGCTCCCAAAAAAGGCTCCAAATAAATTCCTTCAGCATCCTAGCACTCCAGGTCAGCTCCCGAAAATTCCTTTCCTTTTCTTTTCTTTCCTTTCTTTTCTTTCCTTCTTTTTTCTTTCCTTTTCTTTTTTCTTTCCTTTTCTTTTCTTCCCTTCTTTTTTCCTTCCTTTTCTTTCTCTTCTCTCTCCTGGTCTGCATCCGTCTTCCTCGCGTCACCCCAGCGCCGCAGTCAATCGGCCGACTGGGTTGACCGCCGTTTCCCTCGTGGCGGCTCTTGGGTCGGCCTCTGTTGCGCCAAGCGGCTGTCTCGCGCCACCTGCCGGTCGCCGACATCCCCAGCAGTCCAGCGAATTTGGCCGGCGTGTCTGGGCTCCTGTTGTGGCCGACGCAATCTTCAGGGATGAGCGGCCTCCCCGGAGGCTGGTGGTAAGGCGGGCGGGCGACCAGGTGCCCTCAGGCCGGGCGCTGCCAGTCGTCGTTGGCTAGGAAGCCGAGCGGCCAAGTGGTCCTCCGGGTCCAATTTGGGCGGCATTGTCCCAGGAGGCTGGCGGCCAGGCGGGCGGGCGACCAGGCGCTCTCAGGCCGGGCGCTGCCAGCCGTCGTTGGCTAGGAAGCCGAGCGGTCAAGTGGTCCTCCGGGTCCAATTTGGGTGGCACCATCCCCTTTTTTGCCGGCTGAGCTGTCAATTTGGTTGGACGCCGTGTGTGGTTCACCGATTCCACAGGTCGGCCCCTGCCGCGCCCAATGCTTGTCCTGCGACACCACCCCTGCAGTCCGGCGGGTCTGGCCTATAGGTCTGGTCCCCCATGCTTGGCTGGCGCAGTTTCTAGAATCCGGCGGCCACCCTATTGTTCGTGCTAACGTGTTGGTGACCGGGTTCCAGGGGAATTGGACCTCCGAAGTTTTTCTCCCAGGATCTTCATCCCGCATCCCTTGGTGAAAATTCTTGGAAATTGAACTTATCTCACGCCTTTTTTGTAGATCTGGTCTTCTCTTCCCAGTGTGAAAATGCAAGGCGATGGGCGCTCTGCTTATGAAAATAACGGTCATGTGGATTTGGGATTATCGGCTGGCATCGAAGTAGAGCGTGGGGCAGCTGCGAGACCCATGCGGGTCAGCCATGGCCCTCGGCCCCGTATGCATGCAGGTGCTACTACTGGGCGGCAATATGATATTCTCCCTGAGTTGGCTCCAGCTAGGCGGGTTGCTACTTCTGAGGGACGACCTCTCAATGTTCCAGATAGAGCATGCATCCAACCTGTGAACGTACCAGACTCAGATGATGATTCCGATACTCTGGCAGACCTGGATTCCTGGTGGGACCTTGATAGCAGTGGAATACCGGGCCTCCCTTCTCGCGTCACGGAGGAGGACCTTATCATGGCATGTGGTTTGATTGGTAATAATTGTTTGTTGGAAACTCTGGGAGTTACTGACATATTGAGCAATCCACCAACCCCATATTTCGGGGTCCATATCCGCTCTCTGGAGTTAGGGATGGCTGTGCCACTGCATCCCTTCCTGATTCGGTTCCTTCACTTCCTGGGTGTGGCACCGGGTCAATTGGCTCTGGCGGCTCACATGTTCGTTGCAGCTTTCGTGGCGCGATGTGAGGGTGTGGGCCTCACACCCACGATTGATTTGTTTTTCAGCTGTTTCCAGTGGCGTGCTTCTAGCTTTTTCACCTCAGTCTCCCAGAGGTCAGTGAGCAAACTGTTTCGGTCGGGTTACCCCACTTCAGGCAAGGGGTGGAAGAAGAGATGGATCTGGGTGTCTGACCCCGATCTCCCGTCACCTCCGTTTCAGTGGGGTGAGCGGGTTTAGAAGTGTGACCGGGTCACTCTCTCCCCTGGTCTCAAGTCCTCCATCGAGATATTGTCCGCAGGCGGTCCCCACTCCATCAGCTCATATTTAGGTGATTGTCGTCTCCCTGGTCTATGTTTGCTACTTTGTATTTTATTCTGCTTATCCTCACATTTTCCTTCCGCAACTGTGCCTGAGAAGCTCGTTGTTGAGGCGAAATCCGATGAAGAGGAGGAGCCTCAACAAGTCATTGTTCCTGTGGCAGCAACGGCTGCAGAGGGGAAAGGGCACGGAGCCCCCCCCCCCCCCCCCCCCCCCCCCTCCAAGAAGGGTGAGAGTTACCTTCGGGCCTCGGCCAACTACGCCAGTGCAGGAGAAGGACAACAGACAACAGCCAACAGCCAATTGTCAAACACCCCCAATAATAATTCTCATAAACTCTAAAGTGAGTAATAATGATGTTATGTACATGTTATGGTGGGCTGAAATCCAGTGTAACTTAATTTTTTTCATTTTTTTAGTGTAATGTTTTTTTTTTCTTTGTTCATATTCAACCCACCCCGCTAAAGTTTAAACCTACTATAATTGTTCCTCAGTCCAGTGCATCTCAAATTCCCGGATCCGTCCCTGGATACACTACTGATATTGTAATCATATCGAGGTGATTTCCCAATATACAGGAAAAGCTTACATGCACTGTCAAAACACGGGTGTTTTTAGGATTTCTGAAAATACGGGAGTTGGGAGTTTGAAGTGGGGATTCCGACTAGGGCTAGGGTTTGGCTTAATTCGTAAAAAACCTCCTGTTGGAACCGAAGAATCCGACTAGAAAAAAGCATTTTTTTAAATTCGGATTAAACCTCCAGTTGGAAGTGTGTAATCCGACAAGATGTTTTTTTTAGTAATTCCAATTCGAATTAAATTTCGAAAACATAATTATTTGTTTTAGATTTTTAAATAATTGCTCAAAACTTTCCCGTTATAAATCCAACAAACCAACCCTCCAATTGCTCTCTCCGCTCCGGCACTTTCTCCAAGCCCCACCGCCGGCATAATCCTCTTTTGAGTCTTCTCCTCTCTAAAAACAAAAGGAAGATAGTATTAATTTAACTAATACGGAGTACTGTATAACTTATTTTAATTATAATTCGACTATTACCCTTCATCTCCTTCAACTTAGAAATATTGACAAATTTACTGCATACTTCCGTATAATTTGCACATATTTGCCCGCCAAAGGGCCAAACAAAGGAGCGAACCAGGACTGATTATCATTAGCCGTTTAAATGGAGCCTTGATGTGAGAATGTAGGGCTAGTAATGTCACCCGCACCGCGGATACACGGTCAACCCGAACCGAAAATAAGGATGAAAACGCGAAAAGTATGGATGAAAAATGGATGACGGGTGAATTGAAAGACGGGTTGGATCGGGTGTGGATGAACACTCATCCGACCCATCACCCGACCCGTCACCCGCTCCATCTACCCACCGCTAACCCGCATCATATATATGCATATATATTATATAATATCTTAATTATATATATATAATTAATATTAATATATTAATAGATATTTATTTGTTAATGGAGAAGACACATATGTATGAATTGGTGAAATAAGGACAACTCGAAAGTTTCAAGAAGTGGTAGTTGAACTGCAAAAATAGTTCTGTGCCGATACAAAAATGTAGAATTTGACAGCTTGAAAAAGTTTTGTCTATTTTGTTTGGCAATCAGTTCGTTCTTTATCGGCAATGAATTAATGATTGTAATATACTTAATTGCTCAAGTTTTGTTATTATTTATTTTGGTGCTCCATGTTTCATTATTGAATTATTACAATTCATATATAAGGTTTGAAGAATATGTAGTTTAAAATAGTTTGAATTAAATCTAATGATTATGTATTATTGATTTATTGGTAAGAAATTATGAATTTGTAATAGTTTAAATTAATTATTATTTTTCGGTAATTATTATGAGGGAATGTCAATTGAGAATGTTAGTTTGATATTAAATTTGTTATGTTTTATTGGTTCAATTTGTTGACAATATTATTATTAATGTGATGGTTTACATAGATCGATGATTGTGCCCCCACTTAGATTATTTTCTAGTTCCACCACTGTCGATCGCAAGAGCATATACATACAGGCTACGTTTCGATAATGAAGACGATAGTTTGATCAGGATAGGGTTTACCGGGTCAAGTGAAATGGCGATGGGTGCCCAACACGAGTAGTTCAACCTGGAGTGCATGTGTTAGGACTGAACCATGGGCGGATCTTCATAGGGGGGCTAGGGTGGGCTCTAGCCCAGACCAACCCCATTTGTTTATATAATATGCACCATATATATACGTAGTATTGTTAATTCATATATATATATATATATATATATATATATATATATATATATATATATATATATATATATATATATATATATATATGAATTAACAATACTACGTATAATATTATTCTAAAAACAATAATCTAATGCATAATATTGTAATATTAATGAAATTCCTCGTGACCCCCGAACACCCTCTAGACAAAAATTGTAATTAAAAACCCAATTCTTTATTCAAGAAAGCAGAAGTTGTTTAAAAAGTATTGGTTGATGTGTATCTTTTAAACTCTTAACCTTCAAATAATTTGATAAAATATTATTTATTCTTTTTTATTTTCAAATCATTTTCCTTTGATTTGTCATTTCTTACGTTTTAATGTATCAATACTTTTTTCTAGAGTATTTACAGTTATAAATTCAAAGTTATTTTTCTATTGTCTAAACTTAGAATGGAATAAATTTAAATGTCATCGTATATGTACTAATGGAATTTTTTGAAAGAAATATACCAGCACAGCCCTACGCTAGCGGAAAAAAATTGCCCCGCCACACTAGTGAAATTTTTTTCACCTCCTACACTAACGGAAAAATCCCCCCCCCCCCCCCCCCCCCCCCTTTTGACTTGAAATCCTGGATCCGTCCGTGGTTCACTTATCCTAGAGTTGCTATGGTAGGGCTATCAATTTTGGTTTGGCATGCATCTACACATCGGGGGTGGCTCCAGAAATGATAAGTGGGGTGGGCTAAACAGTAAAAATATGCTACTACACGATTTACCTTAGGATTGTTAAGGAATCGAACTTTTTTCGAACTACTCAAATTCAATCTTGATTTCGAATCCAATTTAATGACCCGAGTTTCACGAGATTCGAACTCGAATACGGGCTAGATTTTGAGTTCGAATAGTTATTCAATCTGAGTTTGAGCATACTGATGATTGGTTCAATTTGGACTTGAGCTTATCGTTCACTTATAAACTCTAAGAATGAATTATATCAATTATATATTCACTTAAAACGTTCTTAGCATAATTTTATAAATTTATTAATGCTTATTAAGGATTCAAGTATTTATTGAATAATTCGAACATCAATCTATTAATGACCATATTCAAAACTTCTACATTCAAACGTGTTTAATGAGCGCTCAAATCGAACACGGAAAATCTATCGAGGCAAAATCAAGCTCCATTTTGTAATAAGTTAATATCCATTCCATTGTTTTGATGTAACATGCTGATTGGTAATTTCATACACCCTCCGTCCCAATTGGTAATTTCAGACTCCCTCCTTCCTAAATTGATTTGCAAAGTCAATATTTTTTGTCAACCAATAGTAAAGTTAAATCCTCCCTATTGATAATTAACTCACTTTTTAGTAATTAATATTTAGATATTCGGAAACTACATTCAAATCTCTATAAAATTGCACAATTCAAATTAGAATATAATTAAATATTCATATCCTAATTAAATAAATAAAATGAAACTGTTTGACCAAAAGTTTGTCTGTACAAATCAATTTAGGACGGAGGTAGTATGTATAATATTTGACCTTTAACACATTAAACTTTTGTATTTAAAATTATTCTCTAAATTTTTAGTTCCTAGCCCGCCCAATCCTAACCCGGTCCCGATCCATCCCTACCCCCACACCCACCTCTTCAAACAAAAGTCGAAAACAAAAAACAAAAAAATTAAAAACTGACTATTGGGACTGAAACTTAGATCAGGACCACTCGGTCCAATCCCCATTTATCACACCCGAAACCGGGCCCGCCGGAAACAGGTACCCGGTTCTGAAACAGAACCGCTATTCTAGTTCTAGTACAGGCTGGCACAATGCCAGTCCCAATCCGGACCGCCGGCTAGTAGGGATGGATCGGTTCTGATCGGCCCGGCCCAAGAATCAATCCGGCACGCCACTGTGCGGGACCAGCCCAACCCGTTTTCCCTGGACCGGGCCCGGGCCTAGAACCTGACCTGGTGGTGTTTTGTGGGCGGGCTCGGGCTGCAAGGTTCTTTGGAACTGGCCCGGGCCAAAAAAAATAGTCTAGGCCTCTAGGGTGGTAGGCAGGTTGGGCTAGATGTTTTGGAGGGGTTTGGGGCATGGGGGTGGGGGTAGGAATTAATTAGAAAAGCCAAAAAAAAAAACCGCTACCTGACCTCAGCACAGCACGATTCCGAGCCTTAACCCCCAATAGAAAAGCACGGTTTAGACCGGTCCGATCTAGGGATGGACTCGGTTCGGGCCTTGAACCGGCCGGGCCTCGATTCAAGGTATGGGAGGCCTGGAACCGGCCAGGGTCCGAGGCTCCGAGCCTCGATTATATTTTTTTTTTTTTTGGGCTTTTGCTAGTTAACCCCCAACCCTCCCCCTCACCCCCAAACCAACCCTACCACCTCAAATGACCCAAAATACCCAGCCCAACCCAAAAACTTAAAAAAAATCAAAAACAAAAAAATTGGCCCGGCCGGGCCGGTTCACCTTTTGAAGGACCCGAGCCCGAACCGAGATCCCACCGGGCCGGGTGGCCCGAACCGGCCAACTAACCAGTTCACCGAGCCGGTCCAGGCCCGCACAGTAGCGGGCCGGTCCGGTTCCGGGCCGGTTGGCCCGGCCCGAGTCCACCCCTAGTCCGATCTGGAACCGGTCCATGCCTACCAGCTGGTCCACCCCTAGCTCAAATATATCCAATTGTGGTTCCGATTCCCACCACCCACCATTCCCACCAATGGCAACTAGTATCAACACACAACTGCAATTTGCCATGGACAATCATCATGTGGCGGACTGAAAAACTCAGGTTATGAAAGCCAAAACTTTGAATATTTATACTACAACTCTACAAGTACGAAAGTTTTGCATATTTCAGTATACATTTTCACAAACTACAAGTATTTATGCATATACAATACAACCTCGGGTTACTTTGGCATTATATTATGCCATATGTGTCTTATTGAATAACATCTATCGACTACAAGCCCTTGGTCGCTAAAGAATCAACATTGCGACTTGAGAGTAATAGTAGTAAGACGAAATATTATTGGAATTTGATAAACGCACAAGAAAGAAGCGCTATTTTTAGATAATCACAAATCATGAGAAGACACGCCTTCGATCTTAAACAACTAAAAGTGAAAATTGGAAATTGATGAAAGCATGGATTGCAGAGCCCAGACGTGGTGGAGTTGCAATTTGAGCATCAAGGGGGTGCCAGGCTGCTGTAGATGCGTTTCAAGCCGGGGCAGGCAACTCGCAGCTTCCCGATGCTCAATGGGCATATCTGTCACAAACCACAAGGAAGTACAATATGCATATTAAATATTGTCGAAGCAATAGTAGTAGTGAAAACATAAATAAAACGGACTTACCTTCGGACAAAAACGGACATCAAGCGTCTCTAGCATGGTACACCTGAATATAGCAGCTTCAACAGCTTCCTCGTCAATGTTGCAAGACTAGTGATTATTAATCCAAAGCAAAAACCGGACAAATCAAAACAAGGTGAGGCAAAACAGGATAAAGCAGGAGCAAGATCGTGAGAAATAATAAACAGTACACCGTATATCGACTTCCTCCACCCCAATCTAAGGTTCCATACACAATTCATGCAGTCTATGTAACTTTCTTTTAGTGACTGATTTCATACAATAATTTTATATCACATTGGAATTTAATTTTTGAGGTTAAATAGAACTTTTAGTGTAGTCTCTAAATATGTGAGCTTAAATAATTAAAATTAGTTCGAATATTACCAAAGAGTTAATTTTATACCGAGAACCTTACATTGGGATGGATAGAGGACACTTTTATGTTGCACCGACAAATAAACACACAAAAAAATGTAAAACGAGAAACATAACATGGGAAACGTTACTTGTTCTGAAGGGCAATTATCACATTGGAATTTAATTTTTGAGGTTAAATAGAACTTTTAGTGTAGTCTCTAAATATGTGAGCTTAAATAATTAAAATTAGTTTGAATATTACCAAAGAGTTAATTTTATACCGAGAACCTTACATTGGGATGGATAGAGGACACTTTTATGTTGCACCGACAAATAAACACACAAAAAAATGTAAAACGAGAAACATAACATGGGAAACGTTACTTGTTCTGAAGGGCAACAGTGGTAAGAAATGTTTCAATGAACTTTTCATAATGGTTTATGATATGATTAAATGCCACCTACCAACACCCCAAGTGATTATGTGCATCAAAGATAACCCCCTAACAAATTATTAAATGGAGAAGTCACACTTTTAATCCTTCATTGGTTACATAACGTAATATAGACCTGTCTTTCAGGTTTTGTGAATTTTATCCCTTGATAGTTACAACTGAGATGAAAATTAGACCTCCGTTAGAATAACAATTTAGTATGGTGTCTATGGTTTCTGTGACATTCTTGGCAATATAGAATGCCGAGAATTCCAACATATATCTGACTGCCTCCACCCCACTATCATTGGACATGAGAAAGTCACACACATATTATGCAAACTGCAGAGCAGAATAATGTGGTTCATACTTTTTATATCTAAATTATACTATCCTCCGTTTCTTTTAGTTGCAAAATTGACAATTTAGCACTATTCACATTCTCTACTTTGACTATATTTTATTTATTAATGTATGAGACTTTTTTTATATTGTTGAATTCATCTCATTACAAATTTTAATAATCTGATTTTTAATTTTTTTTACAAATAAAGAATTAAAGTTGTGTTTTGGCAAGCGCGGAACTGGGAATGTTGCAACTATAAATGAATGGAGGAAGTAACAGTTAGGGACTAAATTAACAAATATTGGAATACATGTCTCAGAAACATGTTTGGAAACGATTGGAGGGATTTAAAATGCAATTTCGCCGTGATTAAAAGCTTGGAGCACGAAAGACATGTTCACCTGAAGGAATAGGTTGTTCAATCTGGGACACTCAAGCTTCAATATTTCCAGAGCACAACAGTTACTGATAATGAAGAAATGAGTTGATCAATAGTAATCGAATCGTTCTACAAACATGGTGAATAAGCAGTACTAGTCATACTATGGAAGAAGATAAGTGTACCTTAAATTGAGAGAAGACAAGTTGGAACAAACAACATTGACTTCCTTCAGATTTGCAGAGAGGGACAGATTTAGTGATGACAAAAGGAAGCATCGCGCCATGGGAATTACCACCTTCTTGATGTTAGGACAGCCAACACAGTTGAGATTCTGCAGCAAACGATTTGTTAGCTGTTTGTTTGTGATGCGGATGTCACATACAGCTGATGCAAATGTCGACGTGGTATGGGAAATTCCATTTCCGCTCCAATCCAAGTCATGCATATTTATGCACCCATTCAAGCTAACGTGGGTTAAATGTGTACAGAAAGCAAGCAATTCCTCAATGGCAGACTGGCAGAGTGTCCCATACGACAAGTCCAACTCAATCAGGTAAGGGAGAGCATTTTCTTTGTAAAGAGGTTCCAAAGATGTATCACTAAGATACTTGCATGCTTGCAATTTCAGTACCTATATGAACGATAGCAGAATAAGGACCAGCAGTTTATAACAAGATGCCAATACAAAAGAAAATATAGCACTTTTTGTCCCCGAGGTATATCATTGGTACACTTTTTAGTACGCAGATTGCTAGTGTCGACATTTTCAGTCCTCCATTTGCCAGATGTAGCTATTTAAGTACTCCTCAATTACGGTTTTGAGATTGAACACTGAAAAGGTCACTTTGAGAAAACTTAAAGGACTGACAAAGGAGAGTTTGTGACATCACATAAGGGGTATAACTCAGACAAAGTGTCATGATCCCCATATGTAATAATTATGAAATATGAATGAGAAGTTGTAACAAAAATATTATACTTAATGCAGTGAAAATGTAAACATAACTACTGCAGGTACTTCTCTCAGTTACTAATGGTGTGGGGGAAGCAGTTGAATTAAAGACTCAACTTTAGAAAGGGCTTCATGTTATTTTTAATTTGATAAAGCGCAGTAAGATGGCATCTCTATGTACAGGGCTCTTAAGAGAAATTATAGACTTCACCAATTCTAGACAATTTTCATCTCTAGATATTACAATGTACAAGACAATTCAAGAAATAAATACTCCTGTGAAAAATCTAGACTCTAAACACTATTTGGTTATTCTAGAAACTAAAGACCAAACAAAAGGGACAATACTAATAAACCCAACCTAGTGGGAACCAAATCATGTTTAGTTAGTAGTTGAACAAGAGTGCAATGGCAGAAGGGTTCCCTAAATGTAAGCCTTTACTATGAAAGCCCACATGTGTATATAAATATCTAGGTATAAATAATAAAAAATGCATGTTTAATGATTGAACTGCAATAAAAACATTTAAAAAAAGGTCTGCAGAAAGAAAAGTACCTTCAACCGCAGGCAAGAGTCATAAACAGGCTGCAAATTGACCAGGAAGGTGTACGATAGGTCAAGATAAGTCAAATCTGGAAGCCCGCGTAAAGACAAGAGTCCATCAGAACCAACTGATGGGCATGACATTAATACCAATGACTTGATGAGAAGACACGAATTTGTTGTGGCAGATAAACAGTCATCCTTAAGTTGGCTGGAAAAAGAACCAAAACAAGCAGTAGCATCATCAGTATGTTATACAGGGGCACAAAGTTAGTAAGAGCCTAACAAGGACACTGTCATAAAAGGGACTAGGCAGAGATTAGTAGGTCCTAGAAATATTTGCTCCTTAACCTTTTGTCTAGACTTCATCAATTCTAACTTCTGAGTTATGTATAAATAGTGTATGACGAAGATAAATTACAGAGATAATTGCATATAGCTTGAGAAAGTTAGTGAATAATAAGTACAGAATTACTTAGGAACAGATACAAGACCTAAATGACAACTCTACTTTGATCATAGAAGTCTTTAAAGCTAAACACCTCAAATTCAAGTTATGACTTGTCAGACACTTCACCCATATGTCAAGATATAATTACTCAGTGCCTAGGCCAATTGATGAAGCTTAGCACCACCTAGACACTTCTAGACTTTACCAAGAGAATGTACCAGAAAAAGTAACAAAATGACCTGCAAAATGAAGCATCCAAAGCAGTCAGGACTGGGCAATTAATTGATGCTTCGGAAAGTACGCCACAGCCCTTCAATTCAAGTGATGTCATATGTGGTGCGTCAATATGCAGCAAACTCAGTTTGGGACATATACCAAGGTTAAGAGATCTAAGTCCAACCTGAACAAGGGCATAATAAACATTGAGAAACTTTGTATTATGATTTAGAATCTCATCAGAATCTCAGCATAAAATGTCAATTTGATATGAAGGGTAGCCTAAGGTTGTACTCAGCATTTGTTTGTTCATATTTTTACACTTGTCCAATGTGGGGTGACTTTGACATTTTGGAAAACATTGTCAAAAGACAAATTTTTTGAGTGTGTCATATGAAAAGAGTTAGTCAAAATAGATTTTATGGTGGCAGTGTGGGTCAAAAGATGAGAATAATCATTGCCTAAAGCATATTAAGAGATTTGGAAAAATTGTACGCATCACTTCAGAGACGGATAAATAAACATCACATTATACAAATAACTACTACCTCCGTCCCATAAAACTTGGCCAACTTTCCTTTTCTGGTCGTCCCAAAAAACTTTGCC
Organism: Cuscuta europaea; assembly: GCA_945859875.1. NCBI lineage: Eukaryota > Viridiplantae > Streptophyta > Magnoliopsida > Solanales > Convolvulaceae > Cuscuta > Cuscuta europaea. Next base: position 16,065,762 of record CAMAPE010000010.1, on the reverse strand, counting down.
ATTTCCATTTAAAGTAACAAATATGTGGCTAAAGTTATTTCTCTCTCCTCTGCACAAATATCTACCACACAGTTTTTACTTTATTAATCTACGTACAAGTCAACATTGGCCAAGTTTTATGGGACGGAGGGAGTATATGACTACGGATGATTCCACTTACAGGACAAAAGGAAGCTCTTTCAAGATGATCACAGCCATCTAACGAGACTTGCTGAAGATAAGGGCATCTTAGTTCCAGTGATGTTAAACCTCGACAACCAGCTAGGGAAAGAGTGTTCAATTTAGTACAGGAAAATTCAATTGCTGTCAAGCCCTGGATCATTGCAAACAAATTTAAGAAATTGAAAATTTAATCAGATATCTTGAAGATGCAAATTAAAAAAGTACTCCCTCCGTCCCATTTAAAGGTCCCCACGCGGTTTACGATGTTTGACTGATCATAAAGTTAATCGATCCCTGTCATTAATAAGATTATTTTTAGTAAATAAAATTTAAATATTCAGATACTACATTAAATGTTTTATAATGTCACAAAAAGAAAAATTAAATTTGATAAAAGTTTGATATATAAAGTAAAACATTAAGAACAATTCACGTCGACCGGGGAATAGTGGACGAGAACCTTTTAATGGGACGGAAGGAGTATTAGAATTCAAAAATGAGCCGACCCCAAAATCTTTTAGGACTAAGGCTTGGATGTTGTTGTTTGTTATATTAGAATTCAAAAAAGAAAATATAAATTGCATGATATAGAAAATAGAAGCAGGAGAAAGGAGAGCGCATCTCAAGTCCACACATTACCCTCACTGACCACTCATACCAGATGTACTGAAATCTCAAATCTACACATAACCTCATTGATTACTCATGATATCGCATGCAAGACATGATTCAAGATTACCCAAAAAAACTGGATGCACCACAATTTGGTGCACAATATGGTACTCATTGATCAGTTATTCAGTTCACTAATGATATAAGCAAAATGAGTCATGGGCCCCAACAACATCTAGCAAAAGCAAGTCGGGTAACCAGGGTGATTGGAACAATGAAAAGAAATGCTACTACAAACCTCACAATTATCAAGAACCAAGGATTTCAGCTTAGGGCAGCCACCATCTTCTCTGAAAACTTCACAGACAGAATTTGTCAGGCATTCACACTCAGTAAGGTCCACTTCTTGCAAACTGGGACATTGCAATGCTAAGGAGATCAAGCATTCTTGTTTTTGCAACACCAGTTTCTGCATACACAAGTAGTAATAATTAAATCACTATTACAGATGTTCATGACCCACACAGGATATTCTCTTGAGCTAAAATGGAACATTAGCAAATGCTGGACACCTTGAGAGAGTTTGAAGTGATGCTAATTCGCTGGAGCAAAGGACAATTAGAAATGGTAATCGATGATAGCTTATCACTTCGGAGGTTCAGATCAGCAAATCTGAAAAGAAAACAAATGAGTAACAAGGAGAGATCAGAGCCACCACAAAGGAATGCAAATTTGACATATAACTGCTTAAGAAAGAATGTCCATTTCCCCAAGGGCTATCAAGAAAATGAAAGCATCATACTTGCGGCAATGTACGAGCCTTATGCTTTTTAGCATAGGAAGATCCAAAGACACTGATGTTAACAAGTTGCAGTTATCAAGCTCCAGAACCTATACATTTCCAATATTACAATTTGTTAGTCATTCAAAAAACAGTTTACCAAGTACCAGCACTACTCTCTGTCACCAAATGAAAATAACATGGTGAATTTTGAGGTTTGACTGATGATAAAATAAGCTCTGTACTGACAGTATTATCACTGGAATGAGAACTTAATATCTACATATTCTAAGACATCATAAAACTCTATGAAATTGCAAAAAAATAATTTAAATATGATAAAAATATGATAAATAAAATTTCACATAGGAGGTGAACTGTATGGACCAGTGAATAGCAACTGTTACTTTCACTTTGAGACAGAGCCACAGACGTAGTACGTATCAGAATATTTAAGAAAATGCGCAGGTGATAATAAGAGTGAGAAATCGATGAGCCATACCTCTAAAGTATAGCTGAAAGCTATTGCAGACATCGAGGCTGAAGTGATTCCTTCACAACTGTGAAGCTTAAGCACTTCTAATGTTGTAAGCCTAACAGACTGCAAGGGAAAAGGGGGAGTCAGTGTGGTATCCAAAGTCCAAACACAAAGTGTCAGTGTGTATATTGAAGGTACTGTTGGAAAATACTAGAGAAGGAAAAACAAATCATAAGGAAAGTTATTTTTTACTTCTGTCTTAGCCTTGGAAAATGGAAGGAAATATGGAATATGATTAGTTTGAAAAACAAAACATGCACTTAAATTTAAATCTCTTAGACTTTGCATTACAGAAATATAAAAACGAATAGTTTCAACAAGTATAATCTAAAATATATGATTCAGTTTTGGATCTATCCTTTATTTTACACCAAATTGTATTTTCTTCCAATTATCTTCTGTACTTTCCTTCCTACTGTTATGTTTATGCATGAAGTGGTTAGCCTAAGGCGAAAAGGTGTATCCAGGTGAATGTAAGAAAACGGATAGAGGGACTTGAAATGAACTTAGAGTTATGGAGTTTCTTCATTGCATACCACTTGTCTCATTATTAAGAATGCAAAGCTATCTTTTTATATCACGGATTACAGCATTCATAATAGCTTAAACCAGGAAAGTAAGATGACAGCAGATAATGTCAAATAAAATAATGAAGGAAATCAAACTAAGCAGAATTTAAGCAATCTTCAATCAATCAACACCCCTCAAACTTTTACCCAACCCTCAGGCTATTCGTCTAAGCCGTTTCTTATTATAGAGTGTTCCTAAAATATAACTACTCTCCTCAAGGAAAGACAAACTTTGTGATTTTATTTTCTAGTCAGAGACTCAGAGTCACGAGCCACATTGATGGCTTCAACAAGGGACAGTGGGGGGTTGTTCTACGTCAATCCTGAGACCATCGGAATAACAGTTAAAAATGAACTTGGTAAGGACGAACCTTGTCTACTCATGCTAACAAGCTATAGAAGTCCTCGATGAACTCGTCTATTGCCCTACCACTCTGTTTTGAGTACACTAGCTTTGGCTCACCCCGAGAGAGAACCACTAAGAGGTCAGATTTACTTCATACATACTTATCAGCCACGATAAACACCTTATGTGGACACTTTACATGCCCTTTCAATCCTAACAAGTCTGGACAACTTAAAGGTTGAATTAATTGACAAAACCAACCCCAAAAGGCTATAATAAACTATGGATGTCAGGGCGTCAGGCAAACCACAATCGGATCAACACTTCTAAGTTCTACCATATTAAAATTGGCCTAACTCATCCCAGTGAGGCTACCTTCATACTTATATTTTATATATTAACACAGAGCTGGTAAACAAACATCTAGTGGATTCGATTTTGTGTTGCAATGCAGCCAGTGTGTCATTGTGTGGTGGTCAACGAATATACTGCTTCAGCCAAGCCGACAAAAGATCGCACAGCAGTTTGGAGGGCACAAACATCCACAGTCAAAGCTTTTGAGCCGACCATTTCAGCACCCGTCAGTAGAATCAAAATGTTATGTTTACGGAAGAAGGCTGGCATCAATAAGCGATTGAGGTATTTGTGTGTGATGCTGGTTTGCTTATGGTGAAAAAGGGGTATGCAGCTGAAGGCATAAAATAGGACTAATGGAAAGGCACAAAAAAACTTGGAATTTTACGGTGTTTCTCTCCTCAATAGCGAACTCCTTATCCGTAGCAGAATTATAACAATCATAATAGCTTAAAAAGGAAAGCGAGATCACAAAGGAATCAATTCAAATATAATAGAGTAGGAAACCGAACTACGTGGATCTGTTAGAACTCTGCAAATTCTACAAACAATTCACAGAAATTCTACAAGAAAGAAATCTGCGTAAACTTTATTTCTCAAGGCAACAAGGAGCCGAAGCCCCCCAGAATGACTAAAGTCAGAAAAACAGCCTCCTTACAATATTCAGCTTACTACTATTTATAGTAAGTATGTAACTCCTACTAACCGGAAACAGTTATTAGCTAACTACAACTTTAACTAATAACTAACTCTACTTCCTTCTAGAATATACTTTGCCAAAGTATTTATTTTCTCTCCTCGGTTTAGTAGAGTCTCTAACAATACTCCCTCCCTAAACATCCACCTTGCCCTCAAGGTGGGTGGTAGGAGACAGTCAAGATCTTCTGCTTCCCTTTCATCAGGTTCATCAGGTTTTCTATCCCTTCCACTTTTCAGTCTTTTCCTTTTATTAATGTTTCCAAAAAAGGCATCACCTACATTCTTTCCCTAGCTTTCTCCTCCTTTCATACATGCCCTAATAGAAAAGTATTTTGACATCAGGTGGTGGCATGCACAGAACGGATACTAAATCTGACCTCAAGAGAGATGTTTGGGCAATATGAGGCATCAAGAACACGGAGACTCGAGCAGGTAAGGGATATTTCACGCAGTGTTTCATCACTAGCACATGAACAGTTTGACATATCCAAGGATTCTAAGAGTGAACATGAGGTTGCTGCTGAACGAATAGCAGCATCTGAAAGCTTGTGACATGAAGCTATATCAAGGTCACGTAAAAGCGGGCAGTTTAGAGCAGCATGGGGCATGGTACTCCGTTTTAGGGACAAAGTTTCAAGAAGAGGACACCTGCAAAAGAAAAAAATAGAACACCTGTAATGAAAACGTTTGATGCAAGTTAAACTTGTCAATTCTTATAGATGTTTATTTACACGTTAACCTGACAGAAACTCTAAGTACCCGGCACTTCACAAGCTGAAGGCAACGCAACCTTTCATGGTAAATAGGTATTTCCTGAATACCATTTCCAAGAGTAGAATCACTAATGACTAAGGTATTCAACACATGGCAGTCAGGTAGAGCTTGGAATAATGTTTCTCCAAATTGACCTTTGCTCAAGGTAAGAGCCTCAAGGTTTCTGGCGAAAAATAAGAGTCAGATTTATACATTGCATCTATCATTATTATGCACCACAATCAAATGTCAATTACCGTAAAGAATAAACTGCTTTCAGTGCAAGTGAGTGAATAGCATGTGTGCCTCCACCATAAAAATTAACAGCAGTGGCATTTGGATAACGATCACAAATATCTTCAACTGCAAATATGAAACATGATAGTGAGGGGAAACGTATGTCTGATACAACCTATTAACATGAAAACAGCCACGAAGAAGTTCAGAAGTAAAAAAAGGGGGGGAGAGAGAGAGAGAGAGATAAAGCAGCCCTCCCATGATTGCTCTCTATAATCATACGTATAAGAACAGATTGAACTTGCATAGGGTAAACGATCTTCTTCAAAGAAGTTGGTGAAACTTGACAAGTTATGTTCACATAATTCACACATGTCAAGTAGCACATTTAATTGCGTCACAAGAAGATGAAACCTTAGCAGTTTTATCTTGATTATTCATCCAATTGAGATACAAATCATATATGGAAAACATGCTAACAGGACATATTTCCAATATCACAAATGTGGCGACGTGACCACCTCTTGTCATTGTTCGAAGTGGCAGTGGTCATCCATAGAGGCTGAAGTCACTGGTGAACAGCAATGATGATTGTGGTTGATGGCTGCCCTCAACGCCATTGGCGATGGTCAGCAGCCGTAAGCCCGTAACAGCAGCTGATGGGGGTTGATGCAGGCAGCGGTGACCGGCAACCCACTGGCAATGGCAAAACAGTGGTTGGCGATGGTGGTGGTTGACAGTGATGCTCATAGTTATAGGTGGTAGTCCACAACATCAACAGTTATAGGTGGTTTGTATAAAGATAGTCACTTGTGGTATAGACTCTTTTGCATTGACAGGAATTACCGGGGATAGGACTATAGGAGTGGGGTGGGACACTAACGGTGGTAGTGGGGCTTCACAGATTGTTATAAGAGTTGCGGTGGAGTATGTGGGTGGTCGTGGATGCCATCAGTGATTGGTTTTTAGTTCTGGAGAGCTATATTATGTTTAAGAGAAAGTAAAAATGTTTTTGCTAGTTATCTGAGATAAATTGAGAAGAATTTACTCTTTTAAAATCTGAAAAACTTCTGAAATGAGCATGTTTTCTTTTATTTACATTTGGAAACCTGATAAAGTAAACATGTTTAATGTTTTCTAGTCCCCAAAAAAACTTTTCTACATACCTAAAAAGTGAGGTGGCTGTATTCCATCATCTAAAACGTCTTTTTCTCATATGAGGAAAATGTTTTAACTCTCCATTACATCTCATGGATTGACGAAAGAACAGATATCAGAAATAGTTTGAAAATGCCCTCAACTCCTGCTATGCAATCATTAGAACATCATTGGTTCAGACAATCTTCAAGTTCCTGATTCTAAGCAGTATCCTTATTCAAAAGACCAGAGTAGGTTGTTCACAAGGATAAGTTAATAATGATTCTAGAGGAAATCGAGGGATGGGGGTTTGATCCATCCAGAAGAACATTTACGGTTGCACGACTAATTCGACTTGGGAAAAGACTGAACATGGTTATAAGAAGTGAGGATTTTCATATGATATTCTTTAAGCTTTTGTGAGAAATCCATGGATTATTGGCACTCTCAAGAAAATATTACACGGAATGGAGTCAACCAAATAGGTTTCAAACCTTATGATACCTGGGCTGTTCAGTATTCCACGTTTTTTCTTTTGTTTACTAGTTTAGTAGATCGCAGGTTATCTTAGATCAATTTGAGAAGATTATCAATAAATTTTGGAGTAATTTGGAATAACACATAGTTCAGATTTGTATGGGAAGACCACTGATAGTTGGGTTTACTTGGGTGAATTTTCCTAATAATAATAATAAGCTCACATTGATCAGAGGATATGAGCCTGTTCTCAAAATTGAGGTAACGCCAAAAATCTTCATGAGAGCTGGATGCCCTCCATTGCCTGCAAACCCTTGCAGCTCGACAAAGATCAATTTGGCCCAAAAATGAGAAGACCTGCGAGCACATCGGAAGTATGTTCTCAAACTCATAAGCATAAATGATAACACTGACAATAGCTAAAAAGTAGTGACTATTTCTTGGATTATTGTTATGTGCACGGATATACCATGTGCAATAAGTCATCTGTAAGATACATCCGAGCTTCTAAATCCTCTACTGAACTGTCATCATTTATTTGGTCATCAACAGCAGTGAACATTGATGGATTCTCATCACTGACATCATGTACGGGACGACTATAACAAAACTCTTCTAGAAAAGGACTATCCCAATCACTGCAACAGCTCAATAGTCATTACAATAAATCAGGTAAGGAATAATACAACTGAATGAAAAGTTCGCAAGTTCATTGTAAAATCCATTCTGTATATAAACATCATATTGGCCACGTTAATTAAGAAAATATATTTTTACTTAATAGGAAAGTGAAGTTACTTGTGAGACAAGTAGACAACCAAAAAGGGGAAACAGTTGAAGTTCATAATAAGATGGTGGAGTATTTATTGATACATTGTAGTTCAAACACACTTGAAGAAAAAACAACAAATAAGCATGAATGATGACCGAACTCATGTTCTTTTTCTTTTTTAATGTCAATGTCAGAATGAGGAAAAGGAGAAAATAACAAGTTGGGCAGCACGGCAACAATATTTTATCATCTGATGGATCGCATTCAAACAAATAAGAACAAATTTGAAAGGAAAAAAATGATTCAAATTCATCTAAATTTATAGATTAGTAATATATGTGATGCCAACTAAACTCTTGACCCTTTCCATTGATAGAAGCGTACAAAGACCTGAATAAAGCATAGTAAGAGCTCCTTAAATCATCACTTCCCAGAGTAAGTTTTTTTTCCCAGGTGTACATTTTGGACAACTAGACTTGTTAATCTATGTTGGGATTAATACAAACTCTTAATGGACAGTTGGATTCCACTTAGACTTAGTACAACAACCATAAGAAAATATTCCTGACAGACAAAACTGAAGCCTCTGGATTTTATCAACTTCAGTAAAAAAAATCCTAACAAAAATATAATAAAAATCCTAACACTATGCATTGACAAATAAGTGACACGTGGAAATAAATAATAAAAATGTCTGTACACAGCTTTTACACCAATTTCATTTTTTGTTCGCAAAGGCATGAGAAACTCAGCTGTGTGTACAAGAAAATGACATGACAGGACAACTGTGAGAACAAGAGTCATATATGTGCATGTCTATGTGAACCTAGGGAAAGAGGTGATGCAAATATAGTCTTTTTGTATAATTGAAACTAAATTACACACAAATCACCACTGGTAATTTAAACTGAGAGATAGAGTGAGTATGGGGAATTACAGTGAAAAGGGTTGAACTTTGGGCCTTTTATTATGAGAATCGGAGTTATCTTGCTTTAATGCTGTTGAGGATGAAGGCTCTTCACTCAAGCTCAAATTCAAATTCACACCCACAGCATTATGACGGCTACTACTGCTTCTTGATGCCAATTGATGATAAGCTTGCAAATTCTCACTACCAAATGCTCTATCATACCCAAGCCCCTCAGAGTGATAGGCATTGTCTACAGTAGCTCGTGACAATAACTCCACTTCTTCTACCAGCTGTTCGTCGCACTGAAAACCTATCCTTAAGTTTTGAGACTCGTCATTCTCCATATCCTTACTTGCAGTCCCGGAGATTCCCTCTCGCATACCCTTTCTTCCTTCCCTGTGCTCTTCTTCTTCACCGAAACACAAGCAACGCCAAATCCTCATACACACACACAAACCGTATCCAAAAGACACTGCGAAAGATCAAAAAGCCCTGATTTTTACAGGCCTCAACTAGAGATCTGACACCCTTCTCCCAAGGAACCCTAGCTTCAGTAACTCACGGCTTTAGTTGACCAATTCGAATCAAATTCCCATAAAGATTAAACCTTTTCTTGATTGGGAGGATGACAGAATGATCGAGGCCAACAGAGCACGAAATTGTATACAGTTACCAGCAGGGAGCAATGAGAAGTTCAGAGAGGGCAGTTTAGATCGGATCCAGGTAGGTCTGGAGTACGAAAGGCTCCAGTGAAGGGAGAAAGTTTTCTTTTTTGGACAATAATCGGCGTCAATGGTAAAAATTGAGACTTTAATGCTGTTGCTGCGCTCTCCGTCTCCGAGTCTCCGGTCACTCGTCTGCGGCCTCGCTTTATGGGCTGTGATGATGAAAGAGGAATATGTACTCTAGTTCTTTGCGGAATTCTCGGGCACGCATTGTCTGCCAAAACTAACACCAATTTGGAGTATGAAGCAAGGGACTGGAGACTGATGTACTCCCATTGGGACATTCGCCTTTAGACCGCCACTGCACCACCTCCTATACATGAGTCGATGATCAATGAATGGGCAGTAAAACCCCAAATTTGGAAATATTCAGTTTCTAATTTCGATGCATCCATTCAATTGTATCTCTACAATTCTGAGTAAAATACTACCTCACTAGGAATGTCTAATATCAAAATGTCACGGTTATTTAGACAATAATTAAGAGCTCGTTTGGTAACACTAAAAATTGGCTGATTCTGCTGAAATTTATGAAGTTCTGGCTGAAGTGGCTGTATTGGCTGATTCTGCTGATTAATGAAAAAATTATATTTAAAATATTTGTTATTAATAAATAAAATAAAATATTATATGAAAAAATAGCTAAAATGATCCTCTACAGTAACTTCAGCCAATACAGCCAGAAAAGTAACTACAATCTTACTTTTTTTCTGCTTATTACACAATTCAGCGCGCGAAATCAAAAGTTACGTGTTTGGTGAAAAAGCTGGCTGATAAGCCTGATAAGTCGAAAAAAAGGGTCACCAAACAGGCTCTAAGTAAAATATCTAGAGTATATTTTGAGAAATAATTTTAATAGGTATATATTATAATGTTGTTAGTATTGATAACTGTGATCTTATAAATGTATTATTTTTAATATTTAATAATTAATTTGTCATTTAAGATTGTTAATTGTTTCCTAAAATGGAAATAGGAACTTTTATAAGGGACATTCAAAAAATGAAAGTGAGAACCTTCTAATGAGACGGAGGGAGTACTTCGTATACGGAATATTACCGAGTAGTGTAGAGGAATGATCCTCTCTAGCAGGAGGGACATGAACTATGTTGTGATTCCCAGTGAAAATATGTTCTTTAAATTTTTTGAGAATGTTCTTTATCAAGTCTACTTTATGCTCAAAGAATTTCAGCTAAGAACTCGATCGGGAAGGCAGTCAAATAAGTTATTGACGATAATTGCGCCAAAATATACATATAAAACGCAGTTATTTTCCAAAAAATCATTTGACTACTTTCTCAATGAATTTTTAGCTGAGATTTTTTGTGTACAAACTAGACTTAATGAGAAACACGTCAAAAATCGTCAAAAAATCACCGGAAACCGCCCCAAACGACGGCGGCTGGACGGCAGTAGTGTATACACTGATTGTACTGCTTAAAGACTAATGGATTTCAGAGAATTTTTTTCCTTTGATTAGGGAAAATAAATATTAGGGTGCATTATAATTTTTATGCACAATACCTGCATTATTTGTGATTGAAGTAAATATTACTTCCTCTTCTTTTCGCGTTGTTTCAGATTAATTGTAACATTTCTTTTTTGAATTTTGTTTACAAGAAAAAAGTTATAGTGCTCTAATAAAATACTACGCATATTATATTATTATTGTACTAATATTCTCTATACTAACATTTCTTTTTTGAATTTTGTTTACCAAAATGTAGTTATAGTGCACTAATAAAATACTACGTGTATTATATTATTATTGTACTAATATTCTCTATACTTTATAGTGTAGATACACTTATAACGTCATTTTTAAACTATGTGAAAAAGATAATGTACGAATTAATTTGAAAAGTGATAAATAATTGAAAGTAACACTTTATAAAAAGAGATTTTTGTTTAAAGATATACCTATAAAGAATACAATAAAAATAAATATGTAGAAAGTCGTATTTATTTATTTACATATAAAGTGAATAAGTGTATATTTACTATTTAAGACTCTTGAAGTTGACATAGGCCTTGTTTGGTCATCGACAATTGACTGTTAGCGGTGGCTGATTATAATAGTGGTTTGATAATAGCGGATTTTGTTGGTTGTATCGATTGACTAGTTATGTTAGCTCGTTATCAAGAAATGTTTGGTAAAATTAGCTGATTAAAAATAGTTGTTAGAATGTAAAAAGACTTATATGGACATAAGTATATACTTCATATTTATTTATTTTTAGTTATTGTTTATAGCAACAATGTGATCGGAACGGGACCAACTTGAAATGAAATTGAAAAAATGTTGAATGAAGTATTGTACTACTGTAATACCATACAAGAGCTTCAGAACACAACTTGGCAGGATTTCATCTTCATCGCCAATAGGTTCTCTCCTTTTCGACTTGTAATTTTGATGAAGCGGGTTAGACGAATTCAACACACAATTACATATTGGGGTAGGCAGATTTTATGAACTAACATAAAGAAATAAATCGGGGTAACCGGGTAAGCGATAAATGATTTGCAGATGAAAACTAATTTGCAGAAATGAGAAGAATTGATGGAAACAAATAAAAAAAACAAATATATACCTCTAAAGAATTTGCATATCTTAATGATCAAAATAATTTTGATATACAAGAGAAGTGAGACCTTCGAGAGAGGAGATAGTGCAGATGAATTAAATATCATTTCGAAAGAATTTGCATATCTTGTTTATGAATTCTTTACCATTTCGAAAACTAGTCTAGTGATCAAATTCGGATTATGGTTGGATTTTAAAGCAACAAACTAGTTTTCAGACCAAACGTGGAATCGTCAGTGGTTCTGATGTGGTTCGCATTTGAAGGGTTACCAATTCACTTGCAAGATAAAAGAGCTTTATTTGCGATTGCTGGATTAATTGGAAATCCCCTTCACATTGACTCGGCCACAACCACTTTGGCTAGGCCTTCGGTCGCAAGAATCTGCGTGGAGATGGATCTGACAAAAGAGATGCCAACAAAGGACCGGGTAAATTGTGGGTCTAATGGATTCTCCCAACATGTTATCTATGGGAACAGGCCAGAATACTGCTCTTTATGTTATCATTTGGGTCATTCTGCAGCTAAATGCCCCAAATATCCTACTGAGGTCTCTAAAGCAGTTGTGGCTAAAGAAAAATGGGTGGAAAAACCAAAGAGTGTTAAGTTTACAACACAGATTACTGCAAAAGAACATGATATGCCATCGACATCTACACGGATGATTGCAACTCATATTGAAGACTCTGGTGGAGAAGAGATATTTCCGGACACTGAAGATCAACCTATATTGCTTGAGCCACTTCAAACCCTTAATCATCAGGAGGTTAGTCAGTTGCTTCAGCGTGATGAGATCCCTAGTATTCATAATAAAGGTCATATTGATATCTCAACCTTTAAAGATGATCTACATATTCAAGACTTACAAAAGTAGTTGGACTTGGATGAAGCCTTGTGAGAAATAGAGTATGCTTCAAATGGGAAGCAACCTAGATCTCATTTTGACCTGCAGAAATGGAAGGACACATGGCCAGAACTATCAGCAAAAACAGACTCTTTGAGAAAGCAAGTTGAGGATTCAGTGGATACCTCAGCTACAGTTGAAGATTCTTTTGGAAAAATGTGTTAAAAATTGCATTAAATGGTCATTTTGGGGCAATTATTTGAGTGGGTCCACTTCCGATTTGGGTCGGGTCAAAGTGGTTTCGGATTGTCCTTGTTAAGGGCTACAATTCGATATGTGGTACACTCAAAACGGATAACGGGTGAATGAGAAATTGATTCTCGAAGTTCACTCGTTGAAATGGAAAAACTGGGAAAATGGTGAGTTTCTAGTGTGTTTTATCCCACACCGAAAAACTCAAGGGATTTTCACCCCCTTATAAAGGGAAGCCTCTTTTAAGGAGTTAAGATTCCTAAAGGGAAAGGCTCTCTCTTACGCGGAGGGGGGGTGCCGATCAAATCCCGAAACGGAGAAGAAAAACCGCGACTCGTGTGCGCGGGCGACCTGCGGACACGAATGCCGTCCAAAAATCTATCTCTCAAGAGATACGGTTAATTTTTGTTTTCTTCCCGAAATGTTTATTTTTTCTCAGAAGTGCTCCGGACAGAAGGCCTCGAACAGAACCCCTCGAAGGGGTGTTCTGTTGGCTTCGAACAGAAACCCTCCAAGGGGAGTTCTGTTGGCTTCGAACAGAAACCCTCCAAGGGGAGTTCTGTTGGCTTCAGACAGAAACCCTCCAAGGGGTGTTCTATTGGGGTCTTCTGTCACGTATTTCTTCCGTTACAACAATTAATGCCGAAAAAAATCCACTTTTGGTCCCATGACTATTACGCCACTTCCACATTAATCCCCTGAGTTTCAATTTAACCAAATGTAGTCCTTGACCTTTTCCACGTAACCACCCGTGGTCCTTCCGGCCACAATTCCGGCTAAATGTTACCGGAGACCATTTAATGAAGGGTAGTTGGGGGCATTTTAGTAAATTTAGATTATAAAAACGGCTACCTAATAAACTACTCAATTAAGTTAACTTAATTGTGAGCTAATACCGTCGTCTCCCTCTACCTCAAAAACCGAACTCTCTTCTCCCTCTGAAGAAAGCTTCCGTCAGCTCGACAAATCTCCAAAACCGTTCGAACAATGAGGACCCGTCTCGACTGCCGGCGTCAAGGAGAAGGAACAAGCTCTGAACGGCGTTCTCGAACAAATGCTGCTGATAAAGGTAAGTGGGTCAACTTTTTAACAACAGTGGAAGAAAATAAATAATACTCGTATAAGGCTGAACTGAGGTTTATATATATGGTGGTTGCAGTGTTTGCACATGCTAGGGGTTTGATGTTGAGGTTCCCCTTTCCCTTTTTCCCTTTATTCCAAAACAAGGTAGGGTAGGCATGTGTTTTTTGGCTTAGATTCCCCTACCCGGTTGTCTTTTACCATTTAACACATGGGACCAGTTCACATGTATCTTCACGCAAGTTTAGACCCATACATGCTTTTTTTTTGAACTAATAATTATGAAATTCATTTATGGTGTTGTGTTGACCATTTAAACACACTATTGACCTCATTTATAAAACAGCTGCAGCCAACTGTGGAAACACTTTTACTTTGAGGTTGTTTTATGGAGGAAAAGTAAATCGCATGGAAAAACCTGCATACTTGGGAGGGTCAATCCATAATTTTCATGATGTAGAGGTTGATGAGTTCGGTTTGATTGAGTTGAATGAGAAATTACAAGAACTTGGTTGCACCAAAAAGGTAATGACTGTGTATTCCTATTCACATGAGAATGAGTCCCTAAAGCAACTAAATAATGAGGCAGAGGTTTGGGGGATTGTGAATGGTGGAAATGTTGGTAAGGTGGTGGAGTTTTGGATAGAATTAGAACCCAGTGGTAACACTAAAGATGATGATGACCCTGAGGATAGTGACTTCAATGAGAAGGACTTAGAACACTTTTCTGGGGATGAGGATGACTCTGATTTGGAAGACTTCATTTCTAAGGAGGATGTTGTGTTGTCTACTCATGGAGGGTTAAACAGCAGTAGTGAAGGAGAAGAAAATGTTACTGAAGCTTCAATGGTGGACCCGGATCCTAACTTGTCTGATGATGCTTCCATACATGAATCTGACAGTGACTCTGAGAAGTGGACTACATTCTGTGCCAAGACTGATATGAAAGAGCCTACCTTTAAACTGGGTTTGACATTTGGCACCAAACAGGAATTCAAAGAAGCTGTGGAAAATCATGCATTTAAGAATGGTAAAGAGGTGAGGTTTGTCAAAAATGATAAGGAACGGGTTGTTGTGGAGTGCAAGCATATAGGCTGCCCATGGAAGATGAATCTAAGAAAGGTAATGAACTCTCATTCTTGGAGGATTTTAAAGTACCATGACACACATGAAGGTTGCTCTTGGGTCTATCACAACAAAATGGTGAACTCTAGCAAGGTAGCAAATAGGTGGTTCAAGGAGATTGAGGGTCACTCAAATTGGAAAACCAAAGAGTTTAGACAGAAAGTATGTACTGAAGAACGATTCCATTTGAGTCTCAGGCAAGCTTATAGAGCAATAAGTAAGGCCAAGAGAAAACTGAGAGGTGAAGAAGAAGATTACTTCAAGAAGATATGGTCATATGTGGCTGAAATAAGAAGGACCAATCCTGGGAGCACATGTGTTGTCAAATTGAGTGAAAATGTAGAAGTGGATGGACAACAAAGATTTCTGAGGATGTATATGTGTTGGGAAGCCTGCAGGGAAGGATTTAAACAGTGTAGACCAGTGCTTGGGGTTGATGGGACCCATCTGAAAACAGCTAAAGGGGGGCAACTTTTAGTTGCAATTGGAATTGATGCAAATAATAGCATATTTCCACTAGCTTATGCTATTGTTGAGGGTAAAAGTAGGGAATCCTGGGCTTGGTTCTTGAACCTTGTGAAGAGGGATGCTGAAATCACAGAAGGAAATGAGCATGTTTTCACTTTGATGTCAGACAAGCAGAAAGGGCTAATTCAGGCTGTGAATGAATTGCTACCCGGTGTTGAGCATAGATTTTGTGTGAGACATCTACATGGCAACATGAAGGCTGCAGGTTTTACTGGGAAAGCCATAAAAGATTGTCTTTGGGAATGTAGCAAGGCATGCACTCTTAACTCTTATAAAGCTGCCCTATCCAAATTCAAGGAAATTGATGGCCAGAGGACAAAAGAAGGGGTTAGGATATGCTATGGACCACCCCCTTGTCAAAAGAAGAGCAGTTCAAATGTAGTCAAACGACCTAAAGTGAATCCGAGACCCAAACTGAGCATTAAAAGGGGCCCAACATATGCTACTAGATCAAAAACAACTTTCAAATCAGTCTTCTATGGAAATGATGATGACCCCATTGATATACAGTAATGGGTGGACTAAAATGTGTATTCATGGTGCTACTTTGATGATGTAATGTAGTACATTTTTTGCTTTTTGGAACTGATGCAACTTTGATGATGCTACTGTATTGGTATAGCTTCTATGTTTTTGAGATACTTTGGCTATTCATGATCTCAGCGTGATCATGTAATGTATGGATTAGCATTTTGGTTTTCAATGATATCATGTATTTGGATGATCTGATGTAATGTATGTATGGATTAGCATTTTGGTTTTCAATGATGTCAGGTTTATGGATGATCTCATGTAAGTTCAAACAATGGTAGTGATGTATTAACAGGTTGTCAAGTTTGTCAAGTTTGTCAAGGTTGTCAAGGTTGTCAGTTAGCATACATATGTGTTAAGCACATTTTAAACTTATCAGTTAGCATACATATGTTATCAGTTATCATACATCATGATCATATAACTTTCATTTCATACGAAATCATGATAATCAACAGGTTTTAAAAAGCTTTTACAAGTACAACATCACACACCTCACTACATTACATTATTTGCCTTTCAACCACACTGAAACAATAATAACCACAACACACATAAAGCACACTACTGTAATGCAGTTACTACGTTTTGTCTTCTTCTTCTGTGGTTTGAACCAGTTTGTCTCCAATGTTTCAACCTTCAATTCCAATGAATGGATTTTTTCTTCATAGCCATTCAGTTTTTTCAGTAATCCTGGGATTATTTTTTGAGACCTTTTGCACATCGGAGGGTCAAACCACTCCATCAAACCACAACCTTCAAATCTCTGCAAGAACATATATATTTTCCAATTCAGCCAACGAATATAGAATTTCAAAATATTTCATATATTACAACTATATATAACCTGACTTCCAATGCATTTCCAAAATCTTCTCCCACAGTTCTCTGGTTTCCAAGTTGTCAACATCTTCATTCGTTGCCCACATTCACAATACTTCACCGGAATCCACTCTCCATATTCATATTGGCCCGTACAGTTTGAACTACCTGATTTTGAGCTAGAGATGGCGACGGAGAAGCTATGGTGAGATGCTTGTCTGCACCCACTCAAATTAGTCAAACGTTGTTGGGGGTCACAGTAGCTATGGCGAGGGAGGTATAGCGAGGGAGAAGCTATGGTTAGAGAGTCTGCGTTTATGGCCTTTAAACGTTGGAGTTAGGTTTCAAACCAATAAATGTTATTAAATGACGCAACTACCCTTCATTAATTGGTCTCCGGTAACATTTAGCCGGAATTGTGGTCGGAAGGACCACGGGTGGTTACGTGGAAAAGGTCAAGGACTACATTTGGTTAAATTGAAACTCAGGGGATTAATGTGGAAGTGGCATAATAGTCATGGGACCAAAAGTGGAATTTTTTCATTAATGCCCAACGTTCTTCTCTTTTAATGCTGCGTTAAATGGACAGTTTATGGACGATTCAATGCCCAACGGACTGGTCATTGATGTCCAACGTTCAGGTCCATTAACACCCCATTTAACACACAACAAATCCTCCTATAAATAGCTGGCAGGTGCTTTGCAACAAATACACGGTTTGACACAACGCACAATACTTTCCTCACGAATTTCTTGAGCTAAAAACACCTACAGCTACTCTGAAAATTCCTTCTGTGTTCATACTTGGTTCTCGTTCGCTGGAACTCTTGTTTGTGTGCTCAAACATTAGTTCGTAGTCATCGTATCCTGGGAAACGATTGTTGCAACGCTCCTAGCACCGTGAGAGGCAACAAATACGTTTTAAGGAAATCGTGCGTAGCACGAGCTTTGACTAAGTCTGTTTCATCTCCTTTCTTGTTTTTCTCTAGTCATTTTATTTAATTAATTAATTTTAATTAATTTTCTTTATTTTCCGAAACACACCCTACAATCTTAAAACGTATTTGTTGAGCTTGTATCATACGGATGCAATCTTAAAACGTATTTGTTGAGCTTGTATCATACAGATACAATCTTAAAACGTATTTCTTGATTGTTCTACTGAGGTAAACAGTCTTAAATCGTAGTTTGTCACTTTGGTGAACGAACTTATTTTTTTGTGTTTTCGGAAAAACGTTAAAGAACGAAAATGACTTCTCAAGAAAATGAGATTGGTGTTGGGCAGAATGTTCTGAACGACAATCACTTTGAAAGCGGAGCACCGGTGAACAATAGTTCACAACGCGGTGCATCTGCTTTGGCCAACCAAAGGGCTATCCCTATGGTGACCGTGCCAAGCAACTCTGTGGAGAAACCCGAGAAATTCAACGGGTTAAACTTCAAGATGTGGCAGCAAAAGATGCTATTCTATCTCACTACTCTCGGTCTTGCTAGATTCTTGACCGAAGATGCGCCGGTAGCAACCGGGGGTGAGGTGGATGTGCAATCTTTCAACGCGGTTGAAGCTTGGAAGCATTCTGACTTCCTTTGCCGAAACTACGTGTTGAACGGGCTGCATGATGCTTTGTACGACGTTTATAGCAAATTAGCTACGGCTAAGGAGCTATGGAATGCTTTGGACCACAAATATAAAAGCGAGGATGCCGGCGCAAATAAATTTGTTGTTGGTCGATTCCTTGACTTTAAAATGGTGGATTCGAAGACGGTCTTGAGTCAAGTTGAGGAGATGCAAATGATCTTCAACGAAATTCGAGATGAAGGAATGACAATTAGTGAGTCATTCCAAGTGGCGTCAATTATTCATTTATTGCCGCCGGCTTGGAAGGATTTCAAGAACTACCTTAAGCACAAGCGAAAGGAAATAAACTTGGAGCAATTGATCCTCCGTCTGCGGATTGAAGAGGATAACCGGAAGAATGATGGGAAACTCCCAATTGTTCATGGCGCCAAGGCCAACGTGGTGGAGCATGCAAAAGGCTCCAAAAATAAAAATAATGGGAAGAGCAAGCTCGGTCCCAAGGGAGGCGTTTCCAAGACGAAGTTCAATGGAAAATGCTTCAATTGCAACAAGAATGGACACAAGTCCTCGGATTGCAAGGCACCACGGAAGAAGAAAGACTCCCAAGTCAATTTGGTGCAAGGTGAGAAAAAGGATGAAGACATCATCCTAGCGGTTGTGGTTACGAAAGTCAACCTCGTTGGATCCAATTCCAAGGAGTGGTTTGTGGACACCGGTGCAACCCGGCACATTTGCTCGAACCGAGTGTTATTCACAACTTTTGAGCCATCAAATGGTGAGAAAGTGTGGATGGGTAACTCGACTCATTCCGCGGTTGAAGGCGTGGGCAAAGTGGTCCTGAAGATGACTTCGGGCAAGGAGCTGACTCTAAACCAAGTTTTGTTCGTTCCGGAAATACGCAAAAACCTGATTTCCGGTTCGTTGTTGAACAAACATGGCTTTCGCATGGTTTTTGAGTCGGACAAACTAGTTTTGTCTAAATCGGGAATGTATGTGGGCAAGGGATATGCAGTTGATGGGATGTTTAAGCTCAATGTAATGACTATTATTAATAATAATAATAAAATACATTCTGCTTACTTGCTTGAGTCTTCTAATGTGTGGCATGGTAGACTAGGACATGTTAATTTTAATTCTATACGTAGATTAATTAACATGGAACACATTCCTAAATTCACAATTGATGTGAAGCACAAATGTGAAGTTTGTGTAGAGGCAAAACTAATGAAAACGTCTTTCAAATCGGTTGAAAGAAAAACGGAACCACTTGAATTAATTCATAGTGACGTTTGTGTCGCATGGTAATAAATTTTTATTACCTTTATCGATGATAGCACTCGCTATAGCTACGTTTATTTATTAAAAAATAAACACGAAGCAATCGATAAATTCATTCTTTATAAGAATGAAGTGGAAAACCAACTTAATCGAAGGATTAAGACGGTTAGGAGTGATCGAGGTGGTGAGTATGAAGCACCAATTGGTGACTTTTGCACTAGTGTGGGTATAGTACACGAACGTACCACACCCTATTCACCTCAATCAAACGGTGTTGCCGAACGAAAGAATCGCACATTGAAAGATATGATGAACGCGATGCTAGTAAGTTCGGGCTTGCCACAAAATATGTGGGCGAAGCAATCTTGACAAGCAATTACCTGTTAAATAAGGTTCCCCGGAAAAAATATGATAAAACTCTGTACGAGTTGTGGAAAGACAGACGGCCTTCCTATCAATATTTAAAAGTGTGGGGGTGTCTTGCTAAGGTGCTTGTACCAACACCTAAGAAAATAAAAATAGGTCCAAAAACGGTGGATTGTATTTTTATTGGATATGCACAAAATAGTAGTGCTTATCGGTTTTTAGTGTACGATTCGAATAATCCGGATGTACATAAAAACACAATCATTGAATCAAGGAATGCTTCATTCTTTGAAGATGTATTTCCATGCAAGTCCAACGAAGGGCCTAGCACGTCAAAACGAACATTTGACGTAGCTATGGAAAATACTAGCGAGGGATCCAGAGAAGAACCCGAACCCAGACGTAGCAAACGTGCTAGAGTTGAAAAATCCTTCGGACCGGATTTTCTCACCTACCTGGTAGAATTTGAACCGGATATTCTAACATGTATGGTAGAAAATGAACCGGATTTTCTAACATGTTTGGTAGAAAATGAGCCACGGACTTATACGGAAGCCGTGACGTCTACTGAAGGTCCTATGTGGAAAGAAGCCATCAAAAGTGAGGTGAATTCTATCCTTAAAAATCACACATGGGAATTGGTTAATCTTCCTCCGGGAAATAAACCTTTGGGATCCAAGTGGATTTTTAAACGGAAAATGAAACATGACGGTTCCATCGATAAGTACAAGGCCAGACTTCTAATCAAGGGATACAAGCAACGTGAGGGCCATGATTACTTTGACACGTATTCTCCTGTGACGAGAATAAATTCCATTAGGATGATACTAGCAATTGCCGCATTGCGGAAATTGGAAGTTCATCAAATGGACGTAAAAACTGCTTTTCTAAATGGCGATATAGACGAAGAAATCTATATGGAACAGCCCGAGGGCTTTCGTGTTCCAGGCCAAGAAAGGAAAGTGTGTAAATTAATTAAATCATTGTATGGATTGAAACAAGCCCCTAAACAGTGGCACGAAAAGTTCGATGATGCAATGTTAATTAATGGGTTTAAAATAAACGAAAGTGACAAATGCGTCTATGTGAAGAGCACGGTAGACGGCTATGTCATTTTATGTTTATACGTGGATGATATACTCATCGTGAGTAGCAATAATCTAATGATTAATTCTACCAAAAGCGTGTTAAATTCTAAGTTTGACATGAAGGATATGGGGTTGACCGATTTAATCCTTGGGATTAAAATAATTAGAGGACCTGACGGTCTTACGCTAAGTCAATCCCATTACGTTGATAAAATCCTTACGAAATTTAATAAGGATGATTATCAAGAGGCAAGGACTCCATTAGATAAAAACGTACAACTTACCAAAAATCGTGGAGAGTGTATTTCTCAAGTAGAATACGCTAGGATTGTTGGAAGCTTGATGTATCTAATGAGTTGTACCAGGCCTGATATTGCCTTTGTGGTTAGTAAGCTAAGTAGATATACTAGCAACCCCGGTGCTGAACACTGGAAGGCAATAGTAAGGGTTTTGAGGTATTTACGTAAAAACCCAAAACCTTGGACTGCACTATGGAAGATATCCAGCTGTACTTGAAGGGTATAGCGACGCTAGTTGGATATCCGACATAAAGGACTCTAAGTCCACAAGTGGATATGTTTTCACTTTGGGAGGTGCAGCCGTATCATGGAAATCCTCAAAACAAACGTTAATAGCTAGATCCACGATGGAGTCTGAGCTAATAGCCTTGGATAAGTGCACTGAAGAGGCTGAATGGCTACGCCATTTTCTCGAGGATATTCCAAGTTGGGAGAAGCCTGTCCCTCCAATATGCATACATTGCGATTGTCAAGCGGCAATTGGAAGGGCACAGAGCAATCTCTACAATGGTAAGTCTAGACACGTTCGTCGTAGACATAACACCATTAAACAACTCCTCACAACGGGTGTTATCACTGTTGACTACGTGAAGTCAACGGATAACATAGCGGATCCACTAACCAAGGCATTGGATAGAGAATTGTTGGAGAAGTTGTCACGAGGAATGGGACTAAAGCCCGTGAATTGAAAAGTTCTATAGTGGATACCCAACCTAGTTGGTCCTAGGTTCAAAAGGGACAACTAAATTATAGAGCGAAGGATGGTCACTGTGGGGGTCCCGGACTCCTACCCACTCCTCGTTAAAACAGTGACTCCCGCACGAGGTTAGCAAAAACGTTTGCTTTAATGATTCTAAAATGTTGATCTACTCGATAACATTGGAAGAGTATGCGAGATACTCGTGAAAGAATCGCCTATGTGAGAGAGAAGAGGGCCGCTTCAAAGGAGAACTGTAAAGGTTCAGTTCTTTAGAAACTCTTGCAGAACCAGGACGGTGACCCATGGCCAAAACGGGCACACCCATGAGAACGGAACAAAGTTGGAAGGTTCTTGTGTAAAGATAAGTCAATGTTTACACGACGACAGTATAGTTCAAAGACATCGAGTCTACTAGACAGCCAGTAAATAAACGTGTCTTTACAACGGAAGTTTCAAAGGATAAAACCTACCTCTCCGTATGCAAGGATCATCCGGTGAACACAACGTGTCCTCCTATCTTCGTGTCTTTTTAAGTCTCAAAAATCAATTTTCATTCATGTGGGGGATTGTTGGAAAAATGTGTTAAAAATTGCATTAAATGGTTATTTTGGGGCAATTATTTGAGTGGGGTCCACTTCCGATTTGGGTCGGGTCAAAGTGGTTTCGGATTGTCCTTGTTAAGGGCTACAATTCGATATGTGGTACACTCAAAACGGAAAACGGGTGAATGAGAAATTGATTCTCGAAGTTCACTCGTTGAAATGGAAAAACTGGGAAAATGGTGAATTTCTGGTGTGTTTTATCCCACACCAAAAAACTCAAGGGATTTTCACGCCCTTATAAAGGGAAGCCTCTTTTAAGGAGTTAAGATTCCTAGAGGGAAAGGCTCTCTCTTACGCGCAGGGGGGGTGCCGATCAAATCCTGAAACGGAGAAGAAAAACCGCGACTCGTGTGCGCGGGCGACCTGCGGACACGAATGCCATCCAAAAATCTATCTCTCAAGACAGAAGGCCTCCAAGAGGTGTTCTGTTGGCTTCGGACAGAAACCCTCCAAGAGGTGTTCTGTTGGCTTCGGACAGAAACCCTCCAAGGGATGTTCTGCTGGCTTCGGACAGAAACCCTCCAAGGGGTGTTCTGTTGGGGTCTTCTGTCGCGCATTTCTTCCGTTACAACAATTAATGCCCAACGTTCTTCTCTTTTAATGCTGCGTTAAATGGACAGTTTATGGATGATTCAATGCCCAACGGACTGGTCATTGATGTCCAACGTTCAGGTCCATTAACACCCCATTTAACACACAACAAATCCTCCTATAAATAGCTGGCAAGTGCTTTGCAACAAACACACGGTTTGACACAACGCACAATACATTCCTCACGTATTCTTGAGCTAAAAACACCTACAGCTACTCTGAAAATTCCTTCTGTGTTCATACTTGGTTCTCGTTCGCCGGAACTCTTGTTTGTGTGCTCAAACATTAGTTCGTAGTCATCGTATCCTGGGAAACGATTGTTGCAACGCTCCTAGCACCGTGGGAGGCAACAAATACGTTTTAAGGAAATCGTGCGTAGCACGAGCTTTGACTAATTCTGCTTCATCTTTTTTCTTATTTTTCTCTTGTCATTTTATTTTAATCAATCTTTATTAATTAATTTTCTTTATTTTCCGAAACACACCCAACATATTGTATTATGCTTCTATTGCTCTTCGTATTTCTTTAATTCAAACTTTCGAACCTCCTGTAAATATTTCCGAAACACACCCAACAATTTTCTTTAATTATTCTATTATTTTCCGAAACACACCCAACATATTTCTTGTTTTTCTCTTGTCATTTCTCTTTCAGTCATTGTAGTATTTTTTTCCATATGTGAATTATCAATTCTGTCTCATCTGCACTCTTTAGGTGACAAAAAAAACCTTGGTGTATTCGCATCGCTTGAGCACCATCCAGCAGTAATTCTCATTAACTCTTTGGGGTTTTCCAACATTTTATGTGATCTTAACAAAAAGGCGTAGGTCAAGCACATCCCAAGTGAAAAAACCGAGTCTAACAAAGCAGATTGCCATGACTTGCGCATATGCTTTATGGTGTATCTCTTCTTAGCCATGTTTACTCATCGTCTTATTTAATTAAGCATAATAAAGTAATAAAAAAACAAAAATAAACCATGTTTACCACTACTATAGTGGTTAGGAATGTAATCAATGTACTGAATTGTTTTTATCAAATATATGAGTGTTGAAGAACCTTAAACAGTTTGCTACTATTATAGTGGTTCGGAATGTCATCAATTTACGGAATTGTTTTTTATCAAATATATCAGTGTGGAAAATTATATGTAGTTTATTAAACTGTTTTTTAGATCACAACTATGTATTTAAAGCTCAATATGGACATGCGTCACTTTTGAAGTAAATACCTAACTAATCTGATATATGTTTTTTATTGTTTATATTTTGGTATGATGGGGCTCTTTTAATGTATTTACTCTCTATTGTAGATCAAATGACTAGAAATTCTGATAAGCCCGCAATGCAACTCAGTCTAGTGAGCCTCCAAAGCTATCAAAAAAGCAAGAGGGCTGAAGTTAAAGTAGAGAGAGAAAAACGATCTTGGATGTGGGGACACTATGATACAGAAATGAAGCTTCTCGTGAAAGAAAACGAGCAAGGTGTAAAGGTACATGTCGGTCACACTCAAATATCTAAATGTTAGTATTGTTCTACTGAGTTTGCTTCCGATTCAACAAAAAAATGTGACTAGCACATTACAGAAGCGCTTAGAACAACATTGCCCCCAAGTACCCAGGTTTTGTTAAGAATGTGGAAGTAGGTCAAAAACACCTTAGTGTCGATAAAATTGGTGAAGATATTGTTGTCAGGGAAAAGTACGGAAAAGATACTTGTGGTTGGACCCGTTTTCAGACAGGGTCATATGTTTCATTTTTTATCAAAATGGTTCATGTGTTTGAATTCCGTTATCACATGAGGGTCACGACGTTAAAAACGTCTGAGAAAGGCGGTTAATAGTAACTCCGGTTTTCAAAAGTGCCCAGAAAATTAAAAGAAAAAATACTGGAAGGTGCGTCTCGCCAAAATGACCTCCAAACCACCTTCGCCTTTGGATTTTTCGGATCTATTTGAATTATTTTGTCAAAATGATTTCGCTAATATCACTTTTCCGATGGACTTTCTGGTGACAAGGGTGGCTGAAAAAAAGGCCTTGCGATCGTCTTGTTGAGACGCACCTCCCGTTATTTTTCTTTTAATTTTTCGGCCACTTTTGAAACCGGAGTTACTATTCATCGTCTTTCTCGGGCATTTTTAACGGCGTGACCCCCTTGTGATAACGGAATTCAAACACATGATCGAACCACTTTGATAAAAAAATGAAACACACTACCCTATCTGAAAATGGGCTCAACCACAAGTACCTCTTCCGTACTTTTCCCTTGTTGTTACTCATTGGAGTCAAGAAAGTTGCACTAAAGCAGCGGTTGAAATGATTGTTATAGACAGCGGTGGACCCAGAAAAACAAAGTCACAGGGTCCCTACCTTAATGTAATTCTAATTAATATTACCTTCATTCCGGGAAAAAATCGCCATATTGACTTTTCTTAGGCAATAATACTAAATTTTGGACAATGATTTTAATAATTATATTTGTATATTAATTATAAACTTTACACTTTTATGAAAGTGTTTTGAATAAGGAACATTTTGATATAATTTTCTTATTCAAAATAAGTCTTATTAAAAAAATATCATTGACTGAAATTGATGGAAACTGATATGCAGACTGCGGTTTAGATTTTTTAAAGCCATAACAACGTAGTTTTCCTATTTTAGAATAATCCATACTTCAGAAATAATTTTTAATAATATCAACTATTTTAATGTAAAATAAAAATAAAATGGAGTCACTTTCTACAAGAAATCCAATCATTCGGAAGCCATAACGATGTAGTTTTCATATTTTAGAATAATACATACTTTAGAAATAACTTTTAATAATACCAACTATTTTAGTGTAGAACAAAAATAAAATGGAGTCACTTTCCTACAAGAAATCGAGTCATTTAAAAGACATCAAAATAGAATATCAAATGATATTCGGAAATACGGTCACTTTATTGATATTTTGCTACTACTTTTTGATGAATTAAATGACTGGTTTTTAGTGAAAATTTGCTATATATATCACCCACATCCCGTTCAAAGGTTCTCGTGACAAAATAACACGGTTATTTACACGATAATTAAATAAGGCAGTTCGAGTATATATTTTGAAAAATAATTTTAATATGTATATAATATAATGATGTTAGTTTTGATATAAATGTTTATTTTTAATATTTAATGAGTAATTTGTCATTTAAGAGTGTAAATGGTTTTCTAAAACGGAAATGAAAATGGGAATTGAACCCCATACCTCAGTGAATGGGGAAGTCTAATGTTCAACCGCTCTATAACTGATCCAATGCAACTTTTACGTGCTACATTAGTTTTTCCCACATATATGATATATACATTCTTTCATTAATTTATATAAATATATAGTCTATATAGGTATTTTTTGGACATACGTGGGACCCCAGGAGCCCGTGGGACCCTTAGTAGGTCTGCCACTAGTTATAGATGAGATGCCATTTAATATAGAGAAAGAGGGGTTTAGGAGATTTTGCAAAATTGTAATTCCTAAGTGGAAAGTTCTTTGTAGGAAAAGAGTAGTGAAGATGTTTTAAGCATGTATAAGATGATGAAGGAAGATTTGAAAGTTGATCTAAAAAATTATTGTGTTAGCTTAACAAAAGATACATGGACTTCATTGCAGAATATCAACTATATGGTAGTTACTGCCCATTTTTTAACTCAGAATGCAAACCACCAAAATCAGTGGGGTAAATGTCGGGTGTCAACTATATGCTAGTTACTGCCCATTTCATTGATATTAGTTGGATTATGCATAAGAGAATTCTTAACTTTTGTGTCATTCCAAATCACCAAGGCTTAATGATAGGAAAGCTTCTAGAAAAACGCGAGCAAGACTGGTCAATTATGAAGCTTTTAACAATTTATGTTGATAATGCTTCTTCTAACAAAGTTGCATTGGATTACATAAAGAGGAAGTTAAACAATAGTGATAAACAACTTGTTCTTGGTGGGCAGTATCTTCACGTTAAATGTTTAGCTCATATTGTGAATCTGATTGTTAAATCTGGTTTAAGATGTATGGAGAAGTTAGTGCTTTCGAATACAAATGCAGTGAGATATGTTAGAAGCTCACCTGCAAGATATGATGCTTTTAAAGAACATGTTAAGAAAGAAGAACTCAAAAGTAAAAAAGTGTGTGTCTTGAATGTGCCGACAAGGTTGAATTCCACCTACATAATGCTTGAGACTACACTTGAGCTCAAAGCGGCATTTGATAGGTTAGCAGAAGAGGAGGAGTCTAAGTATAATGGATACTTTGATGAAAAAGAAAATGAAGATGAAGAATTGAGCTTCACTGGAGGCCGAGAAAGGTAGAAAAAAGTGGACCCTCCTGTTGACACTGATTGGGACAATTGTGTTGAATTCGTGAAGGTTTTGAAAGTTTTCTTTGATACTACGGTAGTGTTTAGTGCAACAAATAAGGCCAATGCACACAAAGAATTCTTCGAGATTGCAACAATCAAATCTGAGATTGAGGATACGTGACATTCATGTAATTTCCATGTTTATTTTTGTATTTTTAATTAGTTTTGATTGACTTTTACTTTGGAAATTACACACCTTTGGTGTAATAGTTTAGTTTGTAAAATAGTTGTAATTTGTTTAGATTAGGGACTTTCTGAGCTTAAACTAGGTAAAGATCGTCAAAAGGATCCTGGAAGGTTCAAGAAAAGTGCAAGGGAACAACAAAAAGTGAAAATTTGGGAAAATAGTCAAAAACCCGACCGGGTTTTCCAAAAACCCGATCGGGTTTGACTTGACCCGAAGATCAAAATTTTATTTGGAGGCAATTTAACATGCAGAGCGAAGATTTGGCAAAGATTTATCTTTTACCCGATCGGGTAAATCAAAAACCCGATCGGGTAGATGTGACTAATGAACATTCCGGGCAATTACTCAAGAAACCCGATCGGGTTTCTCAAAAACCCGGTCGGGTAAATGACCCTACTACCTCCAAACACCTATAAATACACCTCTTTTCCTTCCCATTTGATATCCAATCCCTTGTACATCTAAGCTCAGTATAGAATAGCTCTTTCTTTATATTTTTCATCATGTTTAGTCTCCAAATGAGGAGCTAAACTCTTCCATCTTGGTTTTGCTACTTTGAAGCTTAATGAATTTGTAAGTTGTGAGTTATTTTCTTTAATCTTCTTCCTTGAATATTAATTCTTTCTTTCAAAATACTATCTCTATATCAAAGTTGGGGAGTGTTACTAAAATGACAATTAGTTAACATCTTGACATTGGTTATAGTAATAGCTATTTCTTCCTCTATGATAGTATTGGGGAGTGTTACTAAGATGACAATTAGTTAACATCTTGATATTAATCATAGTAGGATTCATATATTTTAATATTCTTCCTTGAGTATTAATTAATTCCTATTCATATTTCATGTTAATATCTTAAACATTACTTAAAGAAAGTATCAACTAGTATTGTTTCTCATATTAATTATTACTAGAATCAATCGGTTAATACGCTTGTTATTAATCCGGTTCTTTCAACGGTAGTAAACTTGGAATATTAATGCATGCATCTCATGGTTAATATGCCAAGGGGGATTAATTATATTGATTAAACTAATAAACCGCTTGTGTTGAGGTTATCAATCTCAATCGTTTTCATCTTAAGTTTATTGCTACTATCAAGTTAATATACGGCGCTTGTTCTATATTGACTCGATAGTAAGTTTTATTAATGAACGCATCTCGTTATTAATAACTACCCTCGATGAACTGGATATACTCCTCGATTGAGTATTCGAGAGGAAGATAGTTAAAGATATAACCGGGATCGACGAACATTTCATTAAGTGGATAAAAGCAAAACCAAGTCCCCATCTCATTGAATTAAACTCATATAGGTCGTTTATCTTAGTGTTATTAAACCAAACAAATCTAAACCCCCCTTCTTTTACTACTTTTATAAAAGAAAAGTATTCCTTTCCCTGTGGATACGAACCTTACTACACTATACTACGTATTAGTGTTGTATTGATTATTTATTTTGAGTGCACCTAACGACGAGTGCATCGCCAAATTTGGCGCCGTTGCCGGGGAAAGGCAATTACTTTTCTTTTTATTTTATCTCATAAAAATCAAAAACAAAAATAATATAAAAAAAAATCTTGCTCTTCTATTTTCTAAGCTTATATGAGTAAATGGATACCAACACATCATCGCTAGAGAGTCAAATTTCTAGCTTAACATTCTTAGTAAAGGAGTTTCTCTTATGCTCAAATGTTCAAGATACCAAGGCCTGCAACATTTGCATGTCACAAAGGCATCTTACGGATTTTTGCCCTAGGCTTCAACAAGAATACTTTGAACAGAGTGATGATGTTGTTTTCCAAGAGAGGTATGATTCATTCTCCAACACATATAATCCATACTCAAGTTCTTATTCCAGCATGTCCACTGAAGACATGATCCGAGCTCTCACTATCAATGTGACGAAAATGCAACAAGATATGTTGCAATACCCGCAAGAAACAATGCTCAAAGAACTGAACTTGGAGAATCAATTGAAACAAGTGCCAAACATTGTGAACCACATTGGCGAGGAGGAAGAAGAAGAGGAGCTTACGAAGGGAGATCAACCAGAGGAGGAGAAACTTCAAAACTCAACTCCATCACCGGCCATTCCTGAGAACATGCCACCATTTCCTGAGGCTCTAAGGGAAACAGAAAGAGTAGAGAAGGACAAAGATGAAATCCTCAGCAAATGTGAGGATAATTCAAGTGTACTTTTCACGGTTGCAAATAAACCGAGAAAATATCATTTGGATTTCTTTTCCTTCACCAATATGCAGGAAATGACAGTGGAGTTAAGTAAACATTTGATACCCCCTCTCATGCCACCAAGATCAAAACACTTTCCATTGACCATGCTAAATGATAATTTCTTTCCCTCACTCCCACCGCATGAATCAATGACAATCTGGATATTTGATCCTGGAAATATTCCCAAATTGAAGAGTCGAGAAGTTGAGCACTCCTATGAACGTCCTAGGAGTGAAAGTGTGAAAAAGATAAACTATCATGATCCAAGTTTGAATGACTAAACACAATGATGGCGTCGTGCCGCGACGTTAAACGAGGCGCTTCTTGGGAGGCAATCCAAGCAAAGGTACATATTCTTTTCTCCCTTGTAGTTTTCATTTCAAAAAAAAAAAACCAGGGGCACCATACCCGATCGGGTGTCACGTACTACCCGGTCGGGTATAAACAAAAATATTAAGGGTGAAGCTCGGGTAACCAAATACTCGGTCGACTCAGGGGTGGAAAATTATGAAGTACCCGATCGGGCAGCTCCATATACCCGGTCGGGTATGTTAATTTTTTTTGGGAATATGTTCGCACCAAAACGCCCGATCGAGTATACCCCAACTCGATCGGGTAGGACCCCGGATTTTGAAGAAACACATGCATACCCGATCGGGTATGTCAGGGTACCCGGTCGGGTACACGGTCTTTAAACCCAAATTAGCCACCTAAAACACCCATTTCATCTTCCCCAAACCTCCAATTTCGAAGTTTCTTTCTCCCATTACTCCCTCAAATCTCCACCAAATCTTTCCAAACCAACGCCAAAATCTTCACCACATTTCCCTCTACATCCCATATGCATCAACACCACATTTTTCCCCAAAAGACTCAAGTTCAAAAATAATGCCTTACGCCCTCCCCCAAGTCTGAAATTTGTAACTCAAAATTCAAAGCATCAAGCGAAAATGGAACCAAAGAGAACAAGGGGCGAGAGTATCTCATCTAGAGCACCAGTCAGCCCGGTTATGATGGAGACGAGCACTAGGGACAGTGCTTCGAGCTAAGTGAGGGGGAGTCACTCATCGGTGCGTACTTAATTTTGATAACTTGTAAACTAGCATTATTTTCTTCGCAAAAAAAATGAAATGCTAGTTAGGTTGAAAACCCAACAAATGGGCAATCTAAGCAAAAAAGGCTTACAAAAAAAATGATGAGTGAGTGGAGAGGTGAAAAAAATAAAAGAGATGCTAGGATGAAAACCTGAAAAGGCTCCTAGGCAAAATGAGAGATATGAGAGATATATATTTGTTTTTACAGGACATCATTTAATCTCTTGAAGATGAAAAGAGGAGATGAGCATAGAAGGCAATGAAACCCAAGAAGATATTATTCTTTGAGCTGAACACTCAATGTAAAACACAAATATTATCCTTGATGGTCTTTTGCTTTTTCTGGTTGATTGTTGAACTTTTGAGGACTTGGAACTGTTAAACATTTGGCTTTACTCGAGGACGAGTAAAGAAACTAAGTGTGGGGGAGTTGACATTCATGTAATTTCCATGTTTATTTTTGTATTTTTAATTAGTTTTGATTGACTTTTACTTTGGAAATTACACACCTTTGGTGTAATAGTTTAGTTTGTAAAATAGTTGTAATTTGTTTAGATTAGGGACTTTCTGAGCTTAAACTAGGTAAAGATCGTCAAAAGGATCCTGGAAGGTTCAAGAAAAGTGCAAGGGAACAACAAAAAGTGAAAATTTGGGAAAATAGTCAAAAACCCGACCGGGTTTTCCAAAAACCCGATCGGGTTTGACTTGACCCGAAGATCAAAATTTGATTTGGAGGCAATTTAACATGCAGAGCGAAGATTTGGCAAAGATTTGTCTTTTACCCGATCGGGTAAATCAAAAACCCGATCGGGTAGATGTGACTAATGAACATTCCGGGCAATTACTCAAGAAACCCGATCGGGTTTCTCAAAAACCCGGTCGGGTAAATGACCTTGCTACCTCCAAACACCTATAAATACACCTCTTTTCCTTCCCATTTGATATCCAATCCCTTGTACATCTAAGCTCAGTATAGAATAGCTCTTTCTTTATATTTTTCATCATGTTTAGTCTCCAAATGAGGAGCTAAACTCTTCCATCTTGGTTTTGCTACTTTGAAGCTTAATGAATTTGTAAGTTGTGAGTTATTTTCTTTAATCTTCTTCCTTGAATATTAATTCTTTCTTTCAAAATACTATCTCTGTATCAAAGTTGGGGAGTGTTACTAAAATGACAATTAGTTAACATCTTGACATTGGTTATAGTAATAGCTATTTCTTCCTCTATGATAGTATTGGGGAGTGTTACTAAGATGACAATTAGTTAACATCTTGATATTAATCATAGTAGGATTCATATATTTTAATATTCTTCCTTGAGTATTAATTAATTCCTATTCATATTTCATGTTAATATCTTAAACATTACTTAAAGAAAGTATCAACTAGTATTGTTTCTCATATTAATTATTACTAGAATCAATCGGTTAATACGCTTGTTATTAATCCGGTTCTTTCAACGGTAGTAAACTTGGAATATTAATGCATGCATCTCATGGTTAATATGCCAAGGGGAATTAATTATATTGATTAAACCAATAAACCGCTTGTGTTGAGGTTATCAATCTCAATCGTTTTCATCTTAAGTTTATTGCTACTATCAAGTTAATATACGGCGCTTGTTCTATATTGACTCGATAGTAAGTTTTATTAATGAACGCATCTCGTTATTAATAACTACCCTCGATGAACTGGATATACTCCTCGATTGAGTATTCGAGAGGAAGATAGTTAAAGATATAACCGGGATCGACGAACATTTCATTAAGTGGATAAAAGTAAAACCAAGTCCCCATCTCATTGAATTAAACTCATATAGGTCGTTTATCTTAGTGTTATTAAACCAAACAAATCTAAACCCCCCTTCTTTTACTACTTTTATAAAAGAAAAGTATTCCTTTCCCTGTGGATACGAACCTTACTACACTATACTACGTATTAGTGTTGTATTGATTAT
Organism: Cuscuta europaea; assembly: GCA_945859875.1. Taxonomy (NCBI): domain Eukaryota; kingdom Viridiplantae; phylum Streptophyta; class Magnoliopsida; order Solanales; family Convolvulaceae; genus Cuscuta; species Cuscuta europaea. The sequence goes on along the minus strand of CAMAPE010000010.1, from coordinate 16,032,558 downwards.
TTATTTTGAGTGCACCTAACGACGAGTGCACGTCAATACGTGCTCAAATGATTCAGCGGAATTGTTGGAGGGTGCACAGAAAACATTATTTGACATGTTAGTCGAAATGCAAGCCAAATATAGAAAGTGTTTTGATACTGTCGATGATAAGAACCAAACTTTCCATGTTGCTTTGGTTTTAGACCCCATATTCAAACTCAAATACTTTAGTAGATTTTTAGAAAAGATGTTGAATGAAAGCGGTGAAACGGTGAAAAAAGGGGAAATTCAAATCACAACCACTAATTTACTAAATACAACCACAAATTTTCTTTAATTCCTATTATATCCTTATCATGTAACTTAATACAGCCCTTAGGCCACCTGGAGAATCGGGTGTCGCAGCCCCCAATACAAGTTTTGCACAATTACAATGCCAGCATTGATGCTCTTTCCAATAATGGTTTGTGGTTATAATAATTTCTGAAAGTCTGGTACGATATGCTCTTTAGAACCGGTTTCAAAATCCAAAATTTTTCCGGAGGAGAATTGAGAGTCTTAATTGATCCCTGTCCTGATTCTTGCCATGGTTTATAATCAGATTAATTATATGCACTCTTGAAAGATGTGTTGTTATTATTCCTGTTTCATACACATCATCCACTCAAGATATTTCTTACAGTTTTATTTTTTTGATCTGATTCACTATCACTGTGTGTACGTGTAGATATATTTTTCCACCGCAATTGATTCCTTAGCCCCTCATCAACGGCTTGTTTCTCACAAAAAACCTTTTCTAGGAATTTCTAAAAATAAAAAATTCAAACAACCTCTTAGCCCCTTCGTAACAGTGTCGTTGATGGTGCCTTACTCTCTTCCTCCTCCATCTAGTTTATCAAGCTGATGGTGTTTTGGCCTTATTTCAACGATGGCTAATAGTTTGCAAGGGCGATTTAGACATTTGAATCATTTGGTGGCTGTAAATAGCAATTTTGGGGCTATGAATAGAATTACACAAAAAAAAGTGACCAGTTAAAGGACTTGATAGTCACACTTACTAGGGCCGGTCCTGAGAAAATGAGGACCCTGTGCAACAAAAATAATTAGGCCTTCTCTTCAAAGTTTCAACACAAGTAATTTGTATTAAAATACAAGTTACTAATGAAAATAATAATAAAAATAAAAGTATTCATTAACAAAGTACATTTTATTTAAAAATGGATGTCCTACGAGCGAATATAATTACTACTAGGAACTACTTATTGAAATCCTCCAATAATCCTATACATATATACATATTTAAGTTAAATATTAATTTATTTTTACTTAAGGACTATCACTTACAATTTATAAGCACCAATATAGTACCTTCTAAAAAATCATATAGTTCTAGAAAAGTAATAATTAGCATAATCGGACAGAGCAGCCTTGTAACACTTTTGAGACTTCACTTCTTTCAGCTTTTCTTTTCATAGCATTCTCCAGAAAAACATCTCGCCTTGATCTCTTTGCAATCGGACTGAGTCGACCAGGTTCACAATAGTCTAATCTCCAAGTCCCAACAAACATCCATCGAGTCTATAGCAGCGGTTTTGAATACTTTAAATTACTCATCTAAAGTATATATACATATATATATGAACCATTACAGATATATACATACATATTAATACATTGTGTTCGCAGCTGCCGGCTAATGCTCTCCCAAACGTCAACTGCCTTAGCTACCCGTCCAAACCCAGTGATAACCGGCCACCTTAGTAATAATACTACAAAAAAACGGGTCTTCCAATTTTTTGGGCCTTGTGCGGTTGGACAGCCTACACACCACCAGGACCGGCCCTGACACTTACTGATATGTATGTTTCAGAATAGATACTAGTGTATCTTAATAGTTTAGTGACAATAAAATCCAGATTACTTTATTAAGTTAACATTTTCTTTAATTCATCAACAACTAATCAGTGTTCCAACATAACAAAAAGCGCAAAAGAAGTTGGAGGCAGTACAAGCAACACCAGGTACCATATCTCTAAAGTTTATAAGTTTACAAGTTAGTTGAATTCTGCCCATTTTGTTCTATTCGCTTTCAGTTTTTTTTTCTAAAAAAAGTTAGTTGAATTCTGCCCATTTTGTTATAAAATTCTCTTGAATTGGTTAAGACATATTAGTTAAAACTGCCCATTTTGTTGAGTCTGTTATAATTTGTTAGCACTGAAAACATACTAATATAAAACACACTAATATAATAGATATAAGTGTTGAATATAATATAAAGTTGTTCAATTTGCAGGAATAAAAAACTGTCGAGGAAAAAAGCAATGATGCATGAGGATTGGGAAAAAGATCTTGAAGAAGGGAGTTCAATTGTTGTTGCTCAGGAGGTTGACATGTACCTTTTAGACCCCATAGAAAAACAAAGTGATGATTGTGATATTTTGACATGGTGGAGGCTAAATGGGCCAAAGTACCCTAATATGCAAGCAATGGCTAAAGATATTCTAGCAACTCAAGTTAGTATAGTAGCTTCTGATTCTAGGTTTAGCATAGGAAAGAGAGTTATTGATCCTCACAGGAGTTCACTGACTCCAAGATCAGTTGAGGCACTCATTTATCTACAAAATTGGCTGAAGTCTGACTCAATCACAAATCTTGGGTATGCTCCCAACCCCGAGGAAATGGAGTGACTAGAAAACACTAAAAAAAGCATTTCATGATTTCCGCAATTTATATGATGTGTCAATTTATCTATATGTCATATTCATACTTTTTAATTAATTACATTTAGCTGCCATAATAATTTATTACATGCTAGTATTTTATTCAATAGCTCAATGCCTAAATCTCATGCAGAGTTTAAACAAGAAGAAAGGGAAAGTAAAGATAAACATAGAGTATGAAGAATGAATTGATTGAACATGTAGGTGGATGTGCATGCCTTCTAGTTTTGATCCTTTTGTTTTGGAGAACTTTTGAATTTTGAAGACTATTATTGACTTTTGTGGGCCACCGGTAAGCGTCATCATTTTAAAGTCATGCTTCTAAAGCAACAACAAGGTTTGATTTAGGGATTAACTTTTCATACGCATGAAAAGTATTTCATACGCATGAGTAGAAATCAAGGAAATACTTTAAGGGGCTCAAAGTGTAAATTTCGAATATATAGAGCTACGTCTGAATATATAGTGTAAATTTAATATAAAATTTTCAAGTTTGAAGTTTGAACCAATTGAAGTTGATTGCTTGTTCTTGCCATGTAGATCATAAGTGAATACTTTTCAAGCCAAGAAGGATCAAGATTAGAGAATTTAATATATTTACGATGTTAAATTTGGAATTATGGGCTGAACTAATTGTATTTTTTTAAGCATTAGATTATTACTTTTTAAACAATTTTAGTTTATTGTTTCAATGAGTCCTAAATTTTTAAATCCGGAACTTGTAAATTTAAATTTGATAGTTCATTCTAACCGTTTGATTAATTGCAATTATGTGGTGTATTCTAACTATTTTGTGAGGGAAATTGACGGATTGTAGTTTTTTAAGAACCGAAAAATGACAAGAACCGAAACGTTAACACTTGGTTCGGTTCTGGTTATCGATTTTTTTGACTGGAATGAACTGATATCATGATTTGTGATTTTCTAAATGGTTCCTACAATTTTTAAGAGGAACCGAACTGATCTAAAGGCTGATTTGTCATAGACAACAAGTTACGTATAATTTGATTTATGAATACAATTTTGTTGTCGACGATAAACAAATTTATTCATATGCACGAAGATATTATAAAGTGATATCTCCCTCCATACGGTGTACATGTAGGGGATGCAGCATCCCAACAAAAAACATTGCAAGTTGACGGTGCCAAGTGTCGAACTAAAGGTGCGGCTACCCACACCCTAGTCCTCCACCTATCCTTCCTTCAAGATCTGTACAAACAAACCTGTACTTCACTCACTTTCTTCCTCTCATTTCCCTCTTCTCCAAAACCCTTTTCAGAACTTCAAATCTTAGGGCTTTTTTCTGTCAATCGTATCAGCTTTCGTCACTTGTATACCCAAACTGCATCATCACTCAATCGTTAATATTTGTCGTAATTAATAAACGAATATTCACTTCCATTCTACCGGAGAACATGAATTCAGATTTTGAAATGTCCGAAATGCATCAGAAGCTTCCGCCGCCGCTTCAGCAGCAGAAATTCATGGTGCAGAATTCTCCTCCTCCCTCGTCTGTATACTTATTCCCCGCGAACCCAAATCTCAATCTTCTGCAACAATCAAATCCTTTCCAATATTTCCAAGAGCATCATCTCATTGAGCCTTTTTCCGACACCATACGCGAGAGTAACCTTCAGTCTGCGGTGAGTAATGATAACCTGTTGCACCATTTGAGCTTCAGGGTTGGGTCATGCCAGGAGACCCAGAGAAATTGTGGGCCGGGTGGTGGAGGAGACGTAGGCGGCTGCCCTGAAGATTATTTGGCATCTGGCGGCAATCGGCACGACGGTTCTCCGGATCTGATGACCCAGTGTTGGGAGAATCAAGAAGATTCTGCTCTAAAACAACGTTTTTGGTGAGTCATTTGCGCTAAATCTTTGTTATCGTTGTCATGTTTCTTTCTGGTTCATGAAAACACTGTGGACCTGCTTTATGTAGCGGAGTATTCATTGTTGTATTTTGGTTAACCCTCGATTCTATCCTATCATGCTCCGTATCTTATTTTCTAAACAGAAGAAGTGTCTTTGAAAGTGCTAAATTATATAACTAGAAGAAGATGAAAGTCTAGTAGACCTCTCTACTCCTAATACTCATGAAATAGTTTTTAAGAATATAAGAAGGCCTGAAATTTCCCTAAAGCAATTGTGCATTGAAATAGTGAAACTGGGGGATAAAAAGTACTCTATAATGTTGCCTTCGGATGGTAATTAACCAGGTATTCAAAAATGACAAAAAGCAATAACGACCAAGGACATATGCAGTAAAACTTAAAAGTTACACTCCGTAATAAACCAATAGAAGAATTTGCATCTTCTCATGATACATACATACCGTTGGCATAACTCTTACTCTATTAGGGTATGTGTGGTCTGAGAGGAGGGGGATTGCTTCCTTCCTCTCATTTGTTTGTGAAATTTGGGTCCAGAGAAATATTTTGTTACTTTGCTGACTCATCTGTTTGGCTGCTTGCTAGACTATCCTTGCTCATTCTGGTTCCTGTCTATTTGCTCCCATGTTCATTATTGGTGACTTTGCTTCTTCTCTGCTCACTTTCCTGTCGTGCTTGGCTATGGATTTTTTAGGACTTAAATATCATGAGCTCACCTGCAAATGCTTACAAATATTCTATTGTCTGCTATAGAGTGAAACGTAACAAATCCATATGGACATAGAACATCTACCCTCTAGATTTTTTTTCATACCTCAATTACAGATTTAGAATAGTGACCTGGTAGAATATTATCATTCGTCAGTTATGTTTTCTTTTTGCTAACCATCATGCCAGGTCCTTCACAAATCTTCAATTGGTTTTCATTGTTCATTTTGTTTTCTATTATGAATATAGAAGACTTTAATTTTTTTCAATTTTGTTTAGAGATAAAATCTCCAATTGCTTTTTTAAATGTACAGTTGACTTTGGATATAGAAAAAGAAGATTTGAATCATGAATAATGTTGTTTCCTTTTACTGAGGAGTGTAGTTTGACTTCACAGGCTTTTAGGCAAAGATTATATTTTGTACTGAGTTTCCATATATGACCCTCAATTTTGTGGTAGGAAAAAGAGAGTAATTAATGTTGTTCTGGGACTAGGGCTGGGTTCGGTTTGGGTTCCGAACCGATCCAGGGTATCCAAAGACCGAACTGACATTTCTGTTATGCAAATACTCATAACCGAAACCAAACCGTTCTAAGATGGGTTTCGATTTATCGGTAGCCGATATTTTGGGCCGATTTATCCAAAACCGTAACAAACCTATTTTCTATAAAAATAAATATATCATTGAACTAATTTTTAACACACTAAGCCCAAAGCAACTTGCCAGTACAAGCTTGAGCTCAAAATGACTTTACCTCGCCAACTCAATCTGAATGGAAGGTATCCTACACAGTTAGAAACGTTTGAGAACGTCTAATTTGTATAAAAGCTTTTGGAGGAGGAAAGTTTCTCATTTTCCGGTGTGGGACGAACCCTTGCTAGAAAGAAAGTTGAAAACTTAAAATTTAAATAAAAACATCACACCTCTGGGAATCAATCCCATGATGTCCAATACCCCTAATCGCTGGGCAACCAACCTTCCAACACGCTTCGTTTGTTCACAACGAACTCGAGAAGGTATTATACCTTTAATAAACGTCATTAATTACGATTATTATTAATCATTATTATCAATGTGAAATTGTCGGTCGGTTCAGTTCAAACCGATTTTTGGGTTCTTAAACCGAATTTAAACCTTTTTTCTATCCCATTTTCCGGACCCCAAATTCTATTAGTTTGGCTATTTCTCAAAGTTTTTTCGGTTTTGTTTTTTGGTCCAAAATGCCAGCCCTAACTAGGACAAGTGAAAAAGTTTTTTTGCTGCCCCAGATATTACCAAAAAAGGAAGTGTAAACTTAAATTGGGGACATCTCGGAAACGAGGTGGAGAACTTGATTTTGAGACAACGAGAGCATGTTTTATAAGGGCATAATAGTAAATTAATTTATACATCCTCTCCCCTCTTAAGGCACTAACTAAACAAAGGACCACCAATACATCAAACAATCATTCCCTCCCCTCTAACATAACTTTACTAGGTAACATATACTACATATTATTATTTCCCATTTCCTCCATGCGAACCAAACAGGCCTTTATATTGTCCAATAAGGTAGTTGGACTGAGTTGATATTGTGTGAGTTTGCTCTTTATTTGAATGTAGGATGCCCCTAAGTACAGAATCTCCCGAGGGGAATCAGAAGGAAAGCCCCAAAGAAACAATCTTCGAGGAAATGAGAAAGCAACAAGAAACGAGTGAAGAAGAACCCAACCAAAAAACTGAGCAGAACACCGCCACACACAGCTTCTTTGAAGGTGAGCCAGAAGAAGCAACTTTCCAATGGGGTGACATTAATGCAGAGACTACCCAAACAACAGTTTCTGGCTCAGAAGATGCAAAGGGAAGAAGGAAAAGAAAGAGGAGAAAATCAATGAAAGACTGCAGTGGTGAGTATGCATCCATGGCGGAATTCATGGAGAGGTCAGTGAAGAGGCTAATGGATCACCAGGAAGGACTTCACAACAAGTTTCTGGAAATGATAGAGAGACTGGACCGTGAGAGGGTTGGGAGGGAAGAGGCTCGGAGGAAGGAAGAATTGATGAATCTTGAGCGTGAAGCCAAAGCTAGAGCTAACCAGAGAGCCTTGGCTTCTTCGAGAGAGGCTGCCATTATTTCCTACTTGGAGAAAGTGACTGGACACCGGATCAGTCTTCCTCCTAAAGAGCCTCCATCACACACCTGAGGAAAATATTCCATTTTTGGTCCCGTGGATTTCAAGGCCATTCTCACATTTTATCCATAACTTTCATTTTTTCATTTTTGATACATGACTTGAGTTTTTGCCACTTCTTGTCCTTTCTGACCACTTACCTGGCAAAAATCAACCAGAAATTGTTGGGTAATTGACCAGAAAAGGAGTCCGAAGGAAACAATAAGTGACAATAAATCTCTGTTCATGAGACCAGATGTGGAAAATTGAATGTTTAGTCCCAAAAACGTGAATGATCTCATAGTCACGGGGCGATGACTGATTAAATCCACAGGAGACTACAATGTCTAGAAACTTTATATGGCTTGCGTGGGATGACATGGAATGACAGATCAAGGAGAGGAAAGAAATGTTAGTCAGAGGCGATCAGATGGATCAGAGCAGTTTGGGTGGAATGCGGAAGGAAGAATTCTGCCTTTCTGAGTATTTATGCATGGAAAATATATAATTTTGTTGCAGCTCCCGAGGAATCCTCAAGCAACACTTTTAGAAAGTGACGTAACTCCGGGCCGTTTTTTTCTTTACATTTTCTTGAAGCAATCTGTACTCCTTAAAATGTACTACGTAACAGATATTTAAGGAATAATGTTTAGGAGTACCAAATTTGAACACGCTATGTTTTTGTTGGGTTTACGTAGAGCCGGTCTGCTGCCTTGGTTAGGTTGTTTGGTTTTGAGGGCTGAAATAGCCAAATTTTCTTGAAAAGAAGAATGTTTGGGTAAAATTCATTTCAACCAAATTTGTAAACCAAAGCTACGTTCTTTGTTTATTTTATTGATAACGGAAAAAAGATATTTGACGGTTAGTTATATAAAAACTGAAACAAAAAAATTTATGCTTAAGTGCTTAACAAAAAGGATCTCCTTCCTACAAGCCACCACAGAGAAATAAGCAAAGAGCAATCCAAAAGGAAGCAAGCATGTTAGAATATTTTGAAAGAGGAGTAAACTCCAGTCAAAGAAAAGTTATTTGTGACTTAGGTGGGGGGAACCTGATATAGTGATATCTACATATTATCTATAGATTATCTGATTATGGATATTTGTGTGTATATATACACCCAACATTTGGACCCTAGATCTATCATTGACAATTATCGATCATAATGGTAGAAAGATTTATTTGACTATTTTTAGTCCAAATGTCAAAGTATATCCTTGGAACTCATTTATATGTATGGATTGACTCGGGCCGGGGGCCCGACCCGGAACCGGCCCGGGACCGGTACTGTTCCGGCCCGACCCGGCTCGGTGGCCCGGTCAGTGACCGGTCCGGGTAGGCCCGACCTGTGGGTTTTCCGGTCCGGGCTCGGGTCACCCAAAACAAGGCCTGACCTGGCCGGGCCCGTGCCATGTTCGGGCCAAATTTGATTTTTTTTTTCTTCATTTTTTTTTAAATTTTCGGGTTGGGCTGGGTTTTATGGCCATTTGGGGTATTTTGGGGTGGTTTGGGGGGTTGGGGGTGAAAGAGGGGTTAATTAGGAAGAGGGAAAAAAACTGATAATGGGCCCGGCCCGGCCCAGCCGGGCCCGTACCTGGACCGGACCCGGTGGTTACCCGGGCCGGTCCCGGGTCCACCACCCCTGAACCGCCGGCCCGCCCGGGCCTAGGCCCGACCTGGACCCGGCCCGGACCCGAGTCCACCCCTATTTATATGTTATGCATAACCATTTCATATCATTAGTTTTAAATTCTAGATCTGAAAAGTATTACTCCTAGTTTAAAAGTACTCCCATTCCCAAATCGTAAGATACATTTACTATTCAATTGGGCAACATAATTTGAATATGTAAATTTTATTTTCTAAAACTAGTTTGAGTGTTGACATGGATCAATTTGCTTTATCGTCGATCAAACATCGTAAACCGTAAAGTATCTTACAAATTGGGACGGAGGGAGTATTTATTTCAAAAGTGCCTTAGACTTTAGAACTCTTTACTTCACACAAGTGTAGCGCTTACATTTTATTTGCTTTTGACACATTAATTAATGACTTAATTATATGGTGAGATCCGTATATAGTGTTAAGACTCGGAGTTCCATCCTAAAAGATGAATCTGATAGAAGGAGTAACTCATAGTCTTATGTAGTATTTTATTGTTTTATAGTTTTCCGGTGTGAGACAAATACTTTAATATATAGGAACAACAGACTTGTTTCTTTAAATAAAATGAGAATATTTTTTCCACTAACGAAAATCAGGTGGTTTGTACTTTAGTTTGGAGATAGACGGAGTATTCATTCTGAATTTTCTATGTTTGACACATGAAAATACTACATATATTGATATACAAGAAAATCCCCACCCCCACACTTGGCCCTAGGGGTGGATTCGGACCGGGCCTCGGGCTTGGTTTTTTTTACTTACCTACCTATCCCTGAACCCCCTCACCCTCCAAACCCATCCTAAACATCAAGCCCAACCCCGGGTGGAGCCCAAACAAATGAAAAAAACAAAAAAAAAAACAATTTGGCCCGCCTGGGCCGGGCCTTGTTTTGGGTGACCCAGCCCGGACCGGAAACCCCTCGGGTCGGGCCTACCCGGACCGGTCACTGTCCGGGCCAACGGGTCGGGTCGAGTCGGTTCCGGGTCGGCCCACCCGACCCGAGTCCACCCCTACTTGGCCCTATCCCCTGCACGCTCCTGCCACCACTGTAGTCCAGCCCGCAAACTCTGGCTGCCACCTCCCCACCACGTCTCTGTCATTGCCGCCCACCGCCAATCGAAACTATTATTTTTATTGGGTATCTTATCAGGAAACTAATCATTATACTCTTATAACTAAGAGCCCGTTTGGTAACCCCGTTATGCGGCTTATCAGGTTTATCAGACATCTTTTTCACCAAACACGTAATTTTTGATTTCCTGCGCTAAATTGTGTAATAATAATAAAAAGTAAGGTTGAAGTTACTTTTCTGGCTGTGTTGGCTGAAGTTAATGTAAAGGATCATTTTAGCTATTGTTTCATGTAATATTTTCTTGGGAAAAGTATGGAAAAGATACTTGTGATTGAGCCCGTTTTCAGATAGGGTCATGTGTTTCAATTTTTATCGAAGTGGTTAATGTGTTTGAATTCCGTTATCAAAAGAGAGTCACGCCGTTAAAAGACAATTAATAGTAACTCCGATTTTCAAAAGTGTTCGAAAAATTAAAAGAAAATTACTGGAAGGTGCGCCTCAACAAGACGACCGCTATGCCATCTTTCTTTTCTTTTTCCAGCCACCTTTGTCACCGAAAAGTTCATCGGAAAAGTGATATTAGCGAAATCATTTTTAAACAATAATTCAAACAAATCCAAAAAATCCAAAGGCGAAGGTGGTTTAGAGATCATCTTGATGAGGCGCACCTTCTGGTATTTTCCTTTTAATTTTCCAGGCACTTTTGAAAGTCGGAGTTCTTTTAATTTTCAGTAGTTACTATTAACCATCGGAGTTACTTATAATAACGGAATTCAAACACATGAATCACTTTCATAAAAATTGAAACACATGAGCCTATATGAAAACGGGTCCAATCACAAGTATCTTTTACGCAGTTTTCCCTATTTTCTTTATTTTATTAAAAAAATATATTTTATATAATTTTTTTTCATAAATCAGCAGAATCAGCCAATTCAGTCACTTCAACTAGAACTTCATAAATTTCAGCAAAATAAGCCAATACAACCAATTTGGGTATTACCAAATAGGATCTAAATATATATAAAATTCACTTGATTTGTTTGAAATTCAATTTTTTATTTTATACAATGTAGAATAAAAAATTGTAGAATAAAAAATTATATTGTATATATGAAAATATATGTAGGAATATGAAATGAAGTTATTCAAGTTTTTTTTTTCGAGAAAAATTATACGAAGTACACTAGAATTGAATTACTAATGGTTCTCGCATAACGATAAAAAAACGGTTCTCGCATATTATTGGTCATCCGTGCATCGCACGGCTTGAAATAGTATATAAATTGAATGGAATATGAATTATACAAAACATTTCAAAATATGTGTATCTTCTTGAAAAAGAATATACAAAGTATTTCAAAATAATGAATGATTTTTTCAAATTTTATGCAGTTTCCTAGAATCAGCTTGATAAAGTATTCCAAAACATGGAATTAAATTCAATATTAAAAACTGTTCCAAATATACAAATTCTTTTAATGAAATGATTATATTCTTTGTAGTTTATTACTTTATTTGGAAATTGATGCTCCATAGTCCATACTATATTTGTAATTAATGAATATTCACTAATTGTACTTAAATCTCAATTAGATGCTTGTCCAAAAAACTTTGTGACTTTTCTTTTAAAATAATAAATTTGTGATTTTTCTTAGGTCTCTCTCAAATAATGAAGTCCATACGATCCTCAACCACACATTTTTTTATTTCACGCAATGAGACGGAATATTAAGTGAACTAGTATTCCACCCGTGCGTTGCACGGGATGTAAAATAAAAATATTCTAAATGTTAACCTAAAACGTAATTACATCATGATATTTATCAAATATTAATAACCAATAAATACGAATTTTAATATTAATTATTAAACCAATAACAAAAAAATAGAATTTTAATAATTAAGCATTCAATTTATAAATTATTGAATATTTCCTTTTAGACAACACTTTTGTAGTTTTTTTTTCTAATTTTCTTCGTCGTCGCATATCACGAACTTCAAACTTGGCGGAATTGTCACCCATTAAATTGCAACTAACAACTGTCCATGTGTAAACACTGAACGTCATAGTAAAACACCCATAATTTCCAACCGAACCGTTGTTCCTTACTCTTGTTCGTTATTGTCACCTCATAGTAAACTTCAAAGAAAATGACCTAGGCGTGGTTACATCTCCAAACCAACCAATGTTTTGTTAGAAAAAATAGAAAAGATCTTTACAATAACTTCTTCCAAGAGAGAAGCATGTCTTGCTTAATCAGACCATTCAATACCGATCATTTCTTTCATTTTATGGAGTATATATGGACTCCAACCCTCCGGTCTGTCGATTACTGAGCCTGGACAACGGCCCACACACGTTTAGCAG